>JAUIMM010000424.1:2145000-3345000 GCA_031769625.1 Taudactylus pleione | reverse complement strand
AGGTAACCAGGTCAGAGGTAACAACGCTGCCGGTCTGCATCCCATTCGGACAATAACTGTTCCGAATGGAAATGCGGATGCAAACGGTGTAGTGCTCACGAGGGAAGTGGTAATGCATTGTCCATGGACAAGAGCAGAACTGAATTCCATCATAAATGATTTCCCCAATCCCAAAAAGGAACTAGCCAAATGTCAAAGATTTTTGAGAAATTTGGGTAGTTCTCATGAGCCCACTAATAAAGATTGGCGTGTGGTGTTAAGGGCCTGTTTACCACGCAATACCGACGTGACAAAATTTATCACGGACTGTGTATTGGATGGCGACGTTCCCTTAACAGACCAAGTAAACCAAGGTAACATTTCCCGCATTGTGACTCAATTGGGTGTATATTTTCCAGTAGTAGTTAACTGGAACAAAATCTTCACAATCAAACAAAAAGAGAGTGAAACTGCAGAAGAATATTGCGACCGGGCTCTGCAGGCTATCACCCAGTACACTGGGATAGAAGATATTAAAGATAGCACTCACCACAGGGGAATGATAGTCACGGCACTCATGGACGGTCTGAAAGATGATTTAAAGACTCGGGTTCAGACCTCACAGCCTGGCTGGTGGGGACTTACAATAGATAACCTCATAGAGTCTGCCATAGAACATGACAAAAACATCTCAAAAAAGAGGGAGACCCAGAGCGAAAAATTAATGGCTGTCAGTATACAAGCTCTGGAGAGAATGACGTTAACATCACAGCCAACCTACACACCTGCACCCACACACACACCTGCACCTGAACAATTACACGTCCTCACCAATCCCACACCACAGCAAACACATCCTTACCCCACATATCATACACAACCACAGGTCCCATACTCATATCCCCCACAATATCCTTACCCTCCCTATCCTTACCCATACCCACCACCTTTCCCTCTTGCTCAAATCCCACAACAATCTTTTCATCCACCCCGTTCAAAATTATGTTTTAACTGTCACCAAGTGGGACACATAAGTAAGTACTGCAAAGTGAAGAACACCACACAGGAACACGAGTTTCCCATGGGTTCATAGGTAACCCCAGTATCTTCTCCCAGGCCTTATATGACTGTTTACAATCTTTTCAACCTATCAATGGATCTGTTCTAATGAAAAATGTGGACGATTTATTGTTGCATGTTTAAATGATATTAAACTGTTTTGCTTTATCTCCCACTCATAGGACACAAGGTTGCTAAGGATAAACGGCAGCCATGCCAGGCTGAGGTCGACTACTTGGAATACTATCCAACCCAGTGGCACAGGCATTATTTAGAGCAGTAGCTATTGATAACAAGATTTAATTGCAGGAACCTGTATGCAGATACTATATCCCTAGAATTATTAAAAATGATAGGGGGACTTATTTTACAGGTGACGGTTCCAAGAACATGTGTAAGATGATGGGTAACAACACTGAGATTATCCCAGACTGTCTTTTCCTTTATTTGCCCCCCCTTTGAGATACTGTCCAAACAGGCAGCCTCATGTGAAAATATGATAATGAGGTTACTGTGCAGGGTCTCACGAAGATGAATGAGAATAACCGAAAATGAAAGTGTTATTAACTAACATGTCTAATGTAAACTGTCATGATGTCAAAATCTGGAAGAATTTGTTATGATCCAAATTTTTTTTAGCTCAGGTTGTTTGACTGATCGGTGGAAAGGTCCGTATCTGATGATACAGCATCCTCAAAGGGTGGCCGGGGAAGATACGTGGGTCCATTCCACTCACTATAGGGAGGTTAACCAACCTGTGGAGATACAAGGCAGAGACAAGGCCGATAACGTGGACCTGTCGATTGCGAGCTTGTGCCGGAAGGATTAAAAAGGTGATGGTGAGATATCTGAGCTAAAGAAATGTGTAGATCAGTGCTTCCAGCAATGGAGTGGTCTGCTGTGGTCATCCTAGTTCTTTTTCTTTCCAGAGTTTTTGTCATGATGATCTGTTTGGGGATACTCAGTGTCTGTGATGGGGGACCGATAAAGGAGATGTTAGCTGATGGCGGAGCTGATGGAGTGGAGTCAGGAGGAGTGCAATGCCAATCAGGGGAGTGTCTGACCAATCATAGTACTGTTATTGTTAAGAGAGCTGTCATTCCGGATACTCGGGGAAGGTGTGAAGGGTTATCGTCTGAAGATTCCTGTATTTGTGAGTTTTGTGGGTCCCTAGTTGATGAGAACTGTATTCAACGGTGCCAACCTAAATATAACCCGTACTGGGGAGGGTATCCTTTAGAGGATTATCACAGCATGGTAGGCAAAGTGTTAAATCAAACCGATTGCTGGGTGTGTTCACATGTGCCACAGGGACAGCATAATGTAGGGTTGGTGCCATTTCCGCTGAATATCACGGAAATTTTAGAATTACAAAACGGGAAAATTCCTCTCAACCAAACCGCCTCATTTCAAACTCTATCAATTTCAAGTAGATAAATCACTTTTGTGTTTAAACATAACCAACCCCAATAAACCCGGAGGTTGGGAAGTGACGGGGAATAATCAGACGATGACCTTCTCACAAAGAGCTGATAATGAGTCCATAAACTATGATCTGCTACGCTCAATTAAATCAAGTGGGAAATATTTTAGGTACCGGTATACATTGAGTTCCACCAAAGAAATGATTGGTAAAGTACAAAATGGTTATTGTGCTAAAATAATACAACCAGAAACTTGCATATACCAGATGGAAGAGCCTGAGATAGGATTGTTTGCAGCAGAAATGTGTTTAATGATAATGATGCATACCATTCCTTATATTCTCCCTGATAATGTATATTTTATATGTGGAAGAAAAGCGTATAAATGGCTCTCCCCGAGTTCCGAAGGTTTGTGTTATCTGGGAAGAGTTGTCCCAGAAGTTATGACCCTCACACATGTTGAAATGTTGGGAATACATAAAAACACACCGTCACCATATCTTCACACACAATATGAACACAGAGGCAAGAGAAATATGATACCTGGTGATATGCATAAAGCCACTCAGTTAATCAGTGAGACAACTGGCTTCCAAGTTTTAGTCGCCCTGGATCCCACCAGAATTGCTAGGGGTACATTAAATTTTAGATATATCCAGGAACTTGCTAAATTAATAGATAATATCACCGAGATGTACGATGACACATTCAGGTACACAGGGAGAGAATTGCAAGCATACAAGAAAGAACTAGTGCAACACAGGCTAGTGTTGAATTATTTAACTGCTGTTACTGGAGGGTATTGCGTAACGTTAGCCACCCAATTTGGAGTAAAGTGTTGCACTTATGTCACCAATGATACCAGCGACCCTAAGGAGGTGATAGACCAGAAGATGGATGAGATTCTGCAGCTAAAGTGGGAATTTCGTAAGAACCATAATGCATCAGTGGCTGAAGCAGGGGAAAAGATAGAAGGAGGAATGTCATGGCTGAACCCAGAGAAATGGTTCTCGGGTCTAGGAGAGTGGGTCCAGGAAGTGGTCGCCAGCGTAGGCAAATTCTTGATCCTTATACTGATTGTCATCATAGTAATTGGCATATGCATCCAGTGTGTTCCTATTGTGTTGAAGTGTGGAAAATGTGAAAACAGAGTGAAACGAAGGAATAAAACTATGATGGTGGTCAGAAATGATAATATGTATACCGAGGTAGATACAGAGCTGCACTACAACACTGAGCTAGGAAGTACCATCATTTAAATGTATAATATTTAGACATGCATAGAAGATATTATTGAAATGTTATTTATAGAACACCCAGACAATGTAAAGTCTCAAATTCCCCTTCAAAACTGCTGTTATAAGACTGGTGCATTCCCACATCTGTCACATGATCTCCCAAGATCCGCAGTGTGCGTATAATAGTAGTTTTATGCCCCCGCCTAGAGACACATTATTGATGGATTAAGAACCACCTTGTGCCATCCCATAATAACACCAAATAATATGTAAATGTAAGCCTAAATTAAATTCTAATAGCAGATTGTGATAGCATGTTGTTTGCTATCAAAGGGTGGACTGTCGAAGCTGAATAATTGGCTGAGACAAGTTCAGATTAAAATTTTATCGCGGCGACGCCATCTTGCGAATGGCCGCAAGACTCCATTTTGGAAATGAGATCGCAAGACACCATTTTTGTGGTCAGCGTCAATTCAAGTTATAACTCAGGAGCTAAGAACAGATGGCAATGTTTTTGTTAACCTACCAAGGGCAACTGGAAAAACAAGCTTTCTGAGTAAAAGTAAATAAGAAGAGACAATGGGTATTTTTACATACAAATTGGGAATCCCTGGATGCAGATAAAGTATAGTTGTGGCAATTGTAATATAATATCTACACAATTGGATTTGTCTGAATCCTAGACAGGATGGCCCCAAATTCCACAGCTTGAGGTGGTAATACATTTGCATTTCACACAAGAGTCTGTGAGAACAAAAGAGGTTTTGTTTTCCTTTGAACACACAACAGGTGGGGGCCTGCTGACAGAGGGCATGTAGAACTACAACCCTCAGCCATCCACACTGCTGGATGTTCACTTCGTGTATGAGAAATTATGCACTTAAATCTCACCCATTAATAACTAGCGTCCTTATATCAAACCCCGAATACTCACACACTACATATTCGCACACAAGGTTCCATTAGCATCAAATTGTATGATTCAAGTTGGTTAAGTTAGTTTAAATGCTAAGAAATAGAGGTTTTTGATATCTAAGGTATTATACATGATAAGCAAGGTGTGTTTGGTTTCGTTCTGATGCGTACGCTTTTTACAGAATCCCGGTGTTATCGGTGGAGAGATCGCATCATGCAAACTCAAGTTACGGATCGCAGAACTTACAAGCAACAAAATGTTTAGTTGATGGAATGTTACAGGAGGCGTTACCAGAAAGGCTCCAGCTGTTAGAGGCAGGGAAAGTCTATTTGAAACAACCTGTTAAATGTGTCGTTACATATGCTTCTCCTCTGGGAACCAATGAGATCAGCAGGAAGTTCTCCCTTTGTCCTGTTTCAGTCTGGGGGGGGAATAAATACTTGTGTCCAAACACTGGTTTGGCAGTTCATGCTGAATTTTGGGTGAACTGAGGATATCTAGTCAGAAGTCTAATCTCTCGGTCCAGAGGCGCAGCGTATGTATAACCGTACTTGGGTCTGTATTATTTCCTTTTACGCCTAACTTGTGTATGTATGTATAGATTGCGTGTAACTGACTGTACTTTTACCTGAATAATACTTGTGCGTTGGAAACACAGATTCCACTCCTGTCCTTATTTGCGGTTAAACTGCGTACGCAATTAGCGTTCTGTTTAGAGGTTTTAGGCAGGGTTTTGTCTTAGAGGTTCTAGGCAGGTGAATCTTAGAGGTTTATAGGAAGGAATATATTAAAAGGTTTATTGACGAATACAACAGTGGGGGCTCATCGATTTATCACACTATCTGATACACGATAACACTCGGTCAGTCCTCTCTCAGCAAAAGGGTGGAGGCGCCTTTTGGGAGCCGCATTAGTCTTTCATTACCACAGTGTTGCTGAGAGCGTACTGCCGGTTATTGTGTAGAGGAAGCGCTGATCAGAATCCAGGGACAAGAGAGAAAAAAAAAGTTTTTTTTTTCTCTGTTGATAGAACCTTAGCTTTAGAGGGGTGCCGCAGTATTGAGAATGCGGCTGAGACGCGTTTTTGCGTACGCAGTTAAAAATTAATTATACGCTTGTGTGGTAGCCGCATAATTGTGTATGCGGCCGGTCGCACAATAAGCATATACGCATTTCCGGTTCTGCTGCCACGTGTTTGAACAAAGCCATTGAGGTTTACATTTTTTTCTATCTACCAATATCTGGGTTAAATGTTTATTTTCTGCGCAGAGAAAAAGTGTGTAACAGTGTGTGTATTGTTGGTAGGGGTAATTTATTCCCTAAAGTTAAAGGTACCGTATGATCCTTAAGGGCTAGGTGCAAGGGTTAGCCTAGTCGCTCGGTAAGCAGCTTTACCGTTCTATACACAGTAGCATGTGTACATGTTGTCTTTGTTGTAGAGGTGCGTGAGAGTGGCCGACATATAAACTCTCATAGGTTTGGAAGTTACCTTACTAAAGCTTATCCGGGTGTGGAAGTTGCCTGTTTCAAAACTTATCTAGGTGTGGAAGTGGCCTTACGAAATCTTATCCAGGTGTGTGGGCGCCGCCGACTTAAATCGTTCACAGGTAAGTGAAAGTATCTTGATTGTCTTTCACCAGTTTAAATTTTTATTGAAAAGCGTAGGAGTTGTCTCAAAATGGGAGCCACGCAAACGGTAGAAATGTTAAGCAATGATGTGCTGCTAATGGAGGTTCCGATTCTCAGCCCGTCGTATTATGCATACTAAGTACAGTACTTATGCAATAAGGTATTGTGATATATGGTTTAATATGACGAGAAAGAGTGTTAGACCGTTTCCCAGAATTGGTAGTTTTGACAAAAATGTGTTAGATAATGTCCAGGATCACATCAGTATGGTGCGATCCCGAGAGAAAAAGATTAAGTATTTTGAATGTTTAAAAATATGGCAGCATGAAGGGGATGCTTGGCTTAAAAATGTGCAAACGACGCAAACTAGCGTTGCGAACGCATTGCCAGAAAATACATCCGCAACGCAGAGTTGCAATACGGGCGAGCTGCAAATTGGCGCACACGGGCGGCACAGTAGCGTCGTGGAGAGTATTGTCAGCAGTTCACGCTCACCTCCCCCACCTTATGTGGATGGAGGTGCAAGTACAGTTACCAAAAATACCAATAAAAATGTAACAAGTAATTTGTACCCCCTCTTAAGTAACCATAAAGAAAATGTATATGATGTAGAAGATGAGCCTATTGTAATGTCTGCCATTTCCCATGCTGTGCAAATGATAGATGCTGCATCACCACAATCACGGGTGGTGCCGCCATCTCCATCGGTAACAGCAAGGGAAGTGTTAATACACTCGTCACCCATTGAGGAAGTTGTTAATACCATACATAGCAGCAGCAGATTAAACCCCGAGCCAGGTAACCAGGTCAGAGGTAACAACGCTGCCGGTCTGCATCCCATTCGGACAATAACTGTTCCGAATGGAAATGCGGATGCAAACGGTGTAGTGCTCACGAGGGAAGTGGTAATGCATTGTCCATGGACAAGAGCAGAACTGAATTCCATCATAAATGATTTCCCCAATCCCAAAAAGGAACTAGCCAAATGTCAAAGATTTTTGAGAAATTTGGGTAGTTCTCATGAGCCCACTAATAAAGATTGGCGTGTGGTGTTAAGGGCCTGTTTACCACGCAATACCGACGTGACAAAATTTATCACGGACTGTGTATTGGATGGCGACGTTCCCTTAACAGACCAAGTAAACCAAGGTAACATTTCCCGCATTGTGACTCAATTGGGTGTATATTTTCCAGTAGTAGTTAACTGGAACAAAATCTTCACAATCAAACAAAAAGAGAGTGAAACTGCAGAAGAATATTGCGACCGGGCTCTGCAGGCTATCACCCAGTACACTGGGATAGAAGATATTAAAGATAGCACTCACCACAGGGGAATGATAGTCACGGCACTCATGGACGGTCTGAAAGATGATTTAAAGACTCGGGTTCAGACCTCACAGCCTGGCTGGTGGGGACTTACAATAGATAACCTCATAGAGTCTGCCATAGAACATGACAAAAACATCTCAAAAAAGAGGGAGACCCAGAGCGAAAAATTAATGGCTGTCAGTATACAAGCTCTGGAGAGAATGACGTTAACATCACAGCCAACCTACACACCTGCACCCACACACACACCTGCACCTGAACAATTACACGTCCTCACCAATCCCACACCACAGCAAACACATCCTTACCCCACATATCATACACAACCACAGGTCCCATACTCATATCCCCCACAATATCCTTACCCTCCCTATCCTTACCCATACCCACCACCTTTCCCTCTTGCTCAAATCCCACAACAATCTTTTCATCCACCCCGTTCAAAATTATGTTTTAACTGTCACCAAGTGGGACACATAAGTAAGTACTGCAAAGTGAAGAACACCACACAGGAACACGAGTTTCCCATGGGTTCATAGGTAACCCCAGTATCTTCTCCCAGGCCTTATATGACTGTTTACAATCTTTTCAACCTATCAATGGATCTGTTCTAATGAAAAATGTGGACGATTTATTGTTGCATGTTTAAATGATATTAAACTGTTTTGCTTTATCTCCCACTCATAGGACACAAGGTTGCTAAGGATAAACGGCAGCCATGCCAGGCTGAGGTCGACTACTTGGAATACTATCCAACCCAGTGGCACAGGCATTATTTAGAGCAGTAGCTATTGATAACAAGATTTAATTGCAGGAACCTGTATGCAGATACTATATCCCTAGAATTATTAAAAATGATAGGGGGACTTATTTTACAGGTGACGGTTCCAAGAACATGTGTAAGATGATGGGTAACAACACTGAGATTATCCCAGACTGTCTTTTCCTTTATTTGCCCCCCCTTTGAGATACTGTCCAAACAGGCAGCCTCATGTGAAAATATGATAATGAGGTTACTGTGCAGGGTCTCACGAAGATGAATGAGAATAACCGAAAATGAAAGTGTTATTAACTAACATGTCTAATGTAAACTGTCATGATGTCAAAATCTGGAAGAATTTGTTATGATCCAAATTTTTTTTAGCTCAGGTTGTTTGACTGATCGGTGGAAAGGTCCGTATCTGATGATACAGCATCCTCAAAGGGTGGCCGGGGAAGATACGTGGGTCCATTCCACTCACTATAGGGAGGTTAACCAACCTGTGGAGATACAAGGCAGAGACAAGGCCGATAACGTGGACCTGTCGATTGCGAGCTTGTGCCGGAAGGATTAAAAAGGTGATGGTGAGATATCTGAGCTAAAGAAATGTGTAGATCAGTGCTTCCAGCAATGGAGTGGTCTGCTGTGGTCATCCTAGTTCTTTTTCTTTCCAGAGTTTTTGTCATGATGATCTGTTTGGGGATACTCAGTGTCTGTGATGGGGGACCGATAAAGGAGATGTTAGCTGATGGCGGAGCTGATGGAGTGGAGTCAGGAGGAGTGCAATGCCAATCAGGGGAGTGTCTGACCAATCATAGTACTGTTATTGTTAAGAGAGCTGTCATTCCGGATACTCGGGGAAGGTGTGAAGGGTTATCGTCTGAAGATTCCTGTATTTGTGAGTTTTGTGGGTCCCTAGTTGATGAGAACTGTATTCAACGGTGCCAACCTAAATATAACCCGTACTGGGGAGGGTATCCTTTAGAGGATTATCACAGCATGGTAGGCAAAGTGTTAAATCAAACCGATTGCTGGGTGTGTTCACATGTGCCACAGGGACAGCATAATGTAGGGTTGGTGCCATTTCCGCTGAATATCACGGAAATTTTAGAATTACAAAACGGGAAAATTCCTCTCAACCAAACCGCCTCATTTCAAACTCTATCAATTTCAAGTAGATAAATCACTTTTGTGTTTAAACATAACCAACCCCAATAAACCCGGAGGTTGGGAAGTGACGGGGAATAATCAGACGATGACCTTCTCACAAAGAGCTGATAATGAGTCCATAAACTATGATCTGCTACGCTCAATTAAATCAAGTGGGAAATATTTTAGGTACCGGTATACATTGAGTTCCACCAAAGAAATGATTGGTAAAGTACAAAATGGTTATTGTGCTAAAATAATACAACCAGAAACTTGCATATACCAGATGGAAGAGCCTGAGATAGGATTGTTTGCAGCAGAAATGTGTTTAATGATAATGATGCATACCATTCCTTATATTCTCCCTGATAATGTATATTTTATATGTGGAAGAAAAGCGTATAAATGGCTCTCCCCGAGTTCCGAAGGTTTGTGTTATCTGGGAAGAGTTGTCCCAGAAGTTATGACCCTCACACATGTTGAAATGTTGGGAATACATAAAAACACACCGTCACCATATCTTCACACACAATATGAACACAGAGGCAAGAGAAATATGATACCTGGTGATATGCATAAAGCCACTCAGTTAATCAGTGAGACAACTGGCTTCCAAGTTTTAGTCGCCCTGGATCCCACCAGAATTGCTAGGGGTACATTAAATTTTAGATATATCCAGGAACTTGCTAAATTAATAGATAATATCACCGAGATGTACGATGACACATTCAGGTACACAGGGAGAGAATTGCAAGCATACAAGAAAGAACTAGTGCAACACAGGCTAGTGTTGAATTATTTAACTGCTGTTACTGGAGGGTATTGCGTAACGTTAGCCACCCAATTTGGAGTAAAGTGTTGCACTTATGTCACCAATGATACCAGCGACCCTAAGGAGGTGATAGACCAGAAGATGGATGAGATTCTGCAGCTAAAGTGGGAATTTCGTAAGAACCATAATGCATCAGTGGCTGAAGCAGGGGAAAAGATAGAAGGAGGAATGTCATGGCTGAACCCAGAGAAATGGTTCTCGGGTCTAGGAGAGTGGGTCCAGGAAGTGGTCGCCAGCGTAGGCAAATTCTTGATCCTTATACTGATTGTCATCATAGTAATTGGCATATGCATCCAGTGTGTTCCTATTGTGTTGAAGTGTGGAAAATGTGAAAACAGAGTGAAACGAAGGAATAAAACTATGATGGTGGTCAGAAATGATAATATGTATACCGAGGTAGATACAGAGCTGCACTACAACACTGAGCTAGGAAGTACCATCATTTAAATGTATAATATTTAGACATGCATAGAAGATATTATTGAAATGTTATTTATAGAACACCCAGACAATGTAAAGTCTCAAATTCCCCTTCAAAACTGCTGTTATAAGACTGGTGCATTCCCACATCTGTCACATGATCTCCCAAGATCCGCAGTGTGCGTATAATAGTAGTTTTATGCCCCCGCCTAGAGACACATTATTGATGGATTAAGAACCACCTTGTGCCATCCCATAATAACACCAAATAATATGTAAATGTAAGCCTAAATTAAATTCTAATAGCAGATTGTGATAGCATGTTGTTTGCTATCAAAGGGTGGACTGTCGAAGCTGAATAATTGGCTGAGACAAGTTCAGATTAAAATTTTATCGCGGCGACGCCATCTTGCGAATGGCCGCAAGACTCCATTTTGGAAATGAGATCGCAAGACACCATTTTTGTGGTCAGCGTCAATTCAAGTTATAACTCAGGAGCTAAGAACAGATGGCAATGTTTTTGTTAACCTACCAAGGGCAACTGGAAAAACAAGCTTTCTGAGTAAAAGTAAATAAGAAGAGACAATGGGTATTTTTACATACAAATTGGGAATCCCTGGATGCAGATAAAGTATAGTTGTGGCAATTGTAATATAATATCTACACAATTGGATTTGTCTGAATCCTAGACAGGATGGCCCCAAATTCCACAGCTTGAGGTGGTAATACATTTGCATTTCACACAAGAGTCTGTGAGAACAAAAGAGGTTTTGTTTTCCTTTGAACACACAACAGGTGGGGGCCTGCTGACAGAGGGCATGTAGAACTACAACCCTCAGCCATCCACACTGCTGGATGTTCACTTCGTGTATGAGAAATTATGCACTTAAATCTCACCCATTAATAACTAGCGTCCTTATATCAAACCCCGAATACTCACACACTACATATTCGCACACAAGGTTCCATTAGCATCAAATTGTATGATTCAAGTTGGTTAAGTTAGTTTAAATGCTAAGAAATAGAGGTTTTTGATATCTAAGGTATTATACATGATAAGCAAGGTGTGTTTGGTTTCGTTCTGATGCGTACGCTTTTTACAGAATCCCGGTGTTATCGGTGGAGAGATCGCATCATGCAAACTCAAGTTACGGATCGCAGAACTTACAAGCAACAAAATGTTTAGTTGATGGAATGTTACAGGAGGCGTTACCAGAAAGACTCCGGCTGTTAGAGGCAGGGAAAGTCTATTTGAAACAACCTGTTAAATGTGTCGTTACATATGCTTCTCCTCTGGGAACCAATGAGATCAGCAGGAAGTTCCCCCTTTGTCCTGTTTCAGTCTGGGGGGGAATAAATACATGTGTCCGAACACTGGTTTGGCAGTTCATGCTGAATTTTGGGTGAACTGAGGATATCTAGTCAGAAGTCTATCTCTGGGTCCAGAGGCGCAGCATATGTATAACCGTACTTGGGTCTGTATTATTTCCTTTTACGCCTAACTTGTGTATGTATAGATTGCGTGTAACTGACTGTACTTTTACCTGAATAATACTTGTGCGTTGGAAACACAGATTCCACTCCTGTCCTTATTTGCGGTTAAACTGCGTATGCAATTAGCGTTCTGTTTAGAGGTTTTAGGCAGGGTTTTGTCTTAGAGGTTCTAGGCAGGGGAATCTTAGAGGTTTATAGGAAGGAATATATTAAAAGGTTTATTGATGAATACAACAGTTACATAGCAGTCTGTGCACAGGGCACACAGTGACATTGGAGAGATAGGTGTGGCACCATGCGTGTGGCCGGTAAGGGGTGGGGGATAGGTGCTTTGGGCCTGCGGTCACATGAATAGGATAGGCTACATAGCAGTCTGTACACAGGGCACACAGTGACATTGGTGAGATAGGTGCGGCACCATGTGTATGGCCGGTAAGGGGTGGGGGGAGAGGGGCTGTGGGCCTACGGTCACATGAATAGGATAGGCTACATAGCAGTCTGTACACAGGGCACACAGTGACATTGGTGAGATAGGTGTGGCACCATGTGTGTGGCAGGTAAGGGGTGGGGGGGAGGTGATTTGGGCCAGCGGTCACATGAATAGGATAGGCTACATAGCAGTCTGTGCACAGGGCACACAGTGACATTGGAGAGATAGGTGTGGCACCATGTGTGTGGCTGGTAAGGGGTGGGGGGGAGGTGATTTGGGCCAGCGGTCACATGAATAGGATAGGCTACATAGCAGTCTGTGCACAGGGCATACAGTGACATTGGTGAGATAGGTGCGGCACCATGCGTGTGGCTAGTAAGGGGTGGGGGGAGAGGTGCTTTGGGCCTGCGGTCACATGAATAGGATAGGCTACATAGCAGCCTGTGCACAGGGCACACAGTGACATTGGTGAGATAGGTGTGGCACCATGCACGCGGCTGGTAAGGGGTGGGGGGAGAGGGGCTTTCGGCCTGCGGTCACATGAATAGGATAGGTTACATAGCAGTCTGTACACAGGGCACACAGTGACATTGGTGAGATAGGTGTGGCACCATTTGTGTGGCTGGAAAGGGGTGGGGGGAGAGGGGCTTTGGGCCTGCGGTCACATGATAGGATAGGCTACATAGCAATCTGTGCACAGGGCACATAGTGACATTGGTGAGATAGATGTGGCACCATGTGTGTAGCAGGAAAGGGGTGGGGGGAGAGGGGCTTTGGGCCTGCGGTCACATGATAGGATAGGCTACATAGCAATCTGTGCACAGGGCACACAGTGACATTGGTGAGATAGGTGTGGCACCATGCACGCGGCTGGTAAGGGGTGGGGGGAGAGGGGCTTTGGGCCTGCGGTCACATGAATAGGATAGGCTACATAGCAGTCTGTATACAGGGCACACAGTGACATTGGTGAGATAGGTGTGGCACCATGTGTGCAGCAGGTAAGGGGTGGGGGGAGAGGGGCTTTGGGCCTGCGGTCACATGAATAGGATAGGCTACATAGCAGTCTGTATAAAGGGCACACAGTGACATTGGTGAGATAGGTGTGGCACCATGTGTGCAGCAGGAAAGGGGTGGGGGGAGAGGGGCTTTGGGCCTGCGGTCACATGAATAGGATAGGCTACATAGCAGCCTGTGCACAGGGCACACAGTGACATTGGTGAGATAGGTGTGGCACCATGCACGCGGCTGGTAAGGGGTGGGGGGAGAGGGGCTTTGGGCCTGCGGTCACATGAATAGGATAGGCTACATAGCAGTCTGTGCGCAGGGCACACAGTGACATTGGTGAGATAGGTGCGGCATCATGCACGCGGCTGGTAAGGGGTGGGGGGAGAGGGGCTTTGGGCCTGCGGTCACACATGAATAGGATAGGCTACATAGCAGTATGTGCACAGGGCACACAGTGACATTGGTGAGATAGGTGTGGCACCATGTGTGTGGCTGGTAAGGGGTGGGGGGAGAGGGGCTTTGGGCCTACGGTCACATGAATAGGATAGGCTACATAGCAGTCTGTGCCCAGGGCACACAGTGACATTGGTGAGATAGGTGTGGCACCATGCGTGTGGCTGGTAAGGGTTGGGGGGAGAAGTGCTTTGGGCCTGCGGTCACATGAATAGGATAGGCTACATAGCAGTCTGTGCACAAGGCACACAGTGACATTGGTGAGATAGGTGTGGCACCATGTGTGTGGCTGGTAAGGGGTGGGGGGAGAGGGGCTTTGGGCCCGCGTCACATGAATAGAATAGGCTACATAGCAGTCTGTGCACAGGGCACACAGTGACATTGGTGAGATAGGTGCGGCACCATGCACGCGGCTGGTAAGGGGTGGGGGGAGAGGGGCTTTGGGCCTGCGGTCACATGAATAGGATAGGCTACATAGCAGTCTGTGCGCAGGGCACACAGTGACATTGGTGAGATAGGTGCGGCATCATGCACGCGGCTGGTAAGGGGTGGGGGGAGAGGGGCTTTGGGCCTGCGGTCACACATGAATAGGATAGGCTACATAGCAGTCTGTGCACAGGGCACACAGTGACATTGGTGAGATAGGTGTGGCACCATGTGTGTGGCTGGTAAGGGGTGGGGGGAGAGGGGCGTTGGGCCCATGGTCACATGAATAGGATAGGCTACATAGCAGTCTGTGCACAGTGCACACAGTGACATTGGTGAGATAGGTGTGGCACCATGTGTGAGGCTGGTAAGGGGTGCGGGGGAGGTGCTTTGGGCCAGCGGTCACATGAATGGGATAGGCTACATAGCAGTCTGTACACAGGGCACACAGTGACATTGGTGAGATAGGTGCGGCACCATGTGTGTGGCTGGTAAGGGGTGGGGGAAGAGGGGCTTTGTGCCTGCGGTCACATGAATAGGATAGGCTACATAGCAGCCTGTGCACAGGGCACACAGTGACATTGGTGAGATAGCTGTGGTACCATGTGTGTGGCTGGTAAGGGGTGGGGGGAGAGGTGCTTTGGGCCTGTGGTCACATGAATAGGATAGGCTACATAGCAGTCTGTGCATAGGGCACATAGTGACATTGGTGAGATAGGTGTGGCACCATGTGTATGGCTGGTAAGGGGTGGGGGGAGAGGGGCTTTGGGCCTGCGGTCACATGATAGGATAGGCTACATAGCAGTCGGTACACAGGGCACACAGTGACATTGGTGAGATAGGTGCGGCACCATGTGTATGGCTGGTAAGGGGTGGGGGGAGAGGTGCTTTGGGCCTGTGGTCACATGAATAGGATAGGTTACATAGCAGCCTGTGCACAGGGCACACAGTGACATTGGTGAGATAGGTGTGGCACCATGCACGCGGCTGGTAAGGGGTGGGGGGTGAGGGGCTTTGGGCCTGCTGTACCATGAATAGGATAGGCTACATAGCAGTCTGTGCGCAGGGCACACAGTGACATTGGTGAGATAGGTGCGGCATCATGCACGTGGCTGGTAAGGGGTGGGGGGAGAGGGGCTTTGGGCCTGCGGTCACACATGAATAGGATAGGCTACATAGCAGTCTGTGCGCAGGGCACACAGTGACATTGGTGAGATAGGTGTGGCACCATGTGTATGGCTGGTAAGGGGTGGGGGGAGAGGGGCTTTGGGGCTGCGGTCACATGAATAGGATAGGCTACATAGCAGTCTGTGCACAGTGCACACAGTGACATTGGTGAGATAGGTGCGGCTCCATGTGTGTGGCTGGTAAGGGGTGGAGGGAGAGGGGCTTTGGTGCTGCGGTCACATGAATAGGATAGGCTACATAGCAGTCTGTGCACAGGGCACAAAGTGACATTGGTGAGATAGGTGTGGTACCATGTGTGTGGCTGGTAAGGGGTGGGGGGAGAGGGGCTTTGGGCCTGTGGTCACATGAATAGGATAGGCTACATAGCACTGTGCATAGGGCACATAGTGACATTGGTGAGATAGGTGCGGCACCATGTGTATGGCTGGTAAAGTGTGGGGGGAGAGGGGCTTTGGGCCTGCGGTCACATGAATAGGATAGGCTACATAGCAGCCTGTGCACAGGGCACACAGTGACATTGGTGAGATAGGTGTGGCACCATGCACGCGGCTGGTAAGGGGTGGGGGGAGAGGGGCTTTGGGCCTACGGTCACATAAATAGGATAGGCTACATAGCAGTCTGTGTACAAGGCACACAGTGACATTGGTGAGATAGGTGTGGCACCATGTGTGTGGCTGGTAAGGGGTGGGGGGAGAGGGGCTTTGGGCCTGCGGTCACATGAATAGGATAGGTTACATAGCAGTCTGTGCACAGGGCACACAGTGACATTGGTGAGATAGGTTTGGCACCATGTGTGCAGCAGGTAAGGGGTGGGGGGAGAGAGGTTTTGTGCCTGCAGTCACATGAATAGGATAGGCTACATAGCAGTCTGTGCACAGGGCACACAGTGACATTGGTGAGATAGGTGTGGCACCATGCACGCGGCTGGTAAGTGGTGGGGGGAGAGGTGATTTTGGCCGTGGTCACATGAATAGGATAGGCTACATAGCAGTCTGTGCACAGGGCACACAGTGACATTGGTGAGATAGGTGTGGCACCATGCACGCGGCTGGTAAGGGGTGGGGGGAGAGGTGATTTTGGCCGTGGTCACATGAATAGGATAGGCTACATAGCAGTCTGTGCACAGGGCACACAGTGACATTGGTGAGATAGGTGCGGCACCATGCACGCGGCTGGTAAGGGGAGGGGGGAGAGGGGCTTTGGGCCTGCGGTCATATGAATAGGATAGGCTACGTAGCAGTCTGTGCGCAGGGCACACAGTGACATTGGTGAGATAGGTGCGGCATCATGCACGCGGCTGGTAAGGGGTGGGGGGAGAGGGGCTTTGGGCCTGCGGTCACACATGAATAGGATAGGCTACATAGCAGTCTGTGCGCAGGGCACACAGTGACATTGGTGAGATAGGTGTGGCACCATGTGTGTGGCTGGTAAGGGGTGGGGGGAGAGGGGCTTTGGGTCCACGGTCACATGAATAGGATAGGCAACATAGCAGTCTGTGCACAGGGCACACAGTGACATTGGTGAGATAGGTGTGGCACCATGTGTGTGGCTGGTAAGTGGTGGGGGGAGAGGGGCTTTGGGGCTGCGGTCACACGAATAGGATAGGCTACATAGCAGTCTGTGCACAGTGCACACAGTGACATTGGAGAGATAGGTGTGGCACCATGTGTGAGGCTGGTAAGGGGTGCGGGGGAGGTGCTTTGGGCCAGCGGTCACATTAATGGGATAGGCTACATAGCAGTCTGTACACAGGGCACACAGTGACATTGGTGAGATAGGTGCGGCACCATGTGTGTGGCTGGTAAGGGGTGGGGGAAGAGGGGCTTTGGGCCTGCGGTCACATGAATAGGATAGGCTACATAGCAGCCTGTGCACAGGGCACACAGTGACATTGGTGAGATAGGTGTGGCTCCATGTGTATGGCTGGTAAGGGGTGGGGGGAGAGGGGCTTTGGGCCTGCGGTCACATGAATAGGATAGGCTACATAGCAGTCTGTACACAGGGCACACAGTGACATTGGTGAGATAGGTGCGGCAACATGTGTATGGCTGGTAAGGGGTGGGGGGAGAGGTGCTTTGGGCCCGTGGTCACATGAATAGGATAGGTTACATAGCAGCCTGTGCATAGGGCACACAGTGACATTGGTGAGATAGGTGTGGCACCATGCACGCGGCTGGTAAGGGATGGGGGGAGAGGGGCTTTGGGGCTGCTGTCACATGAATAGGATAGGCTACATAGCAGTCTGTGCGCAGGGCACACAGTGACATTGGTGAGATAGGTGCGGCATCATGCACGTGGATGGTAAGGGGTGGGGGAGAGGGGCTTTGGGCCTGCGGTCACACATGAATAGGATAGGCTACATAGCAGTCTGTGCGCAGGGCACACAGTGACATTGGTGAGATAGGTGTGGCACCATGTGTATGGCTGGTAAGGGGTGGGGGGAGAGGGGCTTTGGGGCTGCGGTCACATGAATAGGATAGGCTACATAGCAGTCTGTGCACAGTGCACACAGTGACATTGGTGAGATAGGTACGACACCATGTGTGTGGCTGGTAAGGGGTGGGGGGAGAGGGGCTTTGGGGCTGCGGTCACATGAATAGGATAGGCTACATAGCAGTCTGTGCACAGGGCACACAGTGACATTGGTGAGATAGATGTGGTACCATGTGTGTGGCTGGTAAGGGGTGGGGGGAGAGGGGCTTTGGGCCTGTGGTGACATGAATAGGATAGGCTACATAGCAGTCTGTGCATAGGGCACATAGTGACATTGGTGAGATAGGTGCGGCACCATGTGTATGGCTGGTAAAGTGTGGGGGGAGAGGGGCTTTGGGCCTGCGGTCACATGAATAGGATAGGCTACATAGCAGTCTGTGCACAGGGCACACAGTGACATTGGTGAGATAGGTGTGGCACCATGTGTGTGGCTGGTAAGGGGTGGGGGGAGAGAGGCTTTGGGCCCGTGGTCACATGAATAGGATAGGCTACATAGCAGTCTGTGCACAGGGCACACAGTGACATTGGTGAGATAGGTGCGGCACCATGCACGCGGCTGGTAAGGGGTGGGGGGAGAGGGGCTTTGGGCCTGCGGTCACATGAATAGGATAGGCTACATAGCAGTCTGTGCACAGTGCACACATTGACATTGGTGAGATAGGTGTGTCACCATGTGTGTGGCTGGTAAGGGGTGAGGGGAGAGGGGCTTTGGGCCCGTGGTCACATGAATAGGATAGGCTACATAGCAGTCTGTGCACAAAGCACACAGTGACATTGGTGAGATAGGTGTGGCACCATGTGTGTGGCTGGTAAGGGGTGGGGGGAGAGAGGCTTTGGGCCTGCGGTCACATGAATAGGATAGGCTACATAGCAGCCTGTGCACAGGGCACACAGTGACATGGGTGAGATAGGTGTGGTACCATGTGTGTGGCTGGTAAGGGGTGGGGGGAGAGGGGCTTTGGGCCTGTGGTCACATGAATAGGATAGGCTACATAGCAGTCTGTGCATAGGGCACATAGTGACATTGGTGAGATAGGTGCGGCACCATGTGTATGGCTGGTAAGCGGTGGGGGGAGAGGGGCTTTGGGCCTGCGGTCACATGAATAGGATAGGCTACATAGCAGTCTGTACACAGGGCACACAGTGACATTGGTGAGATAGGTCCGGCACCATGTGTGTGGCTGGTATGGGGTGGGGGGAGAGGGGCTTTGGGCCTGTGGTCACATGAATAGGATAGGCTACATAGCAGTCTGTGCATAGGGCACATAGTGACATTGGTGAGATAGGTGCGGCACCATGTGTATGGCTGGTAAGGGGTGGGGGGAGAGGGGCTTTGGGCCTGCGGTCACATGAATAGGATAGGCTACAAAGCAGTCTGTACGCAGGGCACACAGTGACATTGGTGAGATAGGTGCGGCACCATGTGTATGGCTGGTAAGGGGTGGGGGGAGAGGTGCTTTGGGCCCGTGGTCACATGAATAGGATAGGCTACATAGCAGTCTGTGCACAGGGCACACAGTGACATTGGTGAGATAGGTGTGGTACCATGTGTGCGGCTGGTAAGGGGTGGGGGGAGAGGGGCTTTGGGCCTGTGGTCACATGAATAGGATAGGCTACATAGCAGTCTGTGCATAGGGCACATAGTGACATTGGTGAGATAGGTGCGGCACCATGTGTATGGCTAGTAAAGTGTGGGTGGAGAGGGGCTTTGGGCCTGCGGTCACATGAATAGGATAGGCTACATAGCAGTCTGTGCACAGGGCACACAGTGACATTGGTGAGATAGATGTGGCACCATGTGTGTGGCTGGTAAGGGTTGGGGGGAGAGGGGCTTTGGGCCCGTGGTCACATGAATAGGATAGGCTACATAGCAGTCTGTGCACAGGGCACACAGTGACATTGGTGAGATGGTTGCGGCACCATGCACGCGGCTGGAAGGGGTGGGGGGAGAGGGGCTTTGGGCCTGCGGTCACATGAATAGGATAGGCTACATAGCAGTCTGTGCACAGTGCACACAGTGACATTGGTGAGATAGGTGTGGCACCATGTGTGTGGCTGGTAAGGGGTGAGGGGAGATGGGCTTTGGGCCCGTGGTCACATGAATAGGATAGGCAACATAGCAGTCTGTGCACAAAGCACACAGTGACATTGGTGAGATAGGTGTGGCACCATTTGTGTGGCTGGAAAGGGGTGGGGGGAGAGGGGCTTTGGGCCTGCGGTCACATGATAGGATAGGCTACATAGCAGTCTGTGCACAGGGCACACAGTGACATTGGTCAGATAGGTGTGGCACCATGTGTGTGGCTGGTAAGGGGTGGGGGGAGAGGGGCTTTGGGCCTGTGGTCACATGATAGGATAGGCTACATAGCAGTCTGTGCATAGAGCACACAGTGACATTGGTGAGATAGGTCCGGCACCATGTGTGTGGCTGGTAAGGGGTGGGGGGAGAGGGGCTTTGGGCCTGCGGTCACATGAATAGGATAGGCTACATAGCAGTCTCAAAGTCTCAGAAGAACGTTGTGTGAAAAATAAGCTGCGCCCGCTGCATCGTAGCACTTCGTGTACAGCGTCAGACTCATACGCACGCAGGCGTACACGTGTAGCGTATCATATGAATAAGTTTGATGGTGGGTGGTCTGCTCCTGTGCAGGGCCTGTTGCGCATATGCAGAACATGTCCAACTGCTGCAGCCATTTTGAGATGGCGCTGGGCTGCGTTTGTGAAATTGTGGGTCTATCGTCCCTATTTTCTGGGAGTGCCAGTATCTGCTTCTTCCATTGCAGATTTATCGGCCTTGGCAATGCAGATGAGACGGCCAATCTGAGTAGTCTTAGGCTTACTCAGACAGCCGATGTTCTAACCATCATGACCAATGGTCACAATGGTGATCCAATGCTGAGTCTTCGGACTGACCCGCGATGCCGGCAGGAGGCGTCTTTTTCCCTCAAGCTCCTCCTGCGCCATTTGCATATATACACACATCAGCTGCGTCCACAGGCAGAACACTGTCTTTTAAAAAGGGCGACAATTCATTTGAGCGTCTATGAAATATCTTTAGTCCTGAACAATTTCCGAAGTGGTTAGAACCATACGCACGGAGCCACTGCTCTGCCGGGGAATCATGGCAACGAGAGGGATGAGAACAAGGTGTCATCGCGTCCTATATAATGTACAGCGACAGCCACCATATGCACGAGGGACGCACTACTTATCCCAGCACCGCATGTCACACTGATCTCTGGGCTCTCTTTATCCTTCTCCATCTCCTTGAAAAGGAGCTAGTCCAGTAAATTGAATTGTAATGGTTGGCAATCTATTTCAATTTAGAAGCAATATAACAAAATGGGAAGCATTATCTTACATGGAGTAACGGCTTGGCTTTTCTGTGAAAGGAGCAGAAAGCAGGTCACTATCCTCTAATCTTAATTTATCTCCCTCGCAGGCTGATTTGTGACATGAGAAAATACTACCGTATTACTCCTTAATAATTCACCATCGTGTGATGGTTCCGAGCACATTATACGGCAGCTGTCAGATTGGATGGTAAAGAGCAGGCGGCAGGGCGATGGCGTTGTTCGCCAGCCTGGGATGCGCAGTGTTTTTTATTATTCCTATCCAGTTAAGGCATTTATATATATATATATATATATATATATATATATATATTAGAGATGAGCGGTTCGGATTCTGTGGAATCCGAACCGCTCCGAACATTGGGGATCCGAGTCCACCCGAACCCTGTTCGGGTGTTCACCGCCTGACTCGGATCCCCGTTCGGGGCCGAACGGCGGCCGCCTGATGTCGGATTCTCACTAGAGAATCCGACATCAGGTCTCCTCGCGTGTAGGGCAGAGCGCAGTGATAGCGCTCTGCCCTACACAGACACAGACACACAGCCGCCAGCGGCAGCTGTGTGTTTGTTACAGCAGCCAATGAGAGTCACACAGACTCTCATTGGCTGCTGCACGGAGGGAGCCGGCTGGAGCTCACACATGAGCTCCGTCTTCCGGCTCCCTCCTCAGCGTGTGACAGCAGAGCGGACGGCGCGGGAGCGGGGATTCAGGTAAGTTTTTATTTTTTAATTTGTGCAAGGGCCGGGGGCGCTACTGGGGGGGGTCTGCTACTGGGGGGGGCTATACTACTGGAGGGGCCTGCTACTGGGGGGGGCTATACTACTGGGGGGTCTGCTACTGGCGGGGGCCATACTACTGGGGGGGGCCTGCTACTGGGGCAGCCTACTACAGGGGGGGCCATAATACAGGGGGGGCCCATACTACAGGGGGGGCTACTACAGGGGCAGCCTACTACTGGGGGGGGCCTGCTACTGGGGCAGCCTACTACTGGGGGGGCCATACTACTGGGGGGGCCATACTACTGGGGGGCATACTACTGGGTGGCATGATAATGGGGGGCATACTACTGGGGGGCCTGCTAATGGGGGGCATACTACTGGGTGGCATGCTAATGGGGGGCATACTACTGGGGGGGCCTGCTAATGGGGGGCATACTACTGGGAGGCATTCTACTGGGGGCACTGCATAGTGGACCCTACTACTAAAGGGACTGCATAGGGGGCACCACTGCTGGGGGACATTGTGTAAGGGACACCGCTACTGTGGGCATTGTGTAAAAGGGTCACTACTGTGGGCATTGTGTAAAAGGGGCACTACTGTGTGTCGTAACATAAATAAGAGACACTACTTTATGGTGTAATGTGAATCAGGCCCTATGTGCGGTGTAATGCGAATAAGATTGTGCACTGTGACTCCTAGGGCCGTAGCCCACTTTGTAAACAAGTACTGTGACTCTGCTGGCCGTACCCCACTGGGTGGGTGCACTACTTTTCATTTCTGCCACTGCTGTGTGGCAATGTGTCATAGATGTGCTTTATACTGTGGTGTCTGTGTCGTTGTGCCGCTGCTTTGTCGCTTAGTGTAACCAGTCGGCTCACTGCAACCTTTGGCCAATAATGTTGAAAACAATATTATAAGCTGTGATATGGTCTAAATTGACTGGAAATTAATGTTATTGAGGTTAATAATACTCTAGGAAGAAAAAAAAGACCAATTTATGTGATTTTAGCTTTTTTTGTCAATTATTGTAAAAAAATCCAAATCCAAATCCAAATCCAAAGCCAGTCACCGCAGTTTGGCAAATCCAAATCCAAATCCAAAGCCGGACGACGAATTAGAACCAAATCCAAATCCGGCAAAAATGGTCCGGCGCACATCCCTAATATATATATATATATATATATATATATATATATATATATATATATAACCTTACTTATTAAAATGACTGACTACTCAGACTCTACTGGTTGTCCTGCTTTTCTGTTATCTACAGGCTTCCCTAACTGACAGCTGAGCTGTGCCTGACAACCGGCTCCATGCTGTTGTCGTTGGCCCGCCCCTTTTTCTTACGGTGTTATAATTGGCTCTGCATACTGCTGGGTTTAAGCATGTTCCTTTATTTTGTGGTGTGAGAAATGAGCAGAAAATGGTACAGTGATTCCTACTGAAAACATATGGATTCATTTTGTACAGTAGTAGAAATAAAACAGAATTGTGTGGGAAGGCGCCTATTAAGAGATGTGCGGGTTCGGTTTTACTTGGATTTACTCGGCTATGTTCGGATTTAAAAAAACAGCATTGTATTGGCTATCGGCTATCACGTGTTTTGGATAGCCAATAAAATAAAACTGAACTAATCCGAACGTGCGATAATTTTGGCGAAAATAACCGAGTAAGTCCGAGTAAAACTGAACCCGCACATCTCTACTTTTAAATGCTCTCTAGTTCCATAGAAGGGCGGTTTAAGTGATTGGCAGGCCCATATGCGGGCTCTGCAGAGTAGTAGATTCCAGCGCTGGTCTTCGGGAACATGGTGCAGGTCTCCGGGAAAATGGTGCAGGTCTCCGGGAAAATGGTGCAGGTCTCCAGGAACATGGCATCCGTGCCATGTTCCAATGGATTTCTCCATTGCCTATGCTGAAAGCTCCGGGAAAATTACCGCCACACCATTTTGACGGTGATTTCTTGCTGTTGTGGGACAACTGGAGAGGATGAGTATAATTGTATGGATGCAGGGAGTGCGATGTGGGCGTATCCTTCCCTCATTATAGATATGCCAATTGTTCCATAGACATTGCAGGCACAGAGTCCAATTTCTTAGTCACCTTTGTGTCCTCACAAACAGGGAGAAGATAATATTTGGTATAACTCAGCCCTTTGGGCTGCCCAGTGTTTCTGTGATAAGTTAATAATGACATTTACTAAGGGGCTCTTTGCTAAGTGACTGCAGTACAGTAAAATACTGTAATTACATCTAACCGGTCAAAAGCTTTTCTCTAACTGCTGCAAATTAGACAGCGGTCCTTATTCTGAGTGGGATGCATCTGTGGCCACCTATCCTCACGGCTGCGATAGCCGGCTCGCTATCTTATGCTAATGTCAGTACTCACCCATCTATGCAGGTTATCTGTGCATCCTGATGCGTATGGCCGGTGCGCCCGCTGTCCATCTATATCCACAACCATCACTAGTATCTGCACTTACACCTACCCCATGCTGGGAGCAAAACCTCCCCTCTGAAACAGGCGTCCTTCATCACTTTGGCAACACGCCCATAACGCCCCTACGGAAAGGATTTCTTTTATGAGTTTGCGCCATATTGGGTGCAAAAGTTCCCTCTGAAACAGGCGTCCTACGTCCATCCGCAAAGCTGCAAACGAGCACGGAAGTTGCGCTGCGCGCCCACAAAACTGCCACTCCCGTGAGATGGATCAGCATGAATCATTCCTCATTTACCGCAGAGCTGTAGTGATGGCAGGTAACAGTTGTGACACCTCCGTGGTGCCATCTTTGATTTCAATGCGCGATGCCATCTTCCCAAAGGTGTCACTAGGTAGATGGCACCGGGTTGGGTACGGGATGCTGGCACTCGGGATCCTGGCGGTCAGAATTCTGACACCGGAATCCCGCCAGGGTTAGGGTACCGTCACTTGTCGGTCAGTATTCGAACCATCCCCCTCTCCCTAATAATAACGCTCCCTCCCCTAATGCCTAATCATAACCTCTCCCCTAGTGCCTAATCCTAATTAGAGATGTGCGCCGACTCCCGTGTTTTGGTTTTGGATCTGGATCTACCCTGGTTTTGGATCTGAATTGGTGTTGCCAAAACCTCACCAAACCTCACCTCCGTGTTTGTTTTTCGGGGTTGCTGACGGTGTCCTCAGTACTGTACATGTAATGGCAGTGCTGCAGTACTGGCAATGTCCTCAGTGAAGGGTACCGGTGATGTTGGCAGTGCGGGGGTACCAGCGGTGGCTTTAGTGCAGGTTTGCTGGCTGTGTCGGCAGTGCAGGGGTGCCAGCGGCGTCTTAGTGCAGGTTTGCTGGCTGTGTCGGCAGTGTGGGGGTGCCAGCGGTGTCTTAGTGCAGGTTTGCTGGCTGTGTCGGCAGTGTGGGGGTGCCAGCGGTGTCTTAGTGCAGGTTTGCTGGCTGTGTCGGCAGTGCGGGGTGCCAGCGGTGTCTTAGTGCAGGTTTGCTGGCTGTGTCAGCAGTGTGGGGGTGCCAGCGGTGTCTTAGTGCAGGTTTGCTGGCTGTGTTGGCATTGTGGGGGTGCCAGCGGTGTCTTCATTGCAGGTTTGCTGACTGTGTCGGCAGTGCAGAGGTGTTCTCAATGCAGGGTGCCCGTAGTGTTGGTAGAGCGGGGGTACCAGCGGTGTCCTCAGTGCAGGTTTGTTGACTGTGTCGGCAGTGCAGGGGTACTGGCTGTGTCGTCAGTGTGGCAGTGTTTGCAGTGTGGGGGTCGCTGACGGTGTCCTCAGTACATTGGGAAGCAGTGCAGGAGTGTCGGCAGTGGTGGTGTCGGCAGTGGGGGATGCTGCCATTGGTGGTGCCGGCAGTGTCTGCAGCTGGGGGTGCCGGCGGCGGGGGATGATGGGCACCATCTTCTTTTTCTTCTTTTGTGCTGTTTTCAATGGGCTTAACGTTGATTGGCTGAGAGCCGTGACAGATGGCTCTCTCAGCCAATCAGCATTAAGCCCGCTGAAAACAAGACCTCGCGACTTTTGCCTCGGGTCAGGGATCCGGGGCAGGCGGGGAGATCCAAGCTGCGCTCGGATCGCCCTGGATCCCCCAAATTCGGGTGGGTTCGGATCTCTTAGTTCCGAACCTGCTCATCTTTAATCCTAACCTCCCTTTCCCCGCACCCTAAACCTATCCTTCCTCCTGGTGCCTAACTCTAACCCTCCCCCTAGTGACTAACTCTAACCCTTCCCTAGTACCTAACCCTAACCCTTCCCCTAGTACCTAACCCTCCCCCTAGTGCCTAACCCTAACCTTCCCCTTGGTGTCTAACTCTAACCCTCCCCCTAGTGCCTAACTCTAACCCTCCCCCTAGTGCCTAACCCTAACCTCCCCCCTAGTGCCTAACTCTAACCCTCCCCCCTAGTGTCTAACTCTAACCCCCCTAGTGCCTAACTCTTACCCTCCCCCCTAGTGCCTAACTCTAACCCTCCCCCTGGTGTCTAACTCTAACCCTCCCCCTATTGCCTAACCCTATCCCTCCCCCTAGTGCCTAACTCTAACCCTCCCCCTGGTGTCTAACTCTAACCCTCCCCCTAGTGCCTAACTCTTACCCTCCCCCCTAGTGCCTAACTCTTACCCTCCCCCCTAGTGCCTAACTCTAACCCTCCCCCTGGTGTCTAACTCTTACCCTCCCCCCTAGTGCCTAACTCTTACCCTCCCCCCTAGTGCCTAACTCTAACCCTCCCCCTGGTGTCTAACTCTAACCCTCCCCCTATTGCCTAACCCTATCCCTCCCCCTAGTGCCTAACCCTATCCCTCCCCCTAGTGCCTAACTCTAACCCTCCCCCTAATCCCAGTACTTACCGCCAGGATACCTGCTGTCGGGATGCCGGTGCTGGGGTTCTGACAGGTGGCATCCTGACTGTTGGGATTTTGACCGGATCCCAGTGGCGCCATGGAGGATGAGGAACCCATTTGCCGTTGCAAGGTAGGTATACCCAGGAGCCGTGTGCGCTGTACACCCTGCGCCCATTAAAAATACGCCTATGGTTGATTCTATTTTGGCCCTGTCAGCTGTAAATCTTTATAATCACAGCTATGGTATATCAGGTTGCGGCTGTCTTACCGCCTTAGACTACTGCATGACAGAAAATTCCCATGCGATATGTAAAGAGTAGAATAACTGAGAAGGAGATGTTTGTATTTCATTACAAGTAACAAGGAAATTGTGACTTTCACATTACTGACAAGACGTCACGCCATTCTCTCCTATGTATATGACCCTTAAATACATTGTTATATTGTGTACAAATGGGTTCATGTGACTATAGCATTTATCGCTACTACTAACCCAGCAATGCCAGCAGTGGCGTCCCTCCCCGCGGTGTCATGTGGTGCGGGGAGGGATGCTGTTCTCGTGGCATAGTCGCACGCTGCCAAAAAGGGGTGTGGCCTCACTGACATGGCGTGGCCATGTGAGAAGAGGGCGTGGCCTCGCGGCCCAAACTCTGTAGTCCCAACTCCTGTGCTTTTTACTGGCAGGGCCAGGGGGTTGCAGACTGCCCCGTCCTGTGTGCAGTGCCGGCTCCTTCACAGTGTCAGGAGCCGAGTACTGCACTTAATACTACAGCGCAGCACCCAGCTCGAGTCACTGAGGGCAGAGCTGGCCCTAGGCATAGGCATTATAAGCAAATGCCTTGGGGCGACTTAAATGGCTAGGGGCATTCAGGGCTCTCTGCTGCTGTCCACTGCCTGCCGCTGAACACCCCCCCCTGCTGCCGCGATCAGGAAGCGCAGCTGTTGGCCGGTTGTGTTGACTGTGACCGTAAGCCACCCGGCCATGTCTGAATGGTCCCTCCGTGTAGTGGCTATTACAAATTCATGGCGCGGGTGCCTTCTCCCCGGTCCCATAGACAGCTCTTCTGTGCAGGTCCCTTGGGTCTTCAGGCACTTCTCTGGTCAGGCGCCGAAGAATGGGGCGGCCTCCTCCCGGGGTCCTCACCTCTTAGCTCCCGCCTGCCTCCACACACACTTCAACCGGTGCCCCGTCGTTCCAATGAGCTCTGGCAGTGGGCGGCAGGGGTGACTCAAACGGGGGCTTTCAGCCGTCTGTGATGATAAGCTCCCCATGCACAGCGATCAGATCCACAGACACCTCCAGGCAGCACGGAGCAGACGGGTCCCCGGACACTCCCAAGGGCTCCCTGCAGCCAACTTTGCTGCAACCGCGACACTCCATCCTGGCGGCTGTCAGTGTTGTCTTCCCCACCGGCAGCACAGCACACTCCAGTTGAAGTCTGGCAGACCAAAGGTGAGTGGTTTGTCAAGTGTGTTGACACATTTGTAGAGGCTGGGTTCACCCTCCCCATAGTCCCAACAGGTGGATCCAAACGGGCACTCCCCCAAACTTGGGGGTATGACAGTGGCCAGTGCTGCATCTGTATGTATATAAATATATAGATTTATGCAAAATGTGTGTGTGTGTGTATATATACAGTATATATATATATATATATATATATTTATATAGATGGGGGGGCACCAGCCAAAATCTTGCCTAGGGCACCAAAATGGCTAGGGCCGGATCTGACTGAGGGGGAGTCTGCACCTTGGTGTCACCCCTCAGCAGATGACACCCAGGTGCGGCCCGCACCCCCTTTGTGACGCCACTACATGACAGATCTTTAGGCTATTGTGGTCTATTAGTCTGTTAGAAAACAGAAAATAAATATTGCTAAGGTCAGTTTTACCCATAGTGTACATGGTACCAGCTGCACAATATTAATGTCATATATGTATACCTATATGGAATTACTACCTCCACGCAGCTGGTACCATGTACGCTATGGGTCAAACCAAGGGGCCTATTCATTAAATGTAAAAATTCAATGGAGATAATTAGCTTTAGAACTCTCATGGAGTTCTAGCTAATTATAGGTGGAATTCATCATTCCACCTCTCCATAAGTATCTATTCCGAAAAGCTGTCATTTTTGTGATGACAGCTTTTCGGGAAATAGATACTTTTCCCTCTATACACTACCTTATCGCATCTGGAAACAGTGCTGCGCATGCGCTGTTACATCTGTAAAACCAGGGCATGCGCAGCACTGCCTACAGATGCGTTAAGTTTCGTACCCCCCCCGACCCCCCACACCCCCCTCCGCTCACCTTCCCCCCCCCGACTTACTTGTCCGCGCAGCAGCCTCCGGATCCGTCCTGCTGGTCTGTCATGTGGTTTCCCAGCAGACCACATGACAGATTAGAAAAAAAAATATTTTTTTTTTCTTTTTCTAAACTTTCTTGTGCTCTGCTGGGGAGCACACATGACGGAATTTGATGAATACCATAATTTCCACATCCCCATACTAATGTATGGGGAGTGTGGAAATTAACGCAGGGGAACTTAGCAAGGAGATATCTGTGATATCTCCTGTGTTAAGTCTGTTCATGAATACCAAAATAACGTTATTTAAGGAAAATGTCCTTAAAAACGTTATTTTAGTGTTGATGAATAGGCCCCCCAAGTGTGGACATATTTCTTTTCTTTTTAAATTTTGCCTAGTGCTATCATGGCTGCTTCCAACTAAGGCTATGGGGTCAATGGAATTGCTTGCGATGGGTGTGAGTTGCTGTTGCCACAGTGTTAAAATGCCGGCAACATCTCGCATCCCTCGCGGCCGGCTCTGAGCCCGAATTCACATCACTTTGATTGGAGCCCTATGGGACTGGGAGCACTTTTGCTGCCAGTAAGTGTGCCCATTCTCACGATTAGGATTCCTTGCCAAAGGGCTGGAAGCTTAAATGTCTTTATGGTTTTATTTATGGTTTTATTTGCTAGATACACTATTGTACTACTGTCTGCTTTGTATACACACCTGTTATTTCTGTTTCATGTCTGGTTCAAACACTGCTGTTTCTCATGTGACTGACTCAGGGTACACACATAAGTGCACTTTGTTTGTTCGGCTTCTGATGTACGTTTGGTGCACAAAGGAATCCGTCTCTAGATGAGCCTCCGAGCGAGCACGGTGCTCGAGGCGATGCCAGGACCGCTGGCCTTCATTATACTTATTATTATGTCTCTGTAATAGGTAAGTAATGTGAGGAGATGGGTGTATGACCCTCACTGGCGCACTGTATTCTGTTTTTTCCTTCTACCAGGTGAACCCAATTTGAAGCATCCAAGCATCAACATCTTCACTCTTCTGTAGTATTTAATTAATGAAACCCAAAGAGACAAAGGAGGATAGGTGTCAATCCATTGAGAAATATAAAGTGGAGAAAGATTAGGGGGGGGTCTATGTACTACTAAGACTTGGAGAGAGATAAAGTACCAACCAATCAGCTCCTGTCACTTTACAGGCTGTGTTTGAAAAATGACACTTAGGAGATGATTGGTTGACACTTTAACTCTCTCCAAGGCTTAAATAACCCTTTAAACAAATAGCGTTCATGGTCCAGTGCACATAGCATAAAGATGCTGTTATCCTGTGTGACCCCTAGAAATGCAGAGCATGTTCACATTTAATAAACAAGACTATGCTCAGCCACCCTGCTGCCTGATGGACCCTTCTCATCCATTACACAAACCACAATAAATATTCGTGTATTAGAAATCGTGATCCATCATCATGAAAATGGAGGGATAATAATAGCTGGAGTTAAGCTGTTTACTTTCCCTAACTGGTCTTCTGAAGACCGAAAGAAGCCGGCAGGGGGGGAATTCCATGGTGCCGGGACAGAGGTTTTCCCATCATGCTCTGTCTGAGAAATTGAAACCAAAGAACAAATCAGCCCTATGCAGTTCCCACATCCGCAATGATGCAAGACAGTTACCTCGTGGCTCCTTCTTCTGTTATGGCTGCTCGTCAGTCCTGACACGCCACGGCTACTCTCTCTCTTTCAGCGGCTTGTCGTGACGCCATGATGTCACCTGCACCGGCTCAGAAGAAAATCTTTATTGTAAGGCCGTGGTGGATGTAGGTGGTGGAGCGGGGGGGGTGGCCCTGGGCCGGTCACTCACTTTTATTGTGAGGGTAGTAGCAGGTGGCACGCTGACAGGATCGGGCCCCCGGGTCTGTCACTTATAATTCAAGGAGGTAGTAGTGGCAGGTGCCGGGCGGTAGGAGCGGGTGGGCCCCCCAAGTTTCCAGGCCACGACCAAGCCCCCCCCCACCACCGTGATGGCGGCCCCAATTATGCGAGTCAGTCTCCATCAGTAGAAAGTGATTCTCAAGATCTTTTTTTTCAGTTTCTACATATTGGAGCCGATCCAGAGTTGGGAGCGAAACAAAAGAAAGCAGTGACATTGCACCTTGGTGACACCATGCCGCCCTGCACCATGCAATCCTATGGAGGTGTGGGTGTGAACGCAGTGCATGTATCCGCTGACGGGCGCACACCTCCTGCTATACGTGACGCCATTGCTGCGTACGCAACAAACATGTAGCATGACACATCCGTACGTCCTATATATAATCTCGTACTTGCGCTACAGGAGAATGAGGGCAGAGATGCTTTATGGGACATGCTGTAAGGTAGAATATACAAGATTTGGTTTAAGAATCAAAAACACTTTAAGCTCTTGCAAAAACACTGAGGGCCTGATTCAGAGCCGGACGCAATTATCGCTCGCTCGTCCAGAAAATAGGGGCTGGCTATTCAAATCAACCGTTCGCTCTTTGCGGTCTGTTCACGCCTCTAGGTCTGAACGAGCGAACCAAACTTGCGGTCGTTTTTTGAAAAAATACGCCCCCTGGCCGCTCGCATCCTACGTCATGTCCGCTATTTATTAGATTAATCGAGTACATCAACCAGCGTATGAACTGCTCCCTATTCTTGTGGTTGGTTTTTCCTACCACAATTTTGCGAGCAGTTCTGACTATAAAATAACCCAGTGACGTGGTCAATGACGCTGCTGTTGTAATTATGCACACCCATAAAACGCCCGTTTTGACCTTTAAGCACGCCTGCGTTCTGATCTCCACTTCCCGTTTTCAAGCACCTTCCCCCGTTACCACCCACATACGCCTCTTTCTGTCACTCAAATTATCAGGCATTCGCTATTTTGCGAGCACATGAATTTGGACCGCACTGACCGGTTCGCGCATGCGTATAACGATCCGTACGCATGCGCAGTTGGGCAAACATCGCTCGGAGTGAACGAGCGGCCGCTTAGGAGCGTCTCTGAATCAGGCCCTGAGCCAGGAATGTTCAGACCAGAAGAAGGGTATGGTACTGCTCTCCGTGGTGCTGAAATACTGTAACATAAAAAGAGCATATGAATGGCTTATGTTATAAGAAAGAAAAGCTCCTAGGTTTATACATTGTGCAGGAAAGGAAATGATGCCCCCAGAAAGCCCTACTGAAAACATTTTATCCTTCTCTGAAACGCCCGACTCCAGCCTGTAATTGCTTTTCGGCAGAGATCCCCTCTTTGTAGACATGAAGGTATATGCTGAAATGACAAGTGGATGGGATGCACTAAATGTGTGTCAGCACAAATGCAGGAAAACAACTAAAAGGATTATCTTATGTACTTAGCGTCTGCCTTTTTCCTGAGTCTAAAGTGAAACAAAGACCCCCGTTCCCTGACATGAAATATTACATACCGGATCAATGGAAAGATGATCAGACAGAAAACGGATGGCGACGTTAACCCTTCCTGCGGCTACAGAGCTGCTCTGGGGTGCTAGAGATTAATGGAACTCCACCGCATACATCGGCTGACTCACACGTCTTCAGCTGCGATACTTCCAGGGAGACCTGTTGTATGTACAGTACAGGACTAGTAATGTGCTGCTGCGACACGTACACAGTAGAAATCATTTAGTAGCGCAAATAATCTGAGGAGCTGGGAAAATCTTCTATAACAGCAATTAAGCAGCACCTTGATTTCCACCAAAACTCAGATACAGGGGTCTCTTCATTATGTTAATTATTGGGGACCCCGATAATTAACATTCTTACTTGCCGTGAGCACCAGAGCAATTCATCATTACTCCGGCACGGAGACAGCTGTTCCGAAAAGTAACTGTCTCCTGAACGGTTTCGCTGTTTCTTTCAGAGCAGTGAAACTTAGCACTGCCAAGGTTGACTCAGCAGTACTGGTTAGCTTGCGTGAACTGGAATTGCGTGACCTAGAATTTAGGTCCCCATCCTAGTGTATGGGGAGAGAGGGCCATTCCGGGAGAGGAAGGTAAGCAGGAGATATCTGTGATACTAATGTATGGGGACAGCGGGCCATTCCGGGAGAGGAAGGTAAGCAGGAGATATCTGTGATACTAGTGTATTGGGACAACGGGCCATTCCGTTAGAGAAAGGTAAGCAGGAGATATCGGTGATACTAGTGTATGGGGACAGCGGGCCATTCCGGGAGAGAAAGGTAAGTAGGGGATATCTGTGATACTAGTGTATGGGGACAGCGGGCCATTCCGGGAGAGAAAGGTAAGCAGGAGATATCTGTGATACTAGTGTATGGGGACAGCGAGCCATTCTGGGAGACAAAGGTAAGCAGGAGATATCTGTGATACTAGTGTATGGGGACAGCGGGCCATTCCGTTAGAGAAAGGTAAGCAGGAGATATCTGTGATACTAGTGTATGGGGACAGCGGGCCATTCCAGGAGAGGAAGGTAAGCAGGAGATATCTGTGATACTAGTGTATTGGGACAATGGGCCATTCCGTTAGAGAAAGGTAAGCAGGAGATATCGGTGATACTAGTGTATGGGGACAGCGGGCCATTCCGGGAGAGAAAGGTAAGTAGGGGATATCTGTGATACTAGTGTATGGGGACAGCGGGCCATTCCGGGAGAGAAAGGTAAGCAGGAGATATCTGTGATACTAGTGTATGGGGACAGCGAGCCATTCTGGGAGACAAAGGTAAGCAGGAGATATCTGTGATACTAGTGTATGGGGACAGCGGGCCATTCCGGGAGAGGAAGGTAAGCAGGAGATATCTGTGATACTAATGTATGGGGACAGCGGGCCATTCCGGGAGAGGAAGGTAAGCAGGAGATATCTGTGATACTAGTGTATTGGGACAACGGGCCATTCCGTTAGAGAAAGGTAAGCAGGAGATATCGGTGATACTAGTGTATGGGGACAGCGGGCCATTCCGGGAGAGAAAGGTAAGTAGGGGATATCTGTGATACTAGTGTATGGGGACAGCGGGCCATTCCGGGAGAGAAAGGTAAGCAGGAGATATCTGTGATACTAGTGTATGGGGACAGCGAGCCATTCTGGGAGACAAAGGTAAGCAGGAGATATCTGTGATACTAGTGTATGGGGACAGCGGGCCATTCCGTTAGAGAAAGGTAAGCAGGAGATATCTGTGATACTAGTGTATGGGGACAGCGGGCCATTCCAGGAGAGGAAGGTAAGCAGGAGATATCTGTGATACTAGTGTATGGGGACAGCGGGCCATTCCGGGAGAGGAAGGTAATCAGGAGATATCTGTGATACTAGTGTATGAGGACAGCGGGCCATTCCAGGAGAGGAAGGTAAGCAGGAGATATCTGTGATACTAGTGTATGAGGACAGCGGGCCATTCCGGGAGAGAAAGGTAAGCAGGAGATATATGTGATACTAGTGTATGGGGACAGCGGGCCATTCCGGGAGAGAAAGGTAAGCAGGAGATATATGTGATACTAGTGTATGGGGACAGCGGGCCATTCCGGGAGAGAAAGGTAAGCAGGAGATATCTGTGATACAAGTGTACGGGGACAGCGGGACATTCCGGGAGAGAAAGGTAAGCAGGAGATATCTGTGATACTAGTGTATGGGGACAGCGGGCCATTCCGGGAGAGAAAGGTAAGCAGGAGATATCTGTGATACAAGTGTACGGGGACAGCGGGACATTCCGGGAGAGAAAGGTAAGCAGGAGATATCTGTGATACTAGTGTATGGGGACAGCGGGCCATTCCGTTAGAGAAAGGTAAGCAGGAGATACTGGGCCTGATTCAGACCCGCTCGCAAGCGCTGAGTGCTCCCAAGCGGGTCGATGGTGCCCTAGTGCGCATGCGCATGACGGAGGGAGTTCCGTCGTGCGCAGGCGCGAGACCCGCATAGCGACACCCAAGCTGATGAATGGCCCCAAAACTTAATTTGCACAAAAGCAGGTGAAAATGTTAATTTTCACCTGTTTTTGTAGAAATGAAGTGATAATGAAAAGACTCCATAATGTGCAGAGACATTTACATTTGGGAGGGACGTGTCCTAGCTCAAATCTAAATTGCGGTGTAAAAATAAAGCTATCCAGCATTTGGTGGCTACATGCAAAAGCAGCCTGTATTTACCCTGCATGCAAAATGAATAAATATAATTGCCACCCCCTACCCCCTTTGCATTGCGGCATGGTTTGCCCCAGGTGCAAAGTTACTGAACTTAGTTTTTAATGCACATATACTGTAACTGCGTTGACAACTTGTATAACTATTCAGCACACGTTTACGCCCCTGAACCGCACAATATCCAATTACTGTACTAAAAAGTCTGTGCATCTAGAATGTTTTTCTAATCATCTCACATAAATGGACGCCGCCCTAAACAGCTCCAACACATGCTGCGCCCACCATCTATAATGCATAGCTCTCAAATCAATTATATGGCACGTTCAATAAGAAGATTTATTAGAAGAGTACACATCAGCGAGCTGATGAAACGCACTCCGCCTTTCACCTTCACAATTCAATCTGAGAGAAAAATACATTATTATTCTAAGCTCATGCAGAGGAGACACTGCTCCCTCCGCTCGCTGAATATTCAGATATTAGGACACTTAATAAATAAAACATCTGCGCGTATTGCTGAGGTGGCTCTTCACGTGGAACACTGAAGCATCACGCAAGACAGGAATGTAATTAGCAAGGCCACTCTGTGTTACATGGCATCTTACAAGGTAACGGGCTAATTAACACCTGTGTATCTACCAGAGGATTTCCTGCTAATGAATGATAATGAAAACTTGTTCTTATTTATTAAAGTGCAATTGTTCCCTGTAACGCCCAGTTCCCATGATGATTTGTTGTGAAATTATTATTATTATTTATTTTTTGAAAGTACAGATGTCAATTAAGATAATAATCCCGGACACAGAGGTGGGAGTGAGGGAATCCATTAATGTAATAATACGTCAGATTTTGGGGTGATCGCGCGAAGAATTTGCCAAGTGATAGTGCTGTATATTATACAGAAGAAATAGATCACGAGTGAAATGTGCCCTACATCATAATGCACTCATCATCAGCCCTTGCTAATTATTTAGAGACATTATTATTATTATTAAAATTATTATTACTATAATTATTATTATTATTATATATAGTAGTATAGTTTAAATGTATTATTATCATAATTATAGTTTACTTATAAAACACCAATAATAAAGTTATTCTCACTAAACATATAAGAAGCATTATGTAGCATTCCTGCTATGTCGTAGCCCCATAAATAGTGAGGTGAGTGCTCATAATTATAATTGTATTTCAGTGATGAATTCAGTAAGAAGCATAGATATCACTGTAGGGACTTGTGACTCATGGGGACCCTTGACCAGTTGCTTATCTATAATGGGTGCAGGCTGTGCGGTGCACATGGGCCCCTTGGTTCAGGGGGCCCCACATGGCACACCCTGCATCCATGTGCTTTAATACTTAGCTCAGTCTCTGGAGTCCCACGTCAGCAGCAACTTCACTGCACAAACCACCGGAAAAGTGGTGCAGCGGCCATTTTCCCATGTGCAGCGAAAAAAGTAACTGGGAAAATGGCCGCTGCACCATTTTCTCGGAGACCTGCACATGAGCAGTAGACTCTGGCACAGCGTCCAAGTCTACTCCGTGCAGTGCTGCTTAGAGAGGAGGGGGGCCAGGACAAAGACTGCACCCCCTCCTCTGTTAATATGCCCCTCCCCTCGATGGCATTTTTGCAATATATATATATATATATATATATATAGTGGCAGTATCACCAGAGGTGGCACTGGTGAGTAGCAGATTCTGTGTGGGGCAGGACAGGTCCGCCCACACAGAGTAGAAAAGCATTGTGGGAAGATGGATAATGGCTGCCATATGACCAGAGCCCAGGTGAGGCTGCTGGTGGACACGGCCAGACAGTCCAGGTGGGGCTGCAGTGTGAGTGAAGGAGACCAGTTGGTCAGGATCATACCTGCAAGGAGGCAGGCAGATCCATATGCCTCTGACATGAGGTGCATAGGCATATACACAGGCCCGCCGAGAGCCGCGGCAGGCCTGGGTAATAGGGGGCGTGGCCTAATCAGACGAGGCGTGTCCACGCCCCCTTCATGAAAAAAATATATAGTTTTGTAGTGCCGCGCGCTGGGGAGGGGGGGCGCTCTGAGCACCCTCATCCCTGCTCAAAGCCAGGGGGGGCGCGATCAGTGTGATCGCTCCCCCCCACAGGCATAGGAGACTGCTGTGGCTGCTGTGTGCTGGGCTGCTGTGAGGGAGGGGGGGAGCGGCACCGGGCCCCTGTAATCTGTACCCGCTCCCCCCCTCTCGGTGCCCCTGCATATAAGCTGTTCAACAATATAAGCTGCATCATAGCAGAGAAGAAGGGAGACTTTCAGCATAAAAAATCAGCTCAAATACAGGCACAAATTCACTCAGAAATAAGCAATGTACTCATCATATCCATATCAAAGTGTACGCCATCCCATTAATAGCCAGCCCAACGGCCGTTTCAGGGGTTAACAACCACCTTCGTCAGGAGCACGGCTATGAGTGGGGCTGGATCATACCTATATACCCTATACCCTTAACCCCAATAAAGCTCTCCTGAAACAAATTAGCTCGACAAACAGCCATCAACATTTCACATACCGCAGTGGGCACCGGAAAAACGGAAGTTGTCGCGCGTCACCATGGATACCAAGGACGTGTTCTGGCCAACGTGCGTAGGCCATGACAGACCGCAGGGATGCTGCCGATCAGCGGCAGCCATGTGTTGCCATAGCAACTAAACACAAATAGCCGGAAAAGGCTGATAGTAATAATATCACATTGACAACTATAAACAAATCTTTATTCTAGACCAGAGGTTCTCAAACTCGGTCCTCAGGACCCCACACAGGTCACGTTTTCCAGGTCACCCAGCAGGTGCACAGGTGTATTCATTACTCACTGACACATTTTAAAAAGATCCACAGGTGGAGATAATTATTTCACTTGTGATTCTGTGAGACCTGGAAAACATGCACTGTTTGGGGTCCCGAGGTCCGAGTTTGAGAACCTGTGTTCTAGACTAACGCTGCACTGAGAACAATGCTAAGCAGATAACTGGTAAAATATAGTATGATCATCCCTATAACAAATCGAGCTAAAAAAAACCCAATAATAATAAAGAATAAAGAAGAATTTAAACTGGGTCCAATATATAAATATCCAAATCCCAAAAGAAAAAATAAATAATAAAAAATAATGAAAAAATACAGCTACTAATAAAGGTTCTTGGCAATCATATACAAGAATATTATCAAACTATCTGACTCACAGTTCCACAAAGAATTACTGTACAATGAATTATAGAAAACAATTAAGAGAAAGCTCCTCATTGAGTCCATTCGGAAGCCACAGTGTTAAGCGGTGTATCCAATAACCTTTTGTAGAAGCAATTTCCCACGGTCACCACCCCTCCTAAGTGGCGGAATATGGTCTATTGGAAGGAGATGAAAGTCTTTGATAGTATGCTTATGTGACACAAAATGTCTTGCGACTGGCGGGGTATTGGTATCAAAGGTAGGCAATGGCTTCTTTATGGATGATCGATGTAAAGCGATTCGCTCCTTTAAGGGGCGTATAGTTTTGCCAGCATAAATAAGCTGGCATGGACATAGTATGACATAAACCACCAATTGACTGTCACAATTATACATATATATATATATATTATCCTTTATTATCCTTTATTTATATGGCGCCACAAGGGTTCCGCAGCGCCTTACATAGTACAGAAACATAGTACATAAACAGTTGAACAGAACAAGAAAACAGTGTCATACAGTTTAAGACACTACAAGACAAGTACATGGTATATAAACTGCTGCAACAGAAGCAGGATGGCAAAAGTCACGGGTTAGGTGCTTTTGAGTATAGAGCAGATAGTATAAGTAAAGAAAGGATAAGCACAAGAGGATAGAGGGCCCTGCTCGTGAGAGCTTACATTCTAAAGGGGATGGGCAGACAGACAGGGGTGACACGGATGGGGTAGACAGTGAGCGTGGGACAGAGGGTTAGGATGACAGATGGCTGGATTCCTATTTTACAGTATGTGTGGAAGTCATTTGAATTAAGATTTACGCCACTGACATTCTACTTTAAGAGGCAGTTTTTGTAGGTGTCTGTGGAAAGCCATGGCTGTTATATCAGTGTATGTGACAGTATATGTAGGCGTCTGTGGAAAGCCATGGCTGTTATATCAGTGTATGTGACAGTATATGTAGGCGTCTGTGGAAAGCCATGGCTGTTATATCAGTGTATGTGACAGTATATGTAGGTGTCTGTGGAGAGCCATGGCTGTTATATCAGTGTATCTGACAGTATATGTAGGTGTCTGTGGAAAGCCATGGCTGTTATATCAGTGTATGTGACAGTATATGTAGGTGTCTGTGGAAAGCCATGGCTGTTATATCAGTGTATGTGACAGTATATGTAGGTGTCTGTGGAAAGCCATGGCTGTTATATCAGTGTATGTGACAGTATATGTAGGTGTCTGTGGAAAGCCATGGCTGTTATATCAGTGTATGTGACAGTATATGTAGGTGTTTGTGGAAAGCCATGGCTGTTATATCAGTGTATGTGACAGTATATGTAGGTGTCTGTGGAAAGCCATGGCTGTTATATCAGTTTACGTGAAGTCTGACGGGTGGCAGAAGCCACTTCATGTGGGGCTATTTAGAGAGTTTGGTTAACGTGCGAACCAGCAGTCTCAGGTAAATGTCGAAATTGGTGAAAGTAGTTATTGTAAAGAGATGTTCAGATGTAAAATAATAAGTTGTGATGAAGTGTGAATTCTATAAGGCACATTTATTGATTTGGAGGGTGATGGGAGACATGTGAGGTTTGCAGGATATTTAGTCCATAGTATATCCGCTGTATGTGTGAGGGGCCTGGATTTGGTGATATGTCACCAGATAATAAAAGCAGAAGAATGGAGAAGTAGATATAGTTGTAGGTGTGTAAAAATTTTTATAGTGACACAATGAGGCTGTAATAGTCAATTTTTGATGAAAATAAATCTCATTAGTTTTTAGAGGAGGTGAGTGACTCAATAGGGCGGCAGTGTGCCCAGAGAGGGGAGATGCAGGGAGAGTTAGGGATGTTATATCCTTGGAGAAAATACAAAGGAGGGAGTTGATAAAAAGAAATGTGTAGTACATGGTGAGTTTTCGGTTTGTTATTTTTAATCAAATTTTAAAGCAATCAGTTTCTTAATCTGAAATTACCTTAGATGTTGGTCAATGTTTGTTCAACTGTTTGATTAACTGTTATGTAATCACACTTTGTGCTTTTAACCCCAGCTGCCCCTTGACTGAATATAAGGAGTGGTAACCTTGATTAAGACAGGCTACAGCTGACTCAATTGCTCTGCTGATCAAAGGAGATAACTTGCTCTGAGTTGGAGCAAAAGCCAGGCCAGATATATACCATAAACTATGCTTCACTGAACAATATAGACTATACATGTAAAAACAATTCTATGCAAGAGATGAAATATCACATACATTTAAAAACTGCACATGATTGCATGAAGGTCTATGCAGAGTATATATGCAGTAGGCAGGATGAGAGATGAAATATCACATACCTGAGGGATGAAATGAAATAAACAGATGATTAGTCCATATTCATGCAGGGTAACTGTTTGATTAACTGTTATGTAATCACACTTTGTGCATTTAACACTTGGTGTTTTTAACCCCAGCTGCAAACAGCCCCAGCTGCCCCTAGACTATTATATAGATAATATATATATATATATATATATTAGGGATGTGCAGGCTCGGTTCTACTCGGTTCCGTTCGTTTTTTTTTACCGAATCTTATTGGGTTTCAGCTGTCACGAGTTTTGGCTATCCAAAACTCGTGACAGCTGAAACCCAATAAGATTCAGTAAAAAAAAACGAACGGAACCGAGTAGATCCGAGCCTGCACATCCCTAATATATATATTCAAAACGGTATGTACTCAGGAAGTCGTCGGTCGAAATGCCGACCGCTGGCTTCCTGACAGTGAAATGCCGGCATGGGACTAATGACAGGCGTCTAAATCCTGATGCCTATCATTAGCCCCACGCCGAAATCCCGACGCTCGCCATACCGATCGTAGGTAAGCGGGTGTCGATAGCAGGTAGCTACGTGGGGGGGAGGGTTAAGTTTAGGGACTCCCGGGGGTACTTAGGGTAAGGCACCCCCCAGGGAGGGTTAGGTTGATGGGGAGGGGTTAGGTTTAGGCACCCCTGGGGGGAGGTTAGGGTTAGGCACTAGGGGGGGAGGTTAGGGTTAGGCACCCCTAAGGGAGGGTTTGGGAGGAGAGAGGGTTAGGGATAGCCTTTATACTTACCCTGTCGGGATCTCCATATGCCGACCTTCCGGCATCGGTATTTTATCTGCCGGGCTCATGTTCGGTGGTATAACATACCGATTCCTTCAAAACGTAATGCAATAAATGTAATATAAAAACTGTACATAACAGGGACCCATCATAAATATTAGTACAAATATACAGAAAATGTCCAAAACATTATTCATTATATAATTCTAACAAAATATATTAAAGAAAAATGTTTAAAATAAAGAAAGAAAAAAAAAAAAAAGAAAATTAAACAAGTAAACATAAACAAAGACATGACACAAAAGGGAAAGGTACAGGACTAAAGGGAATGGACAAAGGTGGAAGAGTAGGAAGCCCTAGAATAAGTAGAAGATACTATGGACACGTCGTCCTTCTGCAAGGACAGTCAGAGGGGAGAGAAGAAAGAGAGCACAAGCTCAGGCAACATTTGTCAGGTAAGCTTGTGACATACGTGTCTACTCTCTCGGAAGTGTCGGGAAGGCTCACGGTTTTTCGGGTAATCTCCCACACCCCCTGAAGAGTAGGCATATCTCCCGCATCCCACCCACTTCCTAGTGAAGTGGGCAGGATGGGGAGATTTCATGGGGAATTTTTGAGGCTGCGAGAAGGGGATGGGGGTAAAATTATGCCAATCAAGTAATTTTGCCCTGCCCCCTGCTCGCGGACCCACGAATTGCGGGCTTTTCACGGTGGTGTCCTAATGAGATATACAGTCCGGCCCCATCCCCCGAAGATGTCACAGAATCGCCTCTTCGGGACTTCTCCCGGGAAAGGGATTTAGAATGTCGGTAAGTATGGCTTGTGAGGAATTAAGGGCCTGATTCAGAGCCGGACGCAATTAGCGCTCGCTCGTCCTGAAAATAGGGGTGGCTATTCAAATGAACTGTTCGCTGTTTGCAGTCTGTTCACGCCTCTAGGTCTGAATGAGCGAACAAAACTTGCGGTCGGTTTTTGGGAAACTACGCCCCCTGGCCGCTCGCATCCTACGTCATGTCCGCTATTTATTAGATTAATCGAGTACATCGACCAGCGTATGAACTGCTCGCTATTCTTGTGTTCGGTTTTTGCTACCACAATTTTGCGAGCAGTTCTGGCTATAAAATAACCCAGTGACGTGGTCAATGACGCTGCTGTTTTAATTATGCACACCCATAAAACGCCCGTTTTGACCTTAAAGCACGCCTGCGTTCTGATTTCCACTCCCCGTTTTCAAGCACCTTCCCCTGTTACCACCCACATACGCCTCATTCTGTCACTCAAATTATCAGGCATTCGCTATTTTGCGAGCACATGAATTTCGACCGCACTGACTGGTTTGCGCATGCGTATAACGATCCGTACGCACGCACAGTTGGCCAAACATCGCTCGGAGCGAACGAGCTGCCGCTTACGAGTGGCTCTGAATCAGGCCCTAAATTCCAACCAAGGGTGCAAGGTAGCCGTGAAATCCCGATTCCTCTCCGGGGTCACTTGAAGATCCTCCATTGACACGTACATGTCGATGCAAGTAAACCATTCCTTAATGGTGGGAGGGGATGTAGGTCGCCAGCAAACCAGTATCACGGCCTTCGCAGAGCTATTAAGGAATTTTAATAAGGATATGTTGTAGATAGCCAGAGAACCAGAGTAAGAGTTAAGAAGCCAGAAAGAGGGAGTAGGAGGGACCTCCGCACCCACTATCGACCTAGAGATGGATATGATCTGGTCCCAAAAAGGGCGCAAGAGCCAACGATCCCACCAAATGTGTAGCAGGGAGCCAACCTCTACATTACAAAGTCAACAAGTGTCTGGCACCTCAGGAAACATCTTGGCTAACTTACGGAACTTGCAAATGTGTTCTGAAAGATCTTGGACCACTCATCATCCGACAAGTCAAGCTGTAGGTCACATATCCAATATTTAGCATATTTAGGGAGAGCAGGGTACATATGTTCAATCAGGAGTTCATACTTCTTCAAGTGAAAGTGTGCAGGACGTCTCAGGGCCATGCACATGTTCTCAAAAGGGGTCAGGGGTGCTTTGCGTAAATCCCCACTCTATACAAAATGTTTCAGTTGTAAATACTTCTAAATCTCAGAAGGGGGAAGGTTCCATTTAAACTGCAAAGCAGAGAAGGAAGACACAATCCCTCCCTCCACCAGCTGGCCAACTCTCTGCACACCTCGTTGCACCAATATAGTAAAGGCAGAACTAGCAACTCCCGGGGGAAAATCAGGATTATTAAACAACAGGGTCAGTGAGGAAAATTTAGAGAATATGCAGGATAATTTCCTCAATCTATTCCAATGGGCCAAAGTGGACCTCCAGGGGTACTGCGCAATATGTATGGGCAAAGTTTCCTTCTCTAAGTAAACCCACTGTGTAATATCAGTCATCAGGGACCATTCCAATATCCTACCCAGTATTATAGCATCGTAGTAAACTGAGAAGTGCGGCAGTTGAAGTCCCACCATGTGTCTACGTTTAAAGGTGATAGCATGTTGAAAACATGGTCTCTTATTCCCCCACACAAAGTCCCTCACGACATTGTGGAGATCACAAGTCCTAATGATATGTATTGGCAAGGTCTAAAGGAGATATAAAACCCTGAGGAGAAAGCTCATTTTAACGACACTAACACTACCGAACCACGAAAGCCGTTTGGTGCCCCAGTCTCTAAGTTCAGAGTGAAGTGTATGGAGCAGATGTTTAAAATTATCGTCAAAAGAGGCGGAAAAGATCAATGTATCTGAGACCGGCAGGAGGCCAGGAGAAGTGAACGGACTGTTTGAGAATATCTAAGGAATGAGGTGAAGCCAGAACACTCACTGCTACAGACAGAGAAAGTCATCTTACAATTGGAAAGGAGGCCAAAATTTGTGGAACTCAGCCATCAGGTTGGGAATTGAAACAACCAGGTTAGACAGGACAGCCAGTAAATCGTCCGCATACAGGACTAGTATGACCCAGTTTTATATATACTCTGGTTTCTAAGTTCCTGACCCGGCCAACACTGGCTCCTTACAAATTACTAATAATAATAATAATAATAATAATAATAATATTCTATTGATATATTTAATTATAAATGTGTCAGGCTTTCATCAGTCACAAATAGGGATACAAACCGGGGGTGGCCAGAACATCTGCATACGGTGGATGTTTGCTTTAATTGGATACTTTAATTGACATTTTTTTCATTTATTATTGCTTATTTATCAACCAAGCCAACTAATCCGTCAGTATATTTCTGGAGTATGGGAGGAAACTGCAGCACACGGAGGAAACACATGCAAAAAAAGGAGACCATATAAACCCCACACATATCCGTGTCAGAATCAAACCCATAACCCCACTAGGTCTGCTTGCCCCTAAGGTCTGCTAGGTCACTAGGTCTTGCTGTTGTACTCTACCTGATGATAGCAGATTGACCAACGCTCTGTGCTCCAGGGAATTCCTGTCTATTTATTTAGCACGTGATGCATCTCAATATGGTATGTATACATACAATGGGGGAGATTTATCAAACCTTAGAGAGACATACTGTACTGTAAAGTGGAGAAGTTTCCCATACCAACCAACCAACCAACCAACCAGACTGTGCTAGATAAGTGACAGTTAGTAGCTGATTGGTTGCTATGAGCAACTTCCCCAGTTTATCTATCTCCAAAGCTTGATACATCTCCCCTATAATGCTTTATCTAGTTACAGATTAAAGTAGCTTCAGCTTTATTTCTGCAAACGGAGCACATAGATTACATACACATCACAACAATCCCATTGTTCTTCTAGTGCTCCTTCCTTGCAAATATCTATTTCCTGGAAAGCAGAAGAGAATGGAAAGGGGTTAGATGCACCTAAGTTTCCCAGGGATCGTATTCAATTAATCAGATACAGGTTTATTTTAAACCAGCAATTCTCCTTTATTGTCACTGGATCACTCTGCCCAGGACTCGCTGCCCCGAGTCATATTGCTTCAAGGTTCCACTTGACACGACTTAATGAAATAACGCTTTAGTGACTGAGGTCTTCTTCAATCACCCGATGTCTGAGTCACAGCGGAAACACTTCTTAGATAAAGCTGTATGAAGCAGCTGTGCAGGAATAATGGTGGAGACTTGTCAAAATATGGATTTTCCAAAGAGAAGTATTTTAGAGAGCTGTGCCTGTATATTACGAGGCCTGGAATGCAATGTGGGTTTATTATCTGTAGGTAGACACTGAGAGTAATCAGGAGTTAGGGTAATTACTTGGAGCTTTCTCTCAAACTATATAAATGCATGACAGGTGTCATTAGATATAACAGCAACGGACATGGAATTCTGTATTCATAGGAATGGTAATCATTTATGTCATGTCAAAGTCTTCTCTCTTAGCCGTTCTTGTAGAGATAAAATCACATGTATGAACTTAGGGCCTGATTCAGACCCGCTCGCGAGCGCACAGCGCTTGCAAGTGGGTCGATGGTCCCCGACTGCGACGGCAGCTCCGTCGCAAAGGGTCTCGCTACAGGACGGGGCGGCTGTCGATGTTGATTGACAGCTAGCCCTGTTTTGTAGGCAGGGAGGGGAGGTGGCTGCACAAGCACAGGCGTTCCCTTAGGAACGCTTGGCGTTTGTGGGCGGCCCTACTGACATCACCAGTGATGTCAGTAGTGGACTTCCTGCTCTATTAGAGCAGGAAGTCCACTCTGGGTTAGCGAGAGCTGAGACCCCACCATGGGGTTTCCTCGCAAACCCGATGGTCGCGATGATCGCGAACCATCACCAGGCTGCTCGCAAAAGCAGTAGGTAGTCACATACAGCTTAGCGAGCGGCCTGGGGGCCAAAAAAAATAAAATAAATCCCCGCCCTGATTCAGAGCGAGCGCTCGCAAACAGCGAGCGACTCTGAATCAGGCCCTTAATGTCATTTCTGCGGGATGTGTTTCTTGCCAGTGCAGCAGTTCTCCCGATTGCCCTGTGCCGGCCCTGCCCCCAGCCTGCTCCGGGCGGCTCTACACACTGCAGGGCGTTAGGGCAGCACTGTAGCTAGACTACTGACTGTGCACCCTCCTAGCCAGATGCAGGAGCCGCGGGGCATCGTTGGAACATAAGTACCACTTATGTTAGTAATATGCCCTAGTGTCTAAATATAATGTAATGTATATGCATGCGGCTCTGCACTGTTTGGCTTTAGTGACAGTGGACATTGAGGACGGCTGCAGAGGCGGGCGTGCGGGCAGAACGTATAGATGACTGACAATGAGAGTTGGCTGCTCGATCTCACGGTCCCAGCAGAAATCATCCAGGACGCGGATAGAGACTCACCGGCCATTGAACAGTGCTGAGACAGGCCTGGTGAAAGCTGCGCTGGGAGAGGCTGCCCAGTGAGACCTGCTGCCTTCTGGACAAGAGTGAAGGGAGGTAGTTTTAAGGACCTGTACGTGGGGCTACTGCGCAGTTCCGGAGACGAGCTTGACAGGGAGAGAGGCTCGTCACCCTGCTGTTACCCGAAAGAAGGTCCAAAAAGCCGTGGACAGTCGGGAGCTGGTAGAAAGCTGACACACACCGAACTAAGCCACAGTAAAAGTCACCGGCAGTGGAAATCAAACTTGGGGGTCTATTTACTAAGCAGTGTTAGGAGACAGAGTGAAAAGTGATAAGGTACCAGCCAATCAGCTCCTAACTGTCATTTTTCAAACACAGCCTGTGAGATGGCAGTTAGGAGCTGATTGGCTGGCACCTTATCACTTTTCACTCTTCACTTTTCACTTCTCCTAACACTGCTTAGTAAATAGACCCCTTAAACTTATCGGACGTTACTAGTTAGTGACCAAATGCAGAAAGGAGTAAGAGTAAGTGATCACCAATGTATACCAACCCGACCTTTCCGGTAACTAATTGTGCACCAACAATACAGCGCTAGACTTTTATTGGGGGAACTTTACTTTCCTGATTGTTATTAGTGCAGTGTAATACTAAGTTACAGTACAACGTTAATGGATAAGTCAGAATACATAGAAGAGTAATATTACATTGAGTAAATGTTATGTTTGAAGTGACTGGAGGAACTGACCAATACACTAACCTTTGGGATTCCTCAGTGATCCAGGTGCATCCAGTGATTCCACGAGCTGCTGCGTTCCTGTAAAATAATAATACAAATGTTATTGGAATGTGAGTCGATGTTATGTGTATTGTGAAAGTAAATGTAAAGGAAGATTTACAGTAAATGATCTTTGCAATTACCTTAAATAAACCTATCGACACAGCTTACCAAAGTGCAATGTGCTTGCCTCCTTACCTCTCTGTAAAGAAGGAAGAAGTAGGGATTGCTACACCTATCATTAGCTTTACCCCATAAATTTGGGGTGTTACACATACTGTACCGCTTCTCCATATGATGCTAATGGACTTTCTGTTCTGTTCTGCTGCTGGCGCTATTTCTTAGGGTTCTTATCGCGCTGCCATAGGCTCCTATGGCAGCGAAAAGTGCTCCAGATGTTATAAAGATTATTTTTTACACTTACCGCGTCCTGCACCTCCAGCGCCGTATCGCATCCCCCGGCTGGCGGGAAACCCCTTTCTTCTGCCTATACTAGTGCACTGCTTACAGGAAGTCCCAGCTGTCTGTTGTTGTCTTTGTCGATAAAACTGGGTTTGAATTAAAAAAAATAAATAAATAAACAGTGCTGCTTTTTTTTTTTTTTTCGTGTTTACCGCAGACGCCGGAGGTCACCCGCCATCTTATCATTAAGCGCATGCTCATAAACTACGCAGCTGGTGACCTGCCGTTCCTTCCTGCTGCAAATAACCAACGATAGAGAACATTACCAAACCATGAACACAAATAAAGAAGGGAAGGGGGAAGTCAGCAAGAGAGAGGCTTTGGCCCAGCAAGCCAGAACCTTCAATAGAACCATCTCAAAACTCACCCCTTGAAAATAATAGGACCAGCCACACCACGTGATGCTCACACCAGCTGGCCCCCAGGCTGGAGGCTTAAACTATCTAATTAATATTTAATCAGTTGCTTCCTCGTGAAGTAACATTTCAGGGCTTTGTGCTGTCGGAGGACCCTGCTACTTCCATTATCTAATTTTCAGTGTCTTCCATGCTGTTCTCCCACAAGATCTACAGACCCATCACATGTGGCATATCTCGTGATCTGATTGGCTACTGGATCTTCTATCCCGCCCATTCCAAAACTGTGGACACCTGGATGAGCAGGATAAAGACTGATAATAGAAAGATGCTCCAGGGCTCGGTCAAAAACAACCGTCACCAGGCTCTTCGTGTAGCTGTCACCAAACTACAGGTTACTTTTAATGTGATTTGTGGCACAATTTGTACGCCACTGAGGCCCGTATTCAATTAGCGGCGAAAAGTCGAAATCCGCGAAAAAGTATCGCTGATTGCGACTTTTCACCAGGCGAGAACTTATCTCCGTATTCAAACTAATTGACTACGGCCCTGAATTGGATAAAGGCATAACCGCACAGCAAATCACGTGAAACAAAACCCCAAGGTCTGAAAGCGTCTTATTTATCAAGTGATGGCTTACCAAATTACATGGCTAACCGCCGGTGATTAGTCTAACATACATAAGGGTTCGTTTATCAAGCAGCTTTGATTAAATAGTGGCTTTTTGCCATGTTTATGGGCGGGTTACAAATCGCTAGATTAAAGGTAAGACCACTGGTACATAAATCGTGGCTCATTCACCATTTTCAAACTGTGAGCTCCACAATGTGGCATGATTTGAACTGGGGGCACTGCAATGAGACATAGAATTGACTGGGGCACAACAATGTGGCATAATATATTCTGGCTACAATCTATGGCATAATGTGATTTGGGGCACTGTGCCGCGCAATGTGACATATTGTGAACTACGAAACTACTATGCTTCATAAAATGCACAAATGTCGCAAAAAGAGGTGTCTCAATAGAAGTATTAGGGTGGGGACCTCTACAAAATGTTGCTATGGGTGGCCACGAAATTCTGACTATGCCTCTATTGTCACTCCCTCCCTCCCCATTCCTCATCCCCTCTCCTGACACCAGCCACCCTGACAAATAAAAAAAATACAGGATATACAGCTGTACAAACCGTAATCAATTAGGTGCGAAAAGCCGTTTTCGCACGTTTGTTAGTGTAAATTTCGCCTGAAAATGTTTCTCCATATTCAATTCCACTCCATTTTCGCCTATGCGAAAAGTCCATGCACTGAAATAGGCGATACTATTTCTCCACAGAACAGCAGGAGCAAAAACGTGCAAATTCTATATTTTGGGGTGCAGATGTTGGGAAACCAGTCAGAACCCTTGATACCCCCCCCCCCCCCCCGCCAAAGGAAAGTACACCCAAAAAAAGAAAATAAAGACAGGAACACCCCAAAAAAAGCCTCAGAAATTTGGGGCGAAAATGAAAAAAGTGGTGGGACAACTTCAAAAACTAGTGAAATAAGGTTCTGGGGTGCTCTAAGAAGGGGCCAAGTGTTTTTGGGATTGCAGGTGCTTGAATGACGGAGGAATTTCACTTTTTCTAAAGCTTCACTGTAGAGACATTAACAAATGCTAGCACCCGTTTTCTGGTACCCAAAATTTGACAAGACTACTTATTTTCACCAAAAAATACTGCTTAATGCCATTCTTCACCACTTTTGCAAGGATGGTAATAACAAGGATTTTAAACAACTTCAGTACCCCAAATAGTTTTATTAGGGCTATTGGAACATTGATCCCCAATGTTAGTACATAATTTTTTGGGGTACAGACTGATTTCCCCAATTCTGACAGTACTTTCTGCCTGTTCTGCATTTGCCGCTTGTGGTTTTCGCCTATTTAGTTGGTGATTGAATACGGTGAAAAGCGGGGACGCATACAATAATTTTTCATTCCCAAAACACGCGATGTAGGCGAAAAGTCGGGTAGGCAGAACTTTTTTGCGGATGCGAACCTAATTGAATACAGCCCATTGGCTATTTGCAGTGTTTTTATCTGTGTGAAACTGCCGCTCATCACCTACTGTATCACGGCCGCTCATCACCGACCATTTCAGCTTTAACCCTCAAAATATTAATAGTCCTGGCAGCTTGTAGGCCAAAGTCACCGGCGATGTGCGGCCACTTCAAAAACTCACCAAAAACTAACATTGATTAATTTACCCCATGGTTGTGATTAGGGGTGAGCGGGTTCGGATTTCTGAAATCCGAACCCCCCCGAGCCCCCCCGATCCGAGTCCGATCCGAATCAGGCTCGACTTTTCCCGCCTGACTCGGATCTGAAATCGAGGCAAAACGTCATCATCCCGCCTTCCGAGTCTCGCGGGTATTGGATCCTATATAAGGTACCCACGTCGGCGCCATTTTCTCACTCGGCTGTGGACAGTGAAGAGGGAGGGTGGGAGTTAGGGCTGTGTAGTGTAGTGTAGTGTAGTGCTGCTGTTGTCCACTACTTCAAAGTCCATAGGGGCTGGCTGTGTTGTGCTGTGCTGCTGTTGTTAATAGGGGCTGTGTCCACTACTTCAAAGTCCATAGGGGCTGGCTGGACTGTGTTGTGCAGTCAGTTCTCCATAGGGGCTGTGTCCACTCCAAAGTCCTGTGCAGTGTCCCAGTCCTAAAGAGGTGCTGTAGTGTTGTCCAGGGGGTGCTCTGTCCATCAGGGGTGCTCCCCCCAAGTGCTAAAAAAATATATATTTTCTGTGTTTGTGAATTGTGTGCGCAGTAGCCGCACGTGCATCAACAAAGTAGTGCCAAGCGTGCGCCTGTGTCATAAGTAAAGGGCCGGCTGGCTTGACCGTTAAGGGTGCTGTAACCCCCGAAAGTACACTCCAGTCCAAACCAAAAAAAAAATTATTTTCTGTGTTTGTGAATTGTGTGCGCAGTAGCCGCACGTGCATCAACAAAGTAGTGCCAAGCGTGCGCCTGTGTCATAAGTAAAGGGCCGGCTGGCTTGACCGTTAAGGGTGCTGTAACCCCCGAAAGTACACTCCAGTCCAAACCAAAAAAAAAATTATTTTCTGTGTTTGTGAATTGTGTGCGCAGTAGCCGCACGTGCATCAACAAAGTAGTGCCAAGCGTGCGCCTGTGTCATAAGTAAAGGGCCGGCTGGCTTGACCGTTAAGGGTGCTGTAACCCCCGAAAGTACACTCCAGTCCAAACCAAAAAAAAAATTATTTTCTGTGTTTGTGAATTGTGTGCGCAGTAGCCGCACGTGCATCAACAAAGTAGTGCCAAGCGTGCGCCTGTGTCATAAGTAAAGGGCCGGCTGGCTTGACCGTTAAGGGTGCTGTAACCCCCGAAAGTACACTCCAGTCCAAACCAAAAAAAAAATTATTTTCTGTGTTTGTGAATTGTGTGCGCAGTAGCCGCACGTGCATCAACAAAGTAGTGCCAAGCGTGCGCCTGTGTCATAAGTAAAGGGCCGGCTGGCTTGACCGTTAAGGGTGCTGTAACCCCCGAAAGTACACTCCAGTCCAAACCAAAAAAAAAATTATTTTCTGTGTTTGTGAATTGTGTGCGCAGTAGCCGCACGTGCATCAACAAAGTAGTGCCAAGCGTGCGCCTGTGTCATAAGTAAAGGGCCGGCTGGCTTGACCGTTAAGGGTGCTGTAACCCCCGAAAGTACACTCCAGTCCAAACCAAAAAAAAAATTATTTTCTGTGTTTGTGAATTGTGTGCGCAGTAGCCGCACGTGCATCAACAAAGTAGTGCCAAGCGTGCGCCTGTGTCATAAGTAAAGGGCCGGCTGGCTTGACCGTTAAGGGTGCTGTAACCCCCGAAAGTACACTCCAGTCCAAACCAAAAAAAAAATTATTTTCTGTGTTTGTGAATTGTGTGCGCAGTAGCCGCACGTGCATCAACAAAGTAGTGCCAAGCGTGCGCCTGTGTCATAAGTAAAGGGCCGGCTGGCTTGACCGTTAAGGGTGCTGTAACCCCCGAAAGTACACTCCAGTCCAAACCAAAAAAAAAATTATTTTCTGTGTTTGTGAATTGTGTGCGCAGTAGCCGCACGTGCATCAACAAAGTAGTGCCAAGCGTGCGCCTGTGTCATAAGTAAAGGGCCGGCTGGCTTGACCGTTAAGGGTGCTGTAACCCCCGAAAGTACACTCCAGTCCAAACCAAAAAAAAAATTATTTTCTGTGTTTGTGAATTGTGTGCGCAGTAGCCGCACGTGCATCAACAAAGTAGTGCCAAGCGTGCGCCTGTGTCATAAGTAAAGGGCCGGCTGGCTTGACCGTTAAGGGTGCTGTAACCCCCGAAAGTACACTCCAGTCCAAACCAAAAAAAAAATTATTTTCTGTGTTTGTGAATTGTGTGCGCAGTAGCCGCACGTGCATCAACAAAGTAGTGCCAAGCGTGCGCCTGTGTCATAAGTAAAGGGCCGGCTGGCTTGACCGTTAAGGGTGCTGTAACCCCCGAAAGTACACTCCAGTCCAAACCAAAAAAAAAATTATTTTCTGTGTTTGTGAATTGTGTGCGCAGTAGCCGCACGTGCATCAACAAAGTAGTGCCAAGCGTGCGCCTGTGTCATAAGTAAAGGGCCGGCTGGCTTGACCGTTAAGGGTGCTGTAACCCCCGAAAGTACACTCCAGTCCAAACCAAAAAAAAAATTATTTTCTGTGTTTGTGAATTGTGTGCGCAGTAGCCGCACGTGCATCAACAAAGTAGTGCCAAGCGTGCGCCTGTGTCATAAGTAAAGGGCCGGCTGGCTTGACCGTTAAGGGTGCTGTAACCCCCGAAAGTACACTCCAGTCCAAACCAAAAAAAAAATTATTTTCTGTGTTTGTGAATTGTGTGCGCAGTAGCCGCACGTGCATCAACAAAGTAGTGCCAAGCGTGCGCCTGTGTCATAAGTAAAGGGCCGGCTGGCTTGACCGTTAAGGGTGCTGTAACCCCCGAAAGTACACTCCAGTCCAAACCAAAAAAAAAATTATTTTCTGTGTTTGTGAATTGTGTGCGCAGTAGCCGCACGTGCTTCAACAAAGGAGCAGCGCCAAGCGTGCGCCTGTGTCCCATAAGTAAAGAGCCGGCTGGCTCATTTCTTAAAGGGTGGTGTAACCCACAAAGTGCACTACTCTCCAGCAAAAATAAAATAATATTTTCTGTGTTTGTGTGCGCTTTAGCCGCACGTATATATATCAATATAACATAAATGGAGGACCAAACTTTCTCCGATAAAAATAAAATAGGGAAAGATCAAGAACCACTTCCTCCTAGTGCTGTTGCTGCTGCTGGGAGTTGTTCATCATCCCAGAGAGGAAGTAGGAACATCACTACTTTTACTAAACAATTGACCCTCCAACAGTCCCTAGCGATGAGGATGAAGTACGACAGCAGTCATCCTGAAGCAAAACGTATAACTGAGGCCTTGACTGCTATGTTGGTGTTAGACGTGCGTCCGGTATCCGACATTAGTGCAGTGGGATTTAGACAATTGATGGAGGTAGTGTGTCCTCGGTTCCAAATCCCGTCTAGATTCCACCTGCATCCTCAAAGCAGCAGCGACAAGCGTGCGTCTGTCTGTTAAAGGGTGGTGACACCCTCAAAGTGTGCTACACAAACAATTAAAATATTGTTCTTTTTTTTTCTGTCTTTGTGAATTGTGTGGGCTGTAGCCGCACCTGCATCCTTAAAGCAGCAGCGACAAGCGTGTGTCTGTCTGTTAAAGGGTGGTGACACCCTCAAAGTGTGCTACACAAACAATTAAAATATTGTTCTTTTTTTTTCTGTCTTTGTGAATTGTGTGGGCTGTAGCCGCACCTGCATCCTTAAAGCAGCAGCGACAAGCGTGCGTCTGTCTGTTAAAGGGTGGTGACACCCTCAAAGTGTGCTACACAAACAATTAAAATATTGTTCTTTTTTTTTTGGTCTTTGTGAAATGTGTGGGCTGTAACCGCACCTGCATCCTTAAAGCAGCAGCGACAAGCGTGCGTCTGTCTGTTAAAGGGTGATGACACCCTCAAAGTGTGCTACACAAACAATTAAAATATTGTTCTTTTTTTTTCTGTCTTTGTGAATTGTGTGGGCTGTAGCCGCACCTGCATCCTTAAAGCAGCAGCGACAAGCGTGCGTCTGTCTGTTAAAGGGTGGTGACACCTCAAAGTGTTCTACACAAACAATTAAAATATTCTTCTTCTTTTTTCTGTCTTTGTGAATTGTGTGGGCTGTAGCCGCACTTGCATCCTCAAAGCAGCAGCGACAAGCGTGCGTCTGTCTGTTAAAGGGTGGTGTAACCCTCAAAGTGTGCTCCACAAACAATAAAAATATTCTTTTTTTTTTCTGTCTTTGTGAATTGTGTGGGCTGTAGCCGCACTTGAATCCTCAAAGCAGCAGCGACAAGCGTGCGTCTGTCTGTTAAAGGATTACATCGGTGACAGCATCCAAGTAGGCATGTCAGACAGTCCGTACCTGTACTGGCAGGAAAAAGAAGCAATTTGGAGGTCCCTGTACAAACTGGCTCTATTTTACCTGAGTTGCCCCCCCTCCAGTGTGTACTCCGAAAGAGTGTTTAGTGCAGCCGGGAACCTTGTCAGCGAAAGGCGTAGGAGGTTGCTTCCACAAAATGTGGAGAAGATGATGTTCATAAAATGAATTATCAACTCTTCCAGGGAGACCAGCCTCCAGAACGTACAGAGGGACCTGTGGTTCCAGCAGGGACGAATTAATACTCTGTGAGGATGAGGATGTACACACTGAAGAGGGTGAGGAATCGGTGGATGAGGAGGATGAGGATGACATCTTGCCTCCGTAGAGCCAGTTTGTGCAGGGACAGATAAATTGCCAGCTTGTTTTGTGGGGGCCCAAATGAACCAATCATTTCAGCCACAGTTGTGTGGCAGACCCTGGCGCTGAAATGATTGGTTTGTTAAAGTGTGCATGTCCTGTTTATACAACATAAGGGTGGGTGGGAGGGCCCAAGGACAATTCCATCTTGCACCTCTTTTTTTTCTTTGCATTATGTACAGTTTGGGGCCTAGTTTTTCAATGCCATCCTGTCTGCCACTGCAGTTTCACGCCTAGATGGGTCACGTGTTTGTGCCGCCCACTTGTGTCGCTTAGCATAGTCATCCAGCTACCTCGGTGCAACCTTTTGGACATAAAAACACTATTGTGAGGTGTGAGGTATTCAGAATAGACTGGAAATGAGTGGAAATTAAGGTTATTGAGGTTAATAATAGCATAGGAGCAGAAAAACCTACAAATTCTGTGATTTTAGCTGTTTTTATGCTTTTTTTCAAAAAAATACAGATCCAAAACACAAAACCCAGAACCCAAAACACGCAAGGGTGGTTTTGGCAAAACCAATCCAGATCCAAAACACGAAGAAAGATCCAGATCCAAAACCAAAACACAAAACACGAAAAGTGGCCGGTGCACACCCCTAGTTGTGATTAGGTACATTTATATTTAGATGCACCTTTCATTCATAATAATTATACATACTGTAGGGTACTAAGCATTGTTATAAAAGTTATGAGGACACTGTTGTTTTGTTTATCTCCTTGGTCACCATTGGCTTGGGGTACCAGAAAAGGCCTAGGGGTTCATAGCTGAGAATACCTACTCTAGGTGGGGGTGGGGGCTGAATGTTTGTTCCCATATGGGACCGATGTTTAGCAGAGCCCCCTGTTACTGAATGAAAGGTATGTGTGGGGGGCGAAGTGAGAGATCTCACCTATCACAACCGGGATGCAGTCTTAAGTTCGGAGATAACAGATCTGACATTCAAAGGGGTAAAATTACTATAGTGAGAGTTTTTAGAAGTGAGTTTTAAAAGTGATGTTGCCCATAGCAACCAATCAGATTCTAACTATTATCTTCTAGAAGGTGCTAGTTAAGTAGAATCTGATTGGTTGTTATGGGCAACATCACTTTTAAAACTCACTTCTATAGACTCTCACTTTAGTAAATTTACCCCAAAATGTCAACATTAATGTTTAGTAAAATGTCCCCCCTCTCCCCCCTAAACTATGATAAACAAATAAATTGATAGATCTCCGGCAAAGAAACAAAGATGACACTGTAGCCTATAGGTTAGAACGGTGTTAGCTATTGGTTCCAAAGTCGGGGAATCCGGCAAGGTGATGGGCAGATTAATGGCCTGGCAAGTGATGTGGTTACTCTTACCCACCAGGTAGCCTCTATAGAAGTTCTTCATCTCTGAGGGGTCTTAATGAATATACCCCTTAATCAAAATCAATCAATCAAAAGATGCAGGCAGGATTATCCCAAGATGTATCTTTTTTTTGAGCTGTCATACAACGTCACCTTGGCGCAAAGGTTGGTAAAAGGTCTCAGCGCCAGTCATCTGGCATAACATTGGGCCTGCCCAATCGTAGCTGTGTAGCCCCTTTTCATTACCACTGATTAATTACATGTATATTACTCACTAATGCAAATGGAGTTAATCTCATTTGTCGTGAGATAAAAGCTATGTATCATCTTCAATACAAGAGAAGGTCCCGTGGCTGATATTCTATATGCGAATGATAAATGTACAGGCTGCACCATTCTATTCACTGATCCAGCCTGTTCATTTGTAACTATGCAATAAGCACCGTATCCATGAGCAACATGAAGAATTGTTTTCCTCCCCCCTACAAAAAAAAAAAATTACTTACACTTCATCATACGTCTGGCTTAATCCATTTGCCTTTGTGTTCCGTAGTCTTCATTATAAAATAAATGAATGTTATTGTGTTCCCTCCGTTAGGCCGGCTATATTGCAAGATCTCTTTATTTCATCCACATACGGCTGCATGGAGATTGAGTTAATGTAGCGGAATAATTGGGAAGATTTGTCAGGAGAGAGGCACCATATAGCAATTTTGGCTTTCTAAAGAAAATAAGGTTCTGCAATTGCAGGAAGAGAGAAATAAAAATGGAGCATATGCTGATTCAGTAATGTGCAGCTTTATAATTTAGTTTGATAACTGTGTTACTGTTGCCGTATTGTCTGTAAGTTATCTGAGAATGCAGGTTTCAGCTCTTAGCACAATACGCTGGGGCTATGTAACAGGAGCGCTGAGCCTAAAATGTAGAGATGGGCGCTTCGGTTTTCTCAGAAGCTGAACACACCCGAACTTAAGGGTTATGAGTGAATCCGAGTCCCGGCTCGGGTGTTCCAGCCAAGTTCGGATCCCAGAACGAGGCAAAACGTCATCTTCCCGGCGTTGGATCCCGCGTGTTTTGGACTGAATATAAAAGTCCCTCCCTTGTGATCGGGCGCCATTTCACACTGGTGACCGGAGGAAGAGGGCGTGGGACTGCGGGCTGTGTTTAAGTCTAAAACGCCATTAGGAGGACATCACGGCAGAAAGAGTTATAGTTGGTGCGGTAGGTAGACGCAGTGGGTGTGGGAAGGGTGACTACAGACACCATAGTCACTCTCTGTACAGTATGTGTATATGTTTGTCACACACACACAGCAAACGCACACACAAACAGGCTATTGTTTGTGGTAGGGATGCAATCGGGAAGCCGGCTGACATTATACCGACAGCCGGCTTCCCGACTGTCATATCCCGGCGAGGGTGAAATGACCGGCGTCTAGATGTAGACGCTGCTCATTTTACTGACGCTGGGAGACCGGCGCCCGGCATCCCGATCAAAGGGATGCCGGGCACTGTGAGCCGAGTGGGGGAGGGGGGTTAGGTTTAGGGCTCCCAGGGGGAGACTTAGGTTAGGCACCCCCCTGGGAGGTTAGGGTTAGGCTAGGGGGAGGGAGGGTTAGGGTTAGGCACCCCTGGGGGGAAGTTAGGGTTAGACAGCGGGGAAGGGGGGGTTAGGTTTAGGCACTTAGAGGGGGGATTAGGGTTAGGCACTTGGGGGGGAGGTTAGGGTTAGGCACCCCTGAGGGTTAGGGTTAGGGGGGTAGGTTAGTTAGTACTTACCTGGGGACGATCGGACTTTCCAGCGCTGTCTGGCTCCCACTGCCGGGATCTCTTCCTCTGTCAGGCTGGCGCTGCCGAGATTTGAACTGCCGGCCATGCGGTTGGCAGTATTACATACCGATTCCGTGTGGTACTCTTGATTGTTTGTTAAAGTGAACCTGCACTTTTTTTTTTCAAGGATATCTATCATTGCGGTATATTGGTTAGATGTCCAAAAAATACTCAACTGTGTCTGAACTGCACCCCAAGAACGCCTCTTTGTTTTGAGTCTTCTCCTGTTATAAAAGAACAATGGCATAGTGTATCAGCTACTGTGTGTGGTGGTATGCCCCATCATCCCTACCTCAAAACAATTCACGCAAAGGAGACTTGTTTTGGTTCCTTGTGCGTGAGAACAATTACCAGTGCTTGTGTAAAGGATTTTTTTTTTAAATTGCAGTATGTTTTCCAGTGTCAGCTACTGTGGGCCTGAATCAGCCTGGGATGCAGTTACAGTAAGGAGCCTAACGCAGATTCCCAATTGTACATCAAGCTCGGGACTTGTACATAAAGTTCTTCGCTAGGACCAAAGGGTTTGCAACATCTTGAAATTGGATCACTACATTTTGGCAAACATGCTTGATCCTAGGTTTAAGTTGTGCATAATGTCTTTTTTTTCCAATTGACACAGAGTGATGCAAAGAGCTCTTTGCAATCAAGTTGTCAGCTCAAGTGGCAAATGACACGAAACAACGTCTCCTGTTTCAGTTTCTCCTGCAAATGCTGCTGCCAGGAAAAAAAAACCTGACCTTTTCCAAGAGATGCGCTGGTGATGAGGATGAGTCAACTCAGCTCACCAGAGTGAAACAACATTACAACATTATGGCCCCTATTTACTACAATCCACATTTATAATGCAGTTGTAGTGTGATATTTTCGACACAATTTGCATTGCGAATTTTGGAAATATCAGATGGATGTACTAACATCCGCATGCAGGGACAGAGCTTGCAATAAAGCTCTGTCCCTGCGAATCCCGTCCGCACACTTCTCCCTGTATTTTCCGGAAAAAATACAGGGAGGCTGTGTCTGTGTATGCGCCCGCCGCCGGAAGCTGGGACAAATATTGCTTGTAATCAGGGGCATATCTATAATCAGTGCAGGGTGTATGGGGAACATGGGCCCCTGGGTCTAGGGGTGCCCCGCACTGCACACCCTGCACCCATAGTATTACTTACCTCTTCGGAGTCCCACGTTGGCGGGTCTGGCGCTGTAAAAATGACTGGAAAATGGCCATTTGCGCATGTGCAGTACAGGGGGCCGACGCGGCCATTTTCCCGGTGACCAGTGCATACTCTATTACTCTATAGACTCTGGGTGCACTCTAGTGCCCAGAGACTATAACTCAGTGCGCTACCGGCCGCCGGACAGAGAGGAGGGGGGTTGTGTCGGAAGACTGCACAAGGGCCCCCTCCTCTCTAGAAACGCCCCTGTTTGTAATAACATTGAACATTGGAACAAAACCTTTGATGGTTCTGCTGTTCCTTCATTTGATTTCCATCCCTAATTCCTACCAATTACAATAGAAGTGGATGCAATTAAATAATGGAATACTCTGGTTACTACCTGAATGAGGCAACGTTTCTCTACATACAGTACCTGCCAGTATTGCCGGGTTCTGTGGGATCATTCTGAGTGTCAGGCTGTGACTGTTATAGACTTGTTTTGTGTGTACGGTTTGGGCGATTTGGGGTTAATTCAGGTTTGTGTGATACATAGTGCAATACTGAGTGCTATTGGCCTGATTCAGAGCCGGACGCTATTTGCGCTCGCTCGTTTCGAAAAAAGGGGGTGGCTATTCAAATGAACCGTTCGCTCTTTGCGGTCTGTTCACGCCTCTATGTCTGAACGAGGGAACAAAACTTGCGATCGTTTTTTGGGAAACTACGCCCCCTGGCCGCTCGCATCCTACGTCATGTCCGCTATTTATTAGATTAATCGAGTACATCGACCAGCGTATGAACTGCTCGCTATTCTTGTGGTTGGTTTTTCCTACCACAATCTTGCGAGCATTTCTGACTATAAAATAACCCAGTGACGTGGTCAATGACGCTGCTGTATTAATTATGCACACCCATAAAACGCCCGTTTTGACCTTTAAGCACGCCCTGTTTTCAAGCACCTTCCCCTGTTACCACCCACATACGCCTCATTCTGTCACTCATATTAGCAGGCATTCGCTATTTAGCGACCAAACGATTTTCGGCCGCACTGACTGGTTCGCGCATGCGTATTACGATCTGTACGCATGCGCAGTTGTGCAAACATCGCTCGGAACGAACGAGCGGCCGCTTACGAGCGGCTCTGAATCAGGCCCAATGTTTTCAGCCTGCAAAGCAACAACTGTTATTTATTAGTAACTCATTATAATGTTTCCATTTTCCGGCACCAGTTACTGTATACAGGATCCTCCCATCACTTTTGGATTTGATATGTTGACACTTAGGGCCTGATTCAGAGCCGAATGCTCTGACCAGAGCGCTCGCTCTGAATCAGGGCCCTCCTCCATGAAAATGGAGCGTCCTCCTGACCACCCACAGCTGCCGCAAGCCCTGGAGTGATTTGGTCTCTATCAGAGCCAAAATCACTCCCACTGACATCACTAGTGATGTCAGTGGGGCCGGCTTCAGACGGTAGGCGTTCCCATGGGAAAGCCTCCGTCTGGCAGCCACGCCCCCGGCACGCCCACCAAAGGGGGCGTGCTGTCAATCAACATCGACAGCACGCCCCCTTTGTTGCGAGACCCGGAGCGATGGAGAGCCCGTCGCTCACCGGGTCTCGCGCATGCGCACGACGGAGCTCCCTCCATCGTGCGCATGCGCAGTGGGGGAACATCGACCCGCTTGCGAGCGTTCTGCGCTCACGAGCGGGTCTGAATGGCCCCCTTAGGCTGGTAGAGCATCATATTTAAAGTTATAATGCTGACATGGTTAAAAAAATGCTTCAAGTAACATTATTACTGCGTCGACATTCCCAGGCCGACACTACGCTGTCAACATTTTCACTGTCGACAATGAACTAACATCCTCACTTTTCTGTGCTAGCTACATTACGGTCGCACCCTTTTTACATGCATGAGCTAGCCAAGTTTAAATACTCTGTGCTGCTGATAGACTGTAATTCTAATGCTATGACTAGCAATGGTTTATTGTAGCTCCTCCCACTTCAATACTGTACATTTGCATGTAACCGGTTTGTGTCCTTGTGTACGGTGGCTCAAGTGGCGCCAAATAGCCCGACCCAGACTCGCCGAGTGTCTTTTTAGCTCAAAATGTGCGTCTTATTCTCATATTTGAACTGCATTGATAGTATACACTGTGACATTCATACATCTGTGTGCGATGGAGACCGAATCTGTGTTAATGGGGTCCGATTAGAGACAGCCGCACCTTTTCCTCCTTTTTACAACCAATTCCTGAGCAGGTAAAGTCGCAGCTCGGCGTCTCTGGTACACTGTGATTGGCTTTTCACTGCGTCTGTGATGCAACTAAGACACAAAATTTTAAGAAAAATACGATACACTGCTCCTCTCGGAGAGTCTCATTCGTGCCAGATGCTCAGGGGTAAATGTACTAACCTGCGGGTTTTTAGAATTGGATCAGATTTTACTTAACATTTAACCATACTTGCCTACTCTCCCGGGACTGTCGGGAGCCTCCCGAAAATTGGGTGCCGCTCCCGACACCCCGCAAGACTAGACAAGTCTCCCAGAATGGATGCCGGGACCCCTCTATCCCCCGCGCCAGCCGCAAAAGTGGGCGGCGCGGGGGTGTGATGGCGCGATTTGCGCTGAATCACGTCATCGTAGCCCCGCCCCCTGCCTTATAATGCCAGTAATATTGGCATTATAAAGCGGGGGGCGGGGCCACGATGACGCGGTCGTGTCGACTCGCCCCCACTCCGCCTCTTTGACCCGCCCCCATCCTCCCTGCTGGACGTACCTGCCAGCCCCCTCCCGGATTCCCCAGCCTAAAAGTCGGCAAGTATGCATTTAACTAGCACCTTCTTGAAGATAATAGCTAGAATGTGATTGGTTGCTATGGGTAACATCTCCACTAAATTTACCCCTTAGAGTATAATATTTAAATTCAATGAATGGACAGTGTTCTTGGAGCAAAGACTTGATACATATGCAAGAAGTTATTATTTTTTATGGATTCTTAAACAGATTCATGTAACTTGCCTGATTTCACTGTGTGTTTAATTCATTTTGACTACAGTAACCGTACAAGAGAGAACATTCTTATGAGGATGCTGTAGAGGAAAATGTGGATTTAATTCCCACCTGGCGCCCTTTGTTATACCGCACTAGCCCTCAGACTCCCAATTTACCTTTATGGAATGAAAACCTTCATTTATTTTCCTTTGATTCCAGCGTTCATCTCATATTCAATATTTAAAGATCCATAATCCCTGAAACCATTAAGAGTTTGGATCTATATCCACATAAATTAGTGTAAGGAGCTTTCAATTATGTCACTAGAACAAAGAGAGACATCTAATGACTAGGTGGCCTTAGGGCCTGGTGTAGAGTTGGATTTGTGTCTTTATTTATTAATATAAAATATGTACGACTCCTTATAACAGGAGGAGAGGCGTAGCGAGGGGGGGGGTATGGGCAGAGAGCTGTAAAGGTGGTCTATTTTTTCTACTGTGCTTCTTTATCCTGCGCATGTTCTGAACTATGGGCCTGATTCAGACCCGGACGGTATCTGCAGTCCGTTCGCAATTGCCGTTGGCTGCTAATCTGCGCAAGCATATGCATCGCAGCGCGAATGTGCGAACTACACTGTGCGATCACAGATCCTTCGCTCGCCCAGCAAAGCCAGCCCAGCAGAGTGAGTGACAGGAGCGGCCGTTTGTGGGTGGTGACAGGGGCAGTCCAGTAAAAACGGAGGGGTTGAAAATGTGAACGCAGGCGTGCCGGAGTGTTACAACGCCGTTTTAGAGGCGTGCATAATTAACAGGCAGCATCATAGTACACCAGCCATTTTTTCCCTCTGTTTTCCTCACAATGTTTGCGGTAAAAAAAAGCTACCACAAGCGCTGCGTTCACGATAGTGGTCGATGTACCAATATTTTCACAAACTTCCAGGAGATGACGTGGGGCAGCGGGCGTCTCTGCATTCGCTAAGGGGAGTCTGCATACCCAAAGCGAACGCTCGTACAGGTAAGATGGGCGTGCTTATGCCTTGGCGAGCGATCGCTCCCGCCGCGTCACTTTCAAATATTTGCATATGCATCGTGTGAGCGTACGCTCATAGCGACCGGGTCCTATATGCACACATGCGTCCATCTGTACATCGGACCCTTAGGAAGAGATACAATACAGCGCAATGTGCTGTCAGAACCTGGCTTGATGTGTGGCAGCGCACAGTGAGAGTATGAGGTGCGAGGAAACACAAGCCGCTTTTTCCTGACAGATAACCTGCAATGTATTAGTAAGCCAACAACCTAGCGAAATTTCTGTTCGTGCAAATGCGCATATTATTTATACACTCAGGGCTGTATTTTTTAGTCATATGTAAATCGATTTTCCCCATGCAGAAATGTGACTTACATATGCAAATAGTTTGAATTGAGCGCATCATATACAGGTACTTGCGGACCATTGAGCTTGGAGATTCAGATCAAGGGCGTTCATGTGTAAGTTCAGTAGGGTAAGGGCATAAACAGGGCTGGCGCTACTATTAGGCAAAACTAGGGCGCCCACAAAACACCATCCGCTTCTTACCTGCAAGCTGCCAGGCCCGGGGGCGTAGCCAGAACAGTGTGGGCCCTTGCCTCATGGCTTCTAGAGAAACACTTCTCTCCAGAGCAGTACATGTAGTTAATGGTATGCAATATAGTAGTGCCCTAGTTCACAGTATACCACACACTATTATTCCACATTGTAGTGCCCCCAGTTCACCATATGTCACATTGTAGGGCTGCCAGTACACATTTTCCATCCAAGTCATATATTACACAGTGTGTCCCCCAGTGGCACACATAGGGGGCGGGGTTCTGAGTGCCCAGGACCCCAACCAGACAGACATGAGACTGGACACTGTGTTTTTAAGCACCTGTAGGAGATGGAGCCAATATGACGCAATTCCATTAGAGTCGCCCCGCCTCCTCATTTTATGCCCCATAGTAATGCCCTAGTTCATTTTATGCAATGTAGTGCCCAAGTTCGCATTATATTACCCACATATTATCATGCCATATTGTAATTAAACACTGCAGTGCCCCATTGAATTTTAGGCCACACTGTAATGCCCACAGTTTATATATTGCCATACTGTAGTGCCCATATTTTATACTGTGGCATTACAGTACCCCAGTTCAGATTATGCCACATTACAGTAACCCATACCTGCCTAACCTCCCAGGACATGCTGGAGGCTCTAGATTTTTTGGGTAACCCGCAGCACCCCTGGAAGTGTAGGCACTTCTTCCACATTCCGCCCACTTCCTAGTGAAGTGGGTAGAATGGGGAGAACATTCCCGGGAATCGGTGGGACTGTACATAAGCGGCGGGTTCCTATGACGCGATTCTATGAGAATTGCATTATTTGTCCCCGCCTCCAAATTAAATATGCGGCATTTGATTTGAGGTGAATTCCAGTGAGGGGCTTAATGATGCGACCCATCAGTCTCTAATACCACCCACCTGATTCTCCTCCCCGGACTTCTCACAGGAAGGGATTCGCAGATTTTGGTAAGTATACAGTACCCCAGTACATATTATATAACATTACAGTGCCCTCCAGTACATATTATATCACATTACAGTGCCCTCCAGTACATATTATATCACATTACAGTGCCCTCCAGTACTTATTATATAACATTACAGTGCCCTCCAGTACATATTATATAACATTACAGTGCCCTCCAGTACATATTATATAACATTACAGTGCCCTCCAGTACATATTATATCACATTACAGTGCCCTCCAGTACATATTATATCACATTACAGTGCCCTCCAGTACATATTATGTTAATTACAGTGCCCTCCAGTACATATTATATCACATTACAGTGCCCTCCAGTACATATTATATAACATTACAGTGCCCTCCAGTACATATTATATAACATTACAGTGCCCTCCAGTACATATTATATAACATTACAGTGCCCTCTAGTACATATTATGTTAATTACAGTGCCCTCCAGTACATATTATATCACATTACAGTGTCCTCCAGTACATATTATATCACATTACAGTGCCCTCCAGTACATATTATATAACATTACAGTGCCCTCCAGTACATATTATATAACATTACAGTGCCCTCCAGTACATATTATATCACATTACAGTGCCCTCCAGTACATATTATATAACATTACAGTGCCCTCCAGTACATATTATATCACATTACAGTGCCATCCAGTACATATTATATCACATTACAGTGCCCTCCAGTACATATTATGTTAATTACAGTGCCCTCCAGTACATATTATATCACATTACAGTGCCCTCCAGTACATATTATATCACATTACAGTGCCCTCCTATACATATTATGTTAATTACAGTGTCCCCAGTTTAGGAGATGGATCATCTCAGGGTGGAGCTTTACTGACAGACAGAGACCACCATATACTGTATATGAGCGCTGACGAGTCCCTTCTCCTGGATGGGCAAAGGGCCAGACCCCATGGCTTAGCAGGCAATTCCGGGAACTTGCTAAGCATGGACCTGAGTCTCAGGCCCCCTAAGCCTCTGTACTTCATTGCAACGGCACCCCCAGAACCCACTACAGCTACGCCCATGCTGCCAGCTGCTGGTACATATCTGTAATGGGCTGGGAGGATGGCATTGGGCTATGATGTTCCAGCTGCTTATAAACAGGCTGTATCTATACATAGAAAGCGCAGACACATGCATGCAGAGATGCATTTCTTATCCAAATCTGTCCCTTAGGGCCTGATTCAGCCGCACACATACAGTAATGCCGATGCTCGTGTAGGTGACTGATTTTTTTGCCACTGCATGTGTACGAAATCCCAAAAAATTTACACAGCGTTGCGACTGAGACGCATTGGGGGCCTAATTCAGCACAAATCGCAATGTTTTATCTTACGTAATGAACCTGCAAAAATATGCTAATGTCTGCCACCGCTCAGCCAGCAGAGCCGTAACTACACTTTTTGATGCCCTGTGCCAGAGAGAGCATTGGCGCCCCCTCCCCCATTTTTTTTTAAATAGGAAGATAAGATAGTGCACCTGAAAAAGGGCCATGGCCTCATGGGGAAGGGCCAGTGAAGAGATAGGGGAGGCCAGAAGATGCTGGGGATAAATAGGGACATAATATAGTGCACCTTAGAGAGGGCCATGGCCTCATGGGGAAGGGCCAGGGAAGAGATAGGGGAGGCCAGGAGATGCTGGGGATAAATAGGGACATAATATAGTGCACCTGAGAGAGGGCCATGGCCTCATGGGGAAGGGCCAGGGAAGAGATAGGGGAGGCCAGGAGATGCTGGGGATAAATAGGGACATAATATAGTGCACCTGAGAGAGGGCCATGGCCTCATGGAGAAGGGCCAGGGAAGAGATAGGGGAGGCCAGGAGATGCTGGGGATAAATAGGGACATAATATAGTGCACCTGAGAGAGGGCCATGGCCTCATGGGGAAGGGCCAGGGAAGAGATAGGGGAGGCCAGGAGATGCTGGGGATAAATAGGGACATAATATAGTGCACCTGAGAGAGGGCCATGGCGTCATAGGGAAGGGCCAGGGAAGAGATAGGGGAGGCCAGGAGATGCTGGGGATAAATAGGGACATAATATAGTGCACCTGAGAGAGGGCCATGGCCTCATGGGGAAGGGCCAGGGAAGAGATAGGGGAGGCCAGGAGATGCTGGGGATAAATAGGGACATAATATAGTGCACCTGAGAGAGGGCCATGGCCTCATGGGGAAGGGCCAGGGAAGAGATAGGGGAGGCCAGGAGATGCTGGGGATAAATAGGGACATAATATAGTGCACCTGAGAGAGGGCCATGGCCTCATGGGGAAGGGTCAGGGAAGAGATAGGGGAGGCCAGGAGATGCTGGGGATAAATAGGGACATAATATAGTGCACCTGAGAGAGGGCCATGGCCTCATGGGGAAGGGCCAGGGAAGACATAGGGGAGGCCAGGAGATGCTGGGGATAAATAGGGACATAATATAGTGCACCTGAGAGAGGGCCATGGCCTCATGGGGAAGGGCCAGGGAAGAGATAGGGGAGGCCAGGAGATGCTGGGGATAAATAGGGACATAATATAGTGCACCTGAGAGAGGGCCATGGCCTCATGGGGAAGGGCCAGGGAAGAGATAGGGGAGGCCAGGAGATGCTGGGGATAAATAGGGACATAATATAGTGCACCTGAGAGAGGGTCATGGCCTCATGGAGAAGGGCCAGGGAAGAGATAGGGGAGGCCAGGAGATGCTGGGGATAAATAGGGACATAATATAGTGCACCTGAGAGAGGGCCATGGCCTCATGGGGAAGGGCCAGGGAAGAGATAGGGGAGGCCAGGAGATGCTGGGGATAAATAGGGACATAATATAGTGCACCTGAGAGAGGGCCATGGCGTCATAGGGAAGGGCCAGGGAAGAGATAGGGGAGGCCAGGAGATGCTGGGGATAAATAGGGACATAATATAGTGCACCTGAGAGAGGGCCATGGCCTCATGGGGAAGGGCCAGGGAAGAGATAGGGGAGGCCAGGAGATGCTGGGGATAAATAGGGACATAATATAGTGCACCTGAGAGAGGGCCATGGCCTCATGGGGAAGGGCCAGGGAAGAGATAGGGGAGGCCAGGAGATGCTGGGGATAAATAGGGACATAATATAGTGCACCTGAGAGAGGGCCATGGCCTCATGGGGAAGGGTCAGGGAAGAGATAGGGGAGGCCAGGAGATGCTGGGGATAAATAGGGACATAATATAGTGCACCTGAGAGAGGGCCATGGCCTCATGGGGAAGGGCCAGGGGAGAGATAGGGGAGGCCTGGAGATGCTGGGGATAAAAGAAGAGGGAGCTACAAGTGATAACAAACAGGAAAACTGAGAGGCCCTAACAGCGTCCCCTGCCCTGCACCACCCTAGTTACGGCCCTGTCAGCCAGCATAGAGACGCCCACTACCGCCTTCTCACATCCGTAACACCTCGCAGTCCCACGTATACATCGGGAACAGTGCAGCACATCGGCCCATCACGCACAATTACAGCAGCTCTGGTTGTCTCAGAAATTGCAAGTCGCTGCACGCAGTGAGTAATCAGGCTGTGTACACAATCGCAATGGCTGATTTATGCACGCCCATGCAACGCCGTTCAAGCGGACAGACACGCCCGAGTTTCTCCGACCACACACCCCCGTCACCACCCCCAAACGCTCATGGCCTGTCACACTCTGCGATGGATTCCACAGTGCACCCGTAATCCCAGTGCGTTCGCCGCACACGCGCAGTGCCGTGACTATGCATATACAGTATGCAACATTCGGCCGATCTGCATACGCGGTAGCAATTTGCGATCCACGCTGAATCGGGAATGTATCGGAAATGTGCTGGCCGGTGACGGGGAGGCGGCTATTCACATGCATGGTGATGGTCCCTCTTATGGGAGTGTTGCGGGGGGTGTGACACTTCAGTGTACAATCTGCATGTGTCATAAGGCTGGTGCAAGTTTTGATGGTGGCATCTAAAAAAAGCACCAGGCGGTATTACAGCATCTATGGCTGCTAAATCCGCCGCTGTTTATTCAGTTACATAAAGCAGCATAAAGCTGTCCATTGCTAAATACTGGAGATGGTATATTGATGCCAACAGAGACCAACGTTTGACCTTGGCTTATATTTATAGACATTGTCTGATAGGAAAGTAGATGATATGCTATAACTTGGCAATTACCTGTGCACCAGACCACAGAGAGGGAACCACTGACATTAATTATTAGTGACTTCACCACGGTATTGCAGAGGAACAAAATAGATAAGTGAGTGATGTTTCAGAGCTTTATAATGAATGATCCAGGTAATGAGCTACTGTAGTGACCTTTGAGAATCAGGAAGCATCACTAATAACAATCCGTTCTATGAAGGATGTGTACTTAAAGTTTGCATTGGATGCAGATGAGGGTCAGGTTGCTGTATGTTGAGATTGGGAGGTTCAGGGAGCGTGGTAAAACTTCTGGCTACATAGAAAACAAGTCATTATCTTCATAGTCAGCATTCCCTGTGGTGCACAATGTGATATACTGTATGTAAGTCACGGGGAATTAGCACGCTGAGGTCTCAGCACTGTGTAACATAGCGTGGCTGAGGATCTGGTCAGTGAGAGGCTACCAGGTGTAGCTATACTAAGGGTCTGGTATTTTATACAATGGGTATTCCTTCAAATGAAACATAAACATAATACAGGATGGTTTTAGTGGCTAGGGAAGCAGTGGATGACAGGGAGAGGCAGAGAGTGACAGGGGAGGCAGTGAGTGGCTAGGGAGGCAGTAGATGACAGGGGAGGCAATGAGTGTCTAGGGAGGCAGTGAGTGGCTAGGGAGGCAGTGGATGACAGGGAGAGGCAAAGAGTGACAGGGGAGGCAGTGAGTGGCTAGGGAGGCAGTGAGTGGCTAGGGAGGCAGTGGATGACAGGGAGAGGCAGAGAGTGACAGGGGAGGCAATGAGTGGCTAGGGAGGCAGTGGATGACAGGGAGAGGCAGAGAGTGACAGGGGAGGCAGTGACTGTCTAGGGAGGCAGTGAGTGGATAGGGAAGCAGTGGATGACAGGGAGAGGCAGAGAGTGACAGGGGAGGCAGTGAGTGGCTAGGGAGGCAGTGAGTGGCTAGGGAGGCAGTGGATGACAGGGAGAGGCAGAGAGTGACAGGGGAGGCAGTGAGTGGCTAGGGAGGCAGTGGATGACAGGGAGAGGCAGAGAGTGACAGGGGAGGCAGTGAGTGGCTAGGGAGGCAGTGAGTGGCTAGGGAGGTAGTGGATGACAGGGAGAGGCAGAGAGTGACAGGGGAGGCAGTGAGTGGCTAGGGAGGCAGTGGATGACAGGGAGAGGTAGAGAGTGACAGGGGAGGCAGTGAGTGGCTAGGGAGGCAGTGGATGACAGGGAGAGGCAGAGAGTGACAGGGGAGGCAATGAATGGCTAGGGAGGCAGTGGATAACAGGGAGAGACAGAGAGTGACAGGGGAGGCAGTGAGTAGCTAGGGAGGCAGCGGATAACAGGGAGAGACAGCGAGTGACAGGGGAGGCAGTGAGTGGCTAGGGAGGCAGTAGATGACAGGGGAGGCAATGAGTGGCTAGGGAGGCAGTGGATGACAGGGAGAGACAGAGAGTGACAGGGGAGGCAGTGAGTAGCTAGGGAGGCAGTGGATAACAGGGAGAGACAGCGAGTGACAGGGGAGGCAGTGAGTGACTAGGGAGGCAGTGAGTGGCTAGGGAGGCAGTGGATGACAGGGGAGGCAGTGAGTGGCTAGGGAGGCAGTGGATGACAAGGAGAGGCAGAGTTACATGGGAGGCAGTGAGCAGCTATAGAGGCAGTGGATGACAGGGAGAGGCAGAGTGTAACGGAGTAGGCAGACAGTGACTAAGAAGAGGGAGTTGGTGGCAGGGAGAGACACAGAGTGACAGGGAGAGGTAGAAAGTGACAGGGAGAGGCAGAGAGTGACAGGGGAGACAGTGAGTGGCTAGGGAGGCAGTGGATAACAGGGAGAGGCAGAGAGTGACAGGGGAGGCAGTGAGTGGCTAGGGAGGCAGTGGATGACAGGGAGAGGCAGAGAGTGACAGGGGAGGCAGTGAGTGGCTAGGGAGTCAGTGGATGACAGGGAGAGGCAGAGAGTGACAGGGGAGGCAGTGAGTGGCTAGGAATGCAGTGGATGACAGGGGAGGCAATGAGTGGCTAGGGAGGCAGTGGATGACAGGGAGAGGCAGAGAATGACGGGGAGGCAGTGAGTGGCTAGGGAGGCAGTGGATGACAGTGAGAAACAGCGAGTGACAGGGGAGGCAGTGAGTGGCTAGGGAGGCAGTAGATGACAGGGAGAGGCAGAGAGTGACAGGGGAGGCAGTGAGTGGCTAGGGAGGCAGTGGATGACAAGGAGAGGCAGAGAGTGACAGGGGAGGCAATGAGTGGCTAGGGAGGCAGTGAGTAGCTAGGGAAGCTGTGGATGACAGGGAGAGGCAGAGAGTGACAGGGGAGGCAGTGAGTTGCTAGGGAGGCAGTGGATGACAGGGAGAGGCAGAGAGTGACAGGGGAGGCAGTGAGTGGCTAGGGAGGCAGTGGATGACAGGGAGAGGCAGAGAGTGACAGGGGAGACAGTGAGTGGCTGGGGAGGCAGTAGATGACAGGGAGAGGCAGAGAGTGACATGGGAGGCAGTGAGTGGCTAGGGAGGCAGTAGATGACAGGGAGAGGCAGAGAGTGGCTAGGGAGGCAGTGGATGACAAGGAGTGGCAGAGTCACATGGGAGGCAGTGAGCAGCTAGGGAGGCAGTGGATGACAGGGAGAGGCAGAGAGTAACTGAGGAGGCAGACAGTGACTAGGAAGAGGGAGTTGGTGGCAGGGAGAGGCAGAGAGTGACAGGGAGAGGTAGAAAGTGACAGGGAGAGGTAGAAAGTGACAGGGAGTGGCAGAGAGTGACAGGGGAGACAGTGAGTGGCTAGGGAGGCAGTGAGTGGCTATGGAGGCAGTGGATAACAGGGAGAGGCAGAGAGTGACAGGGGAGGCAGTGAGTGGCTAGGGAGGCAGTGAGTGGCTAGGGAGGCAGTGGATGACAGGGAGGAAGTGAGTGGCTAGGGAGGCAGTGGATGACAAGGAGAGGCAGAGTTACATGGGAGGCAGTGAGCAGCTAGAGAGGCAGTGGATGACAGGGAGAGGCAGAGAGTAACGGAGGAGGCAGACAGTGACTAGGAAGAGGGAGTTGGTGGCAGGGAGAGACAGAGAGTGACAGGGAGAGGTAGAAAGTGACAGGGAGAGGCAGAGAGTGACAGGGGAGACAGTGAGTGGCTAGGGAGGCAGTGGATAACAGGGAGAGGCAGAGAGTGACAGGGGAGGCAGTGAGTGGATAGGGAGGCAGTGAGTGGCTAGGGAGGCAGTGGAGGACAGGGAGAAGGCAGAGAGTGACAGGGGAGGCAGTGAGTGGCTAGAGAGGCAGTGAGTGGCTAGGGAGGCAGTGAGTGGCTAGGGAAGCAGTGAGTATCTTGGGAGGCAGTGGATGACAGTGAGAGCCAGAGAGTGACAGGGGAGGAGAGTGACAGGGGAGGCAGTGAGTGCCTAGGGAGGCAGTGGATAACAGGGAGTAACAGGGAGAGGCAGAGAGTGACAGTGGAGGCAGTGAGTAGCTAGGGAGGCAGAGGATAACAGTGAGAGCCAGAGAGTGACAGGGGAGGAGAGTGACAGGGGAGGCCCGTGAGTAGCTAGGGAGGCAGAGGATGACAGTGAGAGCCAGAGAGTGACAGGGGAGGCAGTGAGTGGCAGGGAGGCAGTGAGTGGCTAGGGAGGCAGTGGATGACAGGGAGAGGCAGAGAGTGACAGGGGAGGCAGTGAGTAGCTAGGGAGGCAGAGGATAACAGTGAGAGCCAGAGAGTGACAGGGGAGGAGAGTGACAGGGGAGGCCCGTGAGTAGCTAGGGATGCAGAGGATGACAGTGAGAGCCAGAGAGTGACAGGGGAGGCAGTGAGTGGCAGGGAGGCAGTGAGTGGCTAGGGAGGCAGTGGATGACAGGGAGAGGCAGAGAGTGACAGGGGAGGCAGTGAGTAGCTAGGAGGCAGAGGATGACAGTGAGAGACAGAGAGTGACAGGGGAAGCAGTGAGTGGCAGGTAGGCAGTGAGTGGCTAGGGAGGCAGTGAGTGGCTAGGGAAGCAGTGAGTAGCTCGGGAGGCAGTGGATGACAGTGAGAGCCAGAGAGTGGCAGGGGAGGAGAGTGACAGGGGAGGCAGTGAGTGCCTAGGGAGGCAGTGGATAACAGGGAGTAACAGGGAGAGGCAGAGAGTGACAGTGGAGGCAGTGAGTAGCTAGGGAGGCAGAGGATAACAGTGAGAGCCAGAGAGTGACAGGGGAGGAGAGTGACAGGGGAGGCAGTGAGTAGCTAGGGAGGCAGAGGATGACAGTGAGAGCCAGAGAGTGACAGGGGAGGCAGTGAGTGGCAGGGAGGCAGTGAGTGGCTAGGGAGGCAGTGGATGACAGGGAGAGGCAGAGAGTGACAGGGGAGGCAGTGAGTAGCTAGGAGGCAGAGGATGACAGTGAGAGCCAGAGAGTGACAGGGGAGGCAGTGAGTTGCAGGGAGGCAGTGAGTGGCTAGGGAGGCAGTGGATGACAGGGAGAGGCAGAGAGTGACAGGGGAGGCAGTGAGTAGCTAGGAAGGCAGTGGATAACAGGGAGAGGCAGAGAGTGACAGGGGAGGCAGTCTGTGGCTAGAGAGGCAGTGGATGACAGGGTGAGGCAGAGAGTGACAGGGGAGGCAGTGAGTGGCTAGGGAGGCAGTAGATGACAGGGGAGGCAATGAGTGGCTAGGGAGGCAGTGAATGACAGGGAGAAACAGAGAGTGACAGGGGAGGCAGTGAGTAGCTAGGGAGGCAGCGGATAACAGGGAGAGACAGTGAGTGACAGGGGAGGCAGTGAGTGGCTAGGGAGGCAGTAGATGACAGGGGAGGCAATGAGTGGCTAGGGAGGCAGTGGATGACAGGGAGAGACAGAGAGTGACAGGGGAGGCAGTGAGTAGCTAGGGAGGCAGTGGATAACAGGGAGAGACAGCGAGTGACAGGGGAGGCAGTGAGTGGCTAGGGAGGCAGTGAGTGGCTAGGGAAGCAGTGGATGACAGGGGAGGCAGTGAGTGGCTAGGGAGGCAGTGGATGACAAGGAGAGGCAGAGTTACATGGGTGGCAGTGAGCAGCTAGAGAGGCAGTGGATGACAAGGAGAGGCAGAGAGTAACGGAGGAGGCAGACAGTGACTAGGAAGAGGGAGTTGGTGGCAGGGAGAGACAGAGAGTGACAGGGAGAGGTAGAAAGTGACAGGGAGAGGCAGAGAGTGACAGGGGAGACAGTGAGTGGCTAGGGAGGCAGTGGATAACAGGGAGAGGCAGAGAGTGACAGGGGAGGCAGTGAGTGGCTAGGGAGGCAGTGAGTGGCTAGGGAGGCAGTGGATGACAGGGAGAAGGCAGAGAGTGACAGGGGAGGCAGTGAGTGGCTAGAGAGGCAGTGAGTGGCTAGGGAGGCAGTGAGTGGCTAGGGAAGCAGTGAGTAGCTAGGGAGGAAGTGGATGACAGTGAGAGCCAGAGAGTGACAGGGGAGGCAGTGAGTGCCTAGGGAGGCAGTGGATAACAGGGAGTAACAGGGAGAGGCAGAGAGTGACAGTGGAGGCAGTGAGTAGCTAGGGAGGCAGAGGATAACAGTGAGAGCCAGAGAGTGACAGGGGAGGAGAGTGACAGGGGAGGCAGTGAGTAGCTAGGGAGGCAGAGGATGACAGTGAGAGCCAGAGAGTGACAGGGGAGGCAGTGAGTGGCTAGGGAGGCAGTGAGTGGCTAGGGAGGCAGTGGATGACAGGGAGAGGCAGAGAGTGGCAGGGGAGGCAGTGAGTAGCTAGGGAGGCAGAGGATGACAGTGAGAGACAGAGAGTGACAGGGGAGGCAGTGAGTGGCTTGGGAGGCAGTGAGTGGCTAGGGAGGCAGTGGATGACAGGGAGAGGCAGAGAGTGACAGGGGAGGCAGTGAGTAGCTAGGAAGGCAGTGGATAACAGGGAGAGGCAGAGAGTGACAGGGGAGGCAGTGAGTGGCTAGGGAGGCAGTGGATAACAGGGAGAGGCAGAGAGTGACAGGGGAGGCATTGAGTAGCTAGGGAGGCAGAGGATGACAGTGAGAGCCAGAGAGTGACAGGGGAGGCAGTGAGTGGCTAGGGAGGCAGAGAGTGGCTAGGGAGGCAGTGGATGACAGGGAGAGGCAGAGAGTGATAGGGGAGGCAGTGAGTTTCTAGGGAGGCATTGAGTAGCTAGGGAGGCAGAGGATGACAGTGAGAGCCAGAGAGTGACAGGGGAGGCAGTGAGTGGCTATGGAGGCAGTGGATAACAAGGAGAGGCAGAGAGTGACAGTGAGAGCAAGAGAGTGACAGGGGAGGCAGTGAGTGGCTAGGGAGGCAGTGAGTGGCTAGGGAGGCAGTGGATGACAGGGAGTGGCAGAGAGGGACAGGGGAGGCAGTGAGTGGCTAGGGAGGCAGTGGATGACAGGGAGAGGCAGAGAGTGACAGGGGAGGCAATCAGTGGCTAGAGAGGCAGTGGATGACAGGGATTGGCAGAGAGTGACAGGGGAGGCAGTGAGTGGCTAGGGAGGCAGTAGATGACAGGGGAGGCAATGAGTGGCTAGGGAGGCAGTGGATGACAGGGAGAGACAGAGAGTGACAGGGGAGGCAGTGAGTAGCTAGGGAGGCAGTGGATAACAGGGAGAGACAGCAAGTGACAGGGGAGGCAGTGAGTGGCTAGGGAGGCAGTGAGTGGCTAAGGAGGCTGTAGATTACAGGGAGAGACAGTGAGTGAGCTTGTGAGGCATTCATTAGCTAGGGAGGCAGAGGATTACACTGAGAGCCAGAGAGTGACAGGGGATGCTGTGAGTGGCAAGGGAGGCAGTGAGTGGCTAGGGAGGCAGTGGATGACAGGGAGAGGCAGAGAGTGATAGGGGAGGCAGTGAGTTTCTAGGGAGGCAGGGAGTGGCTAGGGAGGCAGTGGAAGACAGTGAGAGCCAGAGAGTGACAAGGGAGGCAGTGAGTGGTTATGGAGGCAGTGGATAACAAGGAGAGGCAGAGAGTGACAGTGAGAGCCAGAGAGTGACAGGGGAGGCAGTGAGTGGCTAGGGAGGCAGTGAGTGGCTAGGGAGGCAGTGGATGACAGGGAGTGGCAGAGAGTGACAGGGGAGGCAGTGAGTGGCTAGGGAGGCAGTGGATGACAGGGAGAGGCAGAGAGTGACAGGGGAGGCAGTCTGTGGCTAGAGAGGCAGTGGATGACAGGGTGAGGCAGAGAGTGACAGGGGAGGCAGTGAGTGGCTAGGGAGGCAGTAGATGACAGGGGAGGCAATGAGTGGCTAGGGAGGCAGTGGATGACAGGGAGAGACAGAGAGTGACAGGGAGGCAGTGAGTAGCTAGGGAGGCAGCGGATAACAGGGAGAGACAGCGAGTGACAGGGGAGGCAGTGAGTGGCTAGGGAGGCAGTAAATGACAGGGAAGGCAATGAGTGGCTAGGGAGGCAGTGGATGACAGGGAGAGACAGAGAGTGACAGGGGAGGCAGTGAGTAGCTAGGGAGGCAGTGGATAACAGGGAGAGACAGCGAGTGACAGAGGAGGCAGTGAGTGGCTAGGGAGGCAGTGAGTGGCTAAGGAGGCAGTAGATGACAGGGAGAGGCAGTGAGTGACCTTGGGAGGCAGTGAGTAGCTAGGGAGGCAGTGGATAACAGGGAGAGGCAGAGAGTGACAGGGGAGGCAGTGAGTGGCTAGGGAGGCAGTTGATGACAGGGGAGGCAATGAGTGGCTTGGGAGGCAGTGGTTGACAGGGAGAGGCAGAGAGTGACAGGAAGAAGCAGAGAGTGATTGTCTTTCCTAATCACCCAGGGTGTACGCACCTTAAGTGCGTACACACTGGGCGATTAGTCGCAGTCGGTGGCAGGGAAAGGCAGAGGGTGACAGCAAGAGGAAGAGAGTGACAATGGGAGGCAGCGGGTGGCAGGGGGAGGTAGACCACCATATATATGTATGACTTACCATTCCTCTCTTTGTGGTGTGTGGACAAATGCACGGTCTGCTATCTGTGCCGAGACAAGTGGCTGGAGGGTTTCTTTCTTCTTTTAAGATGAACTTCAAAAAATGACTGTGTAGGGGAAAAACCATTTATTATCTGTGCTAATGCTAAGAATATTACCCACACTAGGAGTTACTAGTACTACTGTATATTACAAGCCCGGTGATATTATTTAATATACATAATAATAATAATAATAATAAAATAGCATAATAAATGTTTATTTCACTTAACAACCTCCCTCTCATTCGCTTATATATATTTAATGTTTTGTCCCCCCCAACCCCTGCAGTTTTATAAACGTAGTGATTTTTTGTCGCCCCATCCCCGGACATGCACAATCTGTCGCTATCGGCATGTTCAGGCGATGATTGATGTCGGAAACGACCAGCGGGAGCTCGCATCGCTGCTCGTTTCCGCCATTATAGTACACGATTCGTGCACGATTACTGAGCGATTGCACGATTACGATGTCGTAATCGTGCAATCGCTCAGTAATGTCGCCCAGTGTGTACGTACCTTTACAGTATATGAACCTAATAATCTTTTGTCCCCTCTACCCTGTATATATTTAATGTCCCTCCCCCACCCCTTTACATATATACGTCTATCCCCACACTCTTTCAGTTGTGCCCCGCCTGCCTTTTTTTTTACGTACCTAGTTATGCTATAATGACTTACTGCTGGGAAGGAAAGAGTCGGGCGGGCAGACAGCTGCACAGACCTGTTGGGCAGAAGACCTCCCCCGACCGTGGCGCGCTAAGACCCGCCCCTACCAGAAAAACACTTTGCTTTTTTTTTTATTTGGGCACGCAGCACGTCCCGGCTCCTCTGTGCATGTGACATCATGACGTCAAATGCACAATGCACAATGGAGCTGCCTGGCATCTGGGCAGGCTGTCAATTAAGACAGCTGCCAATTAGATTTTAGCTAGCCAGCGGGCGCCTCCTGCAATTTCGGCGCCTGGAGCTTGCGCTCCCCCAGATCCGCCCTCCCTACGCCCCTGCATACTATATGTTTGGCTGCTATGCGGAACATTGGAAGAAGCGCACAACATGGAAATTATATAATTTAGCACAACGCAGATAAAACACAGTGAAATGCGTAATTTGACACTGAATTATATTGCTCCCACATCTAAATCTCTGCTTCCTCCTGCCCTCAAGCAAAATACTGTAGGTAAAATACAATGTCCAAATGTGTGTGTTTTTTTAATATCTTCCATTCATTTTGGTGTTACTAACGCAGTTCGCACACTGGACTCAACTCACGCGGTTCACTAAATTGGACAGATCTCAGGGGCATATCCATGGCCACAAGATTTTGCCCGCAAAAAATTACAGTATGTGGACCTGCACCCAAATGAACACCAAAAATCTTGCACCTGCGGGAAAAACCCTACAGTTGCAAGATTTTTGGTAAACTAGCACCTAATTGAATATGATCCCTAAAGGTGCATAAGCACGTAACGATTTTTTGAACAATTTAACTATAACGACATCATTGTCGTTTAATCGTTGAAAAAATCGTTCAAAAAAATTGTACATTACACTTCAAAAAATCGTTCACTAACAAAATCGTTACGTGTATATGCAGCTTTAGTCTTCAGCTGTCATTGACTGTTTACAATCGCAGGACTCCTCCTGACAACATCGCAGATCCGAGTGCTGCACCCTAACATGCAGCATCCGATCTTCTGCGAGGCCATCTGCAATCTCAGTAACCAGGACTATGCTCAGATTTCTCCTCGCAGCTCCATAGTCGAGGCCAGCATGTCAGCAGCGGAAGATGCAGACCCTGGTCTTGGTACTCCCAAAAAAATGGGGGCGATACACTCCCGTTTTTTGGAAGAGAGGCCGCCCCTGCCCACTCCCTACCCCCAAACGGCTGCAGCCTGTCAAGCGGCTTGGGGGAACTGTGAGCAAACTCACAGAGGGAGACCTGTGCACGCGCAGTATAGATCCTGCACATTACGGGGTAAAAACCGAACAAAATGCATTTACTCTAAATGAGACGAAGAGTGCGGAAAACACTTTTGTGGAACCGAGAAGACTCATATATTCAGAAATTCGCGCCTGCGTGATGCGCCACCTGTTCTGCCGCGACCTCATGCCATCTCTAGCAGTGAGGGATACCACCATTGGTGTGCTGAAATTAAAATGATGCTATTATAATTCATTTTTATACAGTATGTCATACAGTCTTAAAAAGTGGTATTATACAAAAGCATTACAGTAAAAGTTAAAGAGAGAGGCATTTGAAAATATTACTGTTGCTATATCTATGAAATGTGATAATTATCTGTGTGATGCCTAAATGGAAGTTCTATTTCGGTTATCTATTAAGCTGTTCCTTATCTTCACGTTCAAGCATCTCTCTGTGTTTGTCTCTCTCTGAAAATCCTTCCCTGGTATAATTTCAAAAGTCAGTCTTGTCCTTTTGTCCCCTTTGATATATGTCCTCTTACATTGTCCTTCACCTACTTTTGGAAAACTGATTTTTCCACTGCAGAAAGAACAAACAAAATGATTACATGGCATTATATTGTTTAATCCCTTTAGTGTTTAGGATGTGTGGGACTTGTCCTCAGCGTATACCTCAAAGTGCTGAGGACGAGTCTCTCCCATCCTCAGCACTAATGGTGAGAAAACATACTTCCCTTTCACCCACCAGTTGCCACTGTCGGTGTGGGCTGGAGGAAGAGGTGGAAGATTGAAATTATTCCTATAACATTTTATATTTCATTTGAGACAGAGCAAAGTATTGTAGCAAAAAAAATTGCAATATAATTTTCATGTGCAAATTTTATTACGAAAACCTACATCTATAATGTATTAATACATCTTTATTTTTTTACCCATTTTGGGTAGATTTTATTTACCATGTGAGGAGGTAGTAGCAACATCATAGTATTATCTGCAAAATTCAGTCTGCTGAAAAAAAGTAGTTTTGATACTGATGTTGGAAAGTGATCAATCCAAAAAAAAAAACGCCTACCGTCTGGGTCCGGCCGGCCCCACTGACATCACTAGTGACATCACTGGCATCACTAGTGATGTCAGTGGGAGTGCTTTTGGCTCTGACAGAGCCAAAAGCACTCCAGGGCTTGCGGCAGCGAGATCCTACCACAAGGGTCTCGTCGCAAGCCCGATGGTCGCGATGGACTTGACCATCGCGACCATAATTTTGGCCGCTTGCTATAGCTGTGGGTGGTCACCCACAGCTATGCGAGCAGCCAGGAGGCCGCTCCAAAAGGTAGGAGAGACGGCCCTGATTCAGAGCGAGCGCTCTGTCAGAGCGTCCGGCTCTGAATCAGGGCCTGAGTCAGATGCAGATTGCACTTTGTAAATGAAGTAGCTGGTAACTGAGGGTCTCATTCAGACCCGCTCGCGAGCGCAGGACGCTCGCAAGCGGGTTGATGGTACCCAAATGCGCATGCGCACGACGGAGGCTGCTCTGTTGTGCGCATGCGTGAGACCCGGTGAGCGACGGGGAAGCCATCGCTCGGGGTCTCGCACCAAAGGGGGCGTGCTGTCGTTATTCGGGTCTCGCGCATGCGCTCGATGGAGGCGCCCCCGTCGTGCGCATGCGCATTTGGGCACCATCGACCCGCTTGGGAGTGCTCGGCACTCGCGAGCAGGTCAGAATCAGGCCCTGAGTCAGATGTAGATGCACTTTGTAAATGCAGGTAATTGGTAACTGAGGGCCTGATTCAGAGCCGGACGCTATTTGTGCTCGCTCGTTCAGAAAAAGGGGCCGGCTATTTAAATTGAGCGCTCGCTCTTTGCGGTCTGTTGACGCCTCTATGTCTGAGCAAGCGAACGAAACATGCACTCGCTATTTTGTAAAGACGCCCCCTGTCCGCTCGCATCCTACGTCAACTCCGCTATTTATTTGATTAATCGAGTACATCGAAAGGCATCTGAACTGCTTGCAGTGCTTGTGGTTGGATTTTCCTACCGCAATCATGTGAACAGTTCAGGCTAAGAGACAACCAAGTGACGTGGTCGATGACGCTGCTTTGTAAATTATGCACACCCTTAAAACACCCGTTTTGACTGTTTGGCACGCCTGCGGTCAGATCTCCACTCCCCGTTTTCAAGCACCTTCCCGTTACCACCAGTTCCGCAACTAGGGGGGGCTGAGGGGTCATGTGCACCGGGCGCCATCATTCAGCGGCACTGGTCACACACTTCTCCTTGCCGGTGGTCTGCAGAGAGAGACCTCCGGCAGTGGTGCGCGCCGGACATTGAAAATCGGCGCAAGATCCCACCCTCCCCTCGGAAGTTAGGGTAAGCACTCAGGGGGGGGGAGGAGGGGGGCGGAGAGGGAGTGATAGGGGCGGCAGTGCTGCACAGGGCGCACTGCCGTCTAGCTACGGCGCTGGTTACCACCCACAAACGCCTCATCCTGTCACTCAAATTAGCAGGTACTCGCAATTTTGCGAACACACGTTTTCTGACCGCACTAACTGGTCGGGGCATGCGCATTACGAACCATACGCATGGGCAGATGTGCGAACATCACTCGGAGCGAACGAGCGGCCACTTACGAGCGGCTCTGAATTAGGGGTGAGCGGGTTCGGATTTCTGAAATCCGAACCCCCCCGAGCCCCCCCGATCCGAGTCCGATCTGAGTCAGGCTCGACTTTTCCCGCCTGACTCGGATTCTGAAATCGAGGCAAAACGTCATCTTCCCGCCTTCCGAGTCTCGCGGGTTTTGGATCCTATATAAGGTACCCGCGTCGGCGCCATTTTCTCACTCGGCTGTGGACAGTGAAGAGGGAGGGTGGGAGTTAGGGCTGGCTGGGCTGTGTAGTGTAGTGTAGTGTAGTGCAGAGTAGTGTTGTGCTGTGCTGTGCTGCGCTGTGCTGCTGTTGTCCACTACTTCAAAGTCCATAGGGGCTGGCTGTGTTGTGCTGTGCTGCTGTTGTTAATAGGGGCTGTGTCCACTACTTCAAAGTCCATTGGGGCTGGCTGGACTGTGTTGTGCAGTCAGTTGTCCATAGGGGCTGTGTCCACTCCAAAGTCCTGTGCAGTGTCCCAGTCCTAAAGGTGTGCTGTAGTGTTGTCCAGGGGGTGCTCTGTCCATCAGGGGTGCTCCCCCCAAGTGCTAAAAAAATAATATTTTTTTTGTGCTTGTGAATTGTGTGCGCAGTAGCCGCACGTGCATCAACAAAGTAGTGCCAAGCGTGCGCCTGTGTCATAATTAAAGGGCCGGCTGGCTTGACCGTTAAAGGGTGCTGTAACCCCCAAAGTACACTCCAATCCAAACCAACAAAATATATATTTTCTGTGTTTGTGAATTGTGTGCGCAGTAGCCGCACGTGCATCAACAAAGTAGTGCCAAGCGTGCGCCTGTGTCATAAGTAAAGGGCCGGCTGGCTTGACCGTTAAAGGGTGCTGTAACCCCCAAAGTACACTCCAATCCAAAGCAACAAAATATATATTTTCTGTGTTTGTGAATTGTGTGCGCAGTAGCCGCACGTGCATCAACAAAGTAGTGCCAAGCGTGCGCCTGTGTCATAAGTAAAGGGCCGGCTGGCTTGACCGTTAAAGGGTGCTGTAACCCCCAAAGTACACTCCAGTCCAAACCAAAAAAAAAATTAATTTCTGTGTTTGTGAATTGTGTGCGCAGTAGCCGCACGTGCATCAACAAAGGTGCAGCGCCAAGCGTGCGCCTGTGTCCCATAAGTAAAGAGCCGGCTGGCTCATTTCTTAAAGGCTGGTGTAACCCACAAAGTGCACTACTCTCCAGCAAAAATAAAAAAATATTTTCTGTGTTTAGCCGCACGTATATATCAAATAGATATAACATAAATGGAGGACCAAACTTTCTCCGATAAAAATAAAATAGAGAAAGATCAAGAACCACTTCCTCCTAGTGCTGAAGCTGCTGCCACTAGTCATGACATAGACGATAACATGCCATCAACGTCGTCTGCCAAGGCCGATGCCCAATGTCATAATAGAGGGCACATACAATCCCAAATGACAAAGTTCAGGAAAATGACCTTGAAAAAAACATTTAAATCAGCTGAAGAGAAACGTAAACTTGCCAATATGCCATTTACGACACGGAGTGGCAAGGTACGGCTAAGGTCGATCCCTAGTATGTTCATGACTAGTGGTTCAGCTTCACATGACGATGGAAGCCCTCCTCCCACTAAAAAAATCAAAAGAGTTAAGCTGGCAAAAGCACAGCGAAGAACTGTGCTTTCTAAGAAGATATCACAAATCCCCAAGGAGAGTCCAAGTGTGGTGGTGGTTGCGATGCCTGACCTTCCCAGCACTGGACGGGAAGAAGTGGCTCTTTCCACCATTTGCACGCCCCCTGCAAGTGCTGAAAGGAGCACCCACAGTCCACTTGCTGATATGCCAATTGAAGATGTCACTGTTGAAGTACAACAGGATGAGGATACTGGTGTAGCTGGCGCTGAGGAGGAAGTTGGCGAGGAGGATTCTGATGGTGATGTGGTTTGTTTAAATCAGGCTCCGGGGGAGACAGTTGTTGTCCGTGGGATGAAAAAGCCCATCACGGTCATGCCTGGGCAGAAGACCAAACATTCCACCTCTTTGGTCTGGCAATATTTCTATCCAAATCCGGACAACAACTGTCTTGCCATATGTACCATATGTAAAGGTGAAATAAGTAGGGGTAGGGATGTCAACCACCTAGGAACATCCTCCCTTATACGGCACCTGCAGCGCGTTCATAAAAAGTTACTGTCAAGTTCAGAAACTTTGGCTAAGACCGTAAGCAGTCCAGGGACACCTAAATCCCGTTGTCCTGTTGTATCCAAGCGCCTGCAAACCACACCGTCAACTCCCTCCTCATCAATTTCCTCCTTAGTCAGGATCGGAAGTAGTCCTGCAGACCATGTCACTGGCATGACTGACTCTCCTATCCGGGATTCCTCCGGAGGATCCTGCATTGCTACGCCTACTGCTGCCACTGCTGCCGTTGCTGCTGCTGGGAGTCGTTCATCATCCCAGAGAGGAAGTAGGAACACCACTACTTTTACTAAACAATTGACCCTCCAACAGTCCTTAGCGAGGAGGATGAAGTACGACAGCAGTCATCCTGAAGAAAACGTATAACTGAGGCCTTGACTGCTATGTTGGTGTTAGATGTGCGTCCGGTATCCGCCATTAGTGCAGTGGGATTTAGACAATTGATGGAGGTAGTGTGTCCCCGGTTCCAAATCCCGTCTAGATTCCACTTCACTAGGCAGGCGATAACGAGACTGTACAGAAACGTCAGAAAAAGTGTCCTCAGTGTCCTGAAAAATGCCGTTGTACACAATGTCCACTTAACCACGGACATGTGGACAAGTGGAACAGGGCAGACTAAGGACTATATGACTGTGACAGCCCACTGGGTAGATGTATCACCTTACGCAGCAACAGCAGCAGCGTCACCAGTAGCAGCATCTCAGAAACGCCAGCTCGTTCCAAGGCAGGCTACGCTGTGTATCACCGGTTTCAGTAAGAGGCACACCGCCGACAACCTCTTAGAGAAACTGAGGGAAATCATCGCCCAGTGGCTTACCCCACTTAGACTCTCCTGGGGATTTGTGATATCTGACGCCACCAATATTGTGCGGGCATTACATCTGGGCAAATTCCAGCACGTCCCATGTTTTGCTCACACAATAAACTTGGTGGTGCAGAATTTTCTGAAAAGCGACAGGGGTGTGCAGGAGACGCTTTGGGTGGCCCGAAAAATTTCAGGCCACTTTCGCCATTCAGCGACTGCGTGCCGAAGACTGGAGCGCCAGCAAACACTCTTGAACCTGCCCCGCCATCACCTGAAGCAAGAGGTTGTGACGCGGTGGAACTCAACCCTCTATATGCTTCAGAGGATGGAGGAGCAGCAAAAGGCCATACAAGCCTATACATCCACCTATGACATAGGCAAAGGAGGGGGTATGCACCTGACTCAAGCGCAGTGGAGAATGATTTCCGTGTTGTGCAAGGTTCTCCAGCCCTTCGAACTTGCCACACGTGAAGTCAGTTCAGACACTGCCAGCTTGAGTCAGGTCATTCCCTTCATCAGGCTTTTGCAGAAGCAGCTGGAGAAAGTGAAGGAGGAGCTAAGACGGAGCAATTCCGCTAGCCATGTGGGACTTGTGGATGAAGCCCTTCATTCGCTTTGCCAGGATTCCAGGGTGGTCAATCTGTTGAAAGCAGACAACTACATTTTGGCCACAGTGCTCGATCCTAGGTTTAAAGCCTATGTGGTGTCTCTATTTCCGGCCGACACAAGCCTGCAGAGGTGCAAAGACCTGCTGGTGAACACACTGTCAGCTGAAGCGGAACGTGACACGTCAACTGCTCCTTCTTCATTTTCTCCCGCAACTGGGGCTGCCAGGAAAAAACTTAGGTATCCTAAGCAACCCGCTGGCGGTGATGCAGGGCAGGCAGGACCAAGTTTGGACATCTGGTCCGGACTGAAGGACCTGGCAACAATTTCTGACATGTCTACTGTCACTGCATATGATACTGTCACCATTGACAGAATGGTGGAGGATTATATCGGTGACAGCATCCAAGTAGGCATGTCAGACAGTCCATACCTGTACTGGCAGGAAAAAGAGGCAATTTGGAGGCCCCTGTACAAACTGGCTCTATTTTACCTGAGTTGCCCCCCCTCCAGTGTGTACTCCGAAAGAGTGTTTAGTGCAGCCGGGAACCTTGTCAGCGAAAGGCGTAGGAGGTTGCTTCCACAGAATGTGGAGAAGATGATGTTCATCAAAATGAATTATCAGCTCTTCCAGGGAGACCAGCCTCCAGAAGGTACAGAGGGACCTGTGGTGGTGGATTCAAGTGGGGATGAGTTAATACTTTGTGAGGATGAGGATGTACACACTGAAGAGGGTGAGGAATCGGTGGATGAGGAGGATGAGGATGACATCTTGCCTCCGTAGAGCCAGTTTGTGCAGGGACAGATTAATTGCCAGCTTGTTTTGTGGGGGCCCAAACGAACCAATCATTTCAGCCACAGTTGTGTGGCAGACCCTGGCGCTGAAATGATTGGTTTGTTAAAGTGTGCATGTCCTGTTTATACAACATAAGGGTGGGTGGGAGGGCCCAAGGACAATTCCATCTTGCACCTCTTTATTTTCTTTGCATTATGTACAGTTTGAGGCCTAGTTTTTCAAACTGCCATCCTGTCTGCCACTGCAGTATCACGTCTAGATGGGTCACGTGTTTGTGCCGCCCACTCGTGTCGCTTAGCATAGTCATCCAGCTACCTCGGTGCAACCTTTTGGACATAAAAACACTATTGTGAGGTGTGAGGTGTTCAGAATAGACTGGAAATGAGTGGAAATTAAGGTTATTGAGGTTAATAATAGCATAGGAGCAGACAAACCTACACATTCTGTGATTTTAGCTATTTTTATGCTTTTTTTAAAAAAAAATACAGATCCAAAACACAAAACCCAGAACCCAAAACACGGAAGGGTGGTTTTGGCAAAACCAATCCAGATCCAAAACACGAAGAAAGATCCAGATCCAAAACTAAAACACAAAACACGAAAAGTGGCCGGTGCACACCCCTACTCTGAATCAGGCCCTGAGTCAGATGCAGATGCACTATGTAAATGCAGGCAGCTGGTAACTGTGGGGGTCATTCAGACCCGCTCACGAGGAAAACGGACGCTCGCAAGCGGGTCGATGTTGCCCCACTGCGCATGCGCACGACGGAGGGAGCTCCGTCGTGCGCATGTGCGAGTCCCGGCGAGCGATGAGGAATACGTTGCTCGGGGTCTCACACCAAAGGGGCCGTGCTGTCGATGGTGACTGACAGCACGCCCCCTTTGGTGGGCGTGCCGGGGGCGTGGCTGCCAGACGGAGGCGTTCCCATGGGAACGCCTACCGTCTGAAGCCGGCCCCACTGACATCAGTAATGATGTCAGTGGGAGTGATTTTGGCTCGAGACCCTACCGCAAGACCATCGCGACCATCTTTTTAGCCGCTCGCATATGCTGTGGGTGGTCACCCACAGCTTTGCGAGCGGCCAGGAGGCTGCTCTATTTTCAGGAAGGAGGGCACTGATTCAGAGCTCTGGTCAGAGCGTTCGGCTCTGAATCAGGCCCTGAGTCAGATGCAGATTCACTATATAAATGCAGGTAGCTGGTAACTGAGGGCCTGATTCAGAGCCGGACGCTATTTGCGGACGGTCGCTCCTAAAAAGGGGCCGGCTATTTAAATTGAGCGCTCGCTCATTGCGGTTTATTGATGCCTCTATGTCTGAGCGAGCAAACGAAAAATGCGCTCACTATTTTGTAAAGACGCCCCTTTGCCGTTCGCATCACCATCTCCGGTATTTATTTGATTAATCGGATACTTCGAAAGGCATCTGAACTGCTCGCAGTGCTTGAGGTAGGTTTATCCTACCGCAATCACTGCGAGCAGTTCAGGCTAAAAGATAACCAAGTGACGTGGTCTATGACGCTCCTTTACTAATTATGCACTCCGATTAAACGCACTTTTTACCATTAGGCACGCCTGCGTTCGGATCTCCACTCCCCCGTTTTCAAGCACCTTCCCCTGTTACCACCCACAAACAGTACATTCTGTCAATCAAATTAGCAGCCCCTCGCTGTTTTGCGAGTGCTCGATTTCCAACCGCAATGACTGGTTTACACATGCGCATTACGACCCATAGGCATGCGCAGTTGTGCGAACATCGCTCACAGCGAACGAGCGGCCGCTTACGAGCGGCTCTGAATCAGGCCCTGAGTCAGATGCAGATGTACTTTGTAAATGAAGGTAGCTGCAGTTACATCTAATCTAACTCCGGGGGTCATTCAGACCCGCTCGCGAGCGGCAGGATGCTCACAAGCGGGTCGATGTTCCCCACTGCACATGCGCATGACGGAGGGACCTCCGTCGTGCGCATGCGCGAGACCCAGCGAGCGACGGGCTCACCATCGCTCCGGGTCTCGCACCAAAGGGGGCGTGCTGTCGATGTTGATTGACAGCACGCCCCCTTTGGTGGGCGTGCCGGGGGCGTGCCTGCCAGACAGAGGCGCTCCCATGGGAACGCCTAACGTCTCAAGCCGGCCCCACTGGTATCGCTTGTTATGTCAGTGGGAGTGATTTTGGCTCTGATAGAGCCAAAATCACTCCAGGGCTTGCGGCAGCGAGACCCTACCGCAGGGTCTCCGTCGCAAGCCCGATGGTCGCGATGGTCAAGACCATCGCGACCATCATCATGGACGCTCGCTATAGCTGTGGGTCCATGAGGACGCTCCAAAAAAAGGTAGGAGGGCCCTGATTCAGAGCGAGCGCTCTGGTCAGAGCGTTCAGCTCTGAATCAGGCCCACAGGTAACTGAGGGCCTGATTCAGACCCGCTCGCAAGCGCTGAGTGCTCGCAAGTGGGTCGATGTTGGCCCAGTGCGCATGCGCACGACGGAGGCGGCTCCATAGTGCGTATGCACGAGACCCGGATAGCGACGGGCAAGCCGTCTCTCTGGGTCTCGCTACAAAGGGGGCGTGCTGTCGATGTTGAGTGACAGCACGCCCCCTTTGGTGGGCGTGCCGGGGGCGTGGTTGCCCAGATGGAGGCGTTCCCATTGGAACGCCTACCGTCTAGGGCCGGAACCACTGACATCACAAGTGACACTGGGACTTGCGGCAACGAGACCCTACAAGGGTTTCGTCGCAAGTCCGATGGTCGCGATGGTCTTGACCATCGCGACCATCATCCTGGCCGCTCGCACTAGCTGTGGGTGGTCACCCACAGCTATGCGAGCGGCCAGGAGGCCGCTCTAAAAATACAATAGGCGGGCACTGATTCAGAGCGAGCGCTCTGAAAGAGTGTCCGGCTCTGAATCAGGCCCTGAGTTAGATGCACATGCACTTTGTAGATGCAGGTTCAGGAAACTGGGATAGTAGCTGGAAGCCACCGCAGTCAATATACTGTTCTCTGGGAGAAGATTGTCCTGGCAATGACTTAGACACTGAAGGGGGTTTAAAATAGGGCGCTCTTAGTGCCTATTGACTGAGCAGGACATGAAAGCATGACAGCTGGAATCCGGTTGGCAGATGCAGTTATGCGAGAAATTCCAAGTTGGCAGTGCCCATGCTCCACCGCCAAGGGAACAGCCCACAGGGTAAATGCCAGCACACATGCCAGGGCAAGTTTCAGGGATGCCAGACGCCACCAGTCTGAGCACAGATGGCAGTGATATGACACCGCCAGACCCGGTAACTGGGACTAAGAGCCCCAAGTGTGACACCCACAATGATTTCTTGGCCACCCATCTAATTATTCATTAGTTTAGTAAAAGCTGTGATCTTATAATGCCAATCATGTGCCCGTATCTTATTTTAGTTGAGTTAAGTGACAAAAGCCTTTTAGGGGCAGTTTAATATGCCTAGCGGAAAGTCACCCAGTGCTCACAAGCCTACTGTCCTTTTGGCCCCAAATAACGTCAGTAGAGTGGTATTGAGTGATTTGCTTGTTACAGGAAACCTGTTGTGTTACGGAACCATGGGCTGGCTTCTTTATAGTGCATGTAATACAGAGTGATACTGTACATAGACAGATGTTTCCTCACACAAACAGTCCCTCACGGGCCCTTATTGCATAGACAAAACTACATTGCTAGCTTGCACTGATCAATTTGATAGGTGACACTTGTACATCTGTGTGCGGCTGACTTTGAATCTGTGTAAGAAGGGCTCCAATGCCAGCTTCCGTGGCTGCATCTCACTGCAATCTCCATTGTGCTTCATCTACCACTTTGTACGTACTTAAAACCAATTCCTGTGCACTTAAAGTCGCAGCCCAGCATCTCTAATACACTGTGAGTGGCTGCGATGCAAATAACACGCAAAATGGAAAGGAAAAAATGATACATTACACCTCTCGGAGCTTAGTCGTGCCAGGTGTCTTGCACTGTATGTTGTATAGATGTTAGGTGTATAAGGACACATCTGTATATTAACAGATGACTTACATTTTTGAATATGCAACAGAGAAGTCCATGGGGGAAATGTAAAAGTGTCCGAGTTTTAGTGCGACTATGGACTCGCATCAATTCACAGCGAGTATGATGCAAGTTTGTTCTTAAAGTTGCACCACGTAATAGCTCGTGAATTGTTGTGTGCGAGTGTGTAAATGCGAGTCCATGCAAGTTTTCCTGTGTGAGAACTCACGACTTGTAATGCGAGTACAATTACAAGGTGCGAGTTTATCAGAAGTCTGCACATATCAGTGAGATCCGTGCAGGCTTCTGTGTGTTAAAAGTGTAGGAAAGTGTTAATAAGTTTGATTAAAAAAAATGATCCCCCCCCCCTCCCCAAAGTACAATCAGTACTGGGCAGTGTGAGCCGGTCCTGGTAGTGCAAATACGGGGGGAAAAAGACTAATGGTGCATACACACGGTCAGATTTTTCTTCAGACCTGAACGATAACGATTAAAAAAATCGTTCATAGCTGAAGGAAAATCTGACATATCTGTCAGATGAACGATTTGAACGATGCACGTTCCTGATGGTCAGATAACGATATCTGACATCTGATGTGTTTGCAGTCAGACTTGGAGGATTCCATTCATTTTAATGCAGTCAAAAATTGTTCAATCATTCAAATCTTTGACATATCTGACCGTGTGTATGCTCCATTAGGGTTTTCCATATTTTCATTAACCATTACCAGGCTCTGTGAGCTGTTCCTGGTTGAGGAAATATGGGTGGCAAAATGTATTATCCACAACCAGCACTGGGCTCAAAGTCAAACTAGTGGGGTTGTTATTCCGCAGCCAGGGACACGCTTCACGAGTCCCCCGTCCAAAGCATTCAGCACCTCACACTAGTCAGCTCAGGCCAGGTATCTCTGGGGAGGTGAGGACCCCCCAATAAAGGCATCCCCCCCCTCTCCAGGGTACCCCAGGCCAGACGTGAAGCCCGAGGCTATCCCCCGCAACCCTTTCTGGTGTATGCAGGGCTGATTGTGTAAAATAATAGATATAAACTAATATTGTCTTTTACAGGAGGACTAGAGGTCCCAGGAAACCTCCTCCACATGCCGGTACTTGAAGGACCACAAGTATCAGCATGTGGGACATTAAGGGCCCGCTTGAACCTCCAGTCCCACTAAAAAAGAAGCTAAATCGGTGCCTGTTCATGTGCGAGTTCTGCACACAGGGGCAGTACTACCATAGGTGCATGGGGTGCAGCTGCTATGGGGCCCAGAGCTTTGCGGGCCCCATACCATGTCAGAGTTACAGAACATGTGTTATATGCATTTTTCACCATTAGATGGTATATAGGGGTCCTTAAAAATTTTGCTATAGGGTCTTAAAATACCAAGTTACGCCCCTTCCCTTAAACATTGGAGATGTAACCATCGGGTTAGCATACATCTCAGAATCAGGCTCTCAGTTTTCAGATCTCTTTGTAACAAGTACATTTAATGGACCAGATGTGTTCCATCAAACTGTTTTGCTGTCCCTTTTTTTACACGAATGCATCATGCTATGGCAGAATTCAGAAAGAAACAAGATTGAACATTACGCTCGCGTAACAGCAAATAGCCGTGTGCTCTGTACCAGCAGAACGGAGGCCAATGTAAGAGTAATTTATGCTCTGTAGAATGGAATCTGTAAGTACAAGGGGGGGGGGGGGCACTTCTCATCTCACACATTCCTATCGCCCCGTTCGACTCTCCTTTAATCATATATCTGGCTCTTTGTTGATGGACGATGGACGGTGAAATAAACGTTTTGATCTTGGTTCAGTCTGTGAGGCCAGCGCAGGATGTAAGGCTGAGGCGCTGCTTATCTGCATCACTAAGAGGAATGGAACCGGAAAAAGTGCGATTTCTGCTACAAACAGTCTTTCTACAATTCATGTTGCTAAAACGTTGGCTTCTTTCAAGGAAAAGCCCAAAATATTAATGGAAAAATAAAAAAACCATTGATCTACTAAGGCTCAGAGAGAGAGAGAGAGAGAAAGAGAGAGAGAGAGAGAGAGAGAGAGAGAGAGAGAGAGAGAGAGAGGGAGTCTTCTTACCGCAGCATTTGTGCTTTATTAACAAGCAGCCTGTTTGGCTTCCCTGGAAGTGGGGAATGCACAAGGCGACTTGTCACGTATAATGTACTTGCTATCCTTTAGCCATGCACTCATGAATGTCAAACATCAAGAGCCACTGTTGCTCTCCAGTAGGACGGTCTACGGCGTGCTTTGTACTATGATCTTTCAGACATGGCCCAGGCCGGCAGGCTCTCGCTGAATGGAGTCATGGCGTCAGTCCGCGCATGAATGTTCAGGATTGGACATCTAAAAATCTCCAGCTTTAAAGGCCAGACTCTGGGAAGGTTAGTGACACGCAGCACCCCAAAGTGTACTGGTCTTCACATGGCAGGCCAGGCTCTCTGCTCAGTATGAGATGCAGGAACCCAGAAGCTTATTTCAAAACCTCCTTTCTTCAACCTTATCACTGTCTTGAAAGGCTCTGATATAAGCTCTGCCTGTCTTTCATCGTCCTTTCTTCTACGCTCTCAGATGTCTCTACCCTGAGAAAACGTCTTTGGGCTCACTTCATTCTAATTTTATTTTTGCATATACTGTGTATACACATACATACATACATACATACACAGTACATACATACATACATACATACATACATACACAGTACATACATACATACATACAAACAGCGCTATTTTTCAACAGGAACAAGCAGGAGCTCAGTTCCTGAACCTCTAATTAACTATGACGGGCCAAAATGTATTTTTCATAACATAAGTTTTATTTTAAAGGCTCTTTTGAGTGCATTATTTTGTAACTACTATATATATAACTATATGTAATGTACTGTATATGTTTTTATATAGCTCCTCCCCCAGTTCCTGAACCTATTTTTGAAGAAAAATAGTCCTGCATACATACATACATACATCAGGGGAGTTTCTAGAGAGGAGGGGCCCATGTGCAGTCTCTGACACGGCCCCCTCCTCTCCGCCCGGTGGCCAGCAGCGCACTGAGCTGTGCACATACAGCACCGGAGTTATAGACTCTGGACACTACAGTGTGCCCAGAGTTTATAATGTATGCACAGGTCACCGGGAAAATGGCCGCGGCGGCCATTTTCCCTGTACTGCGCTTGTGCAAACGATGGGAAAATGGCTGCCGCGGCCATTTTCCAGTCGTTTTACAGCGCCGAAATGGAACTCCGGAGAGGTAAGTAATATTGTAGAAACGCCCGACATACATACATGCCGGGGCGTGGTCGAACGGATGATGGCAATTTGTGGGCGGGGCCACATAATCACATCATTTTGGCGCTGCCCCCACTACACAATGCATTACAAGCATTGTGAAGCAGGGGGCGGGTCCAAAATGAATCGCGTCACCCCCCCCCCAGGGGGCTTGCCTGGCTTTCATGGGCCAGAAGTGGTACCCAATATTCATGAAGCTCCTGGCTGAATTGGGAGGTTAGGCAAGCATGACATACATACAGTACATACATGAGATTCTGCATCATTCCTCCCTAGGGGCCTGCTTTACCGTTACAGTACGATGGAATAAAACAAAGAGCAATTTGCACCTGTAGTAACACCATGTTGCTCTGCTTTTGGGGCACACAGTTGTGTTCTCACTCATTTTTGCCGCTGATGCAACAAACGTGCGCAGGCCGTGGCAGCATTCACACCATGTAATCCTATGGATCGCGGGAATGAACAAGATGCACGTGCACATTCACGGACGCGCGACTTGTGGCATACCTGCCGTGGAAAGTCGCAGCAGCAGCACTGATGAGCGAGGACAAATCTGTATATAAAATGTGCAGTGAGATTTATACGGGATGTAGTCAGCATCCCGACGGGCGATACGCCAATGGTCTAAATACCGGCACCGAAATCCCGACAGGTAGGCATCCTGGCACCAGTAACCCGACTGTCGGCATCCCAAAGGTAAGTATCAGGGTGTTAGGGGGAGGTTATGGTTAGGGTGTGGGGTTAGGCACTAGGGGGAGGGTTAGGGTTAGGCACCGGGTAGGGAGTGTTAGGATTAGGGTGCGGGGAGGGGGAGGTTAGGGATAGGCACTAGAGGGGGGTTAGGGATAGGCACTAGGGGGAAGGTTAGGCTTAGGCACTAGGGAGGGGGTGTTAGGTTTAGGGTGCGGGGAGGGGGAGGTTAGGTTTAGGCACAGGGGAAGGAGGTTAGGTTTAAGATGCAGGGAGGGGGAGGTTAGGTTTAGACACTAGAGGGGGGTTAGGGTTAGGCACTAGGGGCAAGGTTAGGCTTAGGCACTAGGGAGGGGGTGTTACATACTTGCCGACAATCAGTTCCCTCCTTCCGGGAGGGAGCTGATTGTCAGCTAACAGCGGGGGGCATGCCCGACAATGATGTCACTTTTGGGGGCTGAGCCGGGGGTGGAGCTGCGTGATCGCGTCATCATAGCCCCGCCCCCTCTTCACAATGCCATTATTTTTGGCATTGTGAACCAGGGGGCGGGGCCACGATGACGCGATTCAACGCGAATCGCGTCACCGCCCCCCCCCCGCTGCGGGGTTTTTTCGTTTATTCTTGGGGGTGGTCGGGAGGGTTGCCGGCTGCCGGGAGGCTTGCCTGCCTTTCTGGGGGGCCGGGAGCGGCACCCGAAAATCGGGAGGCTCCCGGCCAAATCGGGAGGGTAGGCAAGCCTGGAGTGTTAGGTTTAGGGTGCGGGGAGGGGGAGGTTAGGTTTAGGCACCGGGGAGGGGGTGTTAGGTTTAGGATGCAGGGAGGGGGAGGTTAGGTTTAGGCACCGGGGAAGGAGGGTTAGCATTAGGGTAGGGGTTAGGGTAGGGGATGGGAAGTACTTATCATGTGTTCTTATGGGTATCGATATTCTGACCAGCAGTATCCCGACAGCCGGGATTTCATACCCAACCCATTTATACAGATGTGTCCTCATACACAGTCCCTTTCATCGTGCCAGGTCCTGGGCGACTCTGCTGCGCCAAGCGTCTTTCTCGCTAATAAAATGTGTGTCTTATTCACATAAATGTAACAAGTGGGAGGAATAAAACTATGTTGCTAGATCGTGGTGATCAATTTCATGTGCGACTGTGTATTCTGGACCTGATTCAGAGCCGGACGCTCTAAAAGAATCAGGGCGTTTTTTTTTTGGAGCGGCCTCCTGGCCGCTCGCATAGCTGCCCACCCACAGCTATAGCGAGCAGCCATGATGATGGTCGTGATGGTCAAGACCATCGCGACGATCGGGCTTGCGACGAGACCTTTGTGGTAGGGTCTCATTCATCACAAGCCCCAGAGAACTTTCGGCTCTAACAGAGCTGGAAGCTCTCCACTGACATCACTCGTTTGAGCAGCCACCCCCCCTGGCCCGCCCACCAAAGGGGGCGAGCTGTCACTCAACATCGACAGCTCGCCCCCTTTGGTGCGAGACCCGGATCGACAGATTGCCCGTCGCTAGCCGGGTCTCGCGCATGCGCACGACGGAGCCGGCTCCATCATGCACATGCGCTGTGGGCCACCATCGGCCCGGTTGCGAGCGCTCAGCGCTTACGACTGGGTCTGAATCAGGCCCTCTGTGTATGAAATGCTACCATGTCATTTTTTTAAACAAAACCTATAAAGTGACAGTTAGGAGCTGATTGTTGGTACTTTGGGGTCTATTTAATAAGCCTTGGATGGAGATAAAGTGGACAGAGATAAAGTCCCAACCAATCAGCTCCTAACTGCCATGTCACAGGCTGTGTTTGAAAAATGACAGTTAGGAGCGATTGGTTGGAACTTTAGCTCCGCTCACTTTATCTTCATCTAAGGCTTAGTACATAGACCCCTAGTACAGTTGTCCCTGTCTACGACCACTGCATCAGGAGTCCACCAACAACTGCCGCTGTGCCTCCTTCTATATCAGGCATCTGCATAGTGGCTCCCCGCCGGCCCCACACGCTGCTTAGAACTGTCAGGTGCTATCCTCGCACCAGCCCCTACAGAGAGCGGATGGGGGCTCCACATACTGAGTGGGATGGAGGAAGGGGAGAAATGCAGTCAAACCCTGAAAATGCGCATTTCTCATATGCAATAAGCCCCGTCGTGTTAGGCACTCCAGCGTTTGGATGGTGTTACCCTTTGGGCTTCTATCGGGAGAGTGCTTAGAGAGAGGGGTCCTTCGCGGTGTTACCATACGGAATGTGATGTGTCATGCATCCCGCCCACTGACACCGATGGGAGAGACCCAGCCACGTAAACATCAACACTATGGGGGTGACATAACCTGTGTATAAAAAACATTCATAACCATGTCACAGCCTCAGTTATTATACAGTATACAAGTTTACAGTATAACCTAGTGGGGTACCATGTGGCCCCCTCTCAGCTCCCCTGAACCTGACAATGTCACACACATTTTGAAAAGAACAGCCCTTAGCAGGATTAGGGATAAATTAAGGAGCTTTACCCACCTACTAACTCCTGACTTAGGGGTCTATTTACTAAGCAGTGTTAGGAGACAGAGTGAAAAGTGATAAGGTGCCAGCCAATCACCACCCAACTGTCATTTTTCAAACACAGCCTGTGAGATGACAGTTGGGAGCTGATTGGCTGGTACCTTATCACTTTCTTATCACTTTTCACTCTGTCTCCTAACACTGCTTAGTAATTAGACCCCTTAAACTGTTACGGTTATGTGATGGATTGCCAACAGTGCATCATCAGTTGGAAGTGGCAACATTTATCACATAACCCCCCCCACCAAAAAGCCCCCCACAAAAACAAACAAAAACACGCTCCTATCACAAGTTGTTCCTTGCATCCACCTTTTCTTAGTCCTGGTACCAGTCCTGGACCCAGAAATATTTTATTTTGACATTCTGTACTTTCCATTTAGCCAGGTCATTTACTTCTGCATAATCAGGGGCACAAAATTCACTGTCTGGGGGGCCTATTCATCAACATAACGTCTTTAAGGCCATTTTCCTTAATTAACGTTATTTTAGTATTCATGAAGAGACTTAACACAGGAGATATCACTGATATCTCCTGGTTAAGTCCCCCTCCGTTAATTTCCACACTCCCCATACATTAGTACATGGATATGGAAATTATAGTATTCATCAAAATCCAAAAATTATGTATTTTTCGGAATTTGATGGAGTTACTATACGCCACTGTGAGGTGGCGTACAGAAGGTGACACTTACCTGTGTTAGCGTGTGCAGGTCCCCCAGCGTCTCCCTCTGGCGCTCTGGTCCGTCCTCTGGCTCCGGTGGCTGATCTGACACTGTGTTCTCCCAGCAGAACACAATAAAGTTAAGAAAAAAATATAATTTTTTTTTCTAAACTACTGTGGTCAGCTGGGAGAACACAGTGTCAGATCAGCCACCGGAGCCGGAGGCGCTGCAGCGGGCAGGTAGGTGCGGGGACGGGGGGAGGTGAGCGGAGGGGGGAGGGGGACACAAAATTACCGCAGCTGTAGGTAGTGCTGCGCATGTGCTGGTTCTATGGATGTAATGGTGCATGCCCAGCACAGATTACAGCTGCGATAAGGTAGTGTAGAGAGGGAAAAGTATCTATTTCCCGAAAAGCTGTCATCGCAAAAATGACAGCTTTTCCGAATAGATAGTTTTGGGAGGAGGAATGATGAATTCCTTCGGTAATTAGGTAGAACTCCATGCCAGTTCTAAACCCAATTACCTCCAGAGAAAGTTTAGGTATGATGAATAGGGCCCTCTGTGTTTTGGAACCAGATAACTTTAACATGTAAGCTTGTGACATGTCAACTTGACATTTTTAATTGACTGTTAAAACTTCCTGACTCTCTTCAGAGTTATTCAGCCGCATGTTTGCATAATGACAGTGGTTTACATGTGCTGCCCTGGGATACATCACATTACAAAATTGCTCTTTTGGATACAACATACAGTAATCCTCCAATGCAAAGAGCTGCGAGCTTAAGGCATGTGCCAGCCAGAAACAGTAAGAAAGACATTTAATGCTGCACAAAGCAACACGGAAAAGTCAATATCTTGTGCTAGCGATCGCTCCTGCGAGTTACCTCTTGATGGCATCAGACGATGGGTCTTTGCAAACAGTATATCACGAATCCTGTGTAGAGGCTACTGTAGATAAGGGCCTCCGGCACAGAGAGATCCTGCAATTTAAACCATATGCATTGGGAATAGGAGGAACCTTATCAGCCTGGCTAAGGAACACAGGAGCTAATTAAAGCTGCATGTTTAATTCTTAAGATTCATTAGACTAATGCAACACAAGGGAGCTTAGTCTGATAGCACAAATACGTAATATATTATCTTATGCAAAGGAAGAGATACATCTAGAAATTGAGCTGCGCTGTATCGAGGTCTGATTCTAGGAGACGTCATTGGAACCGTGTACAGGGGAAAAGATAACATACTTTGGGCCTGATAGAGAGATTTACGCCATTCCAAAATTCACGCATTTGAGCGATTATCGGTCGCATGCACATGCAACACGGACACATAGTGCATGAGTCAAGGTACCTTGGTGATGCCGCTCTTAGGGGCTGATTCACTACCATACACAACTGCGATTACGCACGCAATTAGCCGATTGTTGCCTTCTGCGTATGCGTGCGCGCAAACTAGCTATTGCAATCGGGACTGCGATCGCAGTGACTATGCAGACCCATCGTAGAGTGAAGGACAGGAAGTGCCATTTGTGTGTGGTGACGGGGGGTTGTCGGGCGAACGCAGGCGTGCCAGTGCGTTTCAACGCTGTTGCAAGGGCGTGCATAAATTATCCACTGTGATGACATACGCAGCCTCAGGTCTCATAGCGTGCCTGGTTGTTAGCAATTTCTAAGTAAGGACAGAGCTTGTGCAAGTGTGCGTGAGGATACGATGGTACTCCATGTTACCAATGGTTTCGCAGTCTTGCTAAACATTACGGATGTGTGCTAAGTAAACTGGGCGTCCTTATGCTATGCTGCGAGGACCTTGCAATCGCAATGGATTAGCATACTATCGCAGTTGAACTGCATGCGTAATCGCTATTGCGTACGCAGTTGTGTATGGTAGTGAATCAGCCAGAGATGCTGACATTCTGGCTGCCCCTTCCGGGAGAGGGCAGCAAGATTGGCAAAATCGGGGGTGTGGCCGTCATTTATGGGCAGAGCAGGGCGTGGTCACGCAATCACATCATTTTGGCCCTGCCCCCAGTACACAATGTCAAGAATCCCGGCATTGCGAAGCAGGGGTGGGTCAAAAAATGATGCAATTTCGGCGTGAAGCGCATCACCGGCCCCCTCCACTGTGGGGGTTCTCATGTAATCGCGGGGAGGGGGGGCAGGAGGGGTCGGCAGCTGCCGGGAGGCTTCACCTACCTTTTCGGGGGGCTCCCGGCCAAATCGGGAGGGTAGGCAAGTAAGGAATCAGCCCCTCAGTGAGGATTACCTCACAAAGTGATTGACAGTCAGGGAATGTTTGGGGGAGGTAACGGGCAGGGCCGTAGCTAGGGTAGTGCGGCCGGTGCCATCGCACAGGGCACCACTGGTAAGGGGGTACTGTTTCATGTCTTACCCATTTTTGGGGCGTGCTATAGCCAGCAGCTGCAATTTCCTATGCAGATAAGGTGGATCTGACGTCCATCTCATACTCATAATGGTTATTGTATAAACCCTACATACAAAACGCATACTGGTGTCTCTGGTTCCAAGTCACCTACATGCAGTGGACGCAGTCTTTGTGTAACCTGGAACGATGTTAATGTGAGTGCAACCTATAACTTCATTAGGAAATAGGGACAGTCACACACAAAGTGATGAAACCATTCGCCAACCAGGTTCTTAAGGCTGAAAAATAAACTAAAAAGAACTACGACCTTGTCCAACCAAAGGTGACAGCTCCTTGGGGACTGAATTATGCTTCCCAAAAACATTCTTCGGAATCAGAAAATAAACGGCTACGCGCCCATAGATTCTTGAATCTAAACATGATCATTAGACCTATTTTATTGAAGCAAAACAGACATACCTGTACAAGGTGCCACCTTTAAAGAAGCAGACGTTTCAGGGATTAATAATCCCCTTCATCAAATACATCTTTCTGCATTTGCTTACTGCGCAGGTTCTCAAACTCGGTCTTCAGGACCCCACACAGTGCAAGTTTTCCAGGTCTCCTCACAGAATACAAGTGAAATAATTTAAAATGTGTCAGTGAGTAATGACTACACCTGTGCTCCTGCTGGGTGATCTGGAAAATATGAACTATGTGGGGTCCTGAGGACCGTTTGAGAACCACCGGCCTACTGTGATGGGAAGATTATTCATTTGAATGGGCAATGCATTTCAATATGTGAAAGAATAACATTTAAAAGCATTGGCAATAGAAATTAATTTGAAGTGCTCAGCCAATGACAAACAAGAGTTACATGCTGGCTGTTTGTGATTGGCTGAACGGGCACTGAGCTACAACCAGATTAATAATAATAGTGGACCTAACAGCAAGCAAAAACTATTGTGTAATTGTTCCCGAGTGCATAGCATCCAGGGCTTGCTGGTAGTTTTAGTTCCCCAATAGTATTGTTTACAGTATTTCTTTAACACATTAATTTTTCATTAATTTCAAGCGGCAATACATTTCTATGGACTTTCTTTGGCCTATGAAAATGTACTGTCCTTTGAAACCTTTGTGGTCTCAACAGATTTAACCTAATTCCAGTAAATCTGACTGAAATAAGTGAGTTTATTTCCATTATGGATTTGCAAATCACACCATTCAGTAAATTTGCCCACTATGAAGGGTAGAAATTGAGGATTCCCGTGAATGTAAGCTCTATGCCGTACAAAGCGACACTGAATGGGTCAGATCTTCCAACATTTTGTCCAACAATAGTGAGATGATAGATGCAATAGTGAGATGACAGACCCAATAGTGAGATGATAGACACAATAGTGACATAATAAAAAAATAGTGAGATAGTGAGATGACAGACACAATCGAGATAATAAACACAACAGTGATATTATAAACACAATAGCAAGATAATGGACACAATAGTGAGATAATAAACACAATAGTGAGATGACAGACACAATAGTGAGATGATGGACACAATAGTGAGATAATAAAAACAATAGTAAGATGATAGACACAATAGTGAGCTAATAAATACAATAGTGAGATGATAGATGCAATAGTGAGATAATAAAACAATAGTGAGATGATAGACACAATAGTGAGATGACAGACACAATAGTGAGATAATAAAAACAATAGTGAGATGACAAACACAATAGTGAGATAATAAAAACAATAGTGAGATGATAGACACAATAGTGAGATAATAAAAACAATAGTGAGATGATAGACACAATAGTGAGATAATAAACACAATAGTGAGATGATAGACACAATAGTGAGATGACAGACACAATAGTGAGATAATAAAAACAATAGTGAGATGACAAACACAATAGTGAGATAATAAAAACAATAGTGAGATGATAGACACAATAGTGAGATAATAAAAACAATAGTGAGATGATAGATGCAATAGTGAGATAATAAACACAATAGTGAGATGACAGACCCAATAGTGAGATGACAGACCCAATAGTGAGATGATAGACACAATAGTGACATAATAAAAAAATAGTGAGATAGTGAGATGACAGACGCAGTAGTGAGATGACAGACACAATAGAGATAATAAATGCAACAGTGATATTGTAAACACAATAGCAAGATAATGGACACAATAGTGAGATAATAAACACAATAGTGAGAGGACAGACCCAATAGTGAGATGATGGACAGAGTAGTGAGATAATAAACACAATAGTGAGATGACAGATGCAATAGTGAGATAATAAAAACAATAGTGAGATGATAGACGCAATAGTGAGATGACAGACGCAATAGTGAGATGACAGATGCAATAGTGAGATGACAGACCCAATAGTGAGATGATAGACACAATAGTGACATAATAAAAAAATAGTGAGATGACAGATGCAATAGAGATAATAAACACAACAGTGATATTATAAACACAATAGCAAGATAATGGACACAATAGTGAGATAATAAACACAATAGTGAGATGATAGATGCAATAGTGAGATGATGGACAGAATAGTGATATAATTAACACGATAGTGAGATGACAGATGCAATAGTGAGATGATGGACACAATAGTGAGATAATAAACATAATAGTGAGATGACAAGCACGGAAGCACAATAGTTAGATGATATACACATTAGTGCAATGATAGACAGTGACACACTAGTGAAATGATATAGACTGTAATATGCAGTGATAAAAAAATGATAGTGTTATAATAGGCACAATAGTACAATATACATAACAGTGCATTGCTGTACAGAATATTGAGGGCCTGATTCAGATTTGGGAATAGAGTAATTTAAAAAGCAAGTACAGATGTGTCCTGCTTAATCTTTGCTCCATATGCCATGTAGCGTGCCATGCTAGTCGCGCTGTGCTGTGGCGTATGGAATCGCATCATAACGTACTAAAGCGCTGAAAAGGACGGAGAGTGTAGTACATGTTTCTGTCCACCAGATGTCGCTTTTTCTAAACTGCACTGTGCATGTGTAAAAAAAAAAGACAATGCAATGTCTGTATTACCGCCCGCTGATTGGCTGACTGAACCTGTCATTCATTACACTATAGTTGTCATCGATTGAGAGCTGTAATTGAGTGTGTAATAAAGTATTAAATAATTTGGTTTGCGAGTCCTGAGTACACTTTTGAAAAACAATTTATACATGTGTTCTGCCATCATTATTACAGTGCTAGATACACACACACCTCATTTTAGAAAAGTCTGTGCCAGTCCATGCAACATGCTACATTGTTTTGCAGGGATGTGCAGCACTCACACAGTGATAACATGCCTTAGAAATGAACAGTTAGGTTTGAAGGGCACTGTATAAAACCATCGCTGCACTACAAGTCTCAGCCCAAAAAGAGTTATCATTAAATTACAAACTGACTGTGTATTTTATGCAGCACGATTACGGCAATGTCACCACTACTGTGCCACTAGAAGTTTATATATGTCGCAACTCGACAAATAATGGTAAGTGCTGGTTGCTGCAGTACTGCAGAAAGTACTGCAGAAAGTGGTCTGTGGCGCTCACATACTGTAGTGATTTCATGTCTTAGAATCTAGTAGTGGGGTATGAGTGAAAGAGGCGTCTACAAACTGACTGTACGTTTTATGCTGCACACTTGTAGCATTGTTAATGCTGTCCTTTCTGCAGCAGCTGCCGGCTCCGGGGGCTGCACATGGGATCTCGCAATGCTTTCGAGAGCCCATGTATGCTGCCGGAGGGAGGAGTTTTCCCTCCCCAGCTCCGGCGCCGATGAGATATTCATACATCTCATCATTAGTGCTTCCTGCTTACTCTCGGCAAGGAGCTTCTACAACATTCGCTACTCGACACATAGCCATAAGTGCCGGTCGCTGCGGCACTTTAGAAAGTGGTGTGATTTCATGTCTTGCGCATGCGTGCGCTCCTATGCATTAATATACATCATGCGTCCTGCGTGCTGTTATTACAGTATGCTGTAGGAAATGGCTGTGAGGCAGAAGCCATATTCCAGGAGGGAGTCGCAGATCCTTCTTGAGAAGAGGGAACAGCCGCTTCTCAGTAATGCTGAGAAACGCCAGGCATTTATATATGCCAGGCGTGATATCCTTGCCCAGGTAGACCGAGATAGATCAATCTGGTCACTACAGCACCGCTTTAGTGACTTGGGGGCCTATTCATCATGACTAAAAAATTGATGGAGGTAATTAGGTTTAGAGCTCGCATGGAGTTCTACCTAATTACCGGAGGAATTCATCATTCCTCCTCCCCATAACTATCTATTCCGAAAAGCTGTCATTTTTGCGATGACAGCTTTTCAGGAAATAGATACTTTTCCCTCACTACACTCACTTACCGCAGCTGTAATCGGTGCTATACATGCACATTTACCTTCACAAAAAGTGGCACATGTGCAGCACTGACTACATCTGCAGTAATTCTGTGTCCATCTGCCACCCCCAACCTCCCCCTCCGCTCCCCTCTCCCACCTACCTGGTCGCCTGGTACACAGGCTGCAGCTATGGACCCCGGACCCCCGTCTGAAATTTTATTTTTTTACTTATTTATTTTTAAAAAAAAAGTTTTAATTTTATTTTAAACGTTACTGTGTTCTGCAAACACAGTCTGTGTCAGAGCAGCAGCGTGAGCCAGAGGGAGGACCAGGGAGCGACGGAGGGAAGGGAGCCGGCAGAACCCTGCTCACGCTGAAAAGTAGGTAAATATCACCCGCTATACGCCACCTGAGAGTGGCGTATAGTAATGCCATCAAATTCCGAAAATACATAAGTTTTGGAATTTGATGAATAGCCTAATTTCGCAGACGGACTTCACCAGGAGATATCTGATATATCTTGTGTTAAGTGGGTTTATGAATACTAAAAAAGCGGTAATTAAGGAAAATGTCTTAAAACCGTTATTTTAGTGTTGATGAATAGGCCCCTTGGTGAGGATGGTTGCCCCACGGCTGCAGAGGCACAGATGGTGCCTTCTGTGTAGTAAGTACATTATTACTGTACAGTTACAGTAGTAAAGTATAGGCAATCAGGATCCTCCATAGCGCCATTACTGTGTGACATGAATGGGTGTAAGAAGGACGACAGGTACAATTTAACACTTCTATTTTTTAAAGCATTCTTACTTTGCAGATATTTTTCCACACCTGCCCAAAACTTTTGCACAGTACTGTGCAGTAAATAACGGGGGCAGGGCCGCCATCAGGGGGGACTGCCGGGACTAGAGTCCCGGGCCCTGACAGAAAGTGGGCCCGCCAGCCTGGCAGTGGAATGCCCCCGTGAGATGCTTACTGGATAAGCGCTGGAGGAGCTTTGAAAGTGTCGCTGGCCGTGAGCCAATCGTAGCTCGCGGACAGGCAGCCAATCAGGAGAGGCCACAGCGGCGGCTCCTGATTAGCTGCCGGTCCGCGATCTCCGATTAACTCGTGGCCGGCACCAAATTCAAAATGCCACTGCCTCCGGGCCCCTCTCTCTGGGAGACACTCTGAGCAGCAGCCAGTCCGGCAACCGCAAGTCAGCGGGGAGAGGCTGGGCCAAGAAGAAAGCAGCCGAGGGAGAGGGAGAAGCAGCAGCGGCGGCCACAGTGAGGAGGAAATGCTCAGTCGGCCAGGAGCAGGAGAGGTTGCGGGGTCCCACTTCCCATACAGGTACAGATAGTCCTGCACTCCCACCCTCACCCTGCATTCCCACTTTTACCCTGCATTCCCACCCTCACCCTGCATTCCCACTTTTACCCTGCATTCCCACCCTCACCCTGCTTTCCCACCCTCACCCTGCTTTCCCACTTTTACCCTGCTTTCCCACCCTCACCCTGCATTCCCACTTTTACCCTGCATTCCCACCCTCACCCTGCTTTCCCACTTTTACCCTGCATTCCCACCCTCACCCTGCATTCCCACTTTTACCCTGCATTCCCACCCTCACCCTACTTTCCCACCATCACCCTGCTTTCCCACCCTCACCCTGCTTTCCCACTTTTACCCTGCATTCCCACCCTCACCCTGCATTCCCACTTTTACCCTGCATTCCCACCCTCACTCTGAATTCCCACTTTTACCCTGCTTTTCCACCCTCACCCTGCATTCCCACTTTTACCCTGCATTCCCACCCTCACCTTGCATTCCCACCCTCACCCTGCATTCCCACTTTTACCCTGCATTCCCACCCTCACCCTGCATTCCCACCCTCACCCTGCATTCCCACTTTTACCCTGCATTCCCACCCTCACCCTGCTTTCCCACCCTCACCCTGCTTTCCCACTTTTACCCTGCATTCCCACCCTCACCCTGCATTCCCACTTTTACCCTGCATTCCCACCCTCACCCTGCTTTCCCACCCTCACCCTGCTTTCCCACTTTTACCCTGCATTCCCACCCTCACCCTGCATTCCCACCCTCATCCTGCATTCCCACCCTCACCCTACTTTCCCACCCTCACCCTGCTTTCCCACTTTTACCCTGCATTCCCACCATCACCCTGCATTGACACTTTTACCCTGCATTCCCACCCTCACCCTGCATTCCCACCCTCACCCTGCTTTCCCACCCTCACCCTGCTTTCCCACTTTTACCCTGCATTCCCACCCTCACCCTGCATTCCCACTTTTACCCTGCATTCCCACACTCACCCTACTTTCCCACCATCACCCTGCTTTCCCACCCTCACCCTGCTTTCCCACTTTTACCCTGCATTCCCACCCTCACCCTGCATTCCCACTTTTACCCTGCATTCCCACCCTCACCCTGCATTCCCACCCTCACTCTGAATTCCCACTTTTACCCTGCTTTTCCACCCTCACCCTGCATTCCCACTTTTACCCTGCATTCCCACCCTCACCCTGCATTCCCACCCTCACCCTGCATTCCCACTTTTACCCTGCATTCCCACCCTCACCTTGCATTCCCACCCTCACCTTGCATTCCCACTTTTACCCTGCATTCCCACCCTCACCCTGCATTCCCACCCTCACCCTGCATTCCCACCCTCACCCTGCATTCCCACTTTTACCCTGCATTCCCACCCTCACTCTGCTTTCCCACCCTCACCCTGCTTTCCCACTTTTACCCTGCATTCCCACCCTCACCCTGCATTCCCACTTTTACCCTGCATTCCCACCCTCACCCTGCTTTCCCACCCTCACCCTGCTTTCCCACTTTTACCCTGCATTCCCACCCTCACCCTGCATTCCCACCCTCATCCTGCATTCCCACCCTCACCCTACTTTCCCACCCTCACCCTGCTTTCCCACTTTTACCCTGCATTCCCACCATCACCCTGCATTGACACTTTTACCCTGCATTCCCACCCTCACCCTGCATTCCCACTCTCACCCTGAATTCCCACTTTTACCCTGCTTTTCCACCCTCACCCTGCAGTCCCACTTTTACCCTGCATTCCCACCCTCGCCCTGCTTTTCCACCCTCGCCCTGCTTTTCCACCCTCACTCTGAATTCCCACTTTTACCCTGCTTTTCCACCCTCACCCTGCAGTCCCACTTTTACCCTGCATTCCCACCCTCACCCTGCATTCCCACCCTCACCCTGCATTCCCACTTTTACCCTGATCTCACATCCACACCTTGCTCTCATACCCTCACCCCACTCTTCTGCTCTCACTGTATTAGACTCTCTCTATTATACTGTAGATTATCATGTTAATACCCACCTCTGACAAACTGCCCCCCTCCCCCCAACCCAAGGAGAGGGCCCCTTCCAATTTTGACAGTCCCGGGCCCCACAATCTCTGATGGCAGCCCTGAACGGAGGTAAGATTAAAACAGAGAGATTGCTGGACTCATCAGGGAGTTTTCTAGTATTTCAGGGATAGTTGGCGTGTATGGACCAAAGTCATAATAGCAAGATAATTAAAATAATAGTGAAATCATAGACATTTAGTTTAATAGTGAAATGAAAGACACTATAGTGAGATGACAGACACAATAGTACAATGATGTCTATAATAGTGCAAAGATAAAGTATCATAGTGTAATGCAATTATAGAATGATGCAATGATGAATATAATAGTACAAATGAAAGATGTAACATACAGTAAAAGTCTAGTAAAAGACACAATAGTAAAATGATAGATACAATAATGAGATGATATACTGTACATATTACTGCAATGATAGATATACAGGTATGATACAATGATAGACATAATAGTGCAATGATAGATATACAGGTATGGTACAATGATAGACATAATAGTGCAATGATAGATATACAGGTATGGTACAATGATAGACATAATAGTGCAATGATAGATATACAGTTACGGTACAATGATAGACATAATAGTGTAATGATAGATATGCAGGTATGGTACAATGATAGACATAATAGTGCAATGATAGATATACAGGTATGGTACAATGATAGACATAATACTGCAATGATAGATATACAGGTATGGTACAGTGATAGACATAATAGTGCAATGATAGATATACAGGTATGGTACAATGATAGACATAATAGTGCAATGATAGATATACAGGTATGGTACAATGATAGACATAATAGTGCAATGATAGATATACAGGTATGGTACAGTGATAGACATAATAGTGCAATGATAGATATACAGGTATGGTACAATGATATACATATTACTGCAGTGATAGATATACAGTTATGGTACAATGATAGACATAATAGTGCAGTGATAGATATACAGGTATGGTGCAATGATAGACATAATAGTGCAATGATAGATGTACAGGTATGGTACAATGATAGACATAATAGTGCAATGATAGATATACAGGTATGGTACAATGATAGATATAATAGTGCAATGACAGATATACAGGTATGGTACAATGATAGACATAATAGTGCAATGATAGATGTACAGGTATGGTACAATGATAGACATAATAGTGCAATGATAGATATACAGGTATGGTACAATGATAGACATAATAGTGCAATGATAGATATACAGGTATGGTACAATGATAGACATAATAGTGCAATGATAGATATACAGGTATGGTACAATGATAGACATACTAGTGCAATGATAGATATGCATGTATGGTACAATGATAGACATAATAGTGCAATGATAGATATACAGGTATGGTACAATGATAGACATTCAGGTATGGTACAATGATAGATATACAGGTATGGTGCAATGATAGACATAATAGTGCAATGATAGATATACAGGTATGGTACAATGATAAACATAATAGTGCAATGATAGATATACAGGTATGGTACAGTGATAGACATAATAGTGCAATGATAGATATACAGGTATGGTACAATGATATACATATTACTGCAATGATAGATATACAGTTATGGTACAATGATAGACATAATAGTGCAATGATAGATATACAGGTATGGTACAATGATAGACATTCAGGTATGGTACAATGATAGATATACAGGTATGGTGCAATGATAGACATAATAGTGCAATGATAGATATACAGGTATGGTGAAATGATAGACATAATAGTGCAATGATAGATGTACAGGTATGGTACAATGATAGACATAATAGTGCAATGACAGATATACAGGTATGGTGCAATGATAGACATAATAGTGCAATGATAGATAATATACAGGTATGGTACAATGATAGACATAATAGTGCAATGATAGATATACAGGTATGGTACAATGATAGACATAATAGTGCAATGATAGATATACAGGTATGGTACAATGATAGATATAATAGTGCAATGACAGATATACAGGTATGGTACAATGATAGACATAATAGTGCAATGATAGATGTACAGGTATGGTACAATGATAGACATAATAGTGCAATGATAGATATACAGGTATGGTACAATGATAGACATAATAGTGCAATGATAGATATACAGGTATGGTACAATGATAGACATAATAGTGCAATGATAGATATACAGGTATGGTACAATGATAGACATACTAGTGCAATGATAGATATGCATGTATGGTACAATGATAGACATAATAGTGCAATGATAGATATACAGGTATGGTACAATGATAGACATTCAGGTATGGTACAATGATAGATATACAGGTATGGTGCAATGATAGACATAATAGTGCAATGATAGATATACAGGTATGGTACAATGATAAACATAATAGTGCAATGATAGATATACAGGTATGGTACAGTGATAGACATAATAGTGCAATGATAGAGATACAGGTATGGTACAATGATAGACATAATAGTGCAATGATAGACATACAGGTATGGTGCAATGATAAACATAATAGTGCAATGATAGATATACAGGTATGGTACAATGATAGACATAATAGTGCAATGATATATATACAGGTATGGTACAATGATAGACATAATAGTGCAATGATAGATATACAGGTATGGTACAATGATAGACATAATAGTGCAATGATAGATATACTGGTATGGTTCAATGATATACATACAGTAATAGTGCAATGATAGATATACAGGTAATGTACAATGATAGACATAATAGTGCAATGATAGATATACAGGTATGGTACAATGATATACATATTACTGCAATGATAGATATACAGTTATGGTACAATGATAGACATAATAGTGCAATGATAGATATACAGGTATGGTACAATGATAGACATAATAGTACAATGATAGATATACAGGTATGGTGCAATGATAATATGAGATATGGTAAGAACTTACCCTTGTTATCTCTATTTCTACGAAGTCCATAGGGTTCCACAGGATACCTTGGGGTATAGGTGTGACGTCAGTCGCAGGGCACCAAAGAGTTAAGCTTTCAGCCTCCCAGGATGCACTAGGTCCCCCTCCTATACCCCGCCCCCGGGCCAAGGCACCTCAGTTAGTTACCAAGCCATAGGCCGGAGGAGGAGAAGGAAGAGAGAGAACAAAGATCTGGACACATACAAGAATCACATTCTCACCAGAGGGAGACGGAAAACCGGTGACCAGAGCAAAGCCCATCTGCAGCACAGGTGCGACAGGGCGGGAGTCCTGTGGAACCCTATGGACTTCGTAGAAATAGAGATAACAAGGGTAAGTTCTTACCATATCTCATATTTTCTACTTCAGGGTCCATAGGGTATCCACAGGATACCTTGGGGATGTCCCAAAGCAGTATCCTTTAAGGGTGGGGACGCTCCTGTGCAGAAAGGAGAATCCGCCGCCCGAAGGAAGCATCCTGAGAGGCGAAGGTGTCAAACCTGTAATACCTCACGAAGGTATGGACAGAAGACCACGTAGCAGCCTTGCAGATCTGAACTGCCGAGGCACCACGTCGAGCTGCCCACGAAGGACCCACAGACCTAGTGGAATGAGCCTTCAGAGAAGGAGGGACCGGTAGGCCTTCATGAAGATAAGCTTCAGAAATAGTCATACGGATCCAGGCTGCCAAAGTTTGCTTTGAAGCAGGCCAACCCTTTTTACGGAAGCCAAAGAGGACAAACAAAGCGTCCGACTTCCTAAACGAAGAAGTGCGGTCAACATAAGTCCTTAAGGCCCGCACAACATCCAAAGAGGCCTCACCCACGGAAAGACCCGGTGAGTTAAAGGCCGGAACAACTATTTCCTCGTTAATATGAAACTGGGAAACAACTTTGGGAAGAAACTCGGGCCGAGTGCGGAGCACTGCCCTGTTCCCATAAAAAACCAAGAAAGGGGGTCTACAAGAAAGAGCCCCTAACTCAGAAACACGTCTGGCCGAAGCAATGGCCAGAAGGAAAACAGTCTTAGCTGTTAGCCATTTAAGATCCACTGAGCCCAGTGGTTCAAACGGCGGTCCTTGGAGAGCCCTCAGGACCACAGCCAAATCCCAAGGCGCCACAGGTGGAACAAAGGGCGGCTGAATGCGGAGAACACCCTGCATAAAGGTGCGCACATCCGGGATTGTAGCAATCCTACGGTGAAACCAGACAGATAGGGCCGAAACCTGTACCTTCAAAGAAGCAAGGCGAAGCCCATGATCTAGTCCCGCTTGCAGGAAGGCGAGAATCCGAGACAGACGAAACTCCCGCGGTGCATAACCTCTCGGTCGACACCACTGGAAGAACGTATGCCACACGCGATGGTATATCCTCGCGGAAGACGGTTTCCGAGCTCGCAACATGGTACGCACCACAGAGCTGGAAAACCCCCGGGACCTCAGCATGGCCGTCTCAACAGCCACGCCGTCAAAGACAGCCGAGTCAGGTCCGGGTGAAGGCAAGGACCCTGAGACAGAAGGTCCGGTCGTAGCGGCAACCGCAGAGGAATGTCCACGGACAGACCCTGAAGGTCTGAGAACCAGTGCCGTCTGGGCCACGCGGGAGCTATCAACAGGAGCGTCCCTCCTTCCTGTTTGAATTTCCGGATTACCCGTGGAAGAAGGGAGACCGGAGGGAACAGGTATGCGAACCGGAACGTCCACCGGACGGACAGAGCATCCACCAGAGACGCCCCTTCGTCTCTTGTGCGAGACCCGTACACCGGCAACTTGTTGTTGTGCCGGGACGCCATGAGGTCGATTTCTGGAAGACCCCACCTGTCCACCAGTAGTTGAAAAACGTCCGGGTGCAGGGACCATTCCCCCGGATGAACGTCCTGGCGACTTAGAAAGTCCGCCTCCCAATTGAGCACTCCCGGGATGAAGACCGCTGATATGGCCGGAAGATTGCGCTCCGCCCAAACCAGGATCCGAGAGACCTCTACGAGAGCCACCCGACTGCGAGTTCCTCCTTGCCTGTTTATGTAGGCCACGGTGGTAGCATTGTCCGACTGGACCTGCACCGGGCGACCCTGGAGAAACCGCTGTGCCTGCTGGAGAGCATTGAAGACCGCACGGAGTTCCAAGATATTTATTGGAAGCTCCGCTTCTGTCGGCGTCCACCTGCCCTGGAACAAGTGTGGACCCGAAACTGCTCCCCAGCCCCGAAGACTGGCGTCCGTTGTCAACAGGACCCAATTTGGAACCCAGAACGGACATCCCTTGTTGAGGTGGGTCGTCTGTAACCACCACGTAAGGGACAGGCGAACCTCCTGGGTGAGCACAATCGTCTGGAACTTCAGAGACTGAGTCAGCCCGTTCCACTTGGACAGGATCAGGTGCTGCAGAGGTCTGGAGTGAAACTGGGCGTATTCCACCATGTCGAACACCGACACCATGGAGCCCAGTAACCTCATCGCCGAGTGTAAGGACACCCGGCGGCTGTGCAGACAACTGCGCACCCTTGACTGTAAAGCAGAGATCTTGTCCTCCGTCACGAAGATCCTTTGCTGTCCCGAGTCCAATAAGGCTCCAAGATGCAGAATCCTCCGAGACGGGATTAGAGTGGACTTCTGCCAGTTGATTAGCCAGCCGTGCCGTTGCAGCAGTGCAATGGTCAGGTCCAAGTGGCGTAACAGGAGCTCTGGAGATCCTGCCACCAATAACAGGTCGTCCAAATACGGCAACATGCGGACTCCCTGCAGCCGCAGAGAAGCCGCCATGACCGCCATCACCTTGGTGAAAACACGTGGTGCTGTTGCCAGGCCAAAAGGTAACGCCCGAAACTGGAAGTGGTCGCTGCTGATTGCAAACCTGAGGAACTGTTGATGGCGCCAAAGAATAGGGACATGCAGGTAAGCGTCCTGTATGTCCAATGACACCAAGTAGTCCCCAGGTTCCAGCGCCAGAATGATGGACCGTAGGGTCTCCATCCGAAACTTCGGGACCCGCAAAGACTTGTTGAGTGCTTTGAGGTTGAGAATCGGACGATATGACCCATTGGGTTTCTGTACCAAAAATAGATTTGAATAGAAACCCTGGCCCCTCTGGGAGAATGGAACCGCCACTATAACTCCAGCCTGGAGCATAGTGTGCAATACCTTCCGCAGCTCCGTAGCCTTGTTCCGGTCTGATGGGAGACCCGTGGTGAAGAAGCGAGCCGGGGGTCTGTGCCGGAAGGAGAGTGCGTATCCGTGGGAAACCACCTCCAGAACCCAAGTGTCTGTTGTAGTGGTCGACCAACACTGGGCGAACTGTAGCAGGCGGCCTCCCACCCTGGGATCCCCCAAAGGGAGGCCCGGACCGTCAGGCCGCAGGCTTGTCATCTGGCTTGGGGGCCGGACGTCTGGTACTCCATGCCTGCTTCCGGGGCTTGACCGATTTCTTAGGGCCAGCCTGTCGAGGAAACGACTGTGGTTTGGGCCTGCCCTGGGCCCTAGATGACCGAAAGGACGATGGTCCCGAACCAGAAGGAGCAGCGGCCGACGGGAGACAGGCAGATTTGGCTGCCGCCAGCGTGGCCACAATCTTATCCAGATCCGGACCGAAGAGAACTTCTCCGGTAAACGGCAACGCTTCCAGACCTTTCTTGGAATCTGCGTCCGCCTTCCAGGATCGCAGCCACAAGGTGCGACGAGCAGCTACCGCTGCTGAAGAAATTCTAGACACCAGAGTACTAATGTCTAGAGCCGCCTCGTTGATGTAGGTGGCCGAATCACGGAGATTGCCAATCAACTCCGCCTGATCGGCCGGACAGTCGGATTCAAAAGAAGCCTCTAATGAATCCGCCCAGCGCTCCATCGCTCTGGCAACCCAGCAAATGGCCATAGCCGGCCGTGCTGCCCCCCCTGCAAGGGAATAAGCGGACTTCAGGCAGATTTCTACCTTGCGGTCCGTAGCATCCTTAAGGGAGGACATGGATGGCATCGGCAATGTGGCACTACGGACAAGACGGGTCACGTGAGAATCCACCTGTGGAGGGGATTCCCACTTCGCAAAATAATTATCCGCGAACGGATAAGCCACCGCCAGGCGTCTCTGCGGCTGGTATCTTTTGCCAGGTTGTTTCCACGCCTCCTCTAAATGGTCCACCAACTGACCCGAAAGAGGAAAGACTGTGGCATCGCCCTTCACATCTTTGAAAAAGGCATACTTAGATTTAGCCGCTGGGGGAACTTCGTCCTCAATCACCAAGGCTGTGCGGACCGCCCGAATAAGTCCAGGAATATATACTTTGGACTTAGCATCAGCGTCCTTAGTATGGAGAGGTTCCTGATCGTAAGGATCTAGAATCTCCCCATCATCAGACGTCCCTTCGTCATCCTCATAAGGAGCGGACAGAGACGCCACCGGCCTTTTATGAGACCGCATCACAGACTCCCCTTGCAACACATCTGACAAGTGCTGTACAGAACTCGTCAGGGAGTTAACCCACGCTGGCTCCTGAGAACCCGGGAGCAGGGAAATAGGGAGACTGTGGGGTACCACCAATTGTCGTGGGAACCCCTGCATGGGTGACGACACCACAGACTGCTGGGACAAACCCATCGGAGTAAACGCGGGCTGCGGAGCTAACTGGCCCACTAAAGCTGTTAACGCCTGAGCGAAACAAGCCCAGGGCGGCTCCTGTACCGGTGCTGTAACCGTAATAGGCCGCGCCATGGACAAACACTGCCGGCAAAGGCCCTCCGCGCTACCCTCCCCCTCCGCTAACGGTACTTTGCACGTGGTACACTGTAGCCGGAGGGGAAAATCACTTTCAGACATGATGGCACCACGTATGTGACCTCTCTCACCAATTAAGTATTAAATAGGCGAGAGACCACCCTGCAGCACCGCACCGCAAGGGCTTTAGCAGAAAGAACAGGGACAGTAATAAAGCTGACAGTTTAGAGAAGAAAAGATTACAGGCAGCAGCGCTAGCACAGTCACATACAATGCAGAAAAATAACAATTCCTGCACTAACAGCGCTGATCACTCAACTACACAGACACAGGGCCTGGTAGGACACAGCGCTGCATACACAGACCTGACCACAGCGGAGGAGAGGTATGCGGGGGGACCCAGACCACGATGCTTCCGTCCAGCGCTTCCAGCAGCGTTCACCATGCGTTCTGGAGAAGATGGCCACCGAGGAGCAGAGAGGAGGCTGGCCTGGGGGAGGAGCGCTGCCACAGGACCAGTCGGCAGCATGCAGAGAGGGCTGTGTGCAGCGGGGGAGGCGCCGGCTGTGAGACAGGGAAGGCGCGCTCCCCTGGCATGCATTTAACCCCTGGGACGCCGCAGCGCTACCGCTCTGCTGCGGTCCGCTGTCCCAGGGGGTAGTGGAAGCGCAGGTTGGTCGCCTGGCTCCACGCTGCAGCCAGTCCCCAGGGAGCCCCCTGCCTGGGGACTTAGGACCATGTGATCAGCGGGGACCCACCGCGGGACCCCGCTGCTTACCTCTGTCCCCCTTGAATCCGGCCATGGTCCGGAGCATCTGGGGTCACCGCTAGCTGTGACCCCAGACGCCCACCAGCATCCCCGGATCAGTACCGGCGTTCTGGTACCGGCGGGGTGTAGGGAAGACAGCATGGACGTCAGGACTGACTGTCCATGCTGTTCATCCAGTTGTGCAGCCACAGCTGCATGAAGAATAAGCTTCAGGGGCTCTTCTAGCCCCCACTCCAACAGGTGCACCCGACTCCGGCCGGGCACCAAACTAAACTGAGGTGCCTTGGCCCGGGGGCGGGGTATAGGAGGGGGACCTAGTGCATCCTGGGAGGCTGAAAGCTTAACTCTTTGGTGCCCTGCGACTGACGTCACACCTATACCCCAAGGTATCCTGTGGATACCCTATGGACCCTGCAGTAGAAAGACATAATAGTGCAATGATAGATGTACAGGTATGGTACAATGATAGACATAATAGTGCAATGATAGATATACAGGTATGGTACAATGATAGATATAATAGTGCAATGACAGATATACAGGTATGGTACAATGATAGACATAATAGTGCAATGATAGATGTACAGGTATGGTACAATGATAGACATAATAGTGCAATGATAGATATACAGGTATGGTACAATGATAGACATAATAGTGCAATGATAGATATACAGGTATGGTACAATGATAGACATAATAGTGCAATGATAGATATACAGGTATGGTACAATGATAGACATAATAGTGCAATGATAGATGTACAGGTATGGTACAATGATAGACATAATAGTGCAATGATAGATATACAGGTATGGTACAATGATAGACATAATAGTGCAATGATAGATATACAGGTATGGTACAATGATAGACATACTAGTGCAATGATAGATATGCATGTATGGTACAATGATAGACATAATAGTGCAATGATAGATATACAGGTATGGTACAATGATAGACATTCAGGTATGGTACAATGATAGATATACAGGTATGGTGCAATGATAGACATAATAGTGCAATGATAGATATACAGGTATGGTACAATGATAAACATAATAGTGCAATGATAGATATACAGGTATGGTACAGTGATAGACATAATAGTGCAATGATAGATATACAGGTATGGTACAATGATATACATATTACTGCAATGATAGATATACAGTTATGGTACAATGATAGACATAATAGTGCAATGATAGATATACAGGTATGGTACAATGATAGACATAATAGTACAATGATAGATATACAGGTATGGTGCAATGATAGACATAATAGTGCAATGATAGATGTACAGGTATGGTACAATGATAGACGTAATAGTGCAATGATAGATATACAGGTATGGTACAATGATAGATATAATAGTGCAATGACAGATATACAGGTATGGTACAATGATAGACATAATAGTGCAATGATAGATATACAGGTATGGTACAATGATAGACATAATAGTGCAATGATAGATATACAGGTATGGTACAATGATAGACATAATAGTGCAATGATAGATATACAGGTATGGTACAATGATAGACATACTAGTGCAATGATAGATATGCATGTATGGTACAATGATAGACATAATAGTGCAATGATAGATATACAGGTATGGTACAATGATAGACATTCAGGTATGGTACAATGATAGATATACAGGTATGGTGCAATGATAGACATAATAGTGCAATGATAGATATACAGGTATGGTACAATGATAAACATAATAGTGCAATGATAGATATACAGGTATGGTACAGTGATAGACATAATAGTGCAATGATAGAGATACAGGTATGGTACAATGATAGACATAATAGTGCAATGATAGACATACAGGTATGGTGCAATGATAAACATAATAGTGCAATGATAGATATACAGGTATGGTACAATGATAGACATAATAGTGCAATGATAGATATACAGGTATGGTACAATGATAGACATAATAGTGCACAGATAGATATACAGGTATGGTACAATGATAGACATAATAGTGCAATGATAGATATACAGGTATGGTACAATGATATACATACAGTAATAGTGCAATGATAGATATACAGGTAATGTACAATGATAGACATAATAGTGCAATGATAGATAGACAGGTATGGTACAATGATAGACATAATAGTGCAATGATAGATATACAGGTATGGTACAATGATAGACATAATACTGCAATGATAGATATACAGGTGTGGTACAATGACAGACATAATAGTACAATGATAGATATACAGGTGTGGTACAATGATAGACATAATACTGCAATTATAGATATACAGGTATGGTACAATGATAGACATAATAGTGCAATGATAGATGTACAGGTATGGTACAATGATAGACATACAGTAATAGTGCAATGATAGATATACAGGTATGGTACAATGATAGACATAATAGTGCAATGACAGATATACAGGTATGGTACAATGATAGACATAATAGTGTAATGATAGATATACAGGTATGGTACAATGGTAGACATAATAGTGCAATGATAGATATACAGGTATGGTACAATGATAGACATAATAGTGCAATGATAGATATATAGGTATGGTACAATGATAGACATAATAGTGCAATGATACATATACAGGTATGGTACAATGATAGACATAATAGTGCAATGATAGACATACAGGGATGGTACAATGATAGACATAATAGTGCAATGATAGATATACAGGTATGGTACAATGATAGACATAATAGTGCAATGATAGACATACATGTATGGTACAATGATAGACATAATAGTGCAATGATAGATATACAGGTATGGTACAATGATAGACATAATAGTGCAATGATAGATATACAGGTATGGTACAATGATAGACATAATAGTGCAATGACAGATATACAGGAAAGGTACAATGATAGACATAATAGTGCAATGATAGATATACAGGTATGGTACAATGATAGACATAATAGTGCAATGATAGATATACAGGTATGGTACAATGATAGACATAATAGTGCAATGATAGATATACAGGTGTGGTACAATGACAGACATAATAGTACAATGATAGATATACAGGTGTGGTACAATGATAGACATAATAGTGCAATGATAGATATACAGGTGTGGTACAATGATAGACATAATAGTGCAATGATAGATATACAGGTGTGGCACAATGACAGACATAATAGTACAATGATAGATATACAGGTATGGTACAATGATAGACATAATAGTACAATGATAGATATACAGGTGTGGTACAATGATAGACATAATACTGCAATGATAGATATACAGGTATGGTACAATGATAGACATAATAGAGCAATGATAGATATACAGGTATGGTACAATGATAGACATAATAGTGCAATGATAGATATACAGGTATGGTACAATGATAGACATAATAGTGCAATGATAGATATACAGGTATGGTACAATGATAGACATAATAGTGCAATGATAGATATACAGGTATGGTACAATGATAGACATAATAGTGCAATGATAGATATACAGGTGTGGTACAATGACAGACATAATAGTGCAATGATAGATATACAGGTGTGGTACAATGATAGACATAATAGTGCAATGATAGATATACAGGTATGGTACAATGATAGACATAATACTGCAATGATAGATATACAGGTATGGTACAATGATAGACATAATAGTGCAATGATAGATATACAGGTATGGTACAATGATAGACATAATAGTGCAATGATAGACATACAGGTGTGGTACAATGATAGACATAATAGAACAATGATAGATATACAGGTGTGGTACAATGATAGAAATAATAGTGCAATGATAGATATACAGGGGAGGTACAATGATATACATAATAGTGCAATGATAGATATACAGGTATGGTACAATGATAGACATAATAGTGCAATGACAGATATACAGGTATGGTACAATGATAGACATAATAGTGCAATGATAGATATACAGGTGTGGTACAATGATAGACATAATAGTGCAATGATAGATAATATACAGGTAAGGTACAATGATATACATAATAGTGCAATGATAGATATACAGGTAAGGTACAATGATAGACATAATAGTGCAATGATAGATATACAGGTATGGTACAATGATAGGCATAATAGTGCAATGATAGATATACAGGTATGGTACAATGATATACATAATACTGCAATGATATACATAATAGTGCAATGATAGATATACAGGTAAGGTACAATGATATACATAATAGTGCAATGATAGATATACAGGTATGGTACAATGATAGACATAATAGTGCAATGATAGATATACAGGTAAGGTACAATGATAGACATAATAGTGCAATGACAGATATACAGGTATGGTACAATGATAGACATAATAGTGCAATGACAGATATACAGGTATGGTACAATGATATACATAATAGTGCAATGACAGATATACAGGTATGGTACAATGATAGACATAATAGTGCAATGACAGATATACAGGTATGGTACAATGATAGACATAATAGTGCAATGACAGATATACAGGTATGGTACAAAGATAGACATAATAGTGCAATGACAGATATACAGGTATGGTACAATGATAGACATAATAGTGCAATGATAGATATACAGGTATGGTACAATGATAGACATAATAGTGCAATGATAGATATACAGGTATGGTACAATGATAGACATAATAGTGCAATGACAGATAAACAGGTATGGTACAATGATAGACATAATAGTGCAATGATAGATATACAGGTATGGTACAATGATAGACATAATAGTGCAATGACAGATATACAGGTATGGTACAATGATAAACATAATAGTGCAATGATAGATATACAGGTATGGTACAATGATAGACATAATAGTGCAATGATAGATATACAGGTATGGTACAATGGTAGACATAATAGTGCAATGATAGATATACAGTTATGGCACAATGATAGACATAATAGTGCAATGATACATATACAAGTATGGTACAATGATATACATAATAGTGCAATGATAGATATACAGGTATGGTACAATGATAGACATAATAGTGCAATGACAGATATACAGGTATGGTACAATGATAGACATAATAGTGCAATGATAGATGTACAGGTATGGTACAATGATAGACATAATACTGCAATGATAGATATACAGGTGTGGTACAATGATAGACATAATAGTACAATGATAGATATACAGGAAAGGTACAATGATAGACATAATAGTGCAATGACAGATAATATACAGGTATGGTACAATGATAGACATAATAGTGCAATGATAGATATACAGGTATGGTACAATGATATACATAATAGTGCAATGATAGATATACAGGTATGGTACAATGATAGACATAATAGTGCAATGATAGATATACAGGTATGGTACAATGGTAGACTTAATAGTGCAATGATAGATATACAGGTATGGTACAATGATAGACATAATAGTGCAATGATACATATACAGGTATGTTACAATGATAGACATAATAGTGCAATGATAGATATACAGGTATGGTGCAATGATAGACATAATAGTGCAATGATAGACATACAGGAAAGGTACAATGATAGACATAATAGTGCAATGATAGATATACAGGTATGGTACAATGATAGACATAATAGTGCAATGATAGATATACAGGTATGGTGCAATGATAGACATACAGGAAAGGTACAATGATAGACATAATAGTGCAATGATAGATATACAGGTATGGTACAATGGTAGACTTAATAGTGCAATGATAGATATACAGGTATGGTACAATGATAGACATAATAGTGCAATGATACATATACAGGTATGTTACAATGATAGACATAATAGTGCAATGATAGATATACAGGTATGGTGCAATGATAGACATAATAGTGCAATGATAGACATACAGGAAAGGTACAATGATAGACATAATAGTGCAATGATAGATATACAGGTATGGTACAATGATAGACATAATAGTGCAATGATAGATATACAGGTATGGTGCAATGATAGACATACAGGAAAGGTACAATGATAGACATAATAGTGCAATGATAGATATACAGGTATGGTACAATGATAGACATAATAGTGCAATGATAGATATACAGGTATGGTACAATGGTAGACATAATAGTGCAATGACAGATATACAGGTATGGTACAATGATAGACATAATAGTGCAATGATAGATATACAGGTATGGTACAAAGATAGACATAATAGTGCAATGACAGATATACAGGTATGGTACAATGATAGACATAATAGTGCAATGATAGATATACAGGTATGGTACAATGATAGACATAATAGTGCAATGATAGATATACAGGTATGGTACAATGATAGACATAATAGTGCAATGACAGATATACAGGTATGGTACAATGATAGACATAATAGTGCAATGATAGATATACAGGTATGGTACAATGATAGACATAATAGTGCAATGACAGATATACAGGTATGGTACAATGATAAACATAATAGTGCAATGATAGATATACAGGTATGGTACAATGATAGACATAATAGTGCAATGATAGATATACAGGTATGGTACAATGGTAGACATAATAGTGCAATGATAGATATACAGTTATGGCACAATGATAGACATAATAGTGCAATGATACATATACAAGTATGGTACAATGATATACATAATAGTGCAATGATAGATATACAGGTATGGTACAATGATAGACATAATAGTGCAATGACAGATATACAGGTATGGTACAATGATAGACATAATAGTGCAATGATAGATGTACAGGTATGGTACAATGATAGACATAATACTGCAATGATAGATATACAGGTGTGGTACAATGATAGACATAATAGTACAATGATAGATATACAGGAAAGGTACAATGATAGACATAATAGTGCAATGACAGATAATATACAGGTATGGTACAATGATAGACATAATAGTGCAATGATAGATATACAGGTATGGTACAATGATATACATAATAGTGCAATGATAGATATACAGGTATGGTACAATGATAGACATAATAGTGCAATGATAGATATACAGGTATGGTACAATGGTAGACTTAATAGTGCAATGATAGATATACAGGTATGGTACAATGATAGACATAATAGTGCAATGATACATATACAGGTATGTTACAATGATAGACATAATAGTGCAATGATAGATATACAGGTATGGTGCAATGATAGACATAATAGTGCAATGATAGACATACAGGAAAGGTACAATGATAGACATAATAGTGCAATGATAGATATACAGGTATGGTACAATGATAGACATAATAGTGCAATGATAGATATACAGGTATGGTGCAATGATATACATACAGGAAAGGTACAATGATAGACATAATAGTGCAATGATAGATATACAGGTATGGTACAATGGTAGACTTAATAGTGCAATGATAGATATACAGGTATGGTACAATGATAGACATAATAGTGCAATGATACATATACAGGTATGTTACAATGATAGACATAATAGTGCAATGATAGATATACAGGTATGGTGCAATGATAGACATAATAGTGCAATGATAGACATACAGGAAAGGTACAATGATAGACATAATAGTGCAATGATAGATATACAGGTATGGTACAATGATAGACATAATAGTGCAATGATAGATATACAGATATGGTGCAATGATAGACATACAGGAAAGGTACAATGATAGACATAATAGTGCAATGATAGATATACAGGTATGGTACAATGATAGACATAATATTGCAATGATAGATATACAGGAAAGGTACAATGATAGACATAATAGTGCAATGATAAATATACAGGTATGGTACAATGATAGACATAGAGCAATGATAGATATACAGGTATGGTACAATGATAGACATAATAGTGCAATGATAGATATACAGGTATGGTACAATGATAGACATAATAGTGTAATGATAGATATGCAGGTATGGTACAATGATAGACATAATAGTGCAATGACAGATATACAGGAAAGGTACAATGATATACATAATAGTGCAATGATAGACATACAGGTATGGTACAATGATAGACATAATAGTGCAATGACAGATATACAGGTATGGTTCAATGATAGACATAATAGTGCAATGATAGATATACAGGTATGGTGCAATGATAGACATAATAGTGCAATGATAGACATACAGGAAAGGTACAATGATAGACATAATAGTGCAATGATAGATATACAGGTATGGTACAATGATAGACATAATAGTGCAATGACAGATATACAGGAAAGGTACAATGATATACATAATAGTGCAATGATAGATATACAGGTATGGTACAATGATAGACATAATAGTGCAATGATAGATATACAGGTATGGTGCAATGATAGACATAATAGTGCAATGATAGATATACAGGTATGGTACAATGATAGACATAATAGTGCAATGATAGATGTACAGGTATGGTACAATGATAGACATAATAGTGCAATGATAGATATACAGGTATGGTACAATGATAGACATAATAGTGCAATGATAGATATACAGGAAAGGTACAATGATAGACATAATAGTGCAATGATAGATATACAGGTATGGTACAATGATAGACATAATAGTGCAATGATAGATATACAGGAAAGGTACAATGATATACATAATAGTGCAATGATAGATATACAGGTATGGTACAATGATAGACATAATAGTGCAATGATAGATATACAGGTATGGTACAATGATAGACATAGAGCAATGATAGATATACAGGTATTGTACAATGATAGACATAATAGTGCAATGATAGATATACAGGTATGGTACAATGATAGACATAATAGTGTAATGATAGATATAAAGGTATGGTACAATGATATACATAATAGTGCAATGATAGATATACAGGTATGGTACAATGATAGACATAATAGTGCAATGACAGATATACAGGAAAGGTACAATGATATACATAATAGTGCAATGATAGACATACAGGTATGGTACAATGATAGACATAATAGTGCAATGACAGATATACAGGAAAGGTACAATGATATACATAATAGTGCAATGATAGACATACAGGTATGGTACAATGATAGACATAATAGTGCAATGACAGATATACAGGTATGGTTCAATGATAGACATAATAGTGCAATGATAGATATACAGGTATGGTGCAATGATAGACATAATAGTGCAATGATAGACATACAGGAAAGGTACAATGATAGACATAATAGTGCAATGATAGATATACAGGTATGGTACAATGATAGACATAATAGTGCAATGACAGATATACAGGAAAGGTACAATGATATACATAATAGTGCAATGATAGATATACAGGTATGGTACAATGATAGACATAATAGTGCAATGATAGATATACAGGTATGGTGCAATGATAGACATAATAGTGCAATGATAGATATACAGGTATGGTACAATGATAGACATAATAGTGCAATGATAGATGTACAGGTATGGTACAATGATAGACATAATAGTGCAATGATAGATATACAGGTATGGTACAATGATAGACATAATAGTGCAATGATAGATATACAGGAAAGGTACAATGATAGACATAATAGTGCAATGATAGATATACAGGTATGGTACAATGATAGACATAATAGTGCAATGATAGATATACAGGAAAGGTACAATGATATACATAATAGTGCAATGATAGATATACAGGTATGGTACAATGATAGACATAATAGTGCAATGATAGATATACAGGTATGGTACAATGATAGACATAGAGCAATGATAGATATACAGGTATGGTACAATGATAGACATAATAGTGCAATGATAGATATACAGGTATGGTACAATGATAGACATAATAGTGTAATGATAGATATAAAGGTATGGTACAATGATATACATAATAGTGCAATGATAGATATACAGGTATGGTACAATGATAGACATAATAGTGCAATGACAGATATACAGGAAAGGTACAATGATATACATAATAGTGCAATGATAGACATACAGGTATGGTACAATGATAGACATAATAGTGCAATGACAGATATACAGGTATGGTACAATGATAAACATAATAGTGCAATGATAGATATACAGGTATGGTACAATGATAGACATAATAGTGCAATGATAGACATACAGGTATGGTACAATGATAGACATAATAGTGCAATGACAGATATACAGGTATGGTACAATGATAAACATAATAGTGCAATGATAGATATACAGGTATGGTACAATGATAGACATAATAGTGCAATGACAGATATACAGGTATGGTACAGTGGGGGAGATGTACGAAGCCCAGAAACGGTATCAGCGCACGTTATGTGCGCTGATACCGCTTCTCCCCGATGTATGATCTGGGGTCTGGGCGGTAAATGACAGGGGCGCTTTGAGCCCCTGTCATTATCGGCGCTGCTATCTAGAAGATAGCAGCGCCGACGGCAGGGCCATGTACGAAAGGTCATAACGCATGACCGTTCGGCCGGCTGTAGTTGTCGTTATCGACAGCTACAGCCTGGCGCTAGCCTATCCCCACAGCAGGGACAGCGCTGTCCCTGCGGCGGCGCTTGCCGGCTCCAAGCGGGGATCTCGCGATACTTGCAAGATCCCACGCATGCTCAGTGGAGCCGGCCGGGAGAGACACAGCGCATCAGCACTAGGCTGATGCGCTGCTGTCTCTAGCGGGTAGCGCCGGAGGGGGGAGTTAACGCTCCCCCTCTCCGGCCGATGAGATGTTTATACATCTCATCGGTAGTGCTTCCTGCTTCGCCTCGGTAAAGAGGCGAAGCGGGAAGTGTTATAGCGGCACGTTAAGTGCCGCTATAATACATCTACCCCAATGATAGACATAATGCCGGAATAATAGATATTAGGGGTGAGCGGGTTCGGATTTCTGAAATCCGAACCCCCCCGAGCCCCCCCGATCCGAGGCCGATCCAAGTCAGGCTCGACTTTTCCCGCCTGACTCGGATCTGAAATCGAGGCAAAACATCATCATCCCGCCTTCCGGGTCTCGCGGGTTTTGGATCCTATATAAGGTACCCGCGTCGGCGCCATTTTCTAACTCGGCTGTGGACAGTGAAGAGGGAGGGTGGGAGTTAGGGCTGGCTGGGCTGTGAAGTGTAGTGTAGTGTAGTGTAGTGCAGAGTAGTGTTGTGCTGTGCTGTGCTGCGCTGTGCTGCTGTTGTCCACTACTTCAAAGTCCATAGGGGCTGGCTGGACTGTGTTGTGCAGTCAGTTGTCCTAGGGGCAGTGTCCCAGTCCTAAAGGGGTGCTGTAGTGTTGTCCAGGGGGTGCTCTGTCCGTCAGGGGTCCTCCCCCCAAGTGCTAAAAAAATATATATTTTTTCTGTGTTTGTGAATTGTGTGCGCAGTAGCCGCACGTGCATCAACAAAGTAGTGCCAAGCGTGCGCCTGAGTCATAAGTAAAGGGCCGGCTGGCTTGACCGTTAAAGGGTGCTGTAACCCCCAAAGTACACTCCAAACCAAATAACAAAATATTTTTTCTGTGTTTGTGAATTGTGTGCGCAGTAGCCGCACGTGCATCAACAAAGTAGTGCCAAGCGTGCGCCTGTGTCATAAGTAAAGGGCCGGCTGGCTTGACCGTTAAAGGGTGCTGTAACCCCCAAAGTACACTCCAAACCAAATAAAAAAATATTTTCTGTGTTTGTGAATTGTGTGCACTGTGGCTGCACGTGCATCAAAAAAGGAGCAGCGCCAAGCTTGCGCCTGTGTCCCATAAGTAACGAGCCGGCTGGCTCATTTCTTAAAGGGTGGTGTAACCCACAAAGTGCACTACTCTCCAGCAAACATAAAAACATATTTTCTGTGTTTGTGTGCGCCTTAGCCGCACGTATATATCAATATAACATAAATGGAGGACCAAACTTTCTCCGATAAAAATAAAATAACGAAAGATCAAGAACCACTTCCTCCTAGTGCTGAAGCTGCTGCCACTAGTCATGACATAGACGATAACATGCCATCAACGTCGTCTGCCAAGGCCGATGCCCAATGTCATAGTAGAGGGCACATACAATCCCAAATGACAAAGTTCAGGAAAATGACCTTGAAAAAAACATTTAAATCATCTGAAGAGAAACGTAAACTTGCCAATATGCCATTTACGACACGGAGTGGCAAGGAACGGCTAAGGTCTTTCCCTATGTTCATGACTAGTGGTTCAGCTTCACGTGACGATGGAAGCCATCCTCCCGCTAAAAAAAACAAACGAGTTAAGCTGGCAAAAGCACAGCGAAGAACTGTGCGTTCTAAGAAGATATCACAAATCCCCAAGGAGAGTCCAAGTGTGGTGGCGGTTGCGATGCCTGACCTTCCCAGCACTGGACGGGAAGAGGTGGCTCTTTCCACCATTTGCACGCCCCCTGCAAGTGCTGAAAGGAGCACCCACAGTCCACTTGCTGATATGCAAATTGAAGATGTCACTGTTGAAGTACAACAGGATGAGGATACTGGTGTAGCTGGCACTGAGGAGGAAGTTGGCGAGGAGGATTCTGATGGTGATGTGGTTTGTTTAAATCAGGCTCCGGCGGAGACAGTTGTTGTCCGTGGGATGAAAAAGCCCATCACGGTCATGCCTGGGCAGAAGACCAAACATTCCACCTCTGGTCTGGCAATATTTCTATCCAAATCCGAAAAACAACTGTCTTGCCATATGTACCATATGTAAAGGTGAAATAAGTAGGGGTAGGGACGTTAACAACCTAGGAACATCCCCCTTATATGGTACCTGCAGCGCGTTCATAAAAAGTTACTGTCAAGTTCAGAAACTTTGGCTAAGACCGTAAGCAGTCCAGGGACACCTAAATCCCTTTTTCCTGTTTTATCCAAGGAATCGGTGGATGAATAGGATGAGGACGACATCTTGCCTCCGTAGAGCCAGTTTGTGCAGGGACACATTAATTGCCAGCTTGTTTTGTAGGGGCCCAAACGAACGAATCATTTCAGCCCCAGTCATGTGGCAGACCCTGGCGCTGAAATGATTGGTTTGTTAAAGTGTGCATGTCCTGTTTATACAACATAAGGGTGGGTGGGAGGGCCCAAGGACAATTCCATCTTGCACCTCTTTTTTTTCTTTGCATTATGTACTGTTTGGGGCCTAGTTTTTCAAACTGCCATCCTGTCTGCCACTTCAGTGTCACTTCTAGATGGGCCACGTGTTTGTGCCGCCCACTCGTGTCGCTTAGCATAGTCATCCAGCTACCTTGGTGCAATCTTTTGGTCATAAAAACAATATTGTGAGGTGTGAGGTGTTCAGAATAGACTGGAAATGAGTGGAAATGAAGGTTATTGAGGTTAATAATTGCATAGGAGCAGAAAAACCCACAAATTCTGTGATTTAAGCTGTTTTTATGCTTTTTTTCAAAAAAATACAGATCCAAAACACAAAACCCAGAACCCAAAACACGGAAGGGTGGTTTTGGCAAAACCAATCCAGATCCAAAACACGAAGAAAGATCCAGATAAACAGGACATGCACACTTTAACAAACCAAAGATTTCAGCGCCAGGGTCTGACACACGACTGTGGCTGAAATGATTGGTTCGTTTGGGCCCCCACAAAACAAGCTGGCAATTAATCTGTCCCTGCACAAACTGGCTCTACGGAGGCAAGATGTTGTCCTCATCCACCGATTCCTCACCCTCTTCAGTGTTGTGTACATCCTCATCCTCACAGAGTATTAATTCGTCCCCGCTGGAATCCACAACCACAGGTCCCTCTGTACGTTCTGGAGGCTGGTCTCCCTGGAAGAGTTGATAATTAATTTTATGAACATCATCTTCTCCACATTTTGTGGAAGCAACCTCCTACGCCTTTCGCTGACAAGGTTCCCGGCTGCACTAAACACTGGAGGGGGGGCAACTCAGGTAAAATAGAGCCAGTTTGTACAGGGACCTCCAAATTGCTTCTTTTTCCTGCCAGTACAGGTACGGACTGTCTGACATGCCTACTTGGATGCTGTCACCGATGTAATCCTTTAACAGACAGACGCACGCTTGTCGCTGCTGCTTTAAGGATGCAGGTGCGGCTACAGCCCACACATTTCACAAAGAGAAAAAAAAAGAAGAATTTTTTTATTGTTTGTGGAGCGCACTTTGAGGGTTACACTACCCTTTAACAGACGCACGCGTGTCGCTGCTGCTTTGAGGATGCAGGTGGAATCTAGACGGGATTTGGAACCGGGGACACACTACCTCCATCAATTGTCTAAATCCCACTGCACTAATGGCGGATACCGGACGCACGTCTAACACCAACATAGCAGTCAAGGCCTCAGTTATACGTTTTGCTTCAGGATGACTGCTGTCGTACTTCATCCTCATCGCTAGGGACTGTTGGAGGGTCAATAGTTTAGTAAAAGTAGTGGTGTTCCTACTTCCTCTCTGGGATGATGAACAACTCCCAGCAGCAGCAACAGCACTAGGAGGAAGTGGTTCTTGATCTTTCCCTATTTTATTTTTATCGGAGAAAGTTTGGTCCTCCATTTATGTTATATTGATATATACATGCGGCTAAGGCGCACACAAACACAGAAAATATTTTTTTATTTTTGCTGGAGAGTAGTGCACTTTGTGGGTTACACCACCCTTTAAGAAATGAGCCAGCCGGCCCTTTACTTATGGGACACAGGTGCACGCTTGGCGCTGCTCCTTTGTTGATGCACGTGCAGCCACAGTGCACACAATTCACAAACACAGAATTTTTTTTTTTTTTAGCACTTGGGGGGAGCACCCCTGATGGACAGAGCACCCCCTGGACAACACTACAGCACCCCTTTAGGACTGGGACACTGCACAGGACTTTGGAGTGGACACAGCCCCTATGGAAAACTGACTGCACAACACTACACTGCACTACACTACACTACACAGCCCAGCCAGCCCTAACTCCCACCCTCCCTCTTCACTGTCCACAGCCGAGTGAGAAAATGGCGCCGACGCGGGTACCTTATATAGGATCCAAAACCCGCGAGACCCGGAAGGTGGGATGATGACGTTTTGCCTCGATTTCAGATCCGAGTCAGGCGGGAAAAGACGAGCCTGACTCGGATCGGACTCGGATCGGGGGGGCTCGGGGGGGTTCGGACTTCAGAAATCCGAACCCGCTCACCCCTAATATCTATCATTGCACTATTATGTCTATCATTGTACCATACCTGTATATGTATCATTGCACTATTATGTCTATCATTGTACCATACCTGTATATCTATCATTGCACTATTATGTCTATCATTGTACCTTTCCTGTATATCTATCATTGCACTATTATGTCTATCATTGTACCATACCTGTATATCTATCATTGCACTATTATGTCTATCATTGCACCATACCTGTATATCTATCATTGTACCATACCTGAATGTCTATCATTGTACCATACCTGTATATCTATCATTGCACTATTATGTCTATCATTGTACCATACCTGTATATCTATCATTGCACTATTATGTCTATCATTGTACCATACCTGTATATCTATCATTGCACTATTATGTCTATCATTGTACCATACCTGTATATCTGTCATTGCACTATTATGTCTATCATTGTACCATACCTGTACATCTATCATTGCACTATTATGTCTATCATTGTACCATACCTGTATATCTATCATTGCACTATTATGTCTATCATTGTACCATACCTGTATATCTATCATTGCACTATTATGTCTATCATTGTACCATACCTGTATATCTATCATTGCACTATTATGTCTATCATTGTACCATACCTGTATATCTGTCATTGCACTATTATGTCTATCATTGTACCATACCTGTATATTATCTATCATTGCACTATTATGTCTATCATTGTACCATACCTGTATATCTGTCATTGCAGTAATATGTATATCATTGTACCATACCTGTATATCTATCATTGCACTATTATGTCTATCATTGTACCATACCTGTATATCTATCATTGCACTATAATGTATATCATTGCACCATAACTGTATGCCTATCATTGCACTATTATGTCTATCATTGCACCATACCTGTATATCTGTCATTGCACTATTATGTCTATCATTGTACCATACCTGTATATTATCTATCATTGCACTATTATGTCTATCATTGTACCATACCTGTATATTATCTATCATTGCACTATTATGTCTATCATTGTACCATACCTGTATATTATCTATCATTGCACTATTATGTCTATCATTGTACCATACCTGTATATCTATCATTGCACTATTATGTCTATCATTGTACCATACCTGTATATCTGTCATTGCACTATTATGTCTATCATTGTACCTTTTCTGTATGTCTATCATTGCAGTATTATGTCTATCATTGTACCATACCTGTATATCTGTCACTGCACTATTATGTCTATCATTGTACCATACCTGTATATCTATCATTGCACTATTATGTCTATCATTGTACCATACCTGTATATTATCTATCAATGCACTATTATGTCTATCTTTGTACCATACCTGTATATTATCTATCATTGCACTATTATGTCTATCATTGTACCATACCTGTATATTATCTATCATTGCACTATTATGTCTATCATTGTACCATACCTGTATATCTATTAGGGGTGAGCGGGTTCGGATTTCTGAAATCCGAACCCCCCCGAGCCCCCCCGATCCGAGTCCGATCCGAGTCAGGCTCGACTTTTGCCGCCTGACTCGGATCTGAAATCGAGGCAAAACGTCATCATCCCGCCTTCCGAGTCTCGCGGGTTTTGGATCCTATATAAGGTACCCGCGTCGGCGCCATTTTCTCACTCGGCTGTGGACAGTGAAGAGGGAGGGTGGGAGTTAGGGCTGTGTAGTGTAGTGTAGTGTAGTGTAGTGCTGCTGTTGTCCACTACTTCAAAGTCCATAGGGGCTGGCTGTGTTGTGCTGTGCTGCTGTTGTTAATAGGGGCTGTGTCCACTACTTCAAAGTCCATAGGGGCTGGCTGGACTGTGTTGTGCAGTCAGTTCTCCATAGGGGCTGTGTCCACTCCAAAGTCCTGTGCAGTGTCCCAGTCCTAAAGGAGTGCTGTAGTGTTGTCCAGGGGGTGCTCTGTCCATCAGGGGTGCTCCCCCCAAGTGCTAAAAAAATAATATATTTTCTGTGTTTGTGAATTGTGTGCGCAGTAGCCGCTCGTGCATCAACAAAGTAGTGCCAAGCGTGCGCCTGTGTCATAAGTAAAGGGCCGGCTGGCTTGACCGTTAAAGGGTGCTGTAACCCCCAAAAGTACACTCCAGTCCAAACCAAAAAAAAAATATTTTCTGTGTTTGTGAATTGTGTGCGCAGTAGCCGCACGTGCATCAACAAAGTAGTGCCAAGCGTGCGCCTGTGTCATAAGTAAAGGGCCGGCTGGCTTGACCGTTAAGGGTGCTGTAACCCCCGAAAGTACACTCCAGTCCAAACCAAAAAAAAAATTATTTTCTGTTTGTGAATTGTGTGCGCAGTAGCCGCACGTGCATCAACAAAGTAGTGCCAAGCGTGCACCTGTGTCATAAGTAAAGGGCCGGCTGGCTTGACCGTTAAGGGTGCTGTAACCCCCGAAAGTACACTCCAGTCCAAACCAAAAAAAAAATTATTTTCTGTGTTTGTGAATTGTGTGCGCAGTAGCCGCACGTGCATCAACAAAGTAGTGCCAAGCGTGCGCCTGTGTCATAAGTAAAGGGCCGGCTGGCTTGACCGTTAAAGGGTGCTGTAACCCCCAAAGTACACTCCAGTCCAAACCAAAAAAAAAATTATTTTCTGTGTTTGTGAATTGTGTGCGCAGTAGCCGCACGTGCATCAACAAAGTAGTGCCAAGCGTGCGCCTGTGTCATAAGTAAACGGCCGGCTGGCTTGACCGTTAAAGGGTGCTGTAACCCCCGAAAGTACACTCCAGTCCAAACCAAAAAAAAATAATTTTCTGTGTTTGTGAATTGTGTGCGCAGTAGCCGCACGTGCATCAACAAAGTAGTGCCAAGCGTGCGCCTGTGTCATAAGTAAAGGGCCGGCTGGCTTGACCGTTAAAGGGTGCTGTAACCCCCGAAAGTACACTCCAGTCCAAACCAAAAAAAAATTATTTTCTGTGTTTGTGAATTGTGTGCGCAGTAGCCGCTCGTGCATCAACAAAGTAGTGCCAAGCGTGCGCCTGTGTCATAAGTAAAGGGCCGGCTGGCTTGACCGTTAAGGGTGCTGTAACCCCCGAAAGTACACTCCAGTCCAAACCAAAAAAAAAATTATTTTCTGTGTTTGTGAATTGTGTGCGCAGTAGCCGCACGTGCATCAACAAAGTAGTGCCAAGCGTGCGCCTGTGTCATAAGTAAAGGGCCGGCTGGCTTGACCGTTAAGGGTGCTGTAACCCCCGAAAGTACACTCCAGTCCAAACCAAAAAAAAATTATTTTCTGTGTTTGTGAATTGTGTGCGCAGTAGCCGCACGTGCATCAACAAAGTAGTGCCAAGCGTGCGCCTGTGTCATAAGTAAAGGGCCGGCTGGCTTGACCGTTAAAGGGTGCTGTAACCCACAAAGTACACTCCAGTCCAAACCAAAAAAAAAATTATTTTCTGTGTTTAGCCGCACGTATATATCAAATCGATATAACATAAATGGAGGACCAAACTTTCTCCGATAAAAATAAAATAGAGAAAGATCAAGAACCACTTCCTCCTAGTGCTGAAGCTGCTGCCACTAGTCATGACATAGACGATAACATGCCATCAACCTCGTCTGCCAAGGCCGATGCCCAATGTCATAGTAGAGGGCACATACAATCCCAAATGGCAAAGTTCAGGAAAATGACCTTGAAAAAGACATTTAAATCAGCTGAAGAGAAACGTAAACTTGCCAATATGCCATTTACGACACGGAGTGGCAAGGAACGGCTAAGGTCGATCCCTAGTATGTTCATGACTAGTGGTTCAGCTTCACATGACGATGGAAGCCCTCCTCCCACTAAAAAAATCAAAAGAGTTAAGCTGGCAAAAGCACAGCGAAGAACTGTGCTTTCTAAGAAGATATCACAAATCCCCAAGGAGAGTCCAAGTGTGGTGGTGGTTGCGATGCCTGACCTTCCCAGCACTGGACGGGAAGAGGTGGCTCTTTCCACCATTTGCACGCCCCCTGCAAGTGCTGAAAGGAGCACCCACAGTCCACTTGCTGATATGCAAATTGAAGATGTCACTGTTGAAGTACAACAGGATGAGGATACTGGTGTAGCTGGCGCTGAGGAGGAAGTTGGCGAGGAGGATTCTGATGGTGATGTGGTTTGTTTAAATCAGGCTCCGGGGGAGACAGTTGTTGTCCGTGGGATGAAAAAGCCCATCACGGTCATGCCTGGGCAGAAGACCAAACATTCCACCTCTTTGGTCTGGCAATATTTCTATCCAAATCCGGACAACAACTGTCTTGCCATATGTACCATATGTAAAGGTGAAATAAGTAGGGGTAGGGACGTCAACCACCTAGGAACATCCTCCCTTATACGGCACCTGCAGCGCGTTCATAAAAAGTTACTGTCAAGTTCAGAAACTTTGGCTAAGACCGTAAGCAGTCCAGGGACACCTAAATCCCGTTGTCCTGTTGTATCCAAGCGCCTGCAAACCACACCGTCAACTCCCTCCTCGTCAATTTCCTCCTTAGTCAGGATCGGAAGTAGTCCTGCAGGCCATGTCACTGGCATGACTGACTCTCCTATCCGGGATTCCTCTGGAGGATCCTGCATTGCTACGCCTACTGCTGCCGCTGCTGCTGTTGCTGCTGCTGGGAGTCGTTCATCATCCCAGAGAGGAAGTAGGAACACCACTACTTTTACTAAACAATTGACCCTCCAACAGTCCTTAGCGAGGAGGATGAAGTACGACAGCAGTCATCCTGAAGCAAAACGTATAACTGAGGCCTTGACTGCTATGTTGGTGTTAGACGTGCGTCCGGTATCCGCCATTAGTGCAGTGGGATTTAGACAATTGATGGAGGTAGTGTGTCCCCGGTTCCAAATCCCATCTAGATTCCACTTCACTAGGCAGGCGATACCGAGACTGTACAGAAACGTCAGAAAAAGTGTCCTCAGTGTCCTGAAAAATGCCGTTGTACACAATGTCCACTTAACCACGGACATGTGGACAAGTGGAACAGGGCAGACTAAGGACTATATGACTGTGACAGCCCACTGGGTAGATGTATCACCTTACGCAGCAACAGCAGCAGCGTCACCAGTAGCAGCATCTCAGAAATGCCAGCTCGTTACAAGGCAGGCTACGCTGTGTATCACCGGTTTCAGTAAGAGGCACACCGCCGACAACCTCTTAGAGAAACTGAGGGAAATCATCGCCCAGTGGCTTACCCCACTTAGACTCTCCTGGGGATTTGTGATATCTGACAACGCCACCAATATTGTGCGGGCATTACATCTGGGCAAATTCCAGCACGTCCCATGTTTTGCTCACACAATAAACTTGGTGGTGCAGAATTTTCTGAAAAGCGACAGGGGCGTGCAGGAGACACTTTGGGTGGCCCGAAAAATTTCTGGCCACTTTCGCCATTCAGCGACTGCGTGCCGAAGACTGGAGCGCCAGCAAACACTCTTGAACCTGCCCCGCCATCACCTGAAGCAAGAGGTTGTGACGCGGTGGAACTCAACCCTCTATATGCTTCAGAGGATGGAGGAGCAGCAAAAGGCCATACAAGCCTATACATCCACCTATGACATAGGCAAAGGAGGGGGTATGCACCTGACTCAAGCGCAGTGGAGAATGATTTCCGTGTTGTGCAAGGTTCTCCAGCCCTTCGAACTTGCCACACGTGAAGTCAGTTCAGACACTGCCAGCTTGAGTCAGGTCATTCCCCTCATCAGGCTTTTGCAGAAGCAGCTGGAGAAAGTGAAGGAGGAGCTAAGACGGAGCGATTCCGCTCGGCATGTGGGACTTGTGGATGAAGCCCTTCATTCGCTTTGCCAGGATTCCAGGGTGGTCAATCTGTTGAAATCAGACCACTACGTTTTGGCCACCGTGCTCGATCCTAGGTTTAAAGCCTATGTGGTGTCTCTCTTTCCGGCCGACACAAGCCTGCAGAGGTGCAAAGACCTGCTGGTGAACACACTGTCAGCTGAAGCGGAACGTGACACGTCAACTGCTCCTTCTTCATTTTCTCCTGCAACTGGGGCTGCCAGGAAAAAACTTAGGTATCCTAAGCAACCCGCTGGCGGTGATGCAGGGCAGGCAGGACCAAGTTTGGACATCTGGTCCGGACTGAAGGACCTGGCAACAATTTCTGACATGTCTACTGTCACTGCATATGATACTGTCACCATTGACAGAATGGTGGAGGATTACATCGGTGACAGCATCCAAGTAGGCATGGCAGACAGTCCATACCTGTACTGGCAGGAAAAAGAGGCAATTTGGAGGCCCCTGTACAAACTGGCTCTATTTTACCTGAGTTGCCCCCCCCTCCAGTGTGTACTCCGAAAGAGTGTTTAGTGCAGCCGGGAACCTTGTCAGCGAAAGGCGTAGGAGGTTGCTTCCACAGAATGTGGAGAAGATGATGTTCATCAAAATGAATTATCAGCTCTTCCAGGGAGACCAGCCTCCAGAAGGTACAGAGGGACCTGTGGTGGTGGATTCAAGTGGGGACGAGTTAATACTTTGTGAGGATGAGGATGTACACACTGAAGAGGGTGAGGAATCGGTGGATGAGGAGGATGAGGATGACATCTTGCCTCCATAGAGCCAGTTTGTGCAGGGACACATTAATTGCCAGCTTGTTTTGTGGGGGCCCAAACGAACCAATCATTTTAGCCACAGTTGTGTGGCAGACCCTGGCGCTGAAATGATTGGTTTGTTAAAGTGTGCATGTCCTGTTTATACAACATAAGGGTGGGTGGGAGGGCCCAAGGACAATTCCATCTTGCACCTCTTTTTTTTCTTTGCATTATGTACAGTTTGGGGCCTAGTTTTTCAAACTGCCATCCTGTCTGCCACTGCAGTTTCACGCCTAGATGGGTCACGTGTTTGTGCCGCCCACTCGTGTCGCTTAGCATAGTCATCCAGCTACCTCGGTGCAACGTTTTGGACATAAAAACACTATTGTGAGGTGTGAGGTGTTCAGAATAGACTGGAAATGAGTGGAAATTAAGGTTATTGAGGTTAATAATAGCATAGGAGCAGAAAAACCTACAAATTCTGTGATTTTAGCTGTTTTTATGCTTTTTTAAAAAAAAATACAGATCCAAAACACAAAACCCAGAACCCAAAACACGGAAGGGTGGTTTTGGCAAAACCAATCCAGATCCAAAACACGAAGAAAGATCCAGATCCAAAACCAAAACACAAAACATGAAAAGTGGCCGGTGCACACCCCTAATATCTATCATGGCACTATTATGTCTATCATTGTACCATACCTGTATATCTGTCATTGCACTATTATGTCTATCATTGTACCTTTTCTGTATGTCTATCATTGCAGTATTATGTCTATCATTGTACCATACCTGTATATCTGTCACTGCACTATTATGTCTATCATTGTACCATACCTGTATATCTATCATTGCACTATTATGTCTATCATTGTACCATACCTGTATATTATCTATCATTGCACTATTATGTCTATCATTGTACCATACCTGTATATTATCTATCATTGCACTATTATGTCTATCATTGTACCATACCTGTATATCTATCATTGCACTATTATGTCTATCATTGTACCATACCTGTATATCTATCATTGCACTATTATGTCTATCATTGTACCATACCTGTATGTCTATCATTGCACTATTATGTATATCGTTGTACCATACATGTATATCTATCATTGCACTATAATGTATATCATTGCACCATACCTGTATATCTATCATTGCACTATTATGTCTATCATTGTACCATACCTGTATATTATCTATCATTGCACTATTCAGTGGCGTAAGTTCATCCCAGTCGCCCGGAGGCAAGTTAGAGTTGTGCGCTCCCCCCTGAGAAAAGGGAAAATAAATAAGGTGCATAAATATCTATCTATATAAATACGTGTTCATGCGAATAGCGGCAATAAAAAAATATTATCGGGACTAGGACCCAATAATTAATAAATATGCCACTTTGGGCCCCATATTAATTTATATATAAATTGTTTATATAACCCTCACAAAGCTTTTCCCCCTTCACTCACATCTCCGCCACTTCCACTTCCTCCTAGTGCTGAAGCTGCTGCTGGGAGTTGTTCATCATCCCAGAGAGGAAGTAGGAACATCACTACTTTTACTAAACAATTGACCCTCCAACAGTTCTTAGCAATGAGGATGAAGTACGACAGCAGTCATCCTGAAGCAAAACGTGTAACTGAGGCCTTGACTGCTATGTTGGTGTTAGACGTGCGTCCGGTATCCGCCATTAGTGCAGTGGGATTTAGACAATTGATGGAGGTAGTGTGTCCCCGGTTCCAAATCCCGTCTAGATTCCACCTGCATCCTTAAAGCAGCAGCGACAAGCGTGCGTCTGTCTGTTAAAGGGTGGTGTAACCCTCAAAGTGCGCTCCACAAAAAATAAAGAATTCTTCTTTTTTTTCTGTCTTTGTGAAATGTGTGGGCTGTAGCCGCACCCGCATCCTCAAAGCAGCAGCGACAAGCATGCGTCTGTCTGTTAAAGGATTACATCGGTGACAGCATCCAAGTAGGCATGTCAGACAGTCCGTACCTGTACTGGCAGGAAAAAGAGGCAATTTGGAGGTCCCTGTACACACTGGCTCTATTTTACCTGAGTTGCCCCCCCCCCTCTAGTGTGTACGAAAGAGAGTTTAGTGCAGCCGGGAACCTTGTCAGCGAAAGGCGTAGGAGGTTGCTTTCACAAAAAAAATGTGGAGATGTTGTTCATAAAATGAATTATCAACTCTTCCAGGGAGACCAGCCTCCAGAACGTACAGAGGGACCTGTGGTTGTGGATTCCAGCGGGGAAGAATTAATATTCTGTGAGGATGAGGATGTACACAACACTGAAGAGGGTGAGGAATCAGTGAATGAGGAGGATGAGGATGACATCTTGCCTCCGTAGAGCCAGTTTGTGCAGGGACAGATTAATTGCCAGCTTGTTTTGTGGGGGCCCAAACGAACCAATCATTTCAGCCACAGTTGTGTGGCAGACCCTGTCGCTGAAATGATTGGTTTGTTAAAGTGTGCATGTCCTGTTTATACAACATAAGGGTGGGTGGGAGGGCCCAAGGACAATTCCATCTTGCACCTCTTTTTTTTCTTTGCATTATGTACAGTTTGGGGCCTAGTTTTTCAAACTGCCATCCTGTCTGCCACTGCAGTGTCACTCCTAGATGGGCCACGTGTTTGTGCCGCCCATTCGTGTCGCTTAGCATAGTCATCCAGCTACCTCGGTGCAACATTTTGGACATAAAAACACTATTGTGAGGTGTGAGGTGTTCAGAATAGACTGGAAATGAGTGGAAATTAAGGTTATTGAGGTTAATAATAGCATAGGAGCAGAAAAACTCACAAATTCTGTGATTTTAGCTGTTTTTATGCATTTTTTTTTAAAAATACAGATCCAAAACACAAAACCCAGAACCCAAAACACGGAAGGGTGGTTTCGGCAAAACCAATCCAGATCCAAAACACGAAGAAAGATCCAGATCCAAAACCAAAACACGAAAAGTGGCCGGTGCACACCCCTAATAGATATACAGGTATGGTACAATGATAGACATAATAGTACAATGATAGATATACAGTTATACTGTAGTTCAATAGTAGATATAGAAATAATAGACACTATAGTGAATATTTATTTATTTACATGAATTTTGTCTGGTGTATCTTGTATACAGGGCTGCTTCTTAGTCCCCATCTGACTTTGCTTCCACAGGAGATTTATCTTTTATAAATTACAATGTAGCTTTGTATTCTCTTCACTTTTATCTTTTATTGTATTGTGTTTACTTTTATCTTTTACTAGGTAAATTAACTTGTTTCTGACTTATTCGGGTCAAACGGTGAAAATGTGTATTTCATTTCCTTTGTGTGATAGAACAGCCCAGAAATCACATCTTCTCCTACGTGTGATGTCCTCCAGGCTACACCTTGTTATTATCTCTAGTTATAATAAACCTGCAGAGTGCTATTCAGAATGACAGACAGGTCACTAGTGTGTAATAATGAGCGGCACATTCAGTTAGCCAGGTGTAGTGGATTTGAAGCCACGGTGACAGCCTGGTAGTGAGATTTATAGAGACAGAGGAATCCTACAGGTTACTGCAGAAGGGGACACGGCAGAACGTACCACATGGCGTTTGCTCCTGCACACGGCGCTCACTCCGGGAAGGAGCCCCGGGTTGCGAAGATCCCTCTGGATCCCTCCGCCCCTGTCCGGCTCCTTCCGCTGGAGGCTGGGGTTTAGTGCGCCTATGTGAACCCTGCTGTGCTAATTTTCACTGCTCCGAAAGGGGAGACAGATGATTTTTGTAGCAGCTGTCTTCGCGCCAGAGCAATGATGAATTGCTCCGGGCGCTTGCCGCAAGTTAGTATGTTGATTATCGGGGCCCACTCAGACCCGATAATTGACATAAGAAATAGACCCCAAAATACCTGATTTGGATGCAAGTCCACAAGTGGATGCACCCCACTATTACGCGAGTGGTAAAGAAAGCATTTGCAAGCTGTACATACTGTATGCACCGTGACAGAGGATACGAGAGTAGATGGTTCACTTTGTGCATGGCCATTACTCCTTGTCCAGGAAATTGTCCTTTGTGAATGGCAACTGGACGGGTATCATATGGACGCAAGGACTAAGAGCCTCATTCAGAGGCGGTCGGAGGATGCAAGCGGTCGCTCAGAAACTGGGCGGCCACTTGCATCCTGACCGCCCGCCTCTGTTGCGGTCGTTAGGCTGTGGGTTAACACCCACAGCTCTAACGACCGCTCCGGTGATGGTCGCGATGGTCAGAGTCCATCACGACCATCGGGGCTTACGGCGAGACCCTAGGGTAGGGTCTCCCTTGTCATAAGCCCCGGAGAGCTTCTGGCTCCCATAGGTTCCCATAGGAACGCCTCCGTTTGGCCTGCCACCCCCCCGGCCCGCCTTCCAAACGGGGCGAGCTGTCAATCAACATCGACAGCTCGCCCCCTTTGGATCAAGACCCGCTATGACCGTCGCTGTCGGCCGTAGCGGGTCTCACGCATGCGCACGACGGCGCCGGCGCCGTCGTGCGCATGCTCTGTGGGGGGCCATCGACCCGGTCCGAGCGCATCGGCGCTAACGACCGGGTCTGAATGACCCCCTAAATCCTTCTCGCAGATAGACATACCGTTATGACTGTCTTCAGTGTATAAGCCGCATTCTGTGCTCCTTGGAGCTGTACGGACAGATACTGGTCGCCCGTATCAGACGGATCTTTTGCTTCCAGCGTGGGAAAGCTGCGAGTGCTCATACTAACAATGTCAACTGCGGCTGCAACAGAAAAACAGTGGGCGGAGCGACCATACGCACGAAGACTGACGCATACTCATATTAGCGTAAGGCAGTAAATCTGTCCGCCACTTTGCTCCGACTGACAATAAGCCCCTTAATTATTAACACTTTTCTCTGCTCGGATTATGGTACTGAGGAGCTGATTCAGCACAGGGTGGAATTGCAAAGCCGCACGCGGGCCGTTTTGCAATTCCGTCCTTGCAAATATGCAAATGCAGCAGAAGGTGTCTGACATTTCCTGTTGCGTTTGCGATCCCAGCACTCCGACCAAGATTGCAGGCGGGGATAACCGTCGCGACCGTCAGTTGCAATGGCGGATGGCACCGGTCAGGTGAGTAAGCCTCCTGGCTTGAGAGGCCAGGAAACTGTGTCCGTTCACGCAGCCCCTACTCTTGCCACTCCCAGAGATTTCGGCCACCCCCGACCCCGCACCGCCCCTTAAATGCCTCTGCCTGTCAATGAGGCAGAAGCATAGCAGGGGCTGCATGCGATCACACAGGACATGATGCGTGATGCTGGAATCTGCGTTTAGGATCGCACTAGCGTGCAAAGCTGAATTTCCCCCTGAATCAGCTGAGAAGACACAATTGCAGAATACAATTTTTCCTGCTGTCGTCTATCTCATTCCGAGTACAGTCAATATTCAATGAACAGACTTCAAAGCAGCGCACTGGAAACGAACGAGAACTTTGACAGATGAAGGTAAATTTATTTCCGCATTTGCTGGTCACCTTTCATCTGCACGCGCTCAGTGCGGCAGGTTCTATCTCTGGGAGAACGCCATGCCTAATTTACCTAGGAACAAAACAAATGACACTATCTGATGCGACACAATTGGTTTCAGCCATTGATGTCTTGGAAACCGTCCGGCGTAACGAAATGTGCATGTAGAATTAGACTGCGGTTATTTATCGTTTTACTAAACAGTAACAATTCATTTTGGTCTACATTTAATATGAATGTTTTACTGTAAATTCATCAAGGAATTTGCATACATCTGTCTATAGAATATCTCATTAAAGGCATCTGTAGACTAGAGAATATCAATATAATAAATTTACTTAATTAGTATCAGGGAAGTCTGGCTCATTACTCTCTTTGTAATGGCTAAATCTGGAATGAAGAGAAAGATGAATTAGGGCAGAGACACGGCAAGGGAACGCATCCGGGGAGTTCGGGATACAGGGCCTGATTCAGAGCCGCTCGCGAGCGCACATCGCTCGTAAGTGGCTCGATGTTTCCCCCCTGTGCATGCACCACGTCCGGTGTGCGCATGCGCGAGCCCCGTCGAGCAACTGAACCTCAGTCGCTGCGGGGCTCGCTACAAGACGGGGCGGCTGTCGATGGTGAGTGACAGCTCGCCCCGTTTTGTAGGCGGGGAGGGGGAGTGGCTGCACAAACGCAGGCATTCCCTTAGGAACGCCTGGCATTTGTGGGAGGCCCTACTGACATCACTAGTGTCTGAATCAGGGCCACAATACGATCACTTTCATTGGTGGCAACAATCCAGCAGACAGAAATCTAATTTGGTACAAGTTTGGCCTGAATTCAACACGTACAAGGGCCCTGATTCAGACCCGTTCGCTCCCGGAGGCAGCTCGCAGGTCTGAAGGGCATTTTTTTTTTTTTGAACTGGCCTCCTGGGTGACCCACAGCTTTAGCGAGCGGCCAGGTGATGACCATGGGACTTGCGACGAGACCCTTGTGGTAGGGTCTCGTCTGCCGCAAGCCCCACTGAGCTTCCGGCTCTAATAGAGCCGGAAGCTCACTACTGACATCACTCGTGATGTCAGTAGGGCCGCCCCCAAACGGCAGGTGTTCCTTCGGGAACGGCTCCGTTTGGCAAGCCACCCCCCTGACCCGCCTACAAAACGGGGCGAGCTGTCGATCAACATTGACAGCCGCCCCGTTTGTAGCGAGCCCCGGAGCGAGTGAATTTCTCACTCGCTCTGGGGCTCGCACGTGCGCACTGCCCGGCCATCGAACCGCTCGCGAGCGCTTTGCGCTTGGCAGTGGGTCTGAATCAGGCCCAAGGTGTGGTCATGGCTAAATGGCTTCTCTGTCTTACATCATCCTGAGCCAGCAGAGTGTGAGTGACAAGCTTGCAGTCTTCTTCTGTACTAAATCTACTGTGAGGATAGGTGGATTCCTACATGAGGGCAATGTGCAACACACAGAACAGAGGGCCTGATTCACTACGGAACGCAATTCTGCTAATATCAGCGGTAATATTTAAATGATTGCATTCACATTGTGATCGCAGCCTAACATAAGGACGCCCACTTCCCCTTACTCACATACGGATACTAGGGCAACATAGCGAAACCATCGGTAACATCGAGTAACATCGGAACCATACGCACACTGGCACAAGCCCTGACATCTCTCAGAAATCACGCTATCAGTGCTTAGACCGCTTATGGCCACGCAGTGGCTAATTTATGCACGCCTCTGCAACGCACTGACACAGCTGCGTTTGCCCGACCACCCCCCCCCGTCACCACCCACAAACAGCACTTCCTGTCAATCACTCTGCGCTGGGTCTGCGCAGCCTCAGCCATTCTGTTTGCAATTGCTAGTTCGCTCACGCGCACTGCGATGCATACGCATGCGCAGAACGCAACAATCGACCGATTGCGTGCGTATTAGCAACTGCGATCCAAGCTGAATGAGGCCCAGGGACAATACAGGTTGAGTCTCCCTTATCCAAATATTCCGAAATACTGAATATTTTTAGCATGACTGAGATAGTGAAACCTTTGGGCCTGATTCAGAGCCGGACGCTATTTGCGAACGGTCGTTCTGAAAAAAGGGGCCGGCTATTTAAATGAAGTGCTCGCTCTTATCGGTCTGTTGACGCCTCTAAGCCTGAATGAGCTAACAAAACCTGCGGCCGCTATTTTGATAAAAATGCCCCCTGGCCGCTCGCATCCTACGTCATCTCCGCTATTTATTTGATTAATCGAGTACATCGAAAGGCGTATGAACTGCTCGCAGTGCTTGTGGTTGGATTTTCCTACCGCAATCATGCGAACAGTTCAGGCTTAGAAACAACCAAGTGACGTGGCCGATGACGCTGCTTTGTTAATTATGCACACCCTTAAAACGCCCGTTTTGACCTTTTGGCACGCCTGCGTTCGGATCTCCACTCCCCGTTTTCAAGCACCTTCCCCTGTTACCACCCACAAATGCCTCATCCTGTCACTCAAATTAGCAGGAACTCGCTATTTTGCGAGCACATGAATTTCGACCGCACTGACTGGTTCGCGCATGCATATTACGAGCCCTACGCATGCGCACATGTGCGACCATCGTTCAGAGCGAACGAGCGCCCGCTTACGAGCGGCTCTGAATCAGGCCCTTTGTGTTTTGATGGTTCAATGTACACAAACTTTGTTTAAAGCACCAAACTATTAAAAATATAGTATAAAATAATCTTCAGGCTGTGTGTATAAGGTGTATATGAAACATAAATTAATTTAATGTATGTACACAAACTTTGTTCGAGCCACAACATTATTAAAAATATTGTATATAATTACCTGCAAGCTGTGTGTATAATGTGTATATAACACATAAATGCATTCTGTGTTTAGATTTGGGTCCAATTCCCAAGATATTTAATTATAGTATGCAAATATTCCAAAATACGGAATATTCTGATACCCAAAATACCCCTGGTCCCAAGCATTTTGGATATGGGAGACTCAACCTGTACTGAGGAGAGTTATGCAAATAAGACTAAAATGGCAAAGCCAGCAGCAGCACCTTGGCAAGTGGTAATATTAACCCTACTATCGGGTGAGGGGTGCCCTCTATGCCAACCTAAAATAATAAAAACTATAATTTTAACATACTAATACAAAAACACAGGAACAATATCCATTATCTAATTAATGAAAACAGCCAGAACTGAGCAGAATCCAGCAAAGCTCATCTAGCTACAAAAAACAAATACATTGTAGGCAGATACATCCCAAGGTGTCTATATCAACACAAAAGTAGAGCATCCAACTCCCCTTTCTAAACTTGACCACCCATCCTGTGAGAAAGGTGTCACTGACCCTGTAAAGGTGGTGCACTCCATAATATAGAGCCTGATTCATAGTCGTACGCTATGGCATTCGCAACTGCGATCGTGCCCGCAATTTATGTGCAAAAATATGCTAACGCCCGCTAACAGACTCCCCGCCTGAAATCTGAAATAGCGTACGACGTACTGTGTAAATGTTTCTGCACCCACTTCCCCTTTATGCGCTGTGTGCAGATCTGCCAGAGGTTGAGAACCACCATCGGTGCACCATCGGACGCATCCTGGGCTGCGCAGATTCCAGGTAAACTTTCTCTCTAAAAATGGCCTCTGACACTGTGGTTCTGCAATTGGGAACGCAGTCACAAGCACAGGCACTCCCCTGTAACTCTCAAGGCACGCCCACGGTCCGGCCTCCTTTTGCGAACTCTTTTGGCCACCTCCCTGACTCCACCCAGTAACTCCCATGGATAGCAGAGGTCTACTCAGGACTTTGCAATCACGGAGACATTGCGAATACTGCCTCAAACTACAACTCGCATATGCGCAGTGAGACTTACATTTGCATTTCACGCATTCGCAGTAGAGAAAAATCACTCAACTGTGACAACATCTGCATAGAGTACAACCATACATGTCTACCCTTCCGGAAGTTGTGGGAGGTTCCAGATTTTTCCGGTAACCCCCACCCCCGTAGGAGTAGACACTTCTCCCGCACTCTGCCCAGTTCCTAGTGAAGTGAGCAGAATAAGGAGTATTTTCTTGTGGACCTGTGGGTTCAGCGAGTAGGGGGCGTGGCCTAATGAGGCGATTATATGAGAATCGCGTCATTTGGCCTCGCTCCCCTTATTTAAATATGCGCCGTCCACAGCAAAATGTTGAAAGGGGACAGGGCTTAATGATGCGACCCATCAGGAAGGAAGGAAGGAAGGAAGGAAGGAAGGAAGGAAGGAAGGAAGGAAGGAAGGAAGGAAAGATTCCCAGCCAGGCTGGGATCACCAACGCGACCATTGATGGTCACAAAGGTGGATGGCTTGTGAGCCTAGGACACTGTTGATCAACACAGATCCTAGGCTAGCCACTCCTAGCTACTCCTAGCCACTCCTAGCCACTCCTAGAAAACATTCCCGCATTCCAACACCGCCCCTTAAATGCCTCTGCCTGTCAATCAGGCAGAGGCATTCTAGGGTCTGTGGGCCTGATTCAGAGTTGGGAATAGAGAGAGAGATAGCACTTAACTGTGTACCTGGACAAACCATATTGCAATGCAAGGGGTGTAAATACATCATTTTTTTAGCATGTGGGGTAAATACTGGCTGCTTTTACATGTAGCCCACAAATGCTGCACAGCTTTATTATTACTCTACAATTTAGATGTCAGTTTGGAAACACTCCTCCCAAATCTAAATCTCTCTGCACATTTTATATCTGCCCCCCCTGCAGTGCAGCATGGTGTCAACAAGATGATCAGCTGAGAGAGATCTCTCTCTATTCCCAACTCTGAATCAGGTCCTGTGTGCGACTAAACAGGACTCATTCTGCACACTCGCAGAATGGCTCTTGTGCACGCGCAGATTCATGATAATCTGGAAATCTGCAGTCAGCAGGAAACTTACGTTCACTGCTGAATCCAGCCCTAAGAGCCAAAATCACACAAATTAAGATATGTGTGCACTAGGGGTGAGCGGGTTCGGATTTCTGAAATCCGAACCCCCCCGAGCCCCCCCGATCCGAGTCCGATCCGAATCAGGCTCGACTTTTCCCGCCTGACTCGGATCTGAAATCGAGGCAAAACGTCATCATCCCGCCTTCCGAGTCTCGCGGGTTTTGGATCCTATATAAGGTACCCGCGTCGGCGCCATTTTCTCACTCGGCTGTGGACAGTGAAGAGGGAGGGTGGGAGTTAGGGCTGTGTAGTGTAGTGTAGTGCTGCTGTTGTCCACTACTTCAAAGTCCTTAGGGGCTGGCTGTGTTGTGCTGTGCTGCTGTTGTTAATAGGGGCTGTGACCACTACTTCAAAGTCCATAGGGGCTGGCTGGACTGTGTTGTGCAGTCAGTTCTCCATAGGGGCTGTGTCCACTCCAAAGTCCTGTGCAGTGTCCCAGTCCTAAAGGGGTGCTGTAGTGTTGTCCAGGGGGTGCTCTGTCCATCAGGGGTGCTCCCCCCAAGTGCTAAAAAAATAATATATTTTCTGTGTTTGTGAATTGTGTGCGCAGTAGCCGCACGTGCATCAACAAAGTAGTGCCAAGCGTGCGCCTGTGTCATAAGTAAAGGGCCGGCTGGCTTGACCGTTAAGGGTGCTGTAACCCCCGAAAGTACACTCCAGTCCAAACCAAAAAAAAAATTATTTTCTGTGTTTGTGAATTGTGTGCGCAGTAGCCGCACGTGCATCAACAAAGTAGTGCCAAGTGTGCGCCTGTGTCATAAGTAAAGGGCCGGCTGGCTTGACCGTTAAAGGGTGCTGTAACCCCCAAAGTACAGTCCAGTCCAAATCAAAAAAAAAATTATTTTCTGTGTTTGTGAATTGTGTGCGCAGTAGCCGCACGTGCATCAACAAAGTAGTGCCAAGCGTGCGCCTGTGTCATAAGTAAAGGGCCGGCTGGCTAGACCGTTAAAGGGTGCTGTAACCCCCGAAAGTACACTCCAGTCCAAACCAAAAAAAAAATTATTTTCTGTGTTTGTGAATTGTGTGCGCAGTAGCCGCACGTGCATCAACAAAGTAGTGCCAAGCGTGCGCCTGTGTCATAAGTAAAGGGCCGGCTGGCTTGACCGTTAAAGGGTTCTGTAACCCCCAAAGTACACTCCAAACCAAAAAAATATATATTTTCTGTGTTTGTGACTTGTGTGCACTGTGGCTGCACGTGCATCAACAAAGGAGCAGCGCCAAGCGTGCGCCTGTGTCCCATAAGTAAAGAGCCGGCTGGCTCATTTCTTAAAGGGTGGTGTAACCCACAAAGTGCACTACTCTCCAGCAAAAATAAAAAAATATTTTCTGTGTTTGTGTGCGCTTTAGCCGCACGTATATATATCAATATAACATAAATGGAGGACCAAACTTTCTCCGATAAAAATAAATTAGGGAAAGATCAAGAACCACTTCCTCCTAGTGCTGTTGCTGCTGCTGGGAGTTGTTGGTGTTAGACGTGCGTCCGGTATCCGACATTAGTGCAGTGGGATTTAGACAATTGATGGAGGTAGTGTGTCCTCGGTTCCAAATCCCGTCTAGATTCCACCTGCATCCTCAAAGCAGCAGCGACAAGCGTGCGTCTGTCTGTTAAAGGGTGGTGACACCCTCAAAGTGTGCTACACAAACAATAAAAATATTCTTCTTCTTTTTTCTGTCTATGTGAATTGTGTGGGCTGTAGCCGCACCTGCATCCTTAAAGCAGCAGCGACAAGCGTGCGTCTGTCTGTTAAAGGGTGGTGACACCCTCAAAGTGTTCTACACAAACAATTAAAATATTGTTCTTTTTTTTCGGTCTTTGTGAAATGTGTGGGCTGTAGCCGCACCTGCATCCTTAAAGCAGCAGCGACAAGCGTGCGTCTGTCTGTTAAAGGGTGGTGTAACTCTCAAAGTGCTCCAAAAAATAAAAAACTATTTTTTAATGTGTTTGTGACTTGTGTGCGATGTAGCCGCACTTGCATCCTCAAAGCAGCAGCGACAAGCGTGCGTCTGTCTGTTAAAGGGTGGTGACACCCTCAAAGTGTGCTACACAAACAATAAAAATATTCATCTTCTTTTTTCTGTCTATGTGAATTGTGTGGGCTGTAGCCGCACCTGCATCCTTAAAGCAGCAGTGACAAGCGTGCGTCTGTCTGTTAAAGGGTGGTGACACCCTCAAAGTGTGCTACACAAACAATAAAAATATTCTTCTTCTTTTTTCTGTCTATGTGAATTGTGTGGGCTGTAGCCGCACCTGCATCCTTAAAGCAGCAGCGACAAGCGTGCGTCTGTCTGTTAAAGGGTGGTGACACCCTCAAAGTGTTCTACACAAACAATTAAAATATTGTTCTTTTTTTTTCGGTCTTTGTGAAATGTGTGGGCTGTAGCCGCACCTGCATCCTTAAAGCAGCAGCGACAAGCGTGCGTCTGTCTGTTAAAGGGTGGTGTAACTCTCAAAGTGCTCCAAAAATTAAAAAACTATTTTTTTAATGTGTTTGTGACTTGTGTGCGATGTAGCCGCACTTGCATACTCAAAGCAGCAGCGACAAGCGTGCGTCTGTCTGTTAAAGGGTGGTGACACCCTCAAAGTGTGCTACACAAACAATAAAAATATTCATCTTCTTTTTTCTGTCTATGTGAATTGTGTGGGCTGTAGCCGCACCTGCATCCTTAAAGCAGCAGTGACAAGCGTGCGTCTGTCTGTTAAAGGGTGGTGACACCCTCAAAGTGTGCTACACAAACAATAAAAATATTCTTCTTCTTTTTTCTGTCTATGTGAATTGTGTGGGCTGTAGCCGCACCTGCATCCTTAAAGCAGCAGCGACAAGCGTGCGTCTGTCTGTTAAAGGGTGGTGACACCTCAAAGTGTTCTACACAAACAATTAAAATATTGTTCTTTTTTTTCGGTCTTTGTGAAATGTGTTGGCTGTAGCCGCACCTGCATCCTTAAAGCAGCAGCGACAAGCGTGCGTCTGTCTGTTAAAGGGTGGTGTAACTCTCAAAGTGCTCCAAAAAATAAAAAACTATTTTTTTAATGTGTTTGTGACTTGTGTGCGATGTAGCCGCACTTGCATCCTCAAAGCAGCAGCGACAAGCGTGCGTCTGTCTGTTAAAGGGTGGTGACACCCTCAAAGTGTGCTACACAAACAATAAAAATATTCTTCTTTTTTCTGTCTTTGTGAATTGTGTGGGCTGTAGCCGCACCTGCATCCTTAAAGCAGCAGCGACAAGCGTGCGTCTGTCTGTTAAAGGGTGGTGACACCCTCAAAGTGTGCTACACAAACAATTAAAATATTGTTCTTTTTTTTTCGGTCTTTGTGAAATGTGTGGGCTGTAGCCGCACTTGCATCCTCAAAGCAGCAGCGTCAAGCCTGCGTCTGTCTATTAAAGGGTGGTGTAACCCTCAAAGTGTGCTCCACAAACAATAAAAATATTCTTTTTTTTTTTCTGTCTTTGTGAATTGTGTGGGCTGTAGCCGCACTTGAATCCTCAAAGCAGCAGCGACAAGCGTGTGCGTCTGTCTGTTAAAGGATTACATCGGTGACAGCATCCAAGTAGGCATGTCAGACAGTCCGTACCTGTACTGGCAGGAAAAAGAAGCAATTTGGAGGTCCCTGTACAAACTGGCTCTATTTTACCTGAGTTGCCCCCCCTCCAGTGTGTACTCCGAAAGAGTGTTTAGTGCAGCCGGGAACCTTGTCAGCGAAAGGCGTAGGAGGTTGCTTCCACAAAATGTGGAGAAGATGATGTTCATAAAATGAATTATCAACTCTTCCAGGGAGACCAGCCTCCAGAACGTACAGAGGGACCTGTGGTTCCAGCAGGGACGAATTAATACTCTGTGAGGATGAGGATGTACACACTGAAGAGGGTGAGGAATCGGTGGATGAGGAGGATGAGGATGACATCTTGCCTCCGTAGAGCTAGTTTGTGCAGGGACAGATAAATTGCCAGCTTGTTTTGTGGGGGCCCAAACGAACCAATCATTTCAGCCACAGTTGTGTGGCAGACCCTGGCGCTGAAATGATTGGTTTGTTAAAGTGTGCATGTCCTGTTTATACAACATAAGGGTGGGTGGGAGGGCCCAAGGACAATTCCATCTTGCACCTCTTTTTTTTCTTTGCATTATGTACAGTTTGGGGCCTAGTTTTTCAATGCCATCCTGTCTGCCACTGCAGTGTCACGCCTAGATGGGTCACGTGTTTGTGCCGCCCACTCGTGTCGCTTAGCATAGTCATCCAGCTACCTCGGTGCAACCTTTTGGACATAAAAACACTATTGTGAGGTGTGAGGTATTCAGAATAGACTGGAAATGAGTGGAAATTAAGGTTATTGAGGTTAATAATAGCATAGGAGCAGAAAAACCTACAAATTCTGTGATTTTAGCTGTTTTTATGCTTTTTTTCAAAAAAATACAGATCCAAAACACAAAACCCAGAACCCAAAACACGGAAGGGTGGTTTTGGCAAAACCAATCCAGATCCAAAACACGAAGAAAGATCCAGATCCAAAACCAAAACACGAAAAGTGGCCGGTGCACACCCCTAGTGTGCACCCACTGTTCTGGGCATGGGCAGTGTGATGTCATGCACAATATACTACACTAACGGGCACAGGGCCTGATTCAGCTTTGGGAATAGAGGACCTCATTCAGAGTCGGTCGAAGCGGCCGCACGGTCATACGGAAAAAGGGTCCGAATATGCAAATGATTCCCTCGCCAGTTGCGTCCCTAATTTCAGATCGGTAGTTGGCCGACCAAGGGGAGGAAGCGGTCGGAAGACAAAAAAATACGCCCCCTTCTCGTACGCATTGCACGTCATCTCCGGGCATATAAGGATTAATCGAGACCATCGGGAAAAATCAGAACTAGTCGTAGAGCTTAAGGCTGACCATACCCTCTCATAAGCTCTACGATCATGTCAGTGTAAAAACCTCCCAGGTCACATGTGCCATGACGCTACTTTGTTAATTATGCACTCCCATAATCCGTATGCACTCCCATAAAACGCCGTTCACATAATTAGGCACGCCTGCGTTCGGATCTCCACTCCCCCGTTTTCAAGCACCTTCCCCTGTTACCACCCACAAACGCCTCCATCTGTCACTCAAACTACCGACCTGGCTGTGTTCAAGGAGAGAGAAATTTCTGATCGTACCGGCTAGTTTGCGCACGCGCATTGCGAACTTTACGCATGCGCAGTATAGTGAACATCGGTGGCGTACGACCGTGCGGCCGCAACGACCGACTCTGAATGAGGGACAGAGATTTAGCACTTAACTGATCATTTTGGTGACACCATGCCGCACTGCAGGGGGAGCAGATGTAAAATGTGCAGAGAGATTTAGATTTGGGAGGGAGGTGTCCAAGCTAACATGTAAAGTGCAGTGTAATAATAAAGCTGTGCAGTATTTGTGGGCTACCTACAAAAGCAGCCCCCGGCACCGCCACCTTCACCGCGCCACACCCCCCCAGAGGCGGTGGCCAGAAAGTCAGCAACTACTGTATGCTGTATTACATTTTACACACAAACACAAACCGAAGTGCTAGTATGAGTGTGAAAAGACCGAAGCAGCCATGGGGAGAACATACAAACTCCAAACCGATATTGCCCTAGACAGGGATCAAGCCCATGGGCACTACTAACCAATCTGCCACTACGCCGCCCCATATACTGTATAATCCTATCCAGTGTTTCTATTACGGGATTGCGGATTTGCACGTTTGCTACGTGGTTTCTCACACGTAGTAAGAATAAATGAATTCTTGTACTGGCATCCTATAGATAAGACAAAATATACTGGCCGCCTGCTGTATACAATATGGAGGATGATAGCTGATAACATGAATTTATGACAGAAATAGCACCGGTCTGTTTCAGACACAAACTGCAGCAATGCTGTGACAGCCTGGGGGACAGTAACTGCTATATTTAATGTTCTCTGCTGTCTGCTGGGCCAGATACAATCTCCCCTCTGGTGTTACCAGAAAACATGTGACGTTCACACCGCAATTTGCTTTCCATCACGCATATAAACTATGATACAATTTAACATTCTGCACGCTTGCAGGAGCAATGACAAGCGATCTGACAAACCCCCAAATTGTGTAATGCTGCTCGGTGGCTTCTATGCATGTAGCCTCTAATCTGAGACGATTGCTTAATCCTGCAAACACCCCATTTATGTTTAGTTTCCACTCTAGTTCAGAAATAGCGTTTTCCACTCCCTGTCCTGAAATAATTGTCAGGATCGCTGGAATAAGTTTGAAAGAATTTCTGGGTTGCTTGAGTAACATGCACACTTGGTTCTCGAGCAGCTGTCGTCTCAGACAATGCTTCTATGAGGAAATATTTGCCCTAACATTTTTCCAAAAATTATTCTTCTCTCAATTAGCTACATTTTGCATTGCCAGCGCCACAGGTTATTTTTCCCAGTGCTGAGCATTGTACTTTCATTTATGGGATTTTGGGCCTCATTCAGACCCACTCGCAAGCGGCTGTCCGCTCGCAAGTGGGTCGATGGTCTGCACTGCACATGCGCACGATGGAGGGAGCTCCAACGTGCGCATGCGCCAGACGCGACGAGCGAAGGACTTTCCTTCGCTCGTTGTGTCTGATCAAAGGGGGCGTGCTGTCGATGTTGATTGACAGCACGCCCCCTTTGGTGGGCGTGCCGGCGGCGTGCCTCCCAGACGGGGGCGTTCCCAAGGGAACGCCTACCGTCAGAAGCCGGCCCACTGACATCACTAGTGATGTCAGTGGGAGTGATTTTGGCTCTGATAGGGCCAAAATCACTCATGGTCTTGCGGTTGAGAAACTCAACCGCAGGCTCCGGCTCGCAGTGGCGATGGTCGCGATGGTCAAGACCATCGCGGCCATCAACCTGCACGCTCGTATAGGCTGTGGGTGGTGACCCACAGCTATACGAGCGTCCAGGAGGAAGCTCCATAATTATGGAGGTGGGCCCTGATTCAGAGCGAGCGCTCTGGTCAGAGCGTCCGGCTCTGAATCAGGGCCTTTGTTTCCTTTGTGGAATTCGTGTTCCAGATTGGTCATGCTGCACACACGTCAGCTCATAGGGTATATACTATACTAGTATAGATAGTAGATGTTTGTGAAGTTTGGTTTCTGCATGTAATCCCACCCCCCCCCCCCTTACCCCAGGACATACTGTACACTACATGCCCTACTAACATAACCCCCCAGGATATACGTGACCACCAGCATCCACCCCCCAGACATACTACCAGTGTCATGCCCCCCCCATCCCCTCAGGGCATACACCACTCACCTGGACCTTGCGGGCATAGGCAATACTAGACATTTAGTAATGAGTGGTCCCAGTTCCAACCCCTCACCAGAACTTATGTCACCTTCAGTGTTGCAAATAAAATAAATAATTTTAGAGGCAGTGTACAGGTATGGGCGTGGCTACGCGTCACAAGGGGTACAGTCACTTGAAATGGGGGCATGTCATCATGAGACTCCACCCACTCCACAATAGTGCCCCCAACTCACATTATGCCACACAGTAATGCCCCTTATTCACATTACACCATACAGTAGTACCCTTATTGCACATTATGACACACAGTAGTACCCTTATTGCACATTATGCCACACAGTAGTACCCTTATTGCTCAGTATGTCACACAGTAGTACCCTTATTGCACATTATGCCACACAGTAGTACCCTTATTGCTCAGTATGTCACACAGTAGAACCCTTATTGCACATTATTCCACATAGTAGTTCCCCTTATTCACATTACGCCACACAGTAGTACCCTTTTTACACATGCCACACAGTAGCACCCTTATTGTACATTATGCCACACAATAATGCCCCTTATTCATATTATGCCACACAGCAGTACCCTTATTGTACATTATGCCACACAGTAATGCCCCTTATTCACATTACGTCACACATTAGTACCCTTATTGCACATTATGCCACACAGTAGTACCCTTATTGCACATTATGCCACACAGTAATGCCCCTTTTTCACATTACACTACACAGTAGTACCCTTATTGCACATTATGTCACACAGTAGTACCCTTTATTTACATTATGCCACACATCAGTATCCTTATTGCACATTATGCCACACAGTAATGCCCCTTATTCACATTATGCCACACAGTAGGGTTCCTATACACATTATGCCACACAGTGGGCCCCTTATTCACATTATGCCACACAGTAGTACCCTTACTGCACATTATGCCACACAATAGTACTCTTATTGCACATTATGCCACACAGTAATGCCCCTTATTCACATTATGCCACACAGCAGTACTCTTATTGCACATTATGCCACAATTTACATTATGCCACAGAGCAGTACCCTTATTGCACATTATGAAACACAGTAATACCCCTTATTCACATTACACCACACACTAGTACCCTTATTGTGCATTATGCCACACAGTAGTACCCTTATTGCACATTATGCCACATTCCCCTTATTCACATTACGCCATACAGTAAAACCCTTTTTACACATGCAATACAGTAGTACCCTTATTGCACATTATGCAACACAGTAATGCCCCTTATTCACATTATGCCATACAGTAGGGTCCCTATACACATTATGCCACACAGTGATGGCCCTTATTCACATTATGCCACACAGTAGTACCCTTACTGCACATTATGCCACACAGCAGTCCTCTTATTGCACATTATGCTACAGAGTAGTACCATTTATTTATATTATGCCACACAGCAATACCCTTTTTACACATGCTACACAGTAGTACCCTTATTGCACATCATGCCACACAATAATGCTCCTTTTTCACATTATGCCACATAGTTTTACCCTTATTGCACATTATGCCACACAGTAATGCCCCTTATTCACATTATGCCACACAGTAGGGTTCCTATACACATTATGCCACACAGTGGGCCCCTTATTCACATTATGCCACACAGTAGTACCCTTACTGCACATTATGCCACACAGTAATGTCCCTTATTCACATTATGCCACACAGCAGTACTCTTATTGCACATTATGCCACAATTTACATTATGCCACAGAGCAGTACCCTTATTGCTCATTATGCCACACAGTAATGCCCCTTATTCACATTACACCACACACTAGTACCCTTATTGTGCATTATGCCACACAGTAGTACCCTTATTGCACATTATGCCACATTCCCCTTATTCACATTATGCCATACAGTAAAACCCTTTTTACACATGCAATACAGTAGTACCCTTATTGCACATTATGCAACACAGTAGGGTCCCTATACACATTATGCCACACAGTGATGGCCCTTATTCACATTATGCCACACAGTAGTACCCTTATTGCACATTATGCCACACAGCAGTCCTCTTATTGCACATTATGCTACACAGTAGTGCCATTTATTTATTTTATGCCACACAGCAATACCCTTTTTACACATGCTACACAGTAGTACCCTTATTGCACATCATGCCACACAGTAATGCTCCTTTTTCACATTATGCCACACAGTTGTACCCTTATTGCACATTATGCCACACAGTAATGCCCCTTATTGCACATTATGCCCACACAGTAATACCCCATATTGAACATTGGGCCCGATTCAGAGCCGCTCGCAAGCGCTGTGCGCTCTCAAGCAGTTCGATGGTTCCCCACTGTGCACGTGCCACTTGCGGCGTATGCATGCGCATGTCCCACTGAGCGACTGAAGTTCAGTAGCTGTGGGGCTCGCAACAAGATGTGGTGGCTGTCGATGTTGATTTACAGCTCGCCCCATTTTGTGGGTGGGTAGGGGGGGTGGCCGGACAAATGCAGGCATTCCCTTAGGAACGCCTGGCGTTTGTGGGCGGCCCTACTGACATCACTAGTGATGTCAGTAGTGGACTTCCTGCTCTATTAGAGCAGGAAGTCCACTCAGGCTTGCGAAAGCCGAGACCCTACCCCAGGGTCTCGTCGCAAGGTCGATGGTCGCGATAATCATGACAGTCTCCAGCTTGCTCGCACAAGCTGTGGGTGGACACCCACAGCTTTGCCCTACCCCAGGGTCTCGTTGCAAGGTCGATGGTCGCGATAATCATGACAGTCTCCAGCTTGCTCGCACAAGCTGTCAGTGGACACCCACAACTTTGCGAGTGGCCTGGTGACAAATAAAAATGCCCACAGACCCTGCGAGCTGCCTGCGGCAGTGAGTGTGTCTGAATCAGGGTCTTTATGCACCCCCCAGACCATACCTTAGTTTTGCTATGCTTGTGTGGCTCACTGGTGTTTTCTCCACCCCACTTTTGCCAGCTTCCAGGGAGGAGGTAGCCTTGTTTTCAATCCAAGATGGCTGAAGTAAAACTGCGGTATTTGGATGTAACAGTTTCACATCGGCCATCTTAGATTAAAAACATACGGGGTCTATGAACTAAGGGTCTGATACAGAGTTGGGCACTAATGCAAACACATTTGCGAATTGTGGTGCTTAGTAATTGCTAAAATGTGCTAATGCATTAGGCGGCAGAATTTGTATTGAGACGTCCACCGGAGCCTTCGCTGTTGGCTGCAACTGTGTACACAAACTCAGCATCGTACGCAGATCCGGAAACTATTGACTCCTCATGTGAGTATGTGGTATAGTTGCAGAAACTGAGACACCAGGAAATGGCCCAGATGCGCCTGATTTTGGCCGGAACTCCCAGTAACCACCTACAAAACAGTCTCTACCTGTCAATCAATTACGAGTGAATCCACATGGCGAGAGTGATCTCAATTCATTCGAAGTGCGCACACAATGCCGCTGTGACGCATGCACAGACAACTGATAATAGCTCAACTGCGTGAATATTGGTATAGCGTTCAACTCTGAATCAGGCTCTAAGCCTTAGAGAGAGAAAAAGTGGATGGAGATAAAGAACCAACCAATCAACTCCTAACTGTCATTTTTCAAAGACAGCCTGTAAAGTGACAATCAAGAGCAGACTTATTGGTACTTTATCTCTTCCCACTTTATCTCTCTCCAAGGGTTAGTACATACAGTAGACCCCACAGTTGCCGACATTCTAGTTGACTCCTCCAGGAGGGGGCAGCCAGATTGGCATGGGGGGCAAGGCGCAGCATAGGGGCCGGAGCAGTGGCATGGTGTGGCATTGGAGGCAGTGTGGGAGGCGTTGCGGCACAACCGCATCAACGTGGCCACACCCCCTGCTATACAATTACCGGCATTGTACAGCGGGGGCGTGGCAATGATGATGCAATTAAATGCGTATCGCATCATTCAACCGCCCACTTCACCCAGTAATTTGGCCAGCTCCAGTAGACTTGCCCACTCTTCCAAGCAGCTGGGACCACCACCCAATTTTCAGATGCCTGCCGGACGTTGCAGGAGATTAGGCAAGTGTGATTAAAAAAGAGGCTCTCTCTTCCCTCGGGGCCAGCAGCAGTGAGCAGCAGATGCTTTAGTTAGGGGTTGAGGCTGACTGATGGGCCTGGAGCTGAAAATGATCAAGGGCCTATTATTTAAAGCAGAGAGGTGTGACCATTGCTGTGTGGGTGTGGCCAATGCCATGTGGGCGTGTATACACCTATTCTCTCAGCCCCAATGTCTCCCTAAATAAGTAAAAAAAAATAATAATAATAATTTTGTGTGGAAAATAGAAATATAGTTTTACTACTAATGATTTATGGCAGATGGCCAGTCAACATCATGCTGTCATGACTAGGAGCCTATTTTTAAGTGGAGGCCTGGAGCTGTAGCTCCACCCTCCCCATTATTAATCTGGCGCTGGGTGACGTGTGACGCGGCATAAGGGGGCATGGTTGGGTCTTGATGTGGCATTTAGGGGCGGGGCAGGGGGCATGATCGTCCAATCGTGACCCCGTCCTCGCAAAACAATGCCGAGGTTGCCCGAATCATGTCATCAGGCCCCCAGCTGTGGATGTGCGTGTGTGTGTGGGGGGGGTCGGGCATAAGTGGCCAGCCAGGAGACTTGCCCACTTTTCTCTCCCGGAATGGCCCCCTATCCCCATACACTAGTATCACAGATATCTCCTACTTACCTTCCTCTCCCGGAATAGCCTGCTGACCCCATACACTAGTATCACAGATATCTCCTGCTTACCTTTCTCTCCTGGAATGGCCCGCTGTCCTCATACGCTAGTATCACAGATAACTCCTACTTACCTTTCTCTCCCGAAATGGCCCGCTGTCCCCATACACTAGTATCACAGATATCTCCTGCTTACCTTCCTCTCCCGGAATGGCCGATGTCCTCATACACTAGTATCACAGATATATCCTACTTAAATTCCTCTCCCGGAATGGCCGCTACCCCCATACACTAGTATCACAGATATCTCCTGCTTACCTTCCACTCCCGGAATGGCCCGCTATCCCCATACATTAGTATCACATATATCTCCTGCTTACCTTCCTCTCCCGGAATAGCCCGCTGTCCCCATACACTAGTATCACAGATATCTCCTGCTTACCTTCCACTCCCGAAATGGCCCACTGTCCCCATACACTAGTATCACAGATATATCCTGCTTACCTTTCTCGCCCGGAATGGCCCGCTGTCCCTATACACTAGTATCACAGATATCTCCTGCTTACCTTTCTCTCCAAGAACGGCCGGCTGTCCACATACACTAGTATCACAGATATCTCCTACTTAAATTCCTCTCCAGGAATGGCCGCTATCCCCATACACTAGTATCACAGATATCTCCTGCTTACCTTCCACTCCAGGTATGGCCCGCTGTCCCCATACATTAGTATCACATATATCTCCTGCTTACCTTTCTCTCCCGGAATGGCCCGCTGTCCCCATACACTAGTATCACAGATATCTCCTGCTTACCTTCCTCTCCCGGAATGGCCGCTGTCCTCATACACTAGTATCACAGATATCTCCTACTTAAATTCCTCTCCCGGAATGGCCTCTACCCCCATACACTAGTATCACAGATATCTCCTGCTTACCTTCCACTCCCGGAATGGCCCGCTGTCCCTATACATTAGTATAACATATATCTCCTGCTTACCTTCCTCTCCCGGAATAGCCCGCTGTCCCCATACACTAGTATCACAGATATCTCCTGCTTACCATCCACTCCTGAAATGGCCCACTGTCCCCATACACTAGTATCACAGATATATCCTGCTTACCTTTCTCGCCCGGAATGGCCCGCTGTCCCCATACACTAGTATGTATCACAGATATCTCCTGCTTACCTTTCTCTCCCGGAATGGCCCGCTGTCCCCATACACTAGTATCACAGATATCTCCTGCTTACCTTTCTCTCCCGGAATGGCCTGCTGTCCCCATACACTAGTATCACAGATATCTCCTACTTACCTTCCTCTCCCGGAATAGCCTGCTGTCCCCATACACTAGCATCACATATATCTCCTGCTCACCTTCCTCTCCCGGAATGGCCTGCTGTCCTCATACACTAGTATCACAGATATCTCCTGCTTACCTTCCTCTCCTGGAATGACCTGCTGTCCCCATACACTAGTATCACAGATATCTCCTGCTTACCTTCCACTCCCGGAATAGCCCGCTGTCCCCATACATTAGTATCACAGATATCTCCTGCTTACCTTTCTCTCCTGGAATGGCCTGCTGTCCCCATACACTAGTATCACAGATATCTTCTGCTTACCTTCCACTCCCGAAATGGCCCCCTGTCCCCATACATTAGTATCACAGATATCTCCTGCTTACCTATCTCTCCCGGAATGGCCCTCTGTCCCCATACACTAGTATCACAGATATCTCCTGCTTACCTTTCTCTCCCAAAATGGCCCGCTGTACCCATACACTAGTATCACAGATATCTCCTGCTTACCTTCCACTCCCGAAATGGCCCGCTGTCCCCATACACTAGTATCACAGATATCTCCTGCTTACCTTCCTCTCCCGGAATGGCCGCTGTCCTCATACACTAGTATGACAGATATCTCCTGCTTACCTTTCTCTCCTGGAATGGCCCACTGTCCTCACACACTAGTATCACAGATATCTCCTAGTTACCTTTCTCTCCTGGAAAGGCCCGCTGTCCCCATTCACTAGTATCACAGATATCTCCTGCTTACCTTTCTCTCCTGGAATGGCCCGCTGTCCACATACACTGGTATCACAGATGTCTTCTGCTTACCTTCCACTCCCGAAATGGCCCCCTGTCCCCATACATTAGTATCACATATATCTCCTGCTTACCTTTCTCTCCCGGAATGGCCCTCTGTCCCCATACACTAGTATCACAGATATCTCCTGCTTACCTTTCTCTCCCAAAATGGCCCGCTGTCCCCATACACTAGTATCACAGATATCTCCTGCTTACCTTCCACTCCCGAAATGGCCCGCTGTCCCCATACACTAGTATCACAGATATCTCCTGCTTACCTTCCTCTCCCGGAATGGCCGCTGTCCTCATACACTAGAATGACAGATATCTCCTGCTTACCTTTCTCTCCAAGAATGGCCCGCTGTCCCCACACACTAGTATCACAGATATCTCCTGCTTACCTTTCTCTCCTGGAATGGCCTGCTGTCCCCATACACTAGTATCACAGATATCTCCTGCTTACCTTTCTCTCCCAGAATGGCCTGCTGTCCTCATACACTAGTATCACAGATAACTCCTGCTTACCTTTTTCTCCCGAAATGGCCCGCTGTCCCCATACACTAGTATCACAGATATCTCCTGCTTACCTTCCTCTCCCGGAATGGCTGCTGTCCTCATACACTAGTATCACAGATATCTCCTACTTAAATTCCTCTCCCGGAATGGACTTTACCCCCATACACTACTATCAAAGATATCTCCTGCTTACCTTCCACTCCCGGAATGGCCCGCTGTCCCTATACATTAGTATAACATATATCTCCTGCTTACCTTCCTCTCCCGGAATAGCCCGCTGTCCCCATACACTAGTATCACAGATATCTCCTGCTTACCATCCACTCCCGAAATGGCCCACTGTCCCCATACATTATTAACACATATATCTCCTGCTTACCTTCCTCTCCCGGTATGGCCCGCTGTCCCCATAGATTAGTATCACATATATCTCCTGCTTACCTTTCTCTCCCGGAAAGGCCCGCTATCCCCATACACTAGTATCACAGATATCTCCTGCTTACCTTCCTCTCCCGGAATGGCCCGCTGTCCCCATACACTAGTATCACAGATATATCCTGCTTTCCTTTCTCTCCCGGTATGGCCCGCTGTCCCCATACACTAGTATCACAGATAACTCCTACTTACCTTCCGCTCCCGGAATGGCCCGCTGTCCCCATACATTAGTATCACATATATCTCCTGTTTACCTTTCTCTCCCGGAATGGCCCGCTGTCCCCATACACTAGTATCGCAGATATCTCGTGCTTACCTTCCTCTCCCGGAATGGCCCGCTGTCCCCGTACACTAGTATCACAGATATCTCCTACTTACCTTTCTCTCCCGGAATGGCCCGCTGTCCCCATACACGAGTATCACATATATTTCCTGCTTACCTTTCTCTCCTGGAATGGCCCGCTATCCCCATACACTAGTATCACAGATATATCCTGCTTACCTTTTTCTCCTGGAATGTCCCGCTGTCCCCATACACTAGTATCACAGATATCTCCTGCTTACCTTCCTCTCCCGGAATGGCCCACTGTCCCCATACATTAGTATCACATATATCTCCTGCTTACCTTTCTCTCCCGGAATGGCCCGCTGTCCCCATACACTAGTATCACAGATATCTCCTGCTTACCTTTCTCTCCCAGAATGGCCCGCTGTCCCCATACACTAGTATCACAGATATATCCTACTTAAATTCCTCTCCCGGAATGGCCGCTATCCCCATACACTAGTATCACAGATATCTCCTGCTTACCTTCCACTCCCGGAATGGCCCGCTGTCCCCATACATTATTAACACATATATCTCCTGCTTACCTTCCTCTCCCGGTATGGCCCGCTGTCCCCATAGATTAGTATCACATATATCTCCTGCTTACCTTTCTCTCCCGGAAAGGCCCGCTATCCCCATACACTAGTATCACAGATATCTCCTGCTTACCTTCCTCTCCCGGAATGGCCCGCTGTCCCCATACACTAGTATCACAGATATCTCCAGCTTTCCTTTCTCTCCCGGAATGGCCCGCTGTCCCCATACACTAGTATCACAGATAACTCCTACTTACCTTCCACTCCCGGAATTGCCCGCTGTCCCCATACATTAGTATCACATATATCTCCTTCTTACCTTTCTCTCCGGGAATGGCCCGCTGTCCCCATACACTAGTATCGCAGATATCTCGTGCTTACCTTCCTCTCCCGGAATGGCCCGCTGTCCCCGTACACTAGTATCACAGATATCTCCTACTTACCTTTCTCTCCCGGAATGGCCCGCTGTCCCCATACACGAGTATCACATATATTTCCTGCTTACCATTCTCTCCTGGAATGGCCCGCTATCCCCATACACTAGTATCACAGATATATCCTGCTTACCATTTTCTCCCGGAATGTCCCGCTGTCCCCATACACTAGTATCACAGATATCTCCTGCTTACCTTCCTCTCCCGGAATGGCCCGCTGTCCCCATACATTAGTATCACATATATCTCCTGCTTACCTTTCTCTCCCGGAATGGCCCGCTGTCCCCATACACTAGTATCACAGATATCTCGTGCTTACCTTCCTCTCCCGGAATGGCCCGCTGTCCCCATACACTAGTATCACAGATATCCCCTACTTACCTTTCTCTCCCGGAATGGCCCGCTGTCCCCATACACGAGTATCCCATATATCTCCTGCTTACCTTTCTCTCCTGGAATGGCCCGCTATCCCTATACACTAGTATCACAGATATATCCTGCTTACCTTTTTCTCCTGGAATGTCCCGCTGTCCCCATACACTAGTATCACAGATATCTCCTGCTTACCTTCCTCTCCCGGAATGGCCCGCTGTCCCCATACACTAGTATCACAGATATCTCCTGCTTTCCTTCCTCTCCCGGAATGGCCGCTGTCCTCATACACTAGTATCACAGATATCTCCTACTTAAATTCCTCTCCCGGAATGGCCTCTACCCCCATACACTAGTATCACAGATATCTCCTGCTTACCTTCCACTCCCGGAATGGCCCACTGTCCCTATACACTAGTATCACAGATATCTCCTGCTTACCTTTCTCTCCCAGAATGGCCCGCTGTCCCCATACACTAGTATCACAGATATATCCTACTTAAATTCCTCTCCCGGAATGGCCGCTATCCCCATACACTAGTATCACAGATATCTCCTGCTTACCTTCCACTCCCGGAATGGCCCGCTGTCCCCATACATTATTAACACATATATCTCCTGCTTACCTTCCTCTCCCGGTATGGCCCGCTGTCCCCATAGATTAGTATCACATATATCTCCTGCTTACCTTTCTCTCCCGGAAAGGCCCGCTATCCCCATACACTAGTATCACAGATATCTCCTGCTTACCTTCCTCTCCCGGAATGGCCCGCTGTCCCCATACACTAGTATCACAGATATCTCCAGCTTTCCTTTCTCTCCCGGAATGGCCCGCTGTCCCCATACACTAGTATCACAGATAACTCCTACTTACCTTCCACTCCCGGAATTGCCCGCTGTCCCCATACATTAGTATCACATATATCTCCTTCTTACCTTTCTCTCCGGGAATGGCCCGCTGTCCCCATACACTAGTATCGCAGATATCTCGTGCTTACCTTCCTCTCCCGGAATGGCCCGCTGTCCCCGTACACTAGTATCACAGATATCTCCTACTTACCTTTCTCTCCCGGAATGGCCCGCTGTCCCCATACACGAGTATCACATATATTTCCTGCTTACCATTCTCTCCTGGAATGGCCCGCTATCCCCATACACTAGTATCACAGATATATCCTGCTTACCATTTTCTCCCGGAATGTCCCGCTGTCCCCATACACTAGTATCACAGATATCTCCTGCTTACCTTCCTCTCCCGGAATGGCCCGCTGTCCCCATACATTAGTATCACATATATCTCCTGCTTACCTTTCTCTCCCGGAATGGCCCGCTGTCCCCATACACTAGTATCACAGATATCTCGTGCTTACCTTCCTCTCCCGGAATGGCCCGCTGTCCCCATACACTAGTATCACAGATATCCCCTACTTACCTTTCTCTCCCGGAATGGCCCGCTGTCCCCATACACGAGTATCCCATATATCTCCTGCTTACCTTTCTCTCCTGGAATGGCCCGCTATCCCTATACACTAGTATCACAGATATATCCTGCTTACCTTTTTCTCCTGGAATGTCCCGCTGTCCCCATACACTAGTATCACAGATATCTCCTGCTTACCTTCCTCTCCCGGAATGGCCCGCTGTCCCCATACACTAGTATCACAGATATCTCCTGCTTTCCTTCCTCTCCCGGAATGGCCGCTGTCCTCATACACTAGTATCACAGATATCTCCTACTTAAATTCCTCTCCCGGAATGGCCTCTACCCCCATACACTAGTATCACAGATATCTCCTGCTTACCTTCCACTCCCGGAATGGCCCACTGTCCCTATACATTAGTATAACATATATCTCCTGCTTACCTTCCTCTCCCGGAATAGCCCGCTGTCCCCATACACTAGTATCACAGATATCTCCTGCTTACCATCCACTCCCGAAATGGCCCACTGTCCCCATACACTAGTATCACAGATATATCCTGCTTACCTTTCTCGCCCGGAATGGCCCGCTGTCCCCATACACTAGTAAGTATCACAGATATCTCCTGCTTACCTTTCTCTCCCGGAATGGCCCGCTGTCCCCATACACTAGTATCACAGATATCTCCTGCTTACCTTTCTCTCCCAGAATGGCCGGCTGTCCCCATACACTAGTATCACAGATATCTCCTACTTAAATTCCTGTCCCGGAATGGCCGCCATCCCCATACACTAGTATCACAGATATCTCCTGCTTACCTACCACTCCTGGTATGGCCCGCTGTCCCCATACATTAGTATCACATATATCTCCTGCTTACCTTTCTCACCCGGAATGGCCCGCTATCCCCATACACTAGTATCACAGATATCTCCTCCTTACCTTCCTCTCCCGGAATGGCCCACTGTCCCCATACACTAGTATCACAGATATCTCCTGCTTACCTTTCTCTCCCAGAATGGCCCGCTGTCCCCATACACTAGTATCACAGATATCGCCTGCTTACCTTCCTCTCCCGGAATGGCCCGCTGTCCCCATACACTAGTATCACAGATATCTCCTACTTACCTTCCTCTCCCGGAATAGCCTGCTGTCCCCATACATTAGCATCACATAATCACATATATCTCCTGCTTACCTTTCTCTCCCGGAATGGCCCTCTGTCCCCATACACTAGTATCACAGATATCTCCTGCTTACCTTTCTCTCCCAAAATGGCCCGCTGTCCCCATACACTAGTATCACAGATATCTCCTGCTTACCTTCCACTCCCGAAATGGCCCGCTGTCCCCATACACTAGTATCACAGATATCTCCTGCTTACCTTTCTCTCCCGGAATGGCCCTTTGTCCCCATACACTAGTATCACAGATGTCTCCTGCTTACCTTCCTCTCCCGGAATGGCCGCTGTCCTCATATACTAGTATCACAGATATCTCCTGCTTACCTTTCTCTCCCGGAATGGCCCGCTGTCCCCATACACTAGTATCACAGATATCTCCTGCTTACCTTTCTCTCCTGGAATGGCCCGCTATCCCCATACACTAGTATCACAGATATCTCCTGCTTACCTTCCTCTCCCGGAATGGCCGCTGTCCTCATACACTAGTATCACAGATATCTCCTGCTTACCTTTCTCTCCCGGAAAGGCCCGCTGTCCCCATACACTAGTATCACAGATGTCTCCTGCTTACCTTTCTCTCCTGGAATGGCCCGCTGTCCCCATACACTAGTATCACAGATATCTCCTGCTTTCCTTTCTTTCCCAGAATGGCCCTTTGTCCCCATACACTTGTATCACAGATATCTCCTGCTTACCTTTCTCTTCCGGAATGGCCCGCTGTCCACATACACTAGTATCACAGATGTCTCCTGCTTACCTTTCTCTCCCAGAATGGGCCGCTGTCCCCATACACTAGTATCACAGATATCTCCTGCTTTCCTTTCTTTCCCAGAATGGCCCTTTGTCCCCATACACTTGTATCACAGATATCTCCTGCTTACCTTTCTCTCCCGGAATGGCCCGCTGTCCACATACACTAGTATCACAGATGTCTCCTGCTTACCTTTCTCTCCCAGAATGGCCCGCTGTCCCCATACACTAGTATCACAGATATCTCCTGCTTACCTTCCTCTCCCGGAATGGTCCGATGTCCCCATACATTAGTATCACAGATATCTCCTGTTTACCTTCCACTCCTGGAATACTTTCTACAGTGTTTATAATCCCCCCCCCCAGTAACTGTAGACAAGGGAGCAGAGTGGAAGGGGAACAGGTACCAGGCCTATTGGCTGGGCTCGGTGGGTGCCTAGGGAAGCTGCAACGCATAGTATTTTTAATTTGCTTTTGCTTTTTGGAGGATGCTCAGCCACGCCTCCTGTATTTGGCCACACCCCCGGTACCTGGGCCTCATTGAACTCAGCAATTAATATGCTCCTGTAGAGCTACGTGTAGCTGTGTATTTATGTGCTATATGTTTAAACACAATAACGATTCCATCATGATTAGCGAGTACAGTAAGCAGTACTACAGAACTCGCAATGAATATGTCGTCGTACCTGGAAACGCGGCCAAGCCTGACAAGGGAGCGTGCTAGCTACCCCTGGGGCACTCAGTTTGCACTCCCTCGATCCACCTGCCCAGGCATAAAGGGCACCAAGTGCGAGTTATTGTAAAGTGCAATTTTATGTGCTGCAGTTGGATTTACGGCCAGCTCTGAAGCAGGTCCTACGCTCTAAAATGACAGCACTTAACCCCTAACCCACCTCTTCAGACAGTGTATATCTTCCTCATTTGTTTTATGAGAGCTAAAGTGATTTTTCACTTGCAAAGTAAATATTCTGTTGGCAGAAGGAGGGATGAAGACGCTCTCTTATAGTCCTGTTCTCTAATCCCTTTGTCAGCTGTTTGCAACATTGGACAAGTCACTTAATCCCTCTGTGTCTCAGCGTCCGCCCCTTAGACTCTAAAAACAAGTTCCCCGTTTGTCAGCTCTGACTTTTTATTTTTCTCAGCATCTGCAGTAATTGTCTATAGAAACAAACTCTTCCAGGGAATCAGCTATTTTACAAAAATATGAATTATTAAATTGTCTTCAGTGAACATAGGGCCTGATTTAGAGACGCACGCCAATGCCATCATGACTGCGATTTCGTACACATCGCAGCTGCGAAAATATGCTAATGGTTGCAAAGCTTACCCGAGTATAAGGAAGCTCACTGCTGCCTTCTCACGTCGCTTACGTGCGTAAATATCAGCAACATCGACGGACATCAAGCAGCCACGTTGCCCTTGCGGGGGGGTTTAACCTGCCGCAGCCTTGGGAGCTCTTCTGACGTGCAGAGCTGGGTATGCAATTGCAGTGGCTAATTTATGCACGCCCATGAAACCGCGTCCAAACGGACAAACACGTCTGCATTTTTCAGAACCCCCCCGTCACCACCCACAAATGGCACTTCCTGTCAATCACTCTGCGAGGGGTCTGAGTAGCCCCTGCGATCGCAGTCCTGACCGCAATGGCTCGTTCGCACCCACACACTGCGATGAATACACTTGCGCAGAACGCAACAATCGGCCGTTTGTGCGCATATTAGCAACTGTGTTCCTTGCTGAATCAGGCCCTATGTACGAAGCCTTGAAATTAGATAAAGTGGATGGTCCTAAGTGTCACTTTACAGCATACTTGCCTACCCTCCCGGAATTCGCAGTAGGCTCACTGTTTTTTGGGTAACCCCCCGTACCCCCGGAAGGGTTCCTAGTGAAGTTGGCAGAGGGGAGAGAAAATTAGCAGGGATCGGCGGTTCCAAGCATTGGGGACCGGGCCTAATGGCGCGATTCTATGAGAATTGCGTAATTTAGCCCCACCTCCTATTTTAAATATTCATAATCACGGTGAATGTTCACAAGGGGGCGTGGCTTAGTGACGCTATTTGGTCAGCCCCGCCACAATACCGCCCACCTGCTTCACCTCCCCGGGCTTCTCCCGGGGAGGAAAATGTAATAGTCGGCAAGTATGCTTTACAGGCTGTGTTTAAAAAATGTCAGTTAGGAGCCGATTGGTTGGTACTTTATCTTTATCCACTTAATCTCTTTCCCAAGTTTAGTACATTGACCCCTTAGTACAGTGGTCGGGGAACAGGGGTAAATTACCCCACATGGGGTAAAAATGAAATTCCTGGGGGTAATGGACGGACAGCCGGGCATGCATATGAATCATGCTATAATATAGAATGATTCCTATGCATGCCCGGCTGTGCTGCAGGGAGGCTCTATGCCGGACGCCCGCTGAGATGTTATTACCAGAGGGCGCCCGGCTCCTTCCCTGCAGCGCCACGTTAGCCGGAGGCTGGAGTTCTCTTCTGAACTCCAGCTTCCGCCTCTCTCCATGCGCACTATGGGAGAGACGTCATGCCATCTGTCCCATAGTTCAGAGGAGTAGCCGGGCGCACAGGACGGCGGCGGATTTTTGTCCAAGCGGCACTACAGGGGCATTATATGGTAGCACTACTACAGGGGCATTATATGGTAGCACTACTACAGGGGCATTATATGGGGGCACTACTACAGGGGCACTATATGGGGGCACTATTACAGGGACATTATATGGGGCACTACTACAGGGGCATAACTATGGGGTCACTACTACAGGGGCATTATATGGGGGCACTACTACAGGAGCCTAACTATGGGGGCACTACTACAGGGGCATTATATGGGGGCACTACTACAGGGGCACTATATGGGGGCACTATTACAGGGGCATTATATGGGGCACTACTACAGGGGCATAACTATGGGGGCACTACTACAGGGGCATAACTATGGGGGCACTATTACAGGGGCATTATATGGTTGCACTACTACAGGGGCATTATATGGTTGCACTACTACAGGGGCATTATATGGGGGCACTTCTACAGGGGCATTATATGGGGGCACTACTACAGGGGCATTATATGGGGGCTCTACTACAGGGGCATAACTATGGGGGCACTACTACAAGGGCATTAGATGGGGGCACTGCTACAGGGGCATAACTATGGGGGCACTACTACAAGGGCATTAGATGGGGGCACTACTACAGGGGCATTATATGGGGGCATACTATATGATTTCCTTCTTTTCAAATCAAGGGGGTAACGTCGGCATATCTAAATATTTTGGGGGGTAAAAGGCAAAAAAGTTCCCTGACCCCTTAGTTAGTACATAGACCCTTTAGTTAGTACATAGACCCCTTTGTGTGGAAAATGCAATCCAAAATGTGCAGTGAGACAATGATAAATCTAAGGATAATCTGTGTTTACTGCAGTAGAGTTTAGAGATGAGTGAACCCTACTAAACTGTTCCACCCAGCATTCGCCTTACTCCACAGAGAACGTTTTGTAGGTAGAAAGTGACATTCAATGTTCTGCACAGAATTCATCCCGTCTCCCCTTATACACATAACAGAGAACCATCCTAAATAAGGCCATCAAATGTGTGGAAAGCAAATTTACCAATACAAAGTTGAATGTGATTCCGCATGAACGCAATTGAGGGATTGTATCGCTGGTCCTTTGCATCCTGGCGAAAATGGTCTTTTATGCTGCAAAATGAGATTATTCATCTCCAGAGCAGGTTTGATGTCCCTCCGTGCCCATGTCATTGATGTGCACTCATACAGATTTTATTTATCTTGTGAGTAATTGCCTGAGACAGCGGATATCTGCGTGAGCCTTTTAGTGCGCCCAGATGTTTTCATGCTGTAATTCACCAAAAGAACACAATTCAGAATAATAGAGAGACCCTTATGTGACTTTTTAACTGGTATTAAAATGTTGATGTTTGGCCTGTACTACTGACTGTGACAGGTAGGGGGAGCTGTGTCTATACTGAAACAAAACATTTTGATTAGTGTAATGAAAACTCATTTTTTTTTTAGAAGGAGATCGTATTATGTAAGAGTTCAGCCTTAATTTAGTGAAACGTGTTGTATGAGAAAAACAAATATGGTACTGATAGTGACATAAATGGTAGAGCATTGCCTAGTACATGTATACATGTGATAATTAGCCAAGTCGGTAACAACAAGCTATAATAAGGAAAACATATGAACTTTCTTTAAACAGGTTGGGAGTCACCATTTTAACTTTTCGTAACGACAACATCTCCACTTCTAAAAACTCGCACTTTAGTAAATGTACTCCTTAGGGTGCCTTAAGGGCCGAGTTTGGGAACCATTGCCTTATGCAGTTTCTGATTTTTCATTGATTTTCTAATTCCAATAAATTAGCCTGAATTTGTCATTTCAGATAAAAAAAATGCTTTTAAGTACTTTACATCATGACAGGTAATCTCAGCTGGAAATAAATGGGGGAAACAGAAGTAGGTTTTACCTAAAACAATTTGTATTTTTCTTTATGGAATAATGCATTATTTTACATATTTAAATATATCTAAATTAGTTTCAGTCCCACAGCACATTGAAGAATATGCTTATTTTTTAAAACTGCAATAATTTAAAAGACAAAACCAACCTGGTGATATTAATTATTGATGCTTTAATGATAAAGGCTAACTCGCTTTACCCCCCTCAGGCTGTAGCAGAGAGGCTAGCCCCATACACACAGTAATATGACATAATGTGACAGCCTTGGCAATGACTCCACAAGCTTTATACACCTCAGGCTGTAGCAGAGAGGCTAGCCCCATACACACAGTAACATGACATAATGTGACAGCCTTGGTAATAACTCCACAAGCTTTATCCACCTCAGGCTGTAGCAGAGTGGCTAGCTCCATACACACAGTAACATGACATAATGTGACAGCCTTGGTAATGACTCCACAAACTTTATCCACCTCAGGCTGTAGCAGAGATACTAGCCCCATACACACAGTAACATGACATAATGTGACAGCCTTGGTAATGACCCCACAAGCTTTATCCACCTCAGGCTGTAGCAGAGAGGCTAGCCCCATACACACAGTAATATGACATAATGTGACAGCCTTGGTAATGACCACACAAGCTTTATCCACCTCAGGCTGTAGCAGAGAGGTTAGCCCCATACACACAGTAACATGACATAATGTGACAGCCTTGGTAATGACTCCACAAGCTTTATCCACCTCAGGCTGTAGCAGAGAGGCTAGCCCCATACACACAGTAACATGGCATAATGTGACAGCCTTGGTAATGACTCCATGAGCTTTAACCACCTCAGGCTGTAGCAGAGAGGCTAGCCCCATACACACAGTAACATGACATAATGTGACAGCCTTGGTAATGACTCCATGAGCTTTATCCACCTCAGGCTGTAGCAGAGAGGCTAGCCCCATACACACAGTAACATGGCATAATGTGACAGCCTTGGTAATGACTCAATGAGCTTTATCCACCTCAGGCTGTAGCAGAGAGGCTAGCCCCATACACACAGTAATATGACATAATGTGACAGCCTTGGCAATGACTCCACAAGCTTTATACACCTCAGGCTGTAGCAGAGAGGCTAGCCCCATACACACAGTAACATGCATAATGTGACAGCCTTGGTAATGACTCCACAAGCTTTATCCACCTCAGGCTGTAGCATAGTGGCTAGCTCCATACACACAGTAACATGACAATGTGACAGCCATGGTAATGACTCCACAAACTTTATCCACCTCAGGCTGTAGCAGAGATACTAGCCCCATACACACAGTAACATGACATAATGTGACAGCCTTGGTAATGACCCCACAAGCTTTATCCACCTCAGGCTGTAGCAGAGAGGCTAGCCCCATACACACAGTAATATGACATAATGTGACAGCCTTGGTAATGACCCCACAAGCTTTATCCACCTCAGGCTGTAGCAGAGAGGTTAGCCCCATACACACAGTAACATGACATAATGTGACAGCCTTGGTAATGACTCCACAAGCTTTATACACCTCAGGCTGTAGCAGAGAGACTAGCCCCATACACACAGTAACATGACATAATGTGACAGCCTTGGTAATGACTCCACAAACTTTATCCACCTCAGGCTGTAGCAGAGAGGCTAACCCCATACACAGTAACATGACATAATGTGACAGCCTTGGTAATGACACCACAAGCTTTATCCACCTCAGGCTGTAGCAGAGAGGCTAGCCCCATACACACAGTAACATGACATAATGTGACAGCCTTGGTAATGACTCCACAAGCATTATCCACCTCAGGCTGTAGCAGAGAGGCTAGCCCCATACACACAGTAACATGACATAATGTGACAGCCTTGGTAATGACTCCACTAGCTTTATCCAGCTCAGGCTGTAGCAGAGAGGCTAGCCCCATACACACAGTAACATGACATAATGTGACAGCCTTGGTAAGGACTCCACAAGCTTTATCCACCTCAGGCTGTAGCAGAGAGGCTAGCCCCATACACACGGTAACATGACATAATGTGACAGCCTTGGTAATGACTCCATGAGCTTTATCCACCTCAGGCTGTAGCAGAGAGGCTAGCCCCATACACACAGTTACATGACGTAATGTGACAGCCTTGGTAATGACTCCATGAGCTTTATCCACCTCAGACTGTAGCAGAGAGGCTAGCCCCATACACACAGTAACATGACATAATGTGACAGCCTTGGTAATGACTCCATGAGCTTTATCCACCTCAGCCTGTAGCAGAGAGGCTAGCCCCATACACACAGTAACATGACATAATGTGACAGCCTTGGTAATGACACCACAAGCTTTATCCACCTCAGGCTGTAGCAGAGAGACTAGCCCCATACACACAGTAACATGACATAATGTGACAGCCTTGGTAATGACACCACAAGCTTTATCCACCTCAGGCTGTAGCAGAGAGGCTAGCCCCATACACACAGTAACATGACATAATGTGACAGCCTTGGTAATGACTCCACAAGCATTATCCACCTCAGGCTGTAGCAGAGAGGCTAGCCCCATACACACAGTAACATGACATAATGTGACAGCCTTGGTAATGACTCCACTAGCTTTATCCACCTCAGGCTGTAGCAGAGAGGCTAGCCCCATACACACGGTAACATGACATAATGTGACAGCCTTGGTAAGGACTCCACAAGCTTTATCCACCTCAGGCTGTAGCAGAGAGGCTAGCCCCATACACACGGTAACATGACATAATGTGACAGCCTTGGTAATGACTCCATGAGCTTTATCCACCTCAGGCTGTAGCAGAGAGGCTAGCCCCATACACACAGTTACATGACGTAATGTGACAGCCTTGGTAATGACTCCATGAGCTTTATCCACCTGAGACTGTAGCAGAGAGGCTAGCCCCATACACACAGTAACATGACATAATGTGACAGCCTTGGTAATGACTCCATGAGCTTTATCCACCTCAGCCTGTAGCAGAGAGGCTAGCCCCATACACACAGTAACATGACATAATGTGACAGCCTTGGTAATGACACCACAAGCTTTATCCACCTCAGCCTGTAGCAGAGAGACTAGCCCCATACACACAGTAACATGACATAATGTGACAGCCTTGGTAATGACTCCACAAGCTTTATCCACCTCAGGCTGTAGCAGAGAGGCTAGCCCCATACACACAGTAACATGACATAATGTGACAGCCTTGGTAATGACTCCACAAGCTTTACCCACCTCAGGGTGTAGCAGAGAGGCTAGCCCCATACACACGGTAACATGATATAATGTGACAGCCTTGGTAATGACTCCATGAGCTTAATCCACCTCAGGCTGTAGCAGAGAGGCTAGCCCCATACACACAGTAACATGACATAATGTGACAGCCTTGGTAATGACTCCATGAGCTTTATCCACCTCAGGCTGTAGCAGATAGGCTAGCCCCATACACACAGTAACATGACATAATGTGACAGCCTTGGTAATGACTCCACAAGCTTTATCCACCTCAGGCTGTAGCAGAGAGGCTAGCCCCATACACACAGTAACATGGCATAATGTGACAGCCTTGGTAATGACTCCACGAGCTTTATCCACCTCAGGCTGTAGCAGAGAGGCTAGCCCCATACACACAGTAACATGACATAATGTGACAGCCTTGGTAATGACTCCATGAGCTTTATCCACCTCAGGCTGTAGCAGAGAGGCTAGCCCCATACACACAGTAATATGACAAAATGTGACAGCCTTGGCAATGACTCCACAAGCTTTATACACCTCAGGCTGTAGCAGAGATGCTAGCCCCATACACACAGTAACATGACATAATGTGACAGCCTTGGTAATGACTCCACAAGCTTTATACACCTCAGGCTGTAGCAGAGAGGCTAGCCCCATACACACAGTAACATGACATAATGTGACAGCCTTGGTAATAACTCCACAAGCTTTATCCACCTCAGGCTGTAGCATAGTGGCTAGCTCCATAAACACAGTAACATGACAATGTGACAGCCTTGGAAATGACTCCACAAGCTTTATCCACCTCAGACTGTAGCAGAGATGCTAGTCCCATATACACAGTAACATGACAATGTGACAGCCTTGGTAATGACCCCACAAGCTTTATCCACCTCAGGCTGTAGCAGAGAGGCTAGCCCCATACACACAGTAATATGACATAATGTGACAGCCTTGGTAATGACCCCACAAGCTTTATCCACCTCAGGCTGTAGCAGAGAGGTTAGCCCCATACACACAGTAACATGACATAATGTGACAGCCTTGGTAATGACTCCACAAGCTTTATACACCTCAGGCTGTAGCAGAGAGACTAGCCCCATACACACAGTAATATGACATAATGTGACAGCCTTGGTAATGACTCCACAAACTTTATCCACCTCAGGCTGTAGCAGAGAGGCTAACCCCATACACAGTAACATGACATAATGTGACAGCCTTGGTAATGACACCACAAGCTTTATCCACCTCAGGCTGTAGCAGAGAGGCTAGCCCCATACACACAGTAACATGACATAATGTGACAGCCTTGGTAATGACTCCACAAGCATTATCCACCTCAGGCTGTAGCAGAGAGGCTAGCCCCATACACACAGTAACATGACATAATGTGACAGCCTTGGTAATGACTCCACTAGCTTTATCCACCTCAGGCTGTAGCAGAGAGGCTAGCCCCATACACACAGTAACATGACATAATGTGACAGCCTTGGTAAGGACTCCACAAGCTTTATCCACCTCAGGCTGTAGCAGAGAGGCTAGCCCCATACACACGGTAACATGACATAATGTGACAGCCTTGGTAATGACTCCATGAGCTTTATCCACCTCAGGCTGTAGCAGAGAGGCTAGCCCCATACACTCAGTTACATGACGTAATGTGACAGCCTTGGTAATGACTCCATGAGCTTTATCCACCTCAGACTGTAGCAGAGAGGCTAGCCCCATACACACAGTAACATGACATAATGTGACAGCCTTGGTAATGACTCCATGAGCTTTATCCACCTCAGCCTGTAGCAGAGAGGCTAGCCCCATACACACAGTAACATGACATAATGTGACAGCCTTGGTAATGACACCACAAGCTTTATCCACCTCAGGCTGTAGCAGAGAGGCTAGCCCCATACACACAGTAACATGACATAATGTGACAGCCTTGGTAATGACTCCACAAGCATTATCCACCTCAGGCTGTAGCAGACAGGCTAGCCCCATACACACAGTAACATGACATAATGTGACAGCCTTGGTAATGACTCCACTAGCTTTATCCACCTCAGGCTGTAGCAGAGAGGCTAGCCCCATACACACGGTAACATGACATAATGTGACAGCCTTGGTAAGGACTCCACAAGCTTTATCCACCTCAGGCTGTAGCAGAGAGGCTAGCCCCATACACACGGTAACATGACATAATGTGACAGCCTTGGTAATGACTCCATGAGCTTTATCCACCTCAGGCTGTAGCAGAGAGGCTAGCCCCATACACACAGTTACATGACGTAATGTGACAGCCTTGGTAATGACTCCATGAGCTTTATCCACCTGAGACTGTAGCAGAGAGGCTAGCCCCATACACACAGTAACATGACATAATGTGACAGCCTTGGTAATGACTCCATGAGCTTTATCCACCTCAGCCTGTAGTAGAGAGGCTAGCCCCATACACACAGTAACATGACATAATGTGACAGCCTTGGTAATGACACCACAAGCTTTATCCACCTCAGGCTGTAGCAGAGAGACTAGCCCCATACACACAGTAACATGACATAATGTGACAGCCTTGGTAATGACTCCACAAGCTTTATCCACCTCAGGCTGTAGCAGAGAGGCTAGCCCCATACACACAGTAACATGACATAATGTGACAGCCTTGGTAATGACTCCACAAGCTTTACCCACCTCAGGGTGTAGCAGAGAGGCTAGCCCCATACACACGGTAACATGATATAATGTGACAGCCTTGGTAATGACTCCATGAGCTTAATCCACCTCAGGCTGTAGCAGAGAGGCTAGCCCCATACACACAGTAACATGACATAATGTGACAGCCTTGGTAATGACTCCATGAGCTTTATCCACCTCAGGCTGTAGCAGATAGGCTAGCCCCATACACACAGTAACATGACATAATGTGACAGCCTTGGTAATGACTCCACAAGCTTTATCCACCTCAGGCTGTAGCAGAGAGGCTAGCCCCATACACACAGTAACATGGCATAATGTGACAGCCTTGGTAATGACTCCACGAGCTTTATCCACCTCAGGCTGTAGCAGAGAGGCTAGCCCCATACACACAGTAACATGACATAATGTGACAGCCTTGGTAATGACTCCATGAGCTTTATCCACCTCAGGCTGTAGCAGAGAGGCTAGCCCCATACACACAGTAATATGACAAAATGTGACAGCCTTGGCAATGACTCCACAAGCTTTATACACCTCAGGCTGTAGCAGAGATGCTAGCCCCATACACACAGTAACATGACATAATGTGACAGCCTTGGTAATGACTCCACAAGCTTTATACACCTCAGGCTGTAGCAGAGAGGCTAGCCCCATACACACAGTAACATGACATAATGTGACAGCCTTGGTAATAACTCCACAAGCTTTATCCACCTCAGGCTGTAGCATAGTGGCTAGCTCCATAAACACAGTAACATGACAATGTGACAGCCTTGGAAATGACTCCACAAACTTTATCCACCTCAGACTGTAGCAGAGATGCTAGTCCCATACACACAGTAACATGACAATGTGACAGCCTTGGTAATGACCCCACAAGCTTTATCCACCTCAGGCTGTAGCAGAGAGGCTAGCCCCATACACACAGTAATATGACATAATGTGACAGCCTTGGTAATGACCCCACAAGCTTTATCCACCTCAGGCTGTAGCAGAGAGGTTAGCCCCATACACACAGTAACATGACATAATGTGACAGCCTTGGTAATGACTCCACAAGCTTTATACACCTCAGGCTGTAGCAGAGAGGCTAGCCCCATACACACAGTAACATGACATAATGTGACAGCCTTGGTAATGACTCCACAAACTTTATCCACCTCAGGCTGTAGCAGAGAGGCTAGCCCCATACACACAGTAACATGACATAATGTGACAGCCTTGGTAATGACACCACAAGCTTTATCCACCTCAGGCTGTAGCAGAGAGGCTAGCCCCATACACACAGTAACATGACATAATGTGACAGCCTTGGTAATGACTCCACAAGCATTATCCACCTCAGGCTGTAGCAGAGAGGCTAGCCCCATACACACAGTAACATGACATAATGTGACAGCCTTGGTAATGACTCCACTAGCTTTATCCACCTCAGGCTGTAGCAGAGAGGCTAGCCCCATACACACAGTAACATGACATAATGTGACAGCCTTGGTAATGACTCCACAAGCTATATCCACCTCAGGGAGCAGCAGAGAGGCTAGCCCCATACACACGGTAACATGATATAATGTGACAGCTTTGGTAATGACTCCATGAGCTTTATCCACCTCAGGCTGTAGCAGAGAGGCTAGCCCCATAAACACAGTAACATGACATAATGTGACAGCCTTGGTAATGACTCCATGAGCTTTATCCACCTCAGGCTGTAGCAGAGAGGCTAGCCCCATACACACAGTAACATGACATAATGTGACAGCCTTGGTAATGACTCCATGAGCTTTATCCACCTCAGGCTGTAGCAGAGAGGCTAGCCCCATACACACAGTAACATGACATAATGTGACAGCCTTGGTAATGACATCACAAGCTTTTTCCACCTCAGGCTGTAGCAGAGAGGCTAGCCCCATACACACAGTAACATGGCATAATGTGACAGCCTTGGTAATGACTCCACAAGCTTTATCCACCTTAGGCTATTTCAGAGAGGCTAGCCCCATACACACAGTAACATTATATAATGTGACAGCCTTGGTAATGACTGCACAAGCTTTATCCACCTCAGGCTGTAGCAGAGAGACTAGCCCCATACACACAGTAACATGGCATAATGTGACAGCCTTGGTAATGACTCCACAAGCTTTATCCACCTCAGGCTGTAGCAGAGGGTCTAGTCCCATACACACAGTAACATGACATAATGTGACAGCCTTGGTAATTACTCCACAAGCTTTATCCACATTACGCTGTAGCAGAGAGGCTAGCCCCATACACACAGTAACATGACATAATGTGACAGCCTTGGTAATGACTCCATGAGCTTTATCCACCTCACACTGTAGCAGAGAGGCTAGCCCCATACACTCAGTAACATAACATAATGTGACAGCCTTGGTAATGACACCACAAGCTTTATCCACCTAAGGCTGTAGCAGAGAGGCTAGCCCCATACACACAGTAACATGACATAATGTGACAGCCTTGGTAATGACCACAAGCTTTATCCACCTCAGGCTGTATCAGAGAGGCTAGCCCCATACACACAGTAACATGACATAACATTACAGCCTTGGTAATTACTCCACAAGCTGTATCCACCTCAGGCTGTATCAGAGAGGTTAGCCCCATACACACAGTAACATGACATAATGTGACAGCCTTGGTAATTACTCCACAAGCTTTATCCACCTCAGGCTGTATCAGAGAGGCTAGCCCCATACACACAGTAACATGACATAACATTACAGCCTTGGTAATTACTCCACAAGCTTTATCCACCTCAGGCTGTAGCAGAGAGGCTAGCCCCATACACACAGTAACATGACATAATGTGACAGCCTTGGTAATGACTCCATGAGCTTTATCCACCTCAGGCTGTAGCAGAGAGGCTAGCCCCATACACACAGTAACATGACATAATGTGACAGCCTTGGTAATTACTCCACCAGCTTTATCCACCTCAGGCTGTAGCAGAGAGGCTAGCCCCATACACACAGTAACATGACATAACATGACAGCCTTGCTAAAAAGAGTAGTCAAGTAGATTTATTAATAGGGGGGTAGGAGGAAACCAGGTCAGGTCACTGTATGAAAATAATGATCACCATACATATGATAGAAGATTGCAGCACAAGAAGGAATATCAAAATTTCAATACAGTAGTTAGAAACAATAGGAATAGGCAATAGCTATTTTCAATATTTAAACAGGCTTCTTTATTTTTGTTGCTGCAGCACCTCTTTGGTTATAACTCGGCAACAGCCGGAGCATGGACAGGACATGATACAGTGTCCCAGTCGCAACTATGGCTTGGACCTGCCACCAAGATGATCCGCTAACCGTGGATCCTATCAACTGTACTTTAAACACACATTAACCTTTGCAAAACACGGATATTCAGTAATAGCAACACAGATTATTACTCATTTGATTTAGCAAGAACCTCAAAACTGTTCAGTACACACAAAGTTCTGTCGTTGGAGTACTCTGTTGCTGGATGACCACTGACCTATAACATACATGAACTGTATTTGTAATCCACAATTGGTAATAGCAATAAGATTAGAATCTAATGCTGTTCTTTCCTGGTTACAGAGAGTCAATGGCTTCGGCTTTCCAATTAAAAAGCACAACATTCCACTTGTGATATATCCCAATTATCTTCAGCACTGCATACTATGAATAAGTGCTCTATACCTCAGCTCAGTATTCACACAAAACGGCTGCTAATCTTTACACTGACAAACTCAGGCACTGTGGACCTCATTCAAAGTCGGTCGAAGCGGCCGCTTGGTCGTACGGGAAAAGGAGCCGTATATGCAAATGATTCCCTCGCAAGTTGCGTCCCTAAGTTCGGATCGGTAGCTGGCCGACCAAGGGGAGGAAGTGGTCGGAAGACAAAAAAATACGCCCCCTTCTCGTACGCATTGCACGTCATCTCCGGGCATATAAGGATTAATCGAGACCATCGGCAACCATCGAAACTGGTCGTAGAGCTTAAGTTTGACCATACCCTCTCTTAAGCTCTACGATCATGTCAGTGTAAAAACCTCCATTTCACATATGCCATGATGCTACTTTGTTAATTATGCACTCCCATAAACCGTATGCACTCCCACAAAACGCCGTCCACATAATTAGGCACGCCTTCGTTCGGATCTCCACTCCCCCGTTTTCAAGCACCTTCCCCTGATACCACCCACAAACGCCTCAATCTGTCACTCAAACTACCGACCTGGCTGTGTTCAAGGAGAGAGAAATTTCTGATCGTAGCGGCTAGTTTGCGCACGCGCATTGCGAACTTTACGCATGCGCTGTATAGCGAACATCGGTGGCGTACGACCTTGCGGCCGCTTCGACCGACTCTGAATGAGGTCCTGTGTCTCTAATAGCACAAACAAGATGAATATCATGCTGTTCACTCAAAATCAGTCTCTTGTACAAGGGTTGTAATTACCATCCCGGCGACAGGATGCTTATGGTCAGAAACCTGGCGTCGGATCCTGCCAGCAGTATGAATCCCATCACCAGAATCCTGACCGCAGGCATCCCAATAGTAAGTATTTGGGTTGGGGGAAGGGTTAGGGTTAGGTAATAGGGGGAGGACTAAGGTTAGGCTGTGGGGGGGAGGGTTAGGCTGCGGGGGAGAAGATTAGGGTTAGGCTGTGGGGGTGAGGGTTAGGCTGCAGGATAGGTGGTGGGTTAAGGGTAAGGGTGTTCCGACATGTAATGGCTCAATCTTGTGGCAGCCTCCTATATTGCAACATCTATTGGATCATGTCAGAGCCAGGGGTATCACAATAACACCTTCAACTTCGAAGCAGCGTACCAGCAGGGCTACCCCCAGATTTCCTGCTTGGTAACACAAGCCATCTACTATTGTCTGGGGGCCTTGGTCTTAGTAAATCTGCTAAGTGGAGCATTTGTCCCATTCTACAGCTGCTATGAGCCCCCACCAGGTGCATCAACCAAGTTCAGGCCAGAGTATTCAGTACCCACCTCTCTCTTGACGCCCCAGAGGTAACTTAATGGTTAATCCACTGGGTTAAGAATCAAAACTTAGTGGATCACCACAGAGTCAAACTGTCTCTGAACTACTGCAGGTGTATTCGCTATGATAGACTCCCGTTCGGCATCTTCATTACTACTGAACATAGACTAATTCTGTTTTATTACAGTTGAGTTACTGAACATGAAACACTACCGTGACCAGTGTGATGTTTGGTACTGGCGTAGGATGGTTACTGAAAATACCGTATACGCCATTTATAACGATAAAACTGATTATTTCATTAATATTTCAGCAAAAACCTTTGTTTAATTTGTTTAAATCAAGTGAGTGTCAGCTTTAACTTAATTGCAATCAGCTGTAAACTCCTGAGCTGCCTTTATATTGCTTCACATGTTTAATTAAACACTGACATGGAGATATCTGTGATTACAGGACCCACGCCTGCTTTGCCCAATGGTTTTTACAGTAGTTCCATGTATTTCTGACAGGCAAAGAGCTCATTCTGAAGTGATGATGATAATACGTTTGGCCAGGGTAACGTAACCATGAGTGGGGAACGCTATTCACCTGTTACAGCAAAGTGCTGGGCGTGGTGTTTTGACAAAGTAATTGCTTTGTGTGATGGGGCAAAGTGTTCCCCATTCACTTACAAGATACGCCTACTGCGCAGATCATCGCATTAAAATACCAGCGTTTCTGAGTCAGAAAATCACAACATTCTAAAACACCCATTGGCCCTAAGCCCACCACAGTGCATATTATGTACAGCTAATCATCCCCCGATTCCACACTGTCCACCGGGGGGCACAATCTATGGAGGAGACTCAATATTCGGATATATAATGTTTGCCGCTGTGTTTTTCGGTTGAGCACACATACGTATACTACGCTGAGAGTGGGCGCCTCAATCCGAGCACATTCAGATGCGCACCAGGAAAGGGGTGTGTACCAGCATTTGCATAAAGTTGCAGGCGGGCGATCACCAATAGCCGCAGCTGTTTCTGCGCCCACCTCCAAATCAGGTCCTTAGGGGTAAATTAACTAAACCTTGGATGGAGATAGAGTGAACAGAGATAAAGTACCAGCCAATCAGCTCCTGTCATGTCACAGGCTGCGTTTGAAAAATGACAGGAGTTGGTTGGTTATTTATCTCCGTTCACTTGATCTGCATACAGGGCTTAGTAAATAGACCCCTTAATCTTTATATGCCTTCTATAACATGGTGGTGTGGTTTTGTGCGTACAGGCACATGGCTATCTCACCAATGGGTAACAGGTTATTTTATGAGCAATGTGCGCAAGATGGGAGGAGATTCCTGTGTCATTTTCCCCACAGTCACCAGAATCGTTAGACAAAGGGCTGGATGCAGCAATGTCAGAGATGCGGTCAAACCCCTGAAAATGAAGTTTTCTGGGATTTTACCGCATTTCTCATATGTACCAAGCCCCTCGGAAAGAGCGGTTATTTTGTAAATGAGGGACTTCCGTGTCTAAGACGTGCGCAGAATGACACAAGCGCTGCTGGGGGTGCTGGGAGAGATACGATTGGATCCATCTCACAGAACTCTCCTGATAGAGGCCGATAGACTTCTGTAGGGTAGCGCCAGCTGCAAAACGCTAAACACCGGAAAAATGGCTGAGACACCCAACGTACAGATACAGATACATATTATTGTACAGATACATATTGTACAGATAGAGATACATATTGTACAGATACATATTGTACAGATATAGACACATATTGTACAGATACATATTGTACAGATAGAGATACATATTGTACAGATAGAGATACATATTTTACAGATACATATTGTACAGATACAGATACATATTGTACAGATACATATTGTACATGTACAGATACGTATTGTACAGATACATATTGTACAGATACATATTGTACAGATACATATTGTACATATACAGATACGTATTGTACAGATACATATTGTACAGATACAGATACATATTGTACAGATAGACACATATTGTACAGATATGTATTGTACAGATAGAGATACATATTGTACAGATACATATTGTACAGATACAAATTGTACAGCTAGAGATACATATTGTACAGATACAAATTGTAAAGATAGAGATACATATTGTACAGACACATATTGTACAGGTACGTATTGTACAGATACATATTGTACAGATACAGACACATATTGTACAGATACATATTGTACAGATACAGACACATATTGTACAGATACGTATTGTACAGATACATATTGTACAGATACAGATACATATTGTACAGATACATATTGTACAGATACAGATACATATTGTACAGATACAGACACATATTGTACAGATACATATTGTACAGATACATATTGTACAGATAGAGATACATATTGTACAGATACATATTGTACAGATACAGACACATATTGTACAGATACATACTGTACAGATACAGACACATATTGTACAGATACGTATTGTACAGATACATATTGTACAGATAGAGATACGTATTGTACAGATACATATTGTACAGATACAGACACATATTGTACAGATACGTATTGTACAGATACATATTGTACAGATACAGATACATATTATACAGATAAATATTGTACAGATACATATTGTACAGATACATATTGTACAGATACAGATACATATTATACAGATAAATATTATACAGACACATATTGTACAGATACATATTGTACAGATACAGATACATATTATACAGATAAATATTGTACATATACAGACACATATTGTACAGATACATATTGTTCAGATACAGATACATATTGTACAGATACATTTTGTACAGATACAGACACATATTGTACAGATATATATTGTACAGATACATATTGTACAGAAACATATTGTACAGCTAGAGATACATATTGTACAGATACATATTGTACAGATAGAGATACATATTGTACAGAAACATATTGTACAGATACAGATACATATTGTACAGATACAGATACATATTGTACAGATACAGACACATATTGTACAGATACATATTGTACAGATACAGACACATATTGTACAGATACATATTGTATAGATATAGACACATATTGTACAGATACATATTGTACAGATACAGACACATTGTACAGATACATATTGTACAGATACATATTGTACAGATAGAGATACATATTGTACAGATACATATTGTACAGATACAGACACATATTGTACAGATACGTATTGTACAGATACATATTGTACAGATACAGACACATATTGTACAGATACATATTGTACAGATACAGACACATATTGTACAGATACGTATTGTACAGATACATATTGTACAGATACAGATACATATTGTACAGATACATATTGTACAGATACAGACACATATTGTACAGATACATATTGTACAGATACAGACACATATTGTACAGATACGTATTGTACAGATACATATTGTACAGATACAGACACATATTGTACAGATACATATTGTACAGATAGAGATACATATTGTACAGATACATATTGTACAGATACAGATACGTATTGTACAGATACATATTGTACAGATACAGACACATATTGTACAGATACATATTGTACAGATAGAGATACATATTGTACAAGTACAGACACATATTGTACAGATACAGATACATATTATACAGATAAATATTGTACATATACAGACACATATTGTACAGATACGTATTGTTCAGATACATATTGTACAGATACATTTTGTACAGATACAGACACATATTGTACAGATACGTATTGTACAGATACAGACACATATTGTACAGATACGTATTGTACAGATACATATTGTACAGATACAGACACATATTGTACAGATACGTATTGTTCAGATACATATTGTACAGATACAGATACATATTGTACAGATACATTTTGTACAGATACAGACACATATTGTACAGATACGTATTGTACAGATACATATTGTACAGATACAGACACATATTGTACAGATACATATTGTACAGATACAGATAAATATTGTCCAGATACAGACACATATTGTACAGATACATATTGTACAGATAGCGATACATATTGTACAGATACATATTGTACAGATACAGACACATATTGTAACAGATACGTATTGTACAGATACATATTGTACAGATAGAGATACGTATTGTACAGATACATATTGTACAGATACAGACACATATTGTACAGATACGTATTGTACAGATACATATTGCACAGATACAGATACATATTATACAGATAAATATTGTACATATACAGACACATATTGTACAGATACGTATTGTTCAGATACATATTGTACAGATACAGATACATATTGTACAGATACATTTTGTACAGATACAGACACATATTGTACAGATATATATTGTACAGATACATATTGTACAGAAACATATTGTACAGCTAGAGATACATATTGTACAGATACATATTGTACAGATAGAGATACATATTGTACAGAAACATATTGTACAGATATAGATACGTATTGTACAGATACATATTGTACAGATACAGATACATATTGTACAGATACAGACACATATTGTACAGATACATATTGTACAGATACATATTGTACAGATAGAGATACATTTTGTACAGATACATATTGTACAGATACAGACACATATTGTACAGATACGTATTGTACAGATACATATTGTACAGATACAGACACATATTGTACAGATACATATTGTACAGATACAGACACATATTGTACAGATACATATTGTACAGATAGAGATACATATTGTACAGATACATATTGTACAGATACAGACACATATTGTACAGATACATATTGTACAGATAGAGATACATATTGTACAGATACATATTGTACAGATACAGAAACATATTGTACAGATACATATTGTACAGATACAGACACATATTGTACAGATACATACTGTACAGATACAGACACATATTGTACAGATACGTATTGTACAGATAGAGATACGTATTGTACAGATACATATTGTTCAGATACAGACACATATTGTACAGATACGTATTGTTCAGATACATATTGTACAGATACAGATACATATTGTACAGATACATTTTGTACAGATACAGACACATATTGTACAGATATATATTGTACAGATACATATTGTACAGAAACATATTGTACAGCTAGAGATACATATTGTACAGATACATATTGTACAGATAGAGATACATATTGTACAGAAACATATTGTACAGATACAGATACGTATTGTACAGATAGATATTGTACAGATACAGATACATATTGTACAGATACAGACACATATTGTACAGATACATATTGTACAGATAGAGATACATATTGTACAGATACATATTGTACAGATACAGACACATATTGTACAGATACATATTGTACAGATACAGACACATATTGTAGATACATATTGTACAGATACATATTGCACAGATACAGACACATATTGTACAGATACGTATTGTACAGATACATATTGTACAGATAGAGATACATATTGTACAGATACATATTGTACAGATACAGACACATATTGTACAGATACGTATTGTACAGATACATATTGTACAGATACAGACACATATTGTACAGATGCATATTGTGATACATATTGTACAGATACAGATACATATTGTACAGATACATATTGTACAGATACAGATACATATTATACAGATACATATTGTACATATACAGACACATATTGTACAGATACATATTGTACAGATAGAGATACATATTGTACAAGTACAGACACATATTGTACAGATACGTATTGTACAGATACATATTGTACAGATACAGATACATATTGTACAGCTAGAGATACATATTGTACAGATACATATTGTACAGATAGATACATATTGTACAGATACATATTGTACAGATACATATTGTACAGCTAGAGATACATATTGTATAGATACATATTGTACAGATACAGAAACATATTGTACAGATACATATTGTACAGATATATATTGTACAGATACATATTGTACAGATACATATTGTACAGATATATATTGTACAGTTACAGATACATATTGTACAGATACATATTGTACAGATGCAGACACATATTGTACAGATACATATTGTACAGATATATATATATATTGTACAGTTACAGATACATAATGTACAGATACATATTGTACAGATACAGAAACATATTGTACAGATATATATATATATATTGTACAGTTACAGATACATATTGTACAGATATATATTGTACAGTTACAGATACATATTGTACAGATACAGAAACATATTGTACAGATACATATTGTACAGATACAGAAACATATTGTACAGAAACATATTGTACAGATAGAGATACATATTGTACAGATACAGACACATATTGTACAGATACATATTGTACAGATATATATTGTACAGTTACAGATACATATTGTACAGATACATATTGTACAGATACAGACACATATTGTACAGATACATATTGTACAGATATATATATATATTGTACAGTTACAGATACATATTGTACAGATACATATTGTACAGATACAGAAACATATTGTACAGAAACATATTGTACAGATACAGAAACATATTGTGCAGATACATATTGTACAGATACATATTGTACAGATAGAGATATATATTGTACAGATACATATTGTACAGCTAGAGATACATATTGTATAGATACATATTGTACAGATACAGAAACATATTGTACAGATACATATTGTACAGATATATATTGTACAGATGCATATTGTACAGATACATATTGTACAGATATATATTGTACAGTTACAGATACATATTGTACAGATACATATTGTACAGATACAGACACATATTGTACAGATACATATTGTACAGATATATATATATTGTACAGATACATATTGTACAGATACAGAAACATATTGTACAGATATATATATTGTACAGATACATATTGTACAGATATATATTGTACAGATACATATTGTACAGATATATATTGTACAGTTACAGATACATAATGTACAGATATATATTGTACAGTTACAGATACATAATGTACAGATACATATTGTACAGATACAGAAACATATTGTACAGATACATATTGTACAGATACAGAAACATATTGTACAGATACATATTGTACAGATAGAGATACATATTGTACAGATACATATTGTACAGATACAGACACATATTGTACAGATACATATTGTACAGATATATATTGTACAGTTACAGATACATATTGTACAGATACAGACACATATTGTACAGATACATATTGTACAGATATATATATATTGTACAGTTACAGATACATATTGTACAGATACATATTGTACAGATACAGAAACATATTGTACAGAAACATATTGTACAGATACAGAAACATATTGTGCAGATACATATTTTCTGAAAAAGTGTGTGGTGGGGCTCATGGGGCGGCTTAGTCGCAAAGTCCATGGCGCACGAAGTGGAGCTATGTGGTGCGATTTCAGGATGTATTAAGTCACATCTGTACACTGGATAGTTGGTATATTACATCTTTATCTATGATCAAAGAGTCTTAAGCGGAATCCTACCAATTTCTCTTGCTACTGTATATATAAAAAAAGGATTCACAATAAAACTTCATCACGGATATGTAAGAATGCGTCCGGTCCTTCTGCTGAAAAATCCTTCAGGTATTAAAGGTTAAAGGCCAACGTTCAACAAAAACTACTGATATATGAATATTGTCTAACTACTGTAATATAAGCCGCGGATGCCTCGTCCCGCAGCACAAACCCCTCGCCTCACGTTACATTTCATCTTCTGATGTATAATTTGGCTCTGGAAGCAGCAGGGTCACAACACTCCTGTCAGAAGCTAAGTAGATTTTGACAAGGCACATCGGCAAATAACAGATATTTCATGCTCTCCGTGTTTTCCCCTGGGATTTCCAAAGGCTGAGCATCTACATATGTAGCGCATTGCGCGGCTTTCATTGCACGCTCGGCCAGCGCGGATATATTTATCAGTGTTGTGCTTTATCTCTCGTATTGTGAGTCTGCTCCAGTGATCCCCAACCATTTTACCACTTCTGCAGAATAAAAGTGTTGATTACACAATAGCTGACCATGAAATAACCAATTTGCGCTCATCTAGATGTCCTGCCAGGTTAGGTAAGGTGGATGAGCTTTATGACATTTTAGAAAACAAGCTCCCGTACAGATGACTGCACAGCCCGTCGTTTGCCAATATCATGACATTCAGCTCTACCGAGGAGAAGGATGGATCTATTTGCCCCCGGGGACTGTTTTAGAAAACAATGGAGGATTGGATATTGGAGTAACATTTTGCTTTGATAAAGGTTTATTCAGGGGTACAAGTACTGGGAGGGGTGGACAGGGGAGCATAGCCTGCAAATAAAATAAAACATATTATAGCAAAGGTTAAAATAAATCCACTTTTAGGAATGTTACCGGTGACGTTCTTTTATCCTTGTCTTTCCTAAGGGTTGGGTATGGGATACTGGTGCTAGCAAGGGCGCCAAGAGGGGGGGGGGGGCGGCTACAAATTACCTGGCCCCGGGCTTGCTGGAGGGGCCCGGCGGGGTTCCGGGTCCGGCACCGCCCTTCCTCCCTTCTACATCACAGCAGCCCAGCACATGCTTCTGTGCGCTGGGCTGCAGTGGGAGACTGCTCGCAGCAGCTGGAGCAGTCTCCTATGCCTATTGAGGGAGCGATCACACTGTACGCGCCCCCCACTGGCTGTGCGCCGGGTTGAGGAGCTCCCAGCAACCCCCTCCCAGCGCCGCAATGTTTTTTTTCCTAAGGGGGCGTGGCCACACCATCCGCTATTAGGCCATGCCCCTTATTGCCCGAGCCCGGTGCAACTCTTGGCGGCCCTGGGGCGCTAGGGATCTCATCGGTCAGAATCCCGACGCCAACATCCCGACCAGGTTACAATACCGACACCTAAAGCTAAGTACTGCTAAGCTAACTCCTAACCCTAAACCCTCCTTCCCCAATGCCTAAACCTAACCTTGCCCTCTAGTGCCTATATCTATCCCACCCTCCCCCCACCCTAAATCTAATCCCCACCCGCAGCCTCCTTCCCCAATGCCTAAACCTAACCTTGCCCTCTAGTGCCTAAATCTATCCCTCCCGCCCCCCAACCTAAATCTAATCCCCACCCGCAGCCTGACCCTAACCCCTTACCCTAACCCCCCTCCTACCCAGTACTTACCTTCAGGATATCGGTGGTCAGGATGCAGGCGCCAGCATTCTGATAAGTGTCGGGATTCTGGTGCCGCAAATAGTGTCACTTAATGTATGCTGCTGTGGAACTACACATGCCAGCATGCCCTTCCACAGTTTTAGCATGCTCTATCAGCAGCACTGCTGTCATGGGGTTTAGAGGCTGTGGCAATTAATGCATACCGCCCAACTGTTAGGTTCCCTGAAGAAGAACAGTTCACGTGCTGTAGGCGTCACATGCACAACGCGGCAGATGCAGAAGATGGATGCGCCCCTGGAGCTGGCACCCGGCAGGCTCAGCTTAGACAGCTGCCAGTTAGACTTAAGCCAGCGGGTGCAGCGGCGGGCATCCCCTGACATCTTCGGCGCCTGGAGCTTGCGCTCCACCAGAACTGCCCTCCCTGTGCCCCTGTATATATTATTACATTAGAGATGTGCATGGATCCCCATGTTTTGGTTTTGGCTTTGGTAAAATTACCCTCAAATGTTATGGTTTTGGCAAAACTATGCCCAAGTGTTTTGGTTGGGTTTAAGTTTTGGATCTCTTTAAAATTGATAGAAGTAGCTGAAATCATGTAATTTTGACCTACTTACATGCAATCCAAAGCTAGAGATCCTGTGAGCTTACACGTAGATCCGAGTTGGGACTCAGGCCCTGATTCAGAGCCGGACGCTCTGACAGAGCGCTCGCTCTGAATCAGGGCCATCCCTGCTCCTTTTTGGAGCGGCCTCCTGGCCGCTCGCATAGCTGTGGGTGACCACCCACAGCTATAGCGAGCGGCCAAAATGATGGTCACGAATGTCAAGACCATCACGACCATCGGGCTTGCGACGAGACCCTGCGGTAGTGATGTCAGTGGGGCCGGACCCAGAAGGTAGGCATTCCCATGGGAACGCCTCCGTCTGGGCAGCCACGCCCCCGGCATGCCCACCAAAGGGAGCGTGCTGTCAATCACCATCGACAGCACGCCCCCTTTGGTGCGAGACCCTTAACGACGGCTTGGCCGTCGTTATTCGGGTCTCGCGCATGCGCACGACAGAGCCGCCTCCGTCATGCGTATGCGCACTTGGGCACAAACTACCCGCTTGCGAGCGCACAGCGCTCGCGAGCGGGTCTGAATCAGGCCCCCAGTTCTAATCGGAACCCCAAAAGTGATCCGAGCCTCATTTTGTCTGTCTTGTGATAACATCACATGGATTTGTCAGCTGCATGCACATTCAAGCTGCAATACTCAGGTAGGCTGTGGCAATTAAAAGATGCTTATTTGGTATTAATTGGCTTAATGTGTAAGAATATATTGTCCATGTCATTATACCACCACCACCTGCATGAACCATTGATAAAAGGTTGAATCCATGGATTCATATACATATGTTAGAGATTGGTTATCAGACATGACACTGGACATCAGGGCTGTAGCTAGGGTAGTGCGGCCAGTGCCATTGCACAGGGCACCACAGGTCAGGGGGTGCTATTTGGGTCTGTCAAATTTCTGTTTATTATCATTCTCACTTGTAGCTTCCTCTTATTTCATCCCCAGCATCTCCTGGCCTCCCCTATCTCTTCCCTGGCCCTTCTCCATGAGGCCATTCCCCTTTTTTGGGTGCATTATGGGGGTCATTCAGACCCGCTCGCGAGCGCAGGACGCTCGCAAGCGGGTCGATGTTCCCCCACTGCGCATGCGCACGACGGAGGGAGCTCCGTCGTGCGCATGTGCGAGACCCGGTCGAGCGACGGGCTCTCCATCGCTCCGGGTCTCGCACCAAAGGGGGCGTGCTGTCAATGTTGATTGACAGCACGCCCCCTATGGTGGGCGTGCCAGGGGCGTGCCTGCCAGATGGAGGCGTTCCCATGGGAATGCCTACCATCAGAAGCCGGCCCCACTGACATCACTAGTGATGTCAGTGGGAGTGATTTTGTCTCTGATAGAGCCGAAATCACTCCAGGGCTTGCAGCAGCGAGACCCTACCACAGGGTCATGGATGCTCGCATATGCTGTGGGTGGTCACCCACAGCTATGCGAGCGGCCAGGAGGCCGCTCCATTTTCATGGAGGAGGGCACTGATTCAGAGCGAGCGCTCTGATCAGAGCGTTCGGCTCTGAATCAGGCCCTATGTCCCTTTGAAAAATGAGGGGGGCGCCAATGCTCTTTCTGGCACAGGGCACCAAAAAGTCTAGTTACGGCTCTGCTGGACATCATATGTTAGAGATTGGTCATCAGACATGACACTGGGCATCATATGTTCAAAATTGTCATCAGACATGACACTGAACATTATGTTTTAGAGATTGGTCATCAGACATGACACTGGACATCATGTTAGATATTGGTCATCAGACATGACACTGGACATCATATGTTAGAGATTGGTCATCAGACATGACACTGGACATCATATGTTAGAGATTGGTCATCAGACATGACACTGGACATCATATGTTATAGATTGGTCATCAGACATGACACTGGACATCATATGTTAAAGATTGGTCATCAGACATGACACTGGACATCATACTGTATGTTAGAGATTGGTCATCAGACATGGCACTGGACATCATATGTTAGAGATTGGTCATCAGACATGGCACTGGACATCATATGTTCGAAATTGTTATCAGACATGACACTTTACATCATATGTTAGAGATTGGTCATCAGACATGACACTGGACATCATATGTTATAGATTGGTCATCTGACATGACACTGGACATCATACTGTATGTTAGAGATTGGTCATCACACATGGCACTGGACATCATATGTTAAAGACTGGTCATCAGACATGACACTGGACATCATATGTTAAAGACTGGTCATCAGACATGACACTGGACATCATATGTTAGAGATTGGTCATCAGACATGACACTGGACATCATATGTTAGAGATTGGTCATCAGACATGACACTGGACATCATATGTTAGAGATTGGTCATCAGACATGACACTGGACATCATATGTTAGAGATTGGTCATCAGACATGACACTGGACATCATACTGTATGTTAGAGATTGGTCATTAGACATGACACTGGACATCATATGTTAGATATTGATCATCAGACATTTCACTGGACATCATATGTTCAAAATTGTCATAAGACATGACACTGGACATCATGTGTTAGAGATTGGTCATCAGACATGACACTGGACGTCATACTGTATGTTAGAGATTGGTCATCAGACATGGCACTGGACATCATATGTTAGAGATTGGTCATCAGACATGACACTGGACATCATATGTTAGAGATGGGTCATCAGAATCGGTTCTGCTGTGGATGCCTTGAGTGAAATGCGGGTTTGCCTGATGTGTTGATCCTGGAAAGTTGCCATATATGCCGGAGCACACAAAGAAGCAAGGTGTGCATTTAATGTGCTAATCATACTAGAAGGTATCCACTAAGCAGAAATGCCCAGTTACCAGACCTCATCCAATTTGGTCACCCATGGTAGTCAGATCTACAAGAAGTGAGTGTGAATTACACAAGACCATGTAAAGTTTGTTTTGCTGTGCTCTATAGAATAACTGACTAATGGGAACAATTCGGCAATTCAATCCATGGATCATATCTCAAGAGTTTTGTTCAACGTCAACTTTCACAATGAAAAAAAAGCGAAGAGAGCAGCTTCTATAGTCCCAATTCAACGGATCGGAATACCCTTGTTATACCTCATGGCAAAGCTGTGTTTAAGCACAAAGGAATATAGATTTTTTTTTTCTCATGCTGTGTTTCATTTTCCCTTGAAGAACCATCACAATATTCAAGGTTTATTACGCTCCACTGTCTTGAAAAATAAATACCGGAAAGATATTTAGAGCAGGTCATTTGTGAATTTTTAAGTTCCAGCTCACATAACATTGGAAAGCTTGAAATGAGACGATTAACATATGTTCTTGGCAAGAAAACAGCAATCAGCTTCACCCAGGGACATTGCCTGTTTGTAAAAAGACCACACTGAGATTTTCAAGGCAGCCGAGCAAAACCATGGACTCTTATTGCCCACATGTGAGGGCAATTTAAAGCGATGTGTGAGTGGACAGTCATTCGCTTTTTATTTAGACGCATTTAAGGACGTCTTGGGGCTATGTGCGATATGGCTGGAAAATGATAGAAGAGGATGGTGTGCCAATGTACAGTACTTACAATCTAAGCATGGATGTAAAACAGAAGGTCTATATTTTTAATAAAATTGTTGGCAACAGCATTTAGGTTGGTATAAAAAGCAGTAATCCGTGAGGGCATATGCCCAATTTTTCAAGGACAAGTAAATGTGCAATGACTGTTTGATTATGCCATACCTGGCGAAAGAGGAACGTGTTGAAATTAAATGCCCAGGACGTTGCTGAGCAGAGAGGGAACTGCAGGAGATGTATTAATCTGTACACTACGATTAGAAGCTGCAAAAATGAGATCTTCCTCTGAAGTCACCTCTGATGAACTCACGTCTTTTTAAATTAAATGGGGGTTTACCGACACGGAATCTAATAACTGATTGTATTCAGCCTTTCTTTACAGATGAGAAATAGAATGGGACACATACTCCCTCAACGACCTATATAACACTGCTGGGCTGTCATTAGCAAGGCCCCGTTCTTGCCTTGGCTAGCAGATTTATAGAACAATAGATTTTACTAACAGCAAGAGGAGGGTTAGCCCTTAGACGCAGTGTAGCAAATTCCAATAAGTAACACACCTGGATATTAACTTTTTCACTATTAAGTACTGAAATTTGTCTATTTCAGAGAGACATCATAACATGCTCTTCCCCCCCAACATGTACTATACAGTACTCATTTATTTTTGAATGTTATAAGTATTCTCCACTCAGGAACCGTTGTGTTTCCTACCACCCCATTCCTTGAGGCTCAGCACTATTTATTGGGACTTGTAGAGGTTCCTGAAAAATGTCACCTCCCCACTCCAATTAATCTATAGGGGATTAGGGTCAGCACTGTGTCTAGACCAGTGGTTCTCAAACTCGGTCCTCAGGACCCCACACAGTTCATGTTTTGCAGGTCACCCAGCAGGAGCACAGTTGTACTCATTACTCACTGACACATTTTAAAAGATCCACAGGTGAAGCTAATTTAAATTGTGATTCTGTCAGGAGACCTGCAAAACATGTACTGTTTGGGGTCCTGAGGACCGAGTTTGAGAACCTTTGGTCTAGGCTAAAGGCACTTGGCTTGATCTTGGCCATGGTGGTTTGTCAAATCAATGTTCTGGATGATCTGACCACGACTTGCCACTTCCACTGGGGCTCCATAACTAATGCGGTTTAAAGTGCGTTTTTTCAAAAATTATTAATTTTTCTTGGCATTGTCCTATTGGCTCACAAAAACCACATGCGGTTTTCACCTGGCGCTGTGGCACACCTACTTATTATCTGTAGGATTGGGTTGTGAGGAGCTGGCTTGGAGAGAAAGGTGGAGTACAGATTATTTTGTGAATAAAACCGGGTGCTGCTTCCGGCCCCACAAAAAGGAAGGCAAGTCTCCCGACAGCCTCCGACCCCTCCGCTCCCCCCCCCCATGCAGGGTGGGCCAGTGAGGCGATTCTTGCAATTTTAACTATCTATTCCGAAAAGCTGTCGTTTTTGCGATGACAGCTTTTCAGGAAATAGTTACCTTTCCCTGCCTATACCTACCTTACCGCAGCTGTAATCCATGCTGCGCAGGAGCCGTTATATTCACAAAAGCGGCGCATGCACAGCACTGCCTACAGCTGCGGTAATTCTGTATCCCCCCCAACCCCACCCTCCTCCCCTCTGTCACCTCCCTGTCCCCCACCTACCTGGCCGCTGCAGACGCGGACCCCAACCTCCCGTCTAAACAGGAGAAAACAGTAAAGTTAAAAAAAATAATATATATATTTTTTTAAACCTTACGGTGTTCTGCTGTTGGATCAGCATCTGGAGCCGGAGGAGGGATGAGGGAGCGTCGGAAGGTAAGTGTAACCCGCTATACGCCACATGAAAGTGGTGTATAGTAACACTATCAAATTCCGAAAATACATAATTTTCGGAATTTGATGAATAGCATAATTTCCATATCCCCATACTAATGTGTCTAATGTACTAATGAACTAATGTATGGGGAGTGCGGAAATGAACGCAGGCGGACTCAGGGCCTGATTCAGACCCGGTCGCAAGCGCTGTGCGCTCGCAACCGGGTCGATGGTGGGCCAGTGCGCATGCGCGAGACCCGGATAGCGACGGGCACTCCGTCGCTCCAGGTCTCCCAACAAAGGGGGCGTGCTGTCGATGTTGAGTGACAACACGCCCCCTTTGGTGGGTGGGCCAGGGGAGTGGCTGCCCAAACGGAGGCGGCCCGACTGGCATCACGAGTGATGTCAGTGGGAGAGATTTCGGCTCTGTTAGAGCCGAAATCTCTCTGGGGCTTGCGGCAACGAGACCCTACCACAAGGGTCTCGTCGCAAGCCCGATGGTCGCGATGGTCTTGACCATCGCAACCATCTTCCTGGCCGCTCGCTATAGCTGTGGGTGGTCACCCACAGCTATGCGGGCGGCCAGGAGGCCGTTCTAAAAAAAAAAAAAGACCGGCTCTGAATCAGGGCCTTAATCAGGAGATATCAGTGATATCTCCTGTGGTAAGTGTGTTACTGAATACAAAAATAACGGTAATTAAGGAAAATGCCCTTAAAACCATTATTTTAGTGTTGATGAATAGGCCCACATGTGAGAGGCAAGTGTTACAATACTTCTGGACCTTGCTCCCCTCCAAGGCCAGATTAACAATGGGGTGGATGGGACTACACCCCCAGGATTCTACATAACAACAGCCCCATTATCATGACAGCAAGATGACGACCAGTTGTCACGCGGTCCCAAGTATTAAAGTATGAAACCTCTATTTCTATTTTCTTCACAAAAATTATGAAATTTTTCTACTTTTTCCTGTGTAAGGAGACATTGGGAGCAGGATGTATCATATATTGCATATTACTGCCACTTATCATATGCATAGCAGTGTTTATTAATACCGTATGCATGAATAAATGATAAGAGATGTCCTTTGCTCTGTGAGGACTCCTAGGTTTATGAACCAGGACTCCTATTGGGCATGCACTAGCTGCTGGAGGGCAGAAAGGGACCGTTGTATTATAACAGAAAATACATGCAGAAACTATTTTGTACAGGTGACATACACATGACAATTTTAGATTTATTTTACTGGAACTGCGCGGGAACTGCGGCTGTTCATATGCAAATAAAGTGGGTTAAATAAGACAATAGTTAATCACTTTAACACTTTAAATAACTATACTACCAATTTGCAAAAGATAACAAGCAATTATATAACCTCACACTACGGTTATTTCTTTAACCTAAACTATAACCTTAAGTGTTTCAGTCAATTCAGCACAAGCTAGCTCTGTAAAGGTGGTGCACAGCTGATGAATCTGTAATCCAATGCTCCTTGGATATGATCAGATACAAATACATAGTTTTGGAAAGGCTTGAAGGATCCATATATTTGGAGTAGGGGTGAGCGGGTTCGGTTTTACTCAGATTTACTCGGTTCTTATCGCCACTTTACCGCAAATTCGGATTTATTATATTGGCTATCCAAAACGCATGATAGGCAATAGCCAATAAAATGCCGTTTAAAGATCCGAGTAAATCCGAGTAAAACCGAACCCGCTCACCCCTAATTTGGAGCAACCAATGAAGAAGGTTATCCTTAGAAATAGTTGTGACTGCCTGATTTTACTATGTGACTCTGTCTGCTGGGTCTGGCAGTTATCAGCTGATTATGGCAACAAGCTGGCTGAAGACAATCAATTATTAATGAATAATTACTGTAGCTGCTCCAAGTCTTTTAGTTTCTCTAAAGAGGGGTACATCTACACTGGCAATAAGGGGCACTGTAAGGTGAGGGAATGCAGGATCACTTGAATAGGCAGCTATGTGTCCCATTAAGATCTGACAGCTGGGTAGTGAGGCTGTAATGCAGGGTAGTGCTTGGTGTATTACAGACCTCCTGAAGCTGGTTATCCAGAGATGGAAATCTCTTCCCAGGGGAATCACCACCCTTTCCAATTAGCTCCTCCATATATTGTACCACCTCCTCCCCAGCAGGTTATCTCAGGAAGGTTGGTTCCTCTGGTCCGTCTCCACCTCCCCCTGACTCTTGTCCAGAAGGCAGCAGGTCTCACTGGGCAGCCTCTCCCAGCTCTGTTACCGGCAATTCAGAGCCGACCACCGCCGTTCCACTAATACCCCTTTTACACCAGAGCAAAAACCTGGGTTTTTGCTGGGTCTACCCGGGTCGCAGCTCAGTGTAAAAGGGTCCCTGAAAAATAACCTGGGTCAAGTGACCCTGCAATCCAACTCAGGTAGCTACCAGGGTTGGACCCAGGATGGACCCAGGTAATGGTGCAGTGTAAACGGTGCAACCCGGGTTATCCGACCTTGGTCATGCCTAAAATGAGCTGATTGGTGGTTGTGGAGCATTCACCTCCCACTTTTTATGACCTCACAGGTTTAGCAGGGCAGACCTGAGTTCAGTGTGAACAGGGCTGACCTGGGAGTAACCCAGATCAAAGGTGCAGTGTAAATGGGTCTGACCTGGGTCTGACCAGGGTTGGAACCATGTCCAAAAACCCAGGTCGGACCTGGGTTTTTGGTGGAAAAGAGGTATTAGTCATCCAGCGCAGCTCTCACCAGACCAAACGCTGCCTCAGCACTGTTCAATGGCGGGTGAGTCTCTATCCGTGTCCTGGACGCTTTCTGCCAGGACCGTGAGCTGGAGCAGCCAACTGCCATTGTCAGTCACCTGTCCATTCTGCCCGCACGCCCACTTCTGCAGTTGTCCTCAATGTCCACTGTCACCAATGCCAAACAGTGCAGAGCCACATGCACATACATTACATTATATTTAGACACAAGGGCATACTAGCATAAGTGGTACTCCCAGGTCCTAGGGTACCACAGCAGTGTCGTGCGGTGAGGTAAGAGGCACTGGCTAGTATCGGAGCCAGATTTGTAGATACATATGTGAACCCGAGGGTTCATGTGGGCATTATACAAAGGTGCAGCAGTATATAGTGCTGGAAATTTGGTGAGTTTTGATCAGGGATATTCAGAAAAGGTAGATAGGGGAGGCAGTGCCTCACCTGTCATACACTTTTTGCTCCAGAATTTTGACTATAAAAATGATTAAAATTAAGCCCGAAGGATGACATTTAAGCATGAGGGACATTAAACCACAAGTGTTTTGAGTGTTGCCAGTTTAATAACGTGTTGGCTATTGCCCCTTTAAGTTTAGCTGGTCTTATGCAGCCAATGAATGTTCATGGGGAGTGGTCTAGGGCTATTTAATGGAGTAATCTATGGAAATCTGTCTCTTTGTTCCAGTTTTTCCCACCCTCCTTCCCTCTTTTCTGTTTCATTTGTTGAATGTCTGATGGTTGGTTTGGTGGATGCGGAAAAGAACGACACTTGGAGTTAGTTTATGTTAATAGGCTTAGTGGGTGCGTTCTCATTGAAGTGGAGTAAGGCGACAGCCAATTGTCCTGTGCGGGAAATGGCTATATCACCTGGACCGGTGGTTTATTTATTTATTATTTATTATAATAAGGTGGTTGAAGGTAAAGGAGAGTTGATCACCAATGCTTGGCTTGTGGGTGTGTTTGTTTGAGCTGTTTGGTTGTTATTGTCCTGTGTGTTCTTTTTGTGCCTTCACCATTATTAGTATTAACTTATAGTCTAAAATTGAATGACTTGTCAAAATTACATTTGACAAAATATTTAAACGCCAACACTGTTGTCTGTGTCTGTATTTTTAAAGGTTACGTTACATTGTATTTAAGAAGGTTATTATATGGTAATACGATAATAAATGTTAGTGAGTTTATAATACAAAGAAGATATTTTTAATATTTTCACCTGACCGCACATCAATGGTTACTAGGTTTGGATGTGCGCTGAACCGTGTTTTGTTTTTTCATTTGGTTTTGCAAACCACCCTCAAATGTTTTGGTTTGGGATTTTTTCAATAAAAAATAGATAAAAAGTTTTAAAAACAGGTAAAATCATGTCATTTATGCAATCCAAAACCCAAAATTCGGATTTAAAATCTGAATTCCGAACCGCGACTCAGAGTCACCCGGATCTTCTCAGGAGATTAGAACCGTGACTCGGATTTACCCGGATTCACGAAATTCGGGTGGATTCAGATTTCTGGAGAACCGAATCACACATCTCTAGTTTGGAGGTTGTGCGTTAAGTCTCCGTTAAATGTACCACCTGGAACGCAGGGAAATATCTCATCACACGGAGTGAAATCCAGTTTTCGCCTATGAGTGTACTCATAAAGCCGCACACGACACTCACAACCTAGACTTCAAACTCTCAGAAGGAGTAAAACTGACATTAGAGCTGTGCGGTTCTCCAGATCCAAATCCACCCAAATTTCGGGAATCCGGACAGACCCCAGGTGGGGTTCTGATCTCCTGAGGAGATCCGGATAAATCCGAGTCGCGGTTCTGATCTTTCAGCGGTTCGGAATTTGGATTTTAAATCTAAAATTTGAAGTTTGGATTGCAAAATGTATATGCTTTTAAAAACTTTTTATAATTTTTTTTTTAATTTTTAAAAAACAAAATCCAGTTCCAGAACCAAAACACTAGAGGGTGGTTTTGCAAAACCATAACACAAAGATGAATCAAGATCCAAAACCAAAACCAAAATACTGAGGTCAGAGCACTTCTCTAGTTGACATACAGTACTTAGCCAAAATAGCACTATGGCGTCAGACGGTGGCGCTTACAATGGGGTGACGCATTTCTGCACAAATAGCATGTACAGTGTGTATAATAAACCTTCCCTGTGGCGGCCTCTACAGATGCTGGTTGGAGGATTCTTCTCATGTGTAATTACACCACCAGTCCCTACAATGGCTCGCCAGGAAATTCTCATTACATGGAAATCACTAGGAGACAAGTGGAAAAACTCCGCATTAAAGAAATGCAAAGACTTCGGGCTTGTGCACAAAGGCCCTGGAAACACGTCAGTAAGGAGACAAAGCCTCGTACCTTGTTCTCATCTGTCTGATCCTAGGAAGCACATTCTTTAACGTGTCTCAAAGCTTCCCTGCAGCATGGTATCTGTATACGGTACATATTCTATTCAGTCAGCGTTCCCATAGGACATCATTGTCTTCTAATGCGTGAGACTGGAGGAAGCAATGGCATCATGGACATCACGAGTCTGATTCAGAGTCGCGTGCAGCAGGGTTTTCTTGCCATCAGTTGCTTGCGTGCGGCTCGGAATCAGGACCAATTTCGGTACTGGTTGGAAATAGCAGTTTTTGGACTATTAGCTCTCGGAGCTCATTAACCATGATCACAAGAACACTCACTGGAGCAATAATAGTGCGTGGGTATGAAGGGATTAATCAAAACAAAGCCACCTGGTCTGTCTACACAATACTTACACCATACTTGCCGACTCTCACGCAGTGATCAGGTGTCACTCCTGTCCCCTGCTGGAGAGGGCAAGTCTCCCAGACACCCAGAAAGTATACGGTCCAAAGGGGTACGATGATGAAATTCGTCAATGTAGCAGCTGCGTAGACCTGGGAGCCAGAAAGTTGGCAAGCCTGACTTAAACTCCCCTAAATTACATCTCACACTCTCTTTTACCTACTGCGCCTAATTTTTGTCCTGATTCAGAGGTGGACGTATATATCCGAGACGCACTGCGTACACACTCCAGTGGTTAGCACTAGGGGACGCGTATGGATATTGCATGGTGATCCATGCAATTTTGATGGGCATTCCTGGCGGTGACTGGGGGGGTGGCTAATGGCAGTAAGCGCGTTGGTGTTATGGATTGCCTCTAAAGACGCAGTTACACTGACATAGGCGGCCATTGACCCACGGACATTCTGCTCCTGCCATAGGGAAGTGTAATGTTTGATTGTGCGGCCAAAGGATCCACCAATAGTTCATTTATGTACGCACATTAGCGGATTCGCAACGGGACAGGGGGGCATCTCCATAGGACAGCCATTGGCCGCGGCATTACCAAAAAGATGCAGCCGCTAGACTACTGCATCCGCCTAAGAATTGGTTCTAATTCTGAGACTTTGCAGATGTTTACAGAAAGTCCCTGACCTAATTAAAGTAGGGATATGCGCCGGACCATTTTTGCTGGATTTGGATTTGGTTCTAATTCGTCGTCCGGCTTCGGATTTGGATTTGCCAAACTGCGGTGACTGGCTTTGGATTTGGATTTTTTTACAAAAATTTACAAAAAAAGCTAAAATCACATAAATTGGTCCTTTTTTTCTTCTTAGAGTATCATTAACCTCAATAACATTAATTTCCAGTCAATTTACACCACCTCACAGCTTATAATATTGTTTTCAACATTATTGGCCAAAGGTTGCAGTGAGCTGACTGGTTACTAAGCGACAAATCAGCGGCACAGACAGGGGCTGGCTGGCAACTTTCAGCCTGGGGGGCAGACACAAGCAAGTGGCCCAGTTTTTCTACTAGCGAATGCAATGTAAAAATGGGCGTGACAACAATGCTAGTGGCATAGTTTCCATAATGTGCGCGTGGTTTAAATAGCAAATGAAATATATGAGGGTACAATTGTTATGACAAAGAGCTATAAATAAATACCATCTATTGTGTGCGTCTCCTGGGGGATGGGTTGAGTAGCTGCGCCCGGCCCTTTGTTCCGCCTTCCCTTAAAGTTCCGTCCCACAGTGTGTGTGTCTGACTTGGAAAAGGCGGGGCGCAATTCATCAATCACAAAACGGGCAGAATGCATTTCACAGTTAACAAAATGGGCAGGACATAGTGCCCTGCTAAAAGTACCTAGTGGGAACACTAATATTTATATACATACAGACACATTAAGGGCCATATTCAATTAGAGGCGAAAAACCTTTTTCACCTGTTTTTTGGGGAGAATATAGCCTAAAAACTTTTTGCCTAATTCAATTCCATGACGATTTCGTCTCAGCAGGAACTCGATGCATTGAATTAAACAAATAAGTATCTCCAATGAATAGCAGGTGAAAAGAAGTGCAAAATCTTTATTTTGTGGTGCAAATGTGGGGAAATGACTCAGATCCCTTGGGACAGCCCCCCAAAGGACAAATCTGCAAAAAAAAAAACACCTAAGAACACCCCCAAAAAGACGTCATTTTTGGAGTGAAAATGTAAAAAGTGGGGGGACAAGCATAAAAACTAGTGAAATAGGCTTCTTGGGGGTCCCCAAGTATGGGTCAGGTGTTTTGGGGATTGTAGGTGCATGCCGCAGGTGGATTTTTCAAGTTTTTAAAAGGTTCACTTTAGAGACATAAAAACATGCTAGCACCCATTTTCATGTACCCCAAATTTGACAGGACTACTTATTTTCACCAAAAAATACTGCTTTATACCATTCTTCACTGCTTTACAAAGACGCTAATAGCAAGCAATTTACACAACTTAAGTACCCAAAATAGTCTTATTAGTACACATCTATATTGATTCCCTATGTTCTGACAGTACTTTTAGCCTGTTCCGCATTCGCCAATTTCCGTTTTCGTCTGTTTTGCAATTGAATTAGGCGAAAAACAGGAGCGCGCACGGAATGAATTCGCCTCTGAAACAGGCGAATGAGGCGGAAAGTCGGACAGTCGAGAACTTTCCGACTTTTCGCCTCTAATTGAATACGGGTGTAAGGGCTTGATTCAGACCCTCTCGCAAGCAGCTGCTCGCTCGGAGTGAGCAATGTTTTTCAATCTGCGCATGCGTACGCTTCGTATTGCGCATGCGCAAACTGGTATGAGCGATGGGGAAACTCTCGCTCGCCAACCACAGACAGCCCAGCTGAATGAGTGACAGGTCAAACTGTTTGTGGGTGGTAACTGGGGCAGGCCACTGGAAACAGGGGAGTGGAGGTGCGATCGCAGGCGTGCCTGAGAAATTCAACGCCGCATAATTAACAGCCAGCGTCATAGGACACTTCACTTGCTTGAAATCTACACTGAAGTGATCGAAGTGCTTGCGTCAACCTCAAGCGCTGCGATCGCATCCGATGGTGCTCGATGTACCAATGGTTTCTTGCACTTCCTGGAGATGACGTACGCAAGTTGGCATAGTAAGACAGGCTGGCGGGCGTCTACAAACAAAAAGTAATCGCTCGCCAATACATAGTGGGTGTGCTTCTCGCACCCCCCTGGGGATGCGAGGAAAAATCCGACAAACTTGCCGGCCGTGTGGCTGTTTGCCAGCTTAGCGCAATGCTAATAGCCGCGCGGCCAGCACTTTAGTCGGAGAATACCAGTTCTCGCAACTAAACACCCGGGTTAAGTCATGAGAACCGGCATTCTCCGATTTAACAGCAAACTGATTTGAATAGCTCCCGGAGCCTAGATAGATAGATATGAGAGATAGATAGATAGATAGATAGATAGATAGATAGATAGATAGATAGATAGATAGATAGATAGATAGATAGATAAACAGATAGATAGATAGATAGATAGATAGATAGATAGATAGATAGATAGATAGATAGATAGATAGATAGATAGATAAACAGACAGATAGATAGATAGATAGATAGATAGATAGATAGATAGATAGATAGATAGATAGATAGATAGATAAATAGATAGATAGATAGATAGATAGATAGATAGATAGATAGATAGATAGATAGATAGATAGATAGATAGATAGATAGATATAAGAGATAAACAGACAGATAGATAGATAGATAGATAGATAGATAGATAGATAGATAGATAGATAGATAGATAGATAGATAGATAGATAGATAGACACACACACACTATATATTAGCTCCACCCTTCACTTACCTGGTTTTTAAAAGTGTAGAGAAGACAGGTAGCACAGGATCTCCTGCACTCTGGGTCACTACTCACCTCTGCCCTCTCTGTCTCTCTCTTTCCTGGGTGACATCGATTAAACTTCTTTTTCAGCTCCTCTTCCCTGACAGATTCCCCGACAAGCCCCGCCCCCTTTTTTCCACTTTCCAGCCTCTAGGGTTCCTGGGAAAGGAAACCTGGCTCCCCATTGGTCCACAGCGGCCATTTCTTTGTAGCTTTGTATGGGGGCAGCCATTTTTTATTAGCCTCTGTAGCTAGTCTCAGACCTCTCTAGCAGCGTGGCTGGGCAGCAGACTGTCGGACTTGGAGCTGAAGCATCATCTGCGACTGCCTGCCTGACAGTCAGGCGGCCGTGGAATGCAAACATTGTACCGGCCCGGGGGGCAGATGGCACCCTGCCCCCCGGCCCAGTCCGCCACTGGGCACAGACACCACAGTATACAGCACATCTATGACACATTGCCACACAGCAGTGGCAGAAATGAAAAGTAGTGCACCCACCCAGTGGGGTACGGCCAGCAGAATCACAGTACTTGTTACATAGTGGGCTACGGCCCTAGGAGTCACAGTGCACAATCTTATTCACATTACACCACACATAGTGCCCCAGTAGTGGTGCCCCCATTAACATGCCCACAGTAATAGTACCCCCATTAACATGCCCCCAGTACTAGTATGCCCCCCATTAGCAGGCCCCCAGTAGTAGTATGCCCCCCAGTAATGCCCTCTTACACACACATATAAAAAAAAAACCAAAAAAACGTACCTGAATCCCCGCTCCTGCTGCCGTCCGATCTGCTCTGCTGTATAACGCGCAGAGGGAGCCGGAAGATGGAGCTCATGAGTGAGCTCCAACCGGCTCCCTCCATGCAGCAGCCAATGAGAGTCTGTGTGACTCTCATTGGCTGCTATTACAAACACACAGATGCCGCTGGAGGCTGTGTGTTTGTGTCTGTGTAGGGCAGACCACTACACTAGAGGAGCCCTAATGTCGGATTCTCTCGCGAGAATCTGACATCAGGAGGCTGCGGCTCAGCCTCGAACGGGGATCCGAGTCAGGCAGGGAACACCCGAATGCCGGATCCCCAATGTTCAGAGCGGTGCGGATTCCACAGAATCCGAACCGCTCATCTATAAATTAAAGGTCAGGGACTCTAAGTTACCGAACAAGTATCTGCCCTAAATGTGATATTTGTTAGCATCCAAGTATGCCTGGGTCAAGAATGATTTAATAACACAAAGACAGAGAGTGGAATGTAATAGGCACCGCATTTATCTAGCAATTTGGAGATTGAGAAGCTAAGCTGCCAGTAATATGAGCTGGGTTTATATCCCACACATCGCCAGTTCCCTGGCCTAATATGTTGTGTTTGTGGCATTTGATAAAATAATAATTACTGGTATTGGATGAATGATTTTTCCACAGTCCTAGGCAACATTCAGTGGCCGATGCAGGTATTAGGGCTGTAATACTCCACCGTAAGATGCATACTCCACCAAAGTCAACAGGTGTTCGTATAGAAAGTATATAGTCAGTTGAATGTATAGGAGAGTCTCAAAAGCTAAGGCTCAACGCATTTCACTCTGTTCCTAATTTACTACATCTTTCAATCCAGTTATCTACCTCATCTTCTATACCCTGTTTCCTTATCTGTGATCTATGTTCTCTTCTTAAATCAGAGAGATTTTTTTTAATCAAACCAGTGTTCCTCACCTAATCCTGCCTTTTTGAACACCTTCACACAACTGTTGCCCTTCGCATTGCCATATAGCTTCTTTATCACCTGCAGGGCAGTACCCTGAGGCACTGACTTACTGTCAGTATGTCCCATTGTTAGAATTGTCCCTTGTCTAACACAGAGTAAAATATTACTCACGGGATTTTGTTCTGATATTCTCTCCCCTCAGAACATGCCTTGATGTCTGTCTCCTGTGGTCAGTTTAGGTGGGGATCTCGGTGGAACCTCCAACTGTCAGTTCTGCTCACTTAACTATGATTAAATGGATTGAGGGCCCGATTCAGACTCGCTCACTAGGAAGCATTTGCAAGCAGCCAGCTGAGTTATTGCCTTCTGCGCATGCGTATGCATCGCAGTGTGCGTGCGCGGACCAGTCCGACCGATAGGAAAGCATTCGCTCGCTGCGCATAGACTGCCCAGCTGAGTGAGTGACAGGGGTTGGCTATTAAAAACAGGAGAGTGGAGGTGCGAACGCAGGCGTGCCTGAGCGTCTCAACGCAGTTTCAGAGGCGTGCATAATTAAGAGGCAGCATCATAGTAGACGTCACTTGGTTGAATATTACACTAAAGTGCTCGCAGTGCTTGCGGTAGGGCATGGTCAGCCACAAGTGATGCGTATGGGTCCGAAGGTACCGATGATTGCATACACTTCCTGGAGATGACGTGCGCAAGTGGGTGTCTTAAGACAGACTGGTGGTTGTCTGCACACAGAGCGATCACACGCCTAGACATAGTGGGTGTGCTAATGCCTTGCTGTGCGATCGCCTGCCTTTGACAGATATGCATACTCTGGGTGCGTGCTGTGAGCACATCTAGCAAGCGGGTCTGAATCGAGCTCTGAGTTCTGGCGATCCTCAGAGCTCTCTGCTACAGCTATGGTATGCTATTAATCAATAGGAGAGGAAAAAAATACACCACACCAGAGTCTGTGTAGCACGAATCTTTCTCTGAGTTTTAATCTTAACCAAGTAATTTATACTCTTTCACATCTGCAGGGGCGCCGAGAGGCGGGGGGAGCGGGTACAGTTTACCCGGGCCCGGGCTTCCAGAGGGGCCCGGCGGGGGGCCGGGTCTGGCGCCGCCCCCCCTCACTTCCTCCCTCCCTCCCTGCCTGAACGATATCGTTATCGTTCAGTCGTCCACTTTATCGCCCAGTGTGTACGCACCTTAAGACTTCACCTATTCACAGAGAGGCCCGTTATTCATTAACAGCAGAGTACCTTAAAATAAGTATTTGAATAAACATTCTTTATTACATGACCTTGTGCGTACATGTTACATTTTCCAAGCTTAAAGACAAAGATTATATTTAGAATTAAAATGAATGTCTATTTAGAACAAGATGGTTTCTATGCTTTCACAGTTCATATCGTTCAGATCGTTATTTTTTTGTGCCTTCCAACCCTCAAGTGACCAGCGATACGCAGGCACATATGGATGATAACGATATTGGCCGATAGGGACAAAAGGTCAACACACGAAATGTCGACATGGGTGAAGGTAAACAGGGTCAAAAGGTCACATTGAAATGGTCTACACAAAAATGGTTGACAGTTTTTTTTTTAGGGTTAGGCGCTTACCAGAGGATTAGGGTTAGGCTCTTGGAGGGACATTTAGTGTAAGCAATTACCCCGACAGGGTTAGGTACAAGGAGAGACAGTTAGGGTTTGGCACTTACTGTAGGATTGGGGTTAGGCACTAGGGGGGACGATTTGGATTAGGCACTTACTCCGACAGGATTAGGCACTAGAAGAGACGGTTAGGGTTAGGCACTTACCGCAGGGTTAGGGTTAGGCACTAGAAAGGCATGGTTAGGTTTAGGCACTTATCCCAATTGTAAAGGTTAGGCACCAGGAGGGAGGGTTAGGGCTAGGGTGAAGATTATTGTTAGAAAAAAAAATGTGTTGACCTTTTTTTGTCAACCATATCAACGTCGACCTTTTCTACCCGGTGACCTTCGTCCCTGTCGACCTATTGCCTGTCTAACATCTGTTGTCTATCTTGACATTGTCTATCTTTTTCTTGCAGATGTCTTATAGCCAGTGGCGGGCTGGGCCAGGGGCCAGGGTGCCATGTGCCCCCACGGGCCGCAGCGTCATGCGGGTCGAGGGCCGCGAGCAGTCTGTGTCACTGTGACACAGACTGCACTGCGTGTGTAGCGCTGACTGGACGGAGTTCGGTCAGCGCTACACAGCACAAACACACAGCCGCCGGAGCCGGCAGCTGTGTGTTTGCTTTAGCAGCTGATGAGAGTCTGACAGACTCTCATCGGCTGCTGCTCCCACTGCCAGAGCCGGACATCTTCCGGCTCCCGCAGTGGGTAATGGGAGTGACGTGTCACTCTCATAATGCAAAGCGGCGGACGGAGGAGCTGATCTCGGCGGCGGGACTAGGAGCAGGAGCGGGTGTCAGGTAAGTGGGGTTTTTTTTATATTATGTGTGTCTACTGCGGGGGGTCTGGCACTATAAGGAGGAGACCACTACTGAGGGCACTACAAAGGGGGGGACTACTACTACTGGGGGCACTACAAGGGGGGGACTACTACTAATGGGGGCACTACAAGGGGGGGACTACTACTACTGGGGGCACTAGAAGGGGGGGACTACTACTACTGGGGGCACTACAAGGGGGGGCTACTACTGGGGGCACTACAAGGGGGGTACTACTACTGGAGGGGACTACTAGGGGCACTACAAGGGGACTACTACTAGGGGCATTGCATAGGGGGAGGGGACAACTACTAGGGGCACTACATAGGGGGGAGGGGACTACCACTGGGGGCACTGCATCGTGGGACCACTGCTGGGGGCTCTATATAAAGTATGGGGGTACTGCATAGGGGGAAGACTACAACTGGAGCCACTATTTAAGGGGCACTGCATAAGGGTTACCACTACTGGGGGCACTATATAAGGGGCTAACTACTGGGGGCACAAGGGGCACTGCATAGGGGGGGTCACTACTGGGGGCACTAATCGAGGCCTGCATAAGGGTGTCCTCTCCTGAGGGGGGGGGCGCCATAGCACGCACGTTCTTTCGGGCACCCTGGCTGCACACTACTCCTCTGCCAGGGCCACCTGCATGCATTTGCCCCCCCTGGCTAAAAGTTGCCAGCCAGCCCCTGCTTATAGCAAACCCACCACAGACTGGGTAGGACAGATAGCAGTGGCAGGGACAGGGCAACTCGTTAGAGCTCACAAGAGGTGAGTGGGTTCTGTGCTCAGGGATCAAGTACCCACCAATGGGCGAGCATATGGAGTTGGTGTAGCTGAAAAGGACAAGGGAGCAGAACACAGGTACACCGATAGTGGTGGCGCAGAACTAGAGGGTGGAGGACCCTGCCTGTAAGAGCTTACATCCTAAAGGGAAGGGGTGGACAGCTGGAGGGTGAAGTGGGAAGAAGGGTGTCGGGTGATACTGCTCTGGTTTTTTCCCATGCAGATGCCTATTCCACTGAGCGTGGTGGGAGGCAATTTTACAATGGAGGCTTATGGACACAGGGGAGAGAGCCTGTGAGACCCTGCCCAGTGCTATAGTTAAACACTCCATGAGATACGCCGTTTCTGGGCCTGATTCAGCAAGGAACGCAGTTGCTAATACGTACGCAATTGATCGACTGTTGCATACTGCGAATGCATCGGTGCGAGTGTGCGAACCGACCACTGCGATCGGGACTGCGATCGCAGTGACTACGCAGACCCATTGCAGAGTGATTGACAGGAAGTGCCTTTTGTGGGTGGTGACGGGGTATGGTCAGAGAAATGCAGGCGCTCCAGTGCGTTTGAATGCCGTTGCATGGGTGTGCATAAATTATCCTCTGCGATGCTGTATGCAGCCTGAGTACTCATAGCATGCGATAAGGTTAGCAATTTCTGCGTAAGGTCAGAGCCTGTGTAAGTGTGTGAGGCTGTGATGATACTCCATGTTACTGATGGTTTCTCAGTCTTGTGTAATCACTGCGTGTGATGAGGTTAGTAATTCCTGAGTAAGGTCAGAGCCTGTGTAAGTGTGTGTGAGGATGTGATGGTGCTCCATGTTACTGATGGTATTTCAGTCTTGTGTAATCACTGCATGTGATGAGGTTAGTAATTCCTGAGTAAGGTCAGAGCCTGTGTAAGTGTGTGTGAGGCTGTGATGGTACTCCATGTTACTGATGGTTTCTCAGTCTTATGTAATCACTGTGTGTGATGAGGTTAGTAATTCCTGAGTAAGGTCAGAGCCTGTGTAAGTGTGTGTGAGGCTGTGATGGTACTCCATGTTACTGATGGTATCTCAGTCTTGTGTAATCACTGTGTGTGATGAGGTTAGTAATTCCTGAGTAAGGTCAGAGCCTGTGTAAGTGTGTGTGAGGATGTGATGGTACTCCATGTTACTGATGGTATCTCAGTCTTGTGTAATCACTGCGTGTGATGAGGTTAGTAATTCCTGAGTAAGGTCAGAGCCTGTGTAAGTGTGTGTGAGGATGTAATGGTACTCCATGTTACTGATGGTTTCTCAGTCCTGTGTAGTCACTGTGTGTGATGAGGTTAGTAATTCCTGAGTAAGCTCAGAGCCTGTGTAAGTGTGTGTGAGGATGTGATGGTACTCCATGTTACTGATGGTTTCTCAGTCTTGTGTAATCACTGCGTGTGATGAGGTTAGTAATTCCTGAGTAAGGTCAGAGCCTGTGTAAGTGTGTGTGAGGCTGTGATGGTACTCCATGTTACTGATGGTTTCTCAGTCCTGTGTAGTCACTGTGTGTGATGAGGTTAGTAATTCCTGAGTAAGCTCAGAGCCTGTGTAAGTGTGTGTGATGCTGTGATGGTACTCCATGTTACTGATGGTTTTTCAGTCTTGTGTAAACACTGAGTGTGATGAGGTTAGTATTTCCTGAGTAAGGTCAGAGCCTGTGTAAGTGTGTGTGAGGCTGTGATGGTACTCCATGTTACTGATGGTCTTTCAGTCTTGTGTAATCACTGTGTGTGATGAGGTGAGTAATTCCTGAGTAAGGTCAGAGCCTGTGTAAGTGTGTGTGATGCTGTGATGGTACTCCATGTTACTGATGGTTTTTCAGTCTTGTGTAAACACTGAGTGTGACGAGGTTAGTAATTCCTGAGTAAGGTTAGAGCCTGTGTTAGTGTGTGTGAGGATGTGATGGTACTCCATGTTACTGATGGTTTCTCAGTCTTGTGTAATCACTGTGTGTGATGAGGTTAGTATTTCCTGAGTAAGGTCAGAGCCTGTGTAAGTGTGTGTGAGGCTGTGATGGTACTCCATGTTACTGATGGTCACTCAGTCTTGTGTAATCACTGTGTGTGATGAGGTGAGTAATTCCTGAGTAAGGTTAGAGCCTGTGTTAGTGTGTGTGAGGATATGATGGTACTCCATGTTACTGATGGTTTCTCAGTCCTGTGTAGTCACTGTGTGTGATGAGGTTAGTAATTCCAGAGTAAGCTCAGAGCCTGTGTAAGTGTGTGTGAGGCTGTGATGGTACTCCATGTTACTGATGGTATCTCAGTCTTGTGTAATCACTGCGTGTGATGAGGTTAGTAATTCCTGAGTAAGGTCAGAGCCTGTGTAAGTGTGTGTGAGGCTGTGATGGTACTCCATGTTACTGATGGTATCTCAGTCTTGTGTAATCACTGCATGTGATGAGGTTAGTAATTCCTGAGTAAGGTCAGATCCTGTGTAAGTGTGTGTGAGGCTGTGATGGTACTCCATGTTACTGATGGTTTCTCAGTCTTGTGTAATCACTGCGTGTGACGAGGTTAGTAATTCCTGAGTAAGGTCAGAGCCTGTGTAAGTGTGTGTGAGGATGTGATGGTACTCCATGTTACTGATGGTTTCTCAGTCTTGTGTAATCACTGCGTATGATGAGGTTAGTAGTTCCTGAGTAAGGTCAGAGCCTGTGTAAGTGTGTGTGAGGCTGTGATGGTACTCCATGTTACTGATGGTTTCTCAGTCTTGTGTAATCACTGCGTATGATGAGGTTAGTAGTTCCTGAGTAAGGTCAGAGCCTGTGTAAGTGTGTGTGAGGCTGTGATGGTACTCCATGTTACTGATGGTATCTCAGTCTTGTGTAATCACTGCGTGTGATGAGGTTAGTAATTCCTGAGTAAGGTCAGAGCCTGTGTAAGTGTGTGTGAGGCTGTGATGGTACTCCATGTTACTGATGGTCTTTCAGTCTTGTGTAATCACTGCGTGTGATGAGGTTAGTAATTCCTGAGTAAGGTCAGAGCCTGTGTAAGTGTGTGTGAGGCTGTGATGGTACTCCATGTTACTGATGGTATCTCAGTCTTGTGTAATCACTGTGTGTGATGAGGTTAGTATTTCCTGAGTAAGGTCAGATCCTGTGTAAGTGTGTGTGAGGATGTGATGGTACTCCATGTTACTGATGGTCTCTCAGTCTTGTGTAATCACTGCGTGTGATGAGGTTAGTAATTCCTGAGTAAGGTCAGAGCCTGTGTAAGTGTGTGTGAGGATGTGATGGTACTCCATGTTACTGATGGTTTCTCAGTCTTGTGTAATCACTGCGTATGATGAGGTTAGTAGTTCCTGAGTAAGGTCAGAGCCTGTGTAAGTGTGTGTGAGGCGGTGATGGTACTCCATGTTACTAATGGTATCTCAGTCTTGTGTAATCACTGCGTGTGATGAGGTTAATAATTCATGAGTAAGGTCAGAGCCTGTGTAAGTGTGTGTGAGGCTGTGATGGTACTCCATGTTACTGATGGTCTTTCAGTCTTGTGTAATCACTGTGTGTGATGAGGTTAGTATTTCCTGAGTAAGGTCAGAGCCTGTGTAAGTGTGTGTGAGGCTGTGATGGTACTCCATGTTACTGATGGTATCTCAGTCTTGTGTAATCACTGCATGTGATGAGGTTAGTAATTCCTGAGTAAGGTCAGAGCCTGTGTAAGTGTGTGTGAGGCTGTGATGGTACTCCATGTTACTGATGGTATCTCAGTCTTGTGTAATCACTGCATGTGATGAGGTTAGTAATTCCTGAGTAAGGTCAGATCCTGTGTAAGTGTGTGTGAGGCTGTGATGGTACTCCATGTTACTGATGGTTTCTCAGTCTTGTGTAATCACTGCGTTTGACGAGGTTAGTAATTCCTGAGTAAGGTCAGAGCCTGTGTAAGTGTGTGTGAGGATGTGATGGTACTCCATGTTACTGATGGTTTCTCAATCTTGTGTAATCACTGCGTATGATGAGGTTAGTAGTTCCTGAGTAAGGTCAGATCCTGTGTAAGTGTGTGTGAGGCGGTGATGGTACTCCATGTTACTGATGGTATCTCAGTCTTGTGTAATCACTGCGTGTGATGAGGTTAGTAATTCCTGAGTAAGGTCAGATCCTGTGTAAGTGTGTGAGGCTGTGATGGTACTCCATGTTACTGATGGTCTTTCAGTCTTGTGTAATCACTGCGTGTGATGAGGTTAGTAATTCCTGAGTAAGGTCAGAGCCTGTGTAAGTGTGTGTGAGGATGTGATGGTACTCCATGTTACTGATGGTTTTTCAGTCTTGTGTAGTCACTGTGTGTGATGAGGTTAGTATTTCCTGAGTAAGGTCAGAGCCTGTGTAAGTGTGTGTGAGGCTGTGATGGTACTCCGTGTTACTGATGGTATCTCAGTCTTGTGTAATCACTGCGTGTGATGAGGTTAGTAATTCCTGAGTAAGGTCAGAGCCTGTGTAAGTGTGTGTGAGGCTGTGATGGTACTCCATGTTACTGATGGTATCTCAGTCTTGTGTAATCACTGCATGTGATGAGGTTAGTAATTCCTGAGTAAGGTCAGATCCTGTGTAAGTGTGTGTGAGGCTGTGATGGTACTCCATGTTACTGATGGTTTCTCAGTCTTGTGTAATTACTGCGTGTGACGAGGTTAGTAATTCCTGAGTAAGGTCAGAGCCTGTGTAAGTGTGTGTGAGGATGTGATGGTACTCCATGTTACTGATGGTTTCTCAGTCTTGTGTAATCACTGCGTATGATGAGGTTAGTAGTTCCTGAGTAAGGTCAGAGCCTGTGTAAGTGTGTGTGAGGCGGTGATGGTACTCCATGTTACTGATGGTATCTCAGTCTTGTGTAATCACTGCGTGTGATGAGGTTAGTAATTCCTGAGTAAGGTCAGAGCCTGTGTAAGTGTGTGTGAGGCTGTGATGGTACTCCATGTTACTGATGGTCTTTCAGTCTTGTGTAATCACTGTGTGTGATGAGGTTAGTAATTCCTGAGTAAGGTCAGAGCCTGTGTAAGTGTGTGTGAGGCTGTGATGGTACTCCATGTTACTGATGGTCTTTCAGTCTTGTGTAATCACTGCGTGTGATGAGGTTAGTAATTCCTGAGTAAGGTGCAGTTTTCTACAGGCCGCGAACTTGTGTATTTTATTACTAAATAAATAATACAAAATTGCTAAGAGAAAAAAAAACAAAAACACTTTTTCCAACATTATAACCGAGGAAGCGGATGAAAATGAGACCAGCTAAGGTTGCTCAGGCAATTCATTTCCTACTCATTAGACTGCAGAAGCAATGCTTAAACCGGTGTTTGTTCACAGCCTGTCACCGTACATTGATTATTTCAAAGTCTTCACACACAATTAGAGGGAGATGAATGAACAGTAACTGAATGATTGATTCATACCTCCTTAAAAATGAATGTGCCAGAGTCGCTTATGCTAAATTGATATTTATATAACTCCTTTTGAAGATGAAATTAATTTTTTCTTAAAAAGATTATAATAAAAGAGATGAGAATTTTGCAGCCGCCGTGCCATTACGTTAATAAATCCAAGGGAAGAAGAAGGGAAAAAAAAAATAGGGGATACGTGTTTTTAAAAAACTTTTGTGAAGTGCTTTTAAAGTGATTGATGGACTTCTAAGCGGTAATTACTAAATGTGCTTATCTAGATATAGGCTTTCTTCTATTGATCCTTTCACGACTTCTGATGAAAAGCTCATAATTCATGGCTTTCTTGATGTTTAGCAAAGGATAGAATTATTTATAGCCGAAGTCCAAATGATCCAGTCCGCGGCATTTAAGTTTAAAGGGAAGAGATTTAAACGGCCCTGAGCCAAGATTTGTGCCTGAGATTCAGCATTCAAACGAAACCCTTTCCCAGGTGATAAGAAAGTGACAAGGTACCAGCCAATCAGCTCCCAACTGTCATTTTTCAAACACAGCCTGTGAGATGACAGTTGGGAGCTGATTGGCTGGCACCTTATCACTTTCTTATCACTTTTCACTCTGTCTCCTAACACTGCTTAGTAAATAGACCCATTATATTTCTATTGTTCCCACTTCTGATGTAGATCATAATAACCAGTTGTTATGGTGTAAATCGGGTGTAAATATTGCAGATTTGATGCTTTAGGCTTCAGTGCAGCTTTGAACCCTTTCCCCCCTCCTCATCTGCTAAAGAACTACGGAAGTGGTCTGATTGGGCAAATAGGTGACGTCAGATTATACTATATCATATTATTAGTTTATTATCATGAAAGCTGGGTGTGATGCTGTAAGTACTCGTGGCCAGACAGTAGGTGTCATAGGATATCCTCTGTAAGAGAACACCCTATACTTGGGTCACTACTACACTGGGGCCCGATTAGTCTATTGCAATCTCGGACAGATCCCGCGGATATCTGCAAATTGTTCATGCGCCAAAGAAAGCCATCTCCGGCTGCGCATGCGTCATCCCATACATACGTACAACGAACGGAAGCTGGAAGTGCGGACGGATTGGTCCATCCATTGGCGGATCAGTCTTTCTGTGAAATGGGTGTTTCTGGGGTGAAATGGATCCGTCTTGTGGCAGTGTCCGTAGTAGGGTCATGGGCGGACAAAAAGTCAGTATGAATGTAATATGAACCAACTACTGGGGCAGCAGGGGCGTATCTATAATGTGTGCAGGGTGTGCGGGGAACACGGGCCCCTGGGTCCAGGGGGGCCCCGCACCGCACACCCTGCACCCATAGCATACTTACCTCTCCGGAGTCCCACGTCAGCCATTTTCCCGGTGACCTGTGCATCCTCTATAGACTCTGGGTGCACTCTAGTGCCCAGAGTCTATAACTCCGGCGCTGGGCGCACACAGCTCAGTGAGCTGCTGGCTACCGGACAGAGAGGAGGGGGCCCGTGTCGCAGACTGCACTCGGGCCCCCTCCTCTCTAGAAACGCCCCTGTGAGGCAGGGTATGTTGGTCCCCGGTCCCAGTCACAGCTGCAGTAAATACATGGAGGACACCCTTTACATTTTGCAAACAAATGACTTGTTTTCATGACCCCCCCCCTCGCCCACCCAATCATTTGCCAAACGAGCATCAGAATAATAAGTTATAGAGAGCAGCTGAAGCTCTTTTCAAATCAGTAACTGTCAGACGGAAAATAATCAATAGCAATACAATTCTAAATTGAATATTCTATTCCCACAAAATATCACTATGGATTCATCTCCAGCGTTACTTTTCCGGGCCTGAATATATAAACGTAATTACATTTATTCACTAATAAATTATACTGATATTGACAAAAAAAAAAAAAAAAAGAAATCTTTAGAAAGACAAAACATTTTATTTTGTAGATGAAAATGTCTATGATGCGTTAGGAATATGAGCTCCGTCTCACCCTCGCAGAGTTTCCTGATATTTGTTTAGTTTCAATTTAGTTGTAATAAGTTTAGAAGTGACATAGATGACAGCTAATTGGACTCGCCTCCCGCGCTGCTTCTCCAGGACGCCAATTCATTAGGTTCTCATATTAAAATAAAATCTGTGCAAATGCTATAAACACTGATTTATGCAGGGCAAGGTCAGGAATGAATTTATTTAGTCACTGACGTTGCTATGATGTGCAATGCATCTGTGTATCTCATTATATTTACTGCGGTGGAGCATAGGTCAGATATGATCTTAACTCGCACATATATTATATAGAACCAACAAATTATCTTTCCGAGGTGAATCTATGCTATGGAACATATCATGCAGCAGGTACAGGGTTTATATAATAAATAGTTCCATGTATTAGGGGCCTATTCATCAACACTAAAATAAAGTTTTTAAGGACATTTTCCTTATATAACGTTATTTTGGTATTCATGAACAGACTTAGCACAGGAGATATCACAGATATCTCCTTGCTAAGTTCCCCTGCGTTAATTTCCACACTCCCCATACATTAGTACATTAGTACATTAGTACATTAGTATGGGGATATTAGTACATTAGTACATTAGTATATTAGTACATTAGTATATTAGTATATTAGTACATTAGTATGGGGATGTGGAAATTGTGGTATTCATCAAATTCCGAAAATTATGAATTTTCGGAATTTGATGCAGTTACTATTCGCCACTGTGAGGTGGCGAATAGCAGAATCCACTTACCTGTATCCGCGTGTGCAGGTCCCCCGACGAGTCCCTCCGGTGCTCTGCTCCGTCCTCAGGCTCCGGAGGCTGGTCTGTCATGTGTGCTCCCCAGCAGAGCACAAGAAAGTTTAGAAAAAGAAAAACATTTTTTTTTTTTTTCTAATCTGTCATGTGGTCTGCTGGGAAACCGCATGACAGACCAGCAGGACGGAGCCGGAGGCTGCTGCGCGGACAGGGGGAGGGGAGTGGGGGGGGGGTCGGGGGGTACACAAACTTAACGCATCTGTAGGCAGTGCTGCGTATGCGCTGGTTTTACAGATGTAACAGCGCATGCGCAGCACTGTTACCAGATGCGATAAGGTAGTGTAGGCAGGAAAAGTATCTATTTCCCAAAAAGCTGTCATCGCAAAAATGACAGGTACCGGAATAGATACTTATGGAGAGGTGGAATGATGAATTCCACCTATAATTAGCTAGAACTCCATGAGAGTTCTAAACCTAATTATCTCCAGAGAATTTTTAGGTTTAATGAATAGGCCCCTTAATCTTTTATTTCCTTATCACTCCATAGCAGCTGTCCACAAAGGGTTAACACTTTCGGTAGCTGAGCAGAGACAGGAAAAAGCCCCCTACCCCATTAGGGTACATAGTGTGACATCTCCTCTCGGTTGTTGTCTTATTACCTGTCTCTTAGCTGAGTGAGACAAGTTTTTGTTTTTTTTCAAATTCTTTATTTTTAGATGGTCAATCATAACAAGAAAAACAGAAAAATAAACATCAATAATATGTCACCGACAGCAAGACGATAAACAATACCAGTATCAAACAGCTTTACACAGTCAAAAGTAAAATTGGATTGGTTAAAACAAAAACAAAATATAAATCAGTCTATTAATGGTGACAACAGAAATAAATTGATAACCAAATTATCAATACAAATAAGTACTTAGATATGAGACAACAATCACAGGTCAGAAACCATTAAGGGGGAGGAAGGGGTTGGGGAGGGAAAGGGAAGGGGAAAAAGACCACAGAAAATAAATGAAATAAAGAATTTCAGCTTAAACTAAAGAAGAAAATGCGCTTGCCCCCCATGGGTCAACATACACTTCACCTTCCGGAGGAAGACGGGGGTAGATGTCTGTGTTCAGCAGAAAGCCAGGGAGCCCATACTTGAGCAAATATATGTCCTCTATCATGGAGGTAGTAAGTTATCTCTTCCATAGCAGCTATATGCCAAATCTGGCGTTTAAGTGCAGAAAGAGACGGAGGGGAGGTATTTTTCCAATTAAGGGCTATCAGAGATTTGGCCACCGAAAGAACATGCATAAGTAATTTCTTTGAAAAAATATGAAGATTTGGTGGTGAACAGCATAACAAAAATACCCAGGGATCTTTTGTAAGTGGGGATTCCAAGAGAGCGTTCAAAAGGTCAGTAACCAAATCCCAGAAGGGGATAATATTTGGGCATGTCCACCAAATATGTAACATAGTGCCTCTATGACCGCAACCCCGCCAACAGTAAGGTGATGAGGAAGGAAACATCTGATGGAGTCGCACAGGGGTATAATACCATCGGTAGTAGATTTTGTATGAGGTTTCCTTAATTTTAGTGGAGATGGAGCATTTAGCGATACCGAGTGGGACTGCCTCCCTGGTTTCTTCTTCTGGAGGAGGGCCTAAATCTGTCTCCCATGCAACCTCATGAGATCTTGGGGAAGGAAAAATTATATCAAGAAAAATAGAATAAAGTTGTGAAATCAGGCCTTTGGTTAGGGGACAATATTTACAAAGGCGTTCAAAGGGCGTAAGTTCTCTGAGTACCGATGCAGAAGGTAGAGAGCGCAGAAAATGACTAATTTGAAAAAATTCAAAGGGGCTTAATATTTGGGCTGGGCATTGTGTTTGTAGTTCTGGTAGGGACAACCATTGGCCCTGTGTGGAGAAATCTACAGGAAACTTAAAGCCCGCTTTGGACCATAAGTATGCTTTTTTAACAGAGGACCCAGGGGAGAATAAGGGATTGAACCAAATAGGAGTTAGGGGAGAAATGGAGGAGGTAAGATTCAATTTGAGTGAATGTCGGTCCCACAGGGAGATATTAAATTTAAGGGCAGGAAGTTGTTTAATGGTGACAGGGCATTGCATAGGGGATAGGCCCCAAATGGAGGTAAGGACAGGAAGGGTAATATAGGCAGCTTCTACGTCTAGCCAGGAAGTGGCTCCTGGGGGTGAAAAAGAGGTAACAATTTGCGAGAAATGGGAGGCTAGGTAATAGAGTTTAATATCTGGAAGGCCTCTGCCACCAGCAACGACCGGTCTCTTCAAAACGTTGGCCGATATATGGGGGGGTCTATGGTTCCAGATAAAATGGACCAAAGTTTTCTGGATATCTCGGAGAAGGGTGGCCGGTACAGCAACAGGAAGTGTTTGGAACAAATAGAGCCATTTGGGTATAATGTTCATTTTGACCAATATGATCCTGCCCAGCCAGGAAATAATAAGACGGTTCCAAGAGTTTAGGTCAGCTTGCATTTTGGAAAAAAGAGGTGGAAAGTTCTCATGATAGAGAAGATCATAGCGAGAAGTGAGATAAATCCCCAAATATTGAATCCGTTTGCGTAGCCGTTTAAACTTAAAGGTGGCCTGGAGGGTCTCAGTAATTGGAGGGGGCACGTGGAGCAACATGGCCTCTGATTTAGAGTAATTGATTTTATAATTAGAGATAGCACTATAGGATCGCAGAACGGTGAAAAGGTTGGGGAGGGAAATCTGTGGTTGGGTTAGAGAAAGCAGGATATCGTCCGCAAAGAGAGAAATCTTGGAGTGAGTGCGCCCCACCTGTATACCCCATACATATGGGTGAGATATAATCTGAGAGGCAAGCGGTTCTATCACGAGAGCAAATATAAGGGGGGATAGGGGGCAGCCCTGCCGGGTACCATTGGTAATGGAGAATGAATTAGAGGGGATACCATTAATAAGAACCTTGGCAGAAGGAGCTGAATACAATGCTAATACTCCCGTGAGAAAGTCACCCGTGAAGCCAAACGCCTCAAGGGAGGCCCTCATGAAACCCCAGGAGATCCTATCAAATGCTTTTTCAGCATCAAGAGAGAGCATGATAGTAGGGGATCTCCTGGAGTTCGTTATATGAATAAGGTCAATGGCCCGTCTAGTGTTGTCCCTAGCTTGACGACCTGGGACAAACCCGACCTGGTCATAGTGGATCAGGGAGGGAAGGAGGGTGTTCAGTCGATTTGCCAGAATCTTAGCATATATCTTTAGATCTAAATTAAGGAGGGAGATGGGTCTATAGCTAGCACAATTAAGCGGGTCTTTGCCCTCCTTAGGGATCACAATGATTCTGGCTTCCAACATTTCAGCAGGGAAATAGGTACCTCGAAGAGCATTATTAAAAAGGATGTGCAGGTTGGGGGCAAGTAGATCCAACAACTTCTTATAATATGCTGCAGTGAACCCATCAGGGCGGTGGGATTTACCGGATATTTGGGAACATGTGGCTTGTTTAATCTCATCGGGTGAGATCTCAGCATTAAGATGTGTGAGAGCACTAGTGGACAAACGTGGCAATTGGGACTTGGCAAGAAAGTCAGAGATTAACTGGGAAGCAGGGATAGTTGACGGTGGATCTGAGGGAGCCGTGAGGTTGTAGAGATTAGAGTAATAAGACTGGAAGGCAGTTCGAATGCTTACTGGGTCGTGGATCAGTTGACCATGAGAATTACGCACAGAGAAAATATATATTTGTGGGTTCTAGCCGTACGAAGACGAGCCACAACAATTTTATCTGCTTTATCACCTTTCTCATAAAAAGTCTGACAAAGCCAACGAAGGCGCTTGGCCACCTGTTCAGAGAGAAGGAGATCAAGTTTAGACTTGATCTCCTGGAGGGCAACTAAGTTAGCAGGAGTGGGGGTGGATTTGTGCAGATTCCAAAGTGTGTAGTTGAAGAGAGAGTTCATTGATCTGAGTAAGAGATTCTTTTTTTTTTCCTGGATGCCATGCTGATCAGGAGCCCCCACAGCACTGCTTTATGAGCTGTCCAGAGAGTAGCTCTAGAAATATCTGGGTGATCATTAAGATCAAAGTAATCTTTAATATGAGATTTAATAGAAGAGACTGTTTCTGGATTGTGAAGTAGAGAGTCATTAAAACGCCAGGTCATGGGACGAGGACGGGGCAATAAACCAGAGATATCGATGGAAATAGGAGCATGGTCAGACCAAACGAGAGGGTGAACCTGGGCTGACTGGAGATGTAAGGTGAATTCGTGACTGAGCAGGATCATATCAGTACGGGAATATGAGTCGTGTGGGTGGGAATAGAACGTATACTCAAGAGCAGATGGTTCTTTGATTCTCCAGGAATCATAAAGGAGCTGAGATCTCATAAGGTTGTGAAGGGATCGTGAATGTCGAGAGTCTGGAGGGGGAGAAGATGCGGCCACAGGAGCAGAACGGTCTAGGGCATTATCCAGAACTGTGCTGAAATCCCCAGCAACAATAAGCTCACCTTGATGGAGTCTAGAAATAATAGAGTCTAATTTGGAAAAAAACATATGTTGACCCTGGTTAGGGGCATAAACATTTACCAGAGTACACAGTCTATTGTTAAGCTTACTCATCAGGACAAGAAAACGACCTTCTTTATCTGCAAATAAATCAGAAAGTTCAAAGGTTAGGTGACGAGCAAAAAGGATTGCGACCCCGCGTTTTTTAGTAGTGTGATCACAGGCGTGGTATGTAACAGAATATGTCCTGGAACGGAGTTCTGGGTGGGAATTATGCAGAAAATGAGTTTCCTGCAGAAAAACTAAATCACCTTGATGTAGTTTAAGAGAAGCAAAAAGTTTTCCTCGTTTCTGGGGGCTATTGAGCCCCTTCACATTAAAAGATAAAACGCGGAGACCCATGGGTGGCAAACCGAAAAATGAAAGCTAATATAAATACAATAAAGAAAACAAAAAGGGAGTAAAAAGCGTAGTAAGAGAGCATTAGAAACACTGGAGAGGATGGAAATGTAGTGTATAAGAGAGAGTAATATGTGGTCAGTGGGGGACAGGGATGGGGGCAAGGAAAAAGCTGAAAGGGAAGGGTAGGGTGAGTGGTCACATGGCAGGATAGGCCAGGACCGATAGTGCTGACAGTGGGAAGGGATACTATGTGACAGTAAAGCACATAGGACAGCAAAAGGGTTATAAACCCTAGGGGGGTGTGGCCGAACAACAGAAAAGCTCGACATAAATGTATGGGATGGGAAAAAGGCCCCTCTCGAAAGGCCCAAGATAAAAAACATGTTAAATATTAATGCTAAATATGCGGAACAGATGTGTGAAGAAGAAAAAAAAGGGGGGGGTAAAAAAAAAAGCGAAAAAAGAAAATACCTTAAAATCAAAAAAAAAGAACATAAAAGATAACAACCAAATAAGATAATAAAAATAAATAAATATAAATAAATATAAATTAACGGTAGCATAATCAATAAAATAGTAATGCAACAGAGAAACACATTTTGATATAGAAACAGGGAGGGTGGTGCACACAGACCCCTGAGTCAAGGGGGACCCCACACCGCTCACCCTGCACCCCTCCATAATACTTACCTTTCCACGGGTGCTGCAGAAATCATTGGGAACAAAAGCACTGGCACCATTTTCCCAGAGATTTGCACATGCGCAGTTGAGAAATCACCGGGAAAATGGCGCCTGTACCATTTTCGCAAAGCTATGCACTGGTACAAGATGGAGGGGCTACACGTACTCTGCATAGGGGATCCCGCCTCTTTTAAAGGGCCTCAGAGTAAAAATAAAGCAATATACGGCTCCCTATTTGTGCTTCTTGTTTACACATACAGTATTCAGTAATGGGAGCAAGAGTTTATTATCCCTTTAATCACACAGCAGACAGCAGTATATCTGGGGTAGTGTGACAAGAACTGAGAGTTTATGTTGCCAGGGGAAGGATCGTATGATCGGAGTGTTCCTGGGGCAGTTACATTATATGCGCAGAAGGTGCCAATCTGACACCACTGTAAAGCACATATGTGAATGTAGCTCAAGGGTTAATGGGAATAGCACAATCTTCAAAGAATATAAAACTTTATGTTATCCGGCACGGTGGCAAAGAACAACACAATTTACTTTCTATTTCCCCCACAGTCTTCTGCATAAATTGAAGTATGCAATTTGCTGGAAATAAGATTTGTGATTTCCTTTTCTAGTTAGCGAGCCCTGATGTTTATCCCAACGCCGTAATTCTCCCGGCTTCTGTCTTAGCTGTTTCCATGAGTTACCGATGGCTTCATTAAGGCTTAAATACTACAGTAACCGTGGCGAACGCGAATGACTCAGTCTTTGAATGCTGGCATGTACATTTCTCTGTTTGTATGCTGAACGGGGAGTGACAGAGGAAACATCTGCCACAGAAATACAACAGAAATGGGCAATGGTAAAAAAATAGCTATAATCTACCTGCCATTCCCTCCAATGTACGGATATAAGTGTAGCACTAACGTGCGGGGCAGATTTGTGGAATGGCCGTCTCAGTCCTGATACCCTTATATGATCACCAGAGCCGTAACTAGACTTTTTGGTGCCCTGTGCCAGAAAGAGCATTAGCGCCCCCCCTATTTTTCAAATGGGGACAAAACGCACCAGAAAAAGGGGCATGGCCTCATGGGGAAGGGCGAGGGAAAAGATGGGGAGGCCAGGAGATGCTGGGGATAAATAGGGACATAATATAGGACACCTGAGAGAGGGCCATGGCCTCATGGGGAAGGGCCAGGGAAGAGATAGGAGAGGCCAGGAGATGCTGGGGATAAATAGGGACATAATATAGTGCACCTGAGAGAGGACCATGGCCTCATGGGGAAGGGCCAGGGAAGAGATAGGGGAGGCCAGGAGATGCTGGGGATAAATAGGGACATAATGTAGTGCACCTGAGAGAGGACCATGGCCTCATGGGGAAGGGCCAGGGAAGAGATAGGAGAGGCCAGGAGATGCTGGGGATAAATAGGGACATAATATAGTGCACCTGAGAGAGGACCATGGCCTCATGGGGAAGGGCCAGGGAAGAGATAGGGGAGGCCAGGAGATGCTGGGGATAAATAGGGACATAATGTAGTGCACCTGAGAGAGGACCATGGCCTCATGGGGAAGGGCCAGGGAAGAGATAGGAGAGGCCAGGAGATGCTGGGGATAAATAGGGACATAATATAGTGCACCTGAGAGAGGACCATGGCCTCATGGGGAAGGGCCAGGGAAGAGATAGGAGAGGCCAGTAGATGCTGGGGATAAATAGGGACATAATATTGTGCACCTGAGAGAGGGCCATGGCCTCATGGGGAAGGGCCAGGGAAGAGATAGGAGAGGCCAGGAGATGCTGGGGATAAATAGGGACATAATATAGTGCACCTGAGAGAGGACCATGGCCTCATGGGGAAGGGCCAGGGAAGAGATAGGAGAGGCCAGTAGATGCTGGGGATAAATAGGGACATAATATTGTGCACCTGAGAGAGGGCCATGGCCTCATGGGGAAGGGCCAGGGAAGAGATAGGAGAGGCCAGGAGATGCTGGGGATAAAATAAGAGGAAGCTACAAGTGAGAATGATTATAAACAGAAAATTGACAGGCCCGAACAGCACCCCCCTGTCCTGCGGTGCCCTGTGCCATGACACAGGTCATACTACCCTAGTTACGGCCCTGATGATCACAGGCACAATGTTCTACAATATCCTTCAGGTTATAAAATGCCATATGACCCAGCACTGTACAAAAGGTTTTACCTGCTGGTGGACCCTCTGCCATCAGAAGAGACAGAAATGGCATGCGCCACACTTTTCTTAAATTGTGCCCGTGGCCCCGAATAGGTGGCCGCCACTATTCAACTTAGGTTATATCAGGTCTAGATTTGTTATAGAAAATGAATTTTGGTGCTTCCACTTTAATCCAAACATATAACCTAGAGCTTGTCAATGATTATACACTGGTGTCATTAGGTTCAGAGTATTTAGGTCGTGGTAACTAAATGCCCGTGTTCCTGTTGGGATGCATGCGTTATGACGGCGGTCATAAAGCCGGCATATGGTACAGTATGTCAACTACATAATGCTGACATGTACTGTGTGTCAGTACATGTTGACATTCACAATGTCAATTTCTAACATGTCAACACTGCCATGATGCCACTTTTTTACAATGTCAACCCTAATCCCAATGCCGACATGTTTACTCTCGGTATGTCATCGGTTGACATTTCGTCCATGTCTACATTTTCCAGATGTCAACATGTTAGATTGGCCAACATTGGCTCTATTGTATTCCTAAGCCTGAGTGATAATCCAGTGTGCAAGCAGTCCCAACCAGATCATGGAGACGAAGCATTGTACAAGTTATTTCATTAGGTCACAACCCAGGATTTATGGATATGTATGTGCTACCATGGACCACATGGCTGCCCATTGCTGAGAAGACCATCAGAGATTTGCTGGTGCCAAATAAATCAAGACCTGAGGGCTGGCATAATTTCACTTGTGGGGTGGATAAATGTCAAAAATGGAGCTATTCTTGCAGGACTGGTCAGAGGCCACATTACTACAGGACTGTCAGGATCTCTGCCAGAGGAGTAGCTGATCGTACTGAACATCTTGTTGCATTCCACAAGGAGCGTGTCTAAGCACTGGTGGGTGCTTCGTCAGAAGGGGGAGACAGATAGACCACATCCCAGCTATTAGACCGGGGAGATGGAGACTATAGATTTCTGAAGCAAGGAAAGAACTGATACAGCTAAAAGGGACAACTACAGTACGTAAGCAATAATATACAAAGTATTGTGACTCCTGCAGAGCTGATAGACACTGAGTAACTATTGCCTTTGATTGTGACGCTTCCTATTAATCTCGCCAATACAATATGAACAAATAAAGGCTTCACGTAAATGATCTCTTAGTTTAAGGTCGCTGCTTCCTCAAGGATTCAGCCACAACCAAAGATACAGCTATTAGGTACACAATACATAAAGGAAGAGAACAATGGTGTAACACTGCGGGTGCCACGTGACCTGTATACAAAAACAGGGCTTTACGTTAGGAACATCTCCAGAAACAGACAATTGCAGGGACACATTTAAGACCTTGGGCTGTCCGTTGGCAGAAATGTCTACAAATAGTGTTTATAATGAGAAGAACATACAATGAAATGCAGACACATTTCTTGGGCAAATTTGTGTTTATTACAGCTACAATAATAAAAATACAAGTAGCCTTTCAGACTTCCAGGCTTGGTCACACCACTGACAATGTCCTACTGTCCTGGGAAAACATGGACAGACAGGAGCTAAGTTCTAATGAAGCCCCAGACGTTCTGTTTGCTGACATTCGGCTGAATATTCGCTTAGAGATCATGACCCATGTAAATAGCCATCCTCTTTAATTTGTCAGCTTCTGAGATGTGCCCCATGCACTTTCTATCAGTCATCTACAATCCCTGTGAGATCTGCAGACAGCACAACACAGTGAGAGAGAGCCAGGGAGATACTTTGTACTGCATGTTACAGTAAGCTGATACTGCTTTGTTTGAAAAATAATAATCACTACTAGTTACTTGAGGTCTCAAAAGAAAGATAGATAGATAGATAGATTAAATAGATAGATAGATAGATAGATAGATAGATAGATAGATAGATTAAATAGATAGATAGATAGATAGATAGATAGATAGATAGATAGATAGATAGATAGATAGATAGATAGATAGATAGATTAAATAGATAGATAGATAGATAGATAGATAGATAGATAGATAGATAGATAGATAGATAGATAGATAGATAGATCGATCGATCGATCGATCGATCGATCGATCGATCGATCTTGCTGTGAATTTTTCCCTTTCACCAATTTCGTTTCCAGCAGTGATGGCTGATGTACGTAGTCGTGGCTGGTGTGGAATGTTCCCATCATTGCAAACATTAACTGGTAATGGGGGAGATGTATCAAGCCTTGGAGAGAGATAACGTGTAGCAATCAATCAACTTGTCATTGTAATCTCTGTTGAAAGTGGGGCGTGCTACTGTGCAGAGTCCATCTTAATCCTCCAGGGAGGCTTCATTCCATGTACCAAGATGGCTAGCGACCTACAGTAAGTACTGCACATGCAAGGCGCCATCTTGTCACTGTGTACGAGCACCACAATGGGAGGCAGTTCTCTTTCACTTAGCTCTGGTGAAAGCTGCATCTACATGCGACCCACAATGCATTTTAGAGAACCTGCACCTCTAACCATTACCTTAATATACTCCCCAGCTGGTGAGCTCTATGAGACCCTGCTCCACTCAAGCTCCGCTCCATCCTACTGGTGTACTTTATGTAACAGTGAGTACAGCTGTACCTGCTTTATCTCCAATAAACCACAATACTGGTTAAGCAACTGGGCTGTTTATAAATCCTACAAGCCTGTACACAGGAAGTACTTTCAGTCTTAAGTATTTAAACAGACCCAGTACACACAGCAACATACTTTAACAAAGACCACAGTAGGGCGAAACGCGTCAGTAGCAGGTGTGTGTACCTACCTTGACTAGAACAGAGATCAGGAGTTTTTCAAGCAGTGGGACTCATATGAATGACCCTTTAGGAAAATCTGGGCTTCTAAGGAACCGGTTACATAAGTGTTCCAGTGCCCAACCTCCGGTTATGTGTCTGTCTCCTATTGTATATAATTATAAATTTTACTCCTTTTTATAAGGGTCATTTCGTTCGTGTTTTATCTTCATCATTTTTTGTATTTCAAGGTTTTATCATTGTATTTTTCGTGGCCTCCAAGGGTAAATGGACAGTATTTGAAAAAGTTTTCTCAATAAATGTGAATTTTTATAGCAAAGTTGAGGTCTACTTTCTGCAGTATTAACTACTTACTGTACATAGGGGCCAATTCATCATTACTAAAAAATCGATGGAGGTAATTAGGTTTAGAGCTCGCATGGAATTCTACCTAATTACCGGAGGAATTCATCATTCCTCCTCTCCATAACTATCTATTCCGAAAAGCTGTCACTTTTGCGATGACAGCTTTTTGGGAAATAGATAGTTATCCCTCTCTACACTAACTTATCGCAGCTGCAATCAGTGCTGCGCCTGCACCTCTTCTATTTGGAGAAGCACTGTATGCGCTGCGCTGATTACAGCTGCGCTAACTGAATATATATTTATATTATATACATATTTTAGTTTCAATTTTTTTTCCAAAATACTAATCTATGCTCTGCCCGTCGCTGCATGCTGCTACTGACGGGAAGTATCTCCCCTCCGGCACTTATGAGTGCTTCTTCAATTGTTAAGCTTACCTGTAAGTGCCACCGGGGAAGAGAGGGGAGACGCTTCACGTCAGCAGTAACATACAGAACCAGGGGCGCCGAGAGGGGGGGGGAGCGGGTACAGATTACCCGGGCCCGGGCTTCCTGAGGGGCCCGGCGGGAGCCCGGGTCCGACGCCGCCCCCCCCTCCCTCACAGCAGCCCAGTGCACAGCGTGTGCTGAGCTGCAGTTGGAGACTGCTCGTGGCTGCTGAGCAGCAGCCACAGCGGTCTCCTATGCCTGTGCGGGGGAGTGATCACACTGATCGTGCCCCCCCTGGCTTTGCGCCAGGCTGAGGGGGCTCAGAGCGCCCCCCTCCCCGGCGCGCGGCGCTGCAAATCTTTTTTATTTATTTTTTCCGCCAAGGGGGCGTGGCCACACCTCCCGAGATTAGGCCACGCCCTCTATTACCGGGGCCCGCCTTGGCTCTTGGCGGCCCTGGGGAGAACACACAAGTGCCTCCGGAGCTGGAGGATGAAGCTGGAGGGGAAACACGGAAGATGGAGCCGAAGGGGAGATACGGAATACGGAGTAATGGAGGAGGACCTGCTCATGATGAAAGCAGGTAATTTGTCCCTTTCCTACACAAGCAACTGTGTAGACAGCAGATTGTAGGCCTGTTTTAGAGACGGACCTTCTGAAAGTGCGCTCGCTCTGAATCAGGGCTTTTTTTTTTTTTTTTGGAGCGGTCTCCTGGCCGCTCGCATAGCTGTGGGTGACAGCTATAGCGATTGGCCAGGTTGATGGTCACGATGGTCAAGACCATCACGACCATCGGGCTTGTGACGAGACCCTTGTGGTAGGGTCTCATGGCCGCAAGCCCCAGAGAGCTTCTGGCTCTAATAGAGCCGGAAACACTCCCACTGACATCACTGGTGATGTCAGTGGGGCCGCCCACAAATGGCAGGCATTCGCTTGGGAACGCCTCCATTTATGAAGCCACCCTCCGGCCACACCTACCAAATGGGGCGAGCTGTCAATCACCATCGACAGCTCGTCCCCTTTGGTGCGAGACCCAGAGCGACGGAGCACCCGTCGTTAGTCGTGCCTCGCTCATGTACATGACGGAGCCGGCTCCGTCTTGTGCATGCCCAGTGGGCGAACATCGACCCAGTTGCGAGCGCTCAGCGCTCGAGACCGGGTCTGAATCAGGTCCTGTGTACACTATCAAATTCCAATAATACATAATTTAATTTTTACATCCCCATACTATGGGGAGTGTGGAAATTAATGCAGACAGACTTAACCAGGAGATATCAATGATATCTCTGGCAACTCTGATTCAGACCCGCTCGCGAGCACATAGGGGGTCATTCAGACCCGGTCGTTAGCGCCGATGCGCTCGGACCGGGTCGATGGCCCCCCACAGAGCATGTGCACGACGGCGCCGGCGCCATCGTGCGCATGCGTGAGACCCGCTACGACCGACAGCGCTGATCGTAGCGGGTCTCGATCCAAAGGGGGCGAGCTGTCGATGTTGATTGACAGCTCGCGCCGTTTGGAAGGCGGGCCATGGGGGGGTGGCAGCCCAAACGGAGGCGTTCCCATGGGAACGCCTACCGTTTGGGGGAGGCCCCACTGACATCACTAGTGATGTCAGTGGAGAGCCTCCGGCTCAGACAGAGCCAGAAGCTCTCCGGGGCTTACGACAAGTGAGACCCTACCCTAGGGTCTCGTCGTAAGCCCCGATGGTCGCGATGGTCTCTGACCATCGCGACCATCACCCAAGCGGTCGTTAGAGCTGTGGGTGTAAACCCACAGCCTAACGACCGCAACAGAGGCAGGCGGTCAGGATGCAAGTGGCCGCCCAGTTTCTGAGCAACCGCTTGCATCCTCCGACCGCCTCTGAATGAGGCCCATAGTGCTCGCAAGCGGGTCACTACAAGACGGGGCGGCTGTCGATTGTGATTGACAGCTCGCCCCGTTTTGTAGGTGTGCAGGGGAGTTGGCTGGACAAATGGAGGCATTCCTGAAGAAATGTCTGCCGTTTATGGGCGGCCCTACTTCTCATCACAAGCCCGATGGTCGCGATAATCGCGACCATCACCAGGCCGCCTGGTCACCCACAGCTTAGCGAGCGGCCTGGAGGTTAATGAAAAGAAAAACCTCCCGCCCAGATTCAGAGAGAGTGCTCGCAAATAGTGTGTTAATGAATACCAAAAAAAAGATAATTAAGGAAAAATGTCCTTAAACCATTAGTTTGGTGTTGATGAATAGGCCCCATAGACCTTTGTAATTGGTTTCCACATTTGTACCCTGTATATCACTACCTCCCATCCTTCATTCGCTTAGCGCTAGAGTTATTGCTCACCCAAATTGTTTTCTGGTATCAATGAATTGCAGTTAAAATCTATTGCACTCATCTTCATGGCATCAATACCGTGGGCCCGATTTAGAGACAGGTACAATGCCGATATTTTCGCAGAGCGAGCGATTGTTTGCTATTGGTCATGTGTGAACGCGGCATTGCGCACAAGCAGAGATTGAAATGCAGTACTGTTTGTGCAGAGGAACCATTCGCAAAGTGAGTGACAGGTAGTCAGCGTTTGGGAGAGGGAACATAGGAGTGGTTAGAAGAATGCAGACGTTTTACCGTTTAAACGCCGTTTCATGGGTGTGAATAAATTAGCCATTTTCGTGTTCCTGTGCAGCATGAGTGCTCGCAGCATGTCAGGAGAGCAGCAGCGTTTGCGGCTGGTCAGATTTGACTTAAAAGCTGCGTCACTACACGAACTGCGTTGATGGTACCAATGTTTATACGGTTGTACGTCATCGGACGGATATGAGAAGGCGGCAGGGGCGTCACTATGCTCGGCTGGGCTTTAGAAGGCATTAGCATATTTTCGCAACTGTGATCCGTGAGAAAATGCAGCTGCGATTGCATTACCATGTGTCTCTGAATCAGGTCCTGTATCTTAAACTATGAACTTTCTTAGCACTTGTGTGAGGTTGTGTGGGTGGTGAGGAGCCAGCAGCCCTGGCACAGCCTGGTTTTGCCTATGATGAACTCTCCAACGGTGGCCCTAGCTCTACCCTCTATTTATAACTACGTAGATCTCAGCGTTGGACCAAGGCGCGCAGCAGGCAGAGCCCTCGCCATCACCAATATTCCGTCTGATTTTGCAGAACTTCTGGGCATCGCGCAGTTTGTCATCGGTGACAAGCCCTGCACTGATCATTACTTATCTGCTGCATTCCGCAGTCGGCATAATCATCTCTCAGCTCATATGAGTTTTTTTATTTCAGGAAATTGCCTTCTTATTTATTTTTGCATCTGTTTTGCGGCCTAAATGAACCAGGGGGAGGAGCAGAGCCTTCCATAAATCGGCTGCGCTGATAAATCTTTCTCCTGTATGTAAATCCCAGTTAAGTTCAGCTGCAATTTATTGTACCCCTCAAACTTTCACTGAAATAATCTTTTATGCAATGTACACAGAAGCCGCGGAAAGACGCTGTTCAAACTTAAAGGCGAGATTGTAAATAATATTACCCTGCCGGGCCGGCTCACTTATCTGAGAATGTACAGTTATTTGTGAAGCACTTGGTTATATCTGTTATATATTTTTCCCCTCGCTCATATTTGCTACAGACGTACAGCCCTATTTATGCTGTAATGTATTTACTTGTCATTGTGGATGCAAATGCCGATGATTAAAGGCCACTGTCATCTTGTCCTTTTGCAACTGTTAATATATAGAGTAGATTTTTCTTATAATGTCCTACCGTGTGTTTCAACCATGTCTTTAAAGAATCAGGCAGATATTTCAAGATGTATGCAACCTTGGCAGTGGCAAACGCAGGATTTATAAAGGGGGGGTTTACAAATGCTTGGTTTTATAGCGAGTGTGGCCAGTCCATGAAGAGGGTATAATTAGCACTTATCCAGCTTTAATATGCATCATACAAACTGTATTGTGTGAGAAAAACAATAATGGAATATCAGATGGCGCTGTCTTAGCTGCAGGTTGGGGTAGTCAGCCCCCTACACAAAAAGAGCAACACAAAAATGTAGAACCGCACTATAATATCGATCTATATATCAAGTAATAAATATTAAACCAATGTAGATATAATAAAGATGTATATTCACAGTAGACAGTTAAACAAATGTGTTATATAGTGGAAGGGATATATAAATATATACACAAAGGATATATAACTATAAACTAGGGGTGAGCGGGTTCGGTTTTACTCGGTTCTTATCGCCACTTTACCGCAAATTCGGCTCGATTTTATTCGCTATCCAAAACACATGTTCGGCGATAGCCAATAAAAAGATCCGAGTAAAACCGAGTAAAACCGAACCCGCTCACCCCTACTATAAACGGCTTGGTTGAAATAATTAAAAATAATTTAATGGCATCAATAAGAACATATTATAAAAACACAATACTTGATTCCTTGAAAGGAATAATTACCAACATACTGTGACATGTGACTAATATCCGATTGGTAGGTCACATAATCCTTCAGTGTTCACGTAAATGAAGTCACAGGGGATAAATATATGTAGTTGGATAAAACATATGTCAGTTCTCAATCCGGAATAATGTCCAGCTGCACAGGTATTTACCAGCTTCCAACGGAGCAACACGTCCTGATTTATATCCACCCAATGGTAGTCAGCGTGATTCAGCGTGGTTCCAGGAGGAAAGTATAGCTGGATGAAGCAGAGTCGCCGTGTCCGGAAAAAGAATCCTGATAGATATCCAGTGATAAAGATGATATGGGGGAACAGCTAAACATGTTTCAATGTGGAATCTCCCACATCTTCCTCAGTAGCAATGACTGGGGGCACTGTATAAGGAGCACTGCATAGGGGGGGTCACTACTGGGGGCACTACTGGAGGCCTGCATAAGGGGATCCTCTCCTGGGGCACAGGGGGGCACTGCATATGGGCACCACGACGGGGCTGTCCCTAATCTTTATTTTTACTTTACATTAATCCCATATGGCCAGTCTCCTCCCTGGAACACTTGAGGGGGGGGGGCGCCGTAGCACGCACATTCTTCGGGCACCCTGGCTACACGCTACTCCTCTGCCAGGGCCGCCTGCATGCATTTGCCCCCCAGGCTAAAAGTTACCAGCCAGCCCCTGCAGCAACCCATTATATGTGTCATACATAGTGTATTATGTGTCATAATTCCAGCATAAACAGGTTATTTGCATATGGATCAACATGAAATTAATTTTAAGCTACAAAGTGTCAATGGGCTCTATTTACTACAATCCGCATTGGTAATGCGGATTGTAGTGTGATATTACCGAGTGAATTCGCATTGCGAATTCAGGCAATATCACAGGGATTTACTACAAATCACTTACAGCGACAGAGCTTGCGATAAAACGCTGTCCCTGCTAATCCCCTTCGGAGCCTTATCACGGTATTTTCGCAAAAAATACCGTGATTAAGTGCCCGCGCATGCGCCGACCGGTCGCCGCTGCTACCCCCCCTCCGGGGCTAAGCCCCGCCCCCTGGTGCTAAGCCCCGCGATCGCCGCCCCCCCCTGTGACCCCCCTCTCCCTTACTTACTCTTACCTGCATGCTCCGGGCCTCCGGCAGGGCCGGATTAGGGCCCACATGGGCCTGGAGCTGAAAATGTTCAACGGCCTATACTGAGATGGGGAATAGCTGTGATTGGTGCTGTGTGGGTGAGGTCAGAGTCACCTTTGTGTGTACTAATTTACATCAACTTTCCTTCACTCATGTGTTTCATCGGTCTACTATCAATTTTTTGGATGTGACCCTATATATACAGGAAAATAGAATAATTACTACAAATTTTTGTAAACTGGTTGATTCATACAATTATTTACACTTCCATAGTGCCCATTATAAACCATGGAAGATAAATATTCCAAAAGGCCAATTATGTAGGATAAGAAGAAACTGTTCCTCTGTAGAGTTATTTGATGACCAAGCGGAACAAATGCTGTCTAGTTTTAGAGACAAACAATATCCAGAGTCAATATTAGAAAAGGCATTGGAAGACACTAGAAAGTTTAACCAAATAGACCTTCTTAATCGTCCTAGTAAAAAGAATAAAATCATACAAATACCTATGAAGGATGATACTTTAACATTTATTTCTAAATACAACAGATGTTCTAATCAAATAACAAATATTAGCTATGAAAACTATCGTGTTCTTACACATGATCCTCACTTCAAGGATTTGATCCCTAACAAACCACAAGAGGTGTTTAAAAAAAATAAAAACCTAAAAAAAACCTAAAAAATTATTGGGCACCCAAATAATTAGACCTATACTGCAAGAAGAATCTACTAATAAAGAATGGCTACCACAGAAGCCATTTGGTTTTTTTTAAATGTGGGAAAGCAAAGTGCATTACTTGTGATTATACGCTCAATAGGACAAAATCCTTGTTAATTGAAAAATCACAACTGAAGATCGATGTAAAACAGTTTATTAATTGCGACACAAAATTTGTTGTCTACGTCCTCATGGGTTCTTGTCCCCAATATTATGTGGGTAGAACTACACGTTCCTTGAAAAAAAGATTTTTAGAACACAGGCGAAATATAGTAAATAGAATGTTAAACCACAGTATACCCAGACATTTCTGGGAATGCCATGGGGGGAAAGCTGATGATCTGAAATTGGTGGGGATAGAACATATCCCCACCACTTTCAGAGGAGGTGATAGATACCGGAAATTGTGTCAGCAAGAGCTTTTTTGGATATACAAATGTAACACAATTATTCCGGAAGGTCTTAATGAGGCAATTGAATTGAATTGCATACTTTGAATATACATGGGGGATGGGACGTTCTTTTCCCTGTGGGGATTTTAGTGACTATACGGTCACATTTTCTCCACTAGGTCTTTACGACACCATCCCCATACTGCTTATATTAGGAAGCAATATAAAATAAAATAAAAACAATTGCCAATTGTTAATCATTCAGTCTGTCTTTTTTGTCTTTTTTGTTTGTCACAAAAAGTAAATTAATATTAATATAATATACGAGGAAAAGCTCTTTTGATGACTAAGAGGTCTATCCAATATATGAGATCTTTGGAATAACAATAGATTGGAGAAAATTTTCTGCCGGATAGATAATGTATCGGGTTGTAAAGTAACTTAATATTTATACTGATTATTATTGGGTATCTATATGTTGAATGTCTTGAGAGATATAAGTTTTACCAGCTTATTAGTTTTATTCATAATTAGAAAATATCGTATTGGGTATTAGACATTTGCAGTTTTATGTGTATATACAGATTTATTTATGTGGTTACTAATGTCCCCGAGATACAAACTCAGTGAGATCCTTATTATAAAATTATGCTGTATTGTGATAACATATTCTATTAAGTAGGGAGAATATATATATATTTTAACGCTATAATATTTATTAAGTTGAGACTTTTACTCACCTATGTAAGTGTGAGAAATATATAACACAATATACTGAGGTGAAAATATCACGTGAAGATGTGACATTTGGTTGCATTGGGATCTCCGCTCACGTGGTCACCTGGGAGGTAACAATCACGTGGGGCTATGACGTCTGTGTAGATCGAGACCTCCACTCACGTGACCATCTATGAAGAAACGCTACTTAGTTACAATAGGATCTCCGCTCACGTGGTCACCTAGGAGGTAATAATAACAGGGGGTTATGACGTCTATGTAGATCGAGACCTTTGCTCACGTGACCTTCTATGAGGAAATGCTACTATTTAAAGCAAATATGGTAATAATAGATCATTTGTATATGATTTTGTCTCCGATAGTAAAGGTAAAACCTTGAGTCGTGTGGTTTTCTTCTTTTTTTAATTTTTTCATGTTTTGAGTCATTGTTGCAATTAAAACTTCAGGTGGAAATGTTTTCACTTAATTGAAAGAGGTATTTATATACACAAACTAAGCTTAGACTATTCATTGCCTTTGATAAAGCTGTCTGGTACAGAGAAACGCGTCAGGCTGAGAACGGAGAGGTCTCCCCAGACGGAATTTACTTACCTTTATTTTCGGAATATCCTATCATAACCGGAGCACACGCTGAAGCCACACTCGCACATCTTGTGCCATCTGGGAGAGCGGGACACAGAGATCACACGGGCCGCAATCCAGTGATCTGGAACCCGTTGTTACGAACTGTGACTTTGCAGATCAAAGGAAAATGGGACTGCACAGGTTGCAGGATATTAGTAACACACCTTGGACATATCCCATATCTCATCCATAATACAAGAGTGGTAAAACCGGTAAATATATGGAACTATACACATTATCATCATATTCCTAAAACCAATGTTGTGGGAGATGTACCTCTGAGAAAGAACATTCATGCTTTATTGCATATAAGCTAATTAGCAATTTTATACTTTATTGTGCATTTATATTACATACGCAGATGTGTATATTATATATAATTTTTAGTATTTATTGTGTATAGTAAATTATGTATTTATGAAGATATCCACACAACTTTTTTATATATAATTTATAGATAACACACATGGGCCTTTATAGCTTCATCTTTTGTACATGTATAGTGTATTGTGTGTCATAATTCCATCATATACAGGACCAGTGATCACAGTAACCTATTATATGTGTCATACATAGTGTATTGTGTGTCATAATTCCAGCATATACAGGACCACTGATCACAGTAACCCATTATGTGTCATACATAGTGTATTGTGTGTCATAATCCCAGCATATACAGGACTAGTTATCACAGTAAGCCATTATATGCTTCATACATAGTGTATTGTGTTTCATAATTCCAGCATATACAGGACCAGTGATCACAGTAACCTATTATATGTGTCATACATAGTGTATTGTGTGTCATAATTCCATCATATACAGGACCAGTGATCACAGTAACCTATTATATGTGTCATACATAGTGTATTGTGTGTCATAATTCCAGCATATACAGGACCACCGATCACAGTAACCCATTATGTGTCATACATAGTGTATTGTGTAACATAATCCCAGCATATACAGGACTAGTTATCACAGTAAGCCATTATATGCTTCATACATAGTGTATTGTGTTTCATAATTCCAGAATATACAGGACCAGTGATCACAGTAACCTATTATATGTGTCATACATAGTGTATTGTGTGTCATAATTCCAGCATATACAGGACCAGCGATCACAGTAACCCAGTATATGTGTCATACAGTGTATTGTGTGTCACAATTCCAGCATATACAGGACCAGTGATCACAGTAACCCATTATATGTGTCATACATAGTGTATTGTGTGTCATAATTCCAGCATATACAGGACCAGCGATCACAGTAACCTATTACATGTGTCATACAGAGTGTATTGTGTGTCATAATTCCAGCATATACAGGACCAGCAATCACAGTAACCCATTATATGTGTCATACATAGTGTATTGTGTGTCATAATTCCAGCATATACAGGACCAGCGATCACAGTAACCCATTATATGTGTCAAACATAGTGTATTGTGTGTCATAATTCCAGCATATACAGGACCAGTGATCACAGTAACCCATTATATGTCTCATACATAGTGTATTGTGTGTCATAATTCTAGCATATACAGGACCAGCGATCAAAGTAACCCATTGTGTCATACATAGTGTATTATGTGTCATAATTCCAGCATATACAGGACCAGCGATCACAATAACCTATTATATGTTTCATACATAGTGTATTGTGTGTCATAATTCCAGCATATACCGGACCAGTGATCACAGTAACCTATTATATGTGTCATACATAGTGTATTGTGTGTCATAATTCCAGCATATACAGGACCACCGATCACAGTAACCCATTATGTGTCATACATAGTGTATTGTGTGTCATAATCCCAGCATATACAGGACTAGTTATCACAGTAAGCCATTATATGCTTCATACATAGTGTATTGTGTTTCATAATTCCAGCATATACAGGACCAGCGATCACAGTAACCCAGTATATGTGTCATACAGTGTATTGTGTGTCACAATTCCAGCATATACAGGACCAGTGATCACAGTAACACATTATATGTGTCATACATAGTGTATTGTGTGTCATAATTCCAGCATATACAGGACCAGTGATCACAGTAACCCATTATATGTGTCATACATAGTGTATTGTGTGTCATAATTCCAGCATATACAGGACCAGCGATCACAGTAACCCATTATGTGTCATACATAGTGTATTATGTGTCATAATTCCAGCGCATACAGGACCAGCGATCACAGTAACCTATTATATGTTTCATACATAGTGTATTGTGTGTCATAATTACAGCATATACCGGACCAGTGATCACAGTAACCCATTATATGTGTCATACATAGTGTATTGTGTGTCATAATTCCAGCATATACAGGACCACCGATCACAGTAACCCATTATGTGTCATACATAGTGTATTGTGTGTCATAATCCCAGCATATACAGGACTAGTTATCACAGTACGCCATTATATGCCTCATACATAGTGTATTGTGTTTCATAATTCCAGCATATACAGGACCAGTGATCACAGTAACCTATTATATGTGTCATACATAGTGTATTGTGTGTCATAATTCCAGCATATACAGGACCAGTGATCACAGTAACCCATTATATGTGTCATACATAGTGTATTGTGTGTCATAATTCCAGCATATACAGGACTAGCGATCACAGTAACCTATTACATGTGTCATACAGAGTGTATTGTGTGTCATAATTCCAGCATATACAGGACCAGCAATCACAGTAACCCATTATATGTGTCATACATAGTGTATTGTGTGTCATAATTCCAGCATATACAGGACCAGCGATCACAGTAACCCATTATATGTGTCAAACATAGTGTATTGTGTGTCATAATTCCAGCATATACAGGACCAGTGATCACAGTAACCCATTATATGTCTCATACATAGTGTATTGTGTGTCATAATTCTAGCATATACAGGACCAGCGATCAAAGTAACCCATTGTGTCATACATAGTGTATTATGTGTCATAATTCCAGCATATACAGGACCAGCGATCACAGTAACCTATTATATGTTTCATACATAGTGTATTGTGTGTCATAATTCCAGCATATACCGGACCAGTGATCACAGTAACCTATTATATGTGTCATACATAGTGTATTGTGTGTCATAATTCCAGCATATACAGGACCACCGATCACAGTAACCCATTATGTGTCATACATAGTGTATTGTGTGTCATAATCCCAGCATATACAGGACTAGTTATCACAGTAAGCCATTATATGCTTCATACATAGTGTATTGTGTTTCATAATTCCAGCATATACAAGACCAGCGATCACAGTAACCCAGTATATGTGTCATACAGTGTATTGTGTGTCACAATTCCAGCATATACAGGACCAGTGATCACAGTAACACATTATATGTGTCATACATAGTGTATTGTGTGTCATAATTCCAGCATATACAGGACCAGTGATCACAGTAACCCATTATATGTGTCATACATAGTGTATTGTGTGTCATAATTCCAGCATATACAGGACCAGCGATCACAGTAACCCATTATGTGTCATACATAGTGTATTATGTGTCATAATTCCAGCGCATACAGGACCAGCGATCACAGTAACCTATTATATGTTTCATACATAGTGTATTGTGTGTCATAATTACAGCATATACCGGACCAGTGATCACAGTAACCCATTATATGTGTCATACATAGTGTATTGTGTGTCATAATTCCAGCATATACAGGACCACCGATCACAGTAACCCATTATGTGTCATACATAGTGTATTGTGTGTCATAATCCCAGCATATACAGGACTAGTTATCACAGTAAGCCATTATATGCCTCATACATAGTGTATTGTGTTTCATAATTCCAGCATATACAGGACCAGTGATCACAGTAACCTATTATATGTGTCATACATAGTGTATTGTGTGTCATAATTCCAGCATATACAGGACCAGTGATCACAGTAACCCATTATGTGTCATACATAGTGTATTGTGTGTCATAATTCCATCATATACAGGACCAGTGATCACAGTAACCCATTATATGTGTCATACATAGTGTATTGTGTGTCATAATTCCAGCATATACAGGACCAGCGATCACAGTAACCCATTATATGTGTCATACATAGTATATTGTGTGTCATAATTCTAGCATATACAGGACCAGCGATCAAAGTAACCCATTGTGTCATACATAGTGTATTATGTGTCATAATTCCAGCATATACAGGACCAGCGATCACAGTAACCTATTATATGTTTCATACATAGTGTATTGTGTGTCATAATTCCAGCATATACCGGACCAGTGATCACAGTAACCCATTATATGTGTCATACATAGTGTATTGTGTGTCATAATTCCAGCATATACAGGACCAGCGATCACAGTAACCCATTATGTGTCATGCATAGTGTATTGTGTGTCATAATTCCAGCGTATACAGGACCAGCGATCACAGTAACCTATTATATGTGTCATACATAGTGTATTGTGTGTCATAAATCCAGCATATACAGGACCAGCGATCACAGTAACCTATTACATGCATCATACAGAGTTAATTGTGTGTCATAATTCCAGCATATACAGGACCAGCGATCACAGTAACCCATTTTAAGTGTCATACATAGTGTATTGTGTGTCATAATTCCAGCATATTCAGGACCAGCGATCACAGTAACCCATTATATGTATCATACATAGTGTATTGTGTGTCATAATTCCAGCATATACAGGACCAGTGATCACAGTAATCCAATATATGCCTCGTACATAGTGTATTATGTATTATAATTCCAGCATATACAGGACCAGCGATCACAGTAACCCATTATATGTGTCATACATAGTGTATTGTGTGTCATAACTCCAGCATATACAGGACCAGTGATCACAGTAACCCATTATATGTGTCATACATAGTGTATTGTGTGTAATAATTCCAGCATATACAGGACCAGCGATCACAGTAACCCATTATATGTGTCATACATAGTGTATTGTGTGTCATAATTCCAGCATATACAGGATCAGTGATCACAGTAACCCATTATATGTGTCATACATAGTATATTGTGTGTCATAATTCCAGCATATACAGGACCAGCGATCACAGTAACCCATTATATGTGTCATACATAGTATATTGTGTGTAATAATTCCAGCATATACATGACCAGCGATCACAGTAACCCATTATGTGTCATACATAGCGTTTTGTGTGTCATAACTCCAGCATATACAGGGCCAGCGATCACAGTAACCCATTATATGTGTCATACATAGTGTATTGTGTGTCATAATTCCAGCATATACAGGACCAGCGATCACAGTAACCCATTATATGTGTCATACATAGTGTATTGTGTGTCAAAATTCCAGCATATACAGGAACTGTGATTACAGTAACTCATTATATGTGTCATACATAGTGTATTGTGAGTCATAATTCCAGCATATACAGGACCAGCGATCACAGTAACCCATTATATGTGTCATACATAGTGTATTGTGTGTCATAATTCCAGCATACACAGGACCAGCGAACACAGTAACCCATTATATGTGTCATACACAGTGTATTGTGAGTCATAGTTCCAGCATATACAGGACCAGTGATCACAGTAACCCTTTATATGTTTCATACATAATGTATTGTGTGTCATAATTCCAGCATATACAGGACCAGCGATCACAGTAACCCATTATGTGTCATACATAGTGTATTGTATGTCATAATTCCAGCATATACAGGACCAGTGATCACAGTAACCATTATATGTGTCATACATAGTGTATTGTGTGTCATAATTCCAGCATATACAGGACCAGTGATCACAGTAACCCATTATATGTTTCATACATAATGTATTGTGTGTCATAATTCCAGCATATACAGGACCAGCGATCACAGTAACCCATTATGTGTCATTCATAGTGTATTGTGTGTCATAATTCCAGCATATACAGGACCAGCGATCACAGTAACCCATTATGTGTCATACATAGTGTATTATGTGTCATAATCCCAGCATATACAGGACCAGTGATCACAGTAACCATTATATGTGTCATACATAGTGTATTGTGTGTCATAATTCCAGCATATACAGGACCAGCGATCACAGTAACCCATTATGTGTCATACATAGTGTATTATGTGTCATAATCCCAGCCTATACAGGACCAGTGATCACAGTAACCCATTATATGTGTCATACATAGTGTATTGTGTGTCATAATTCCAGCATATACAGGACCAGTGATCACAGTAACCCATTATATGTGTCATACATAGTGTATTATGTGTCATAATTCCTGCATGTACAGGACCAGTGATCACAGTAACCCATTATATGTGTCATATATAGTGTATTGTGTGTCATAATCCCATCATATACAGGACCAGTGATCACAGTAACCCATTATATGTGTCATACATAGTGTATTGTGTGTCATAATTCCAGCATATACAGGACCAGTGATCACAGTAACCCATTATATGTGTCATACATAGTGTATTGTGTGTCATAATTCCAGCATATACAGGACCAGCGATCACTGTAACCTATTATATGTGTCATACATAGTATATTGTGTGTCATAATTCCAGCATATATAGGACCAGCGATCACAGTAACCCATTATGTGTCATACATAGGGTATTGTGTATCATAATTCCAGCATATACAGGACCAGCGAACACAGTAACCCATAATATGTTACATACATAGTGTATTATGTGTCATAATCCCAGCATATACAGGACCAGTGATCACAGTAACCCATTATATATGTATCATACATAGTGTATTGTGTGTCATAATTCCAGCATATACAGGACCAGTGATCACAGTAACCCATTACATGTGTCATACATAGTGTATTGTGTGTCATAATTCCAGCATATACAGGACCAGCGATCACAGTAACCCATTATGTGTCATACATAGTGTATTATGTGTCATAATCCCAGCATATACAGGACCAGTGATCACAGTAACCCATTATATGTGTCATACATAGTGTATTGTGTGTCATAATTCCAGCATATACAGGACCAGTGATCACAGTAAACCATTATATGTGTCATACATAGTGTATTATGTGTCATAATTCCTGCATGTACAGGACCAGTGATCACAGTAACCCATTATATGTGTCATATATAGTGTATTGTGTGTCATAATCCCATCATATACAGGACCAGTGATCACAGTAACCCATTATATATGTCATACGTAGTGTATTGTGTGTCAAAATTCCAGCATATACAGGAACTGTGATTACAGTAACTCATTATATGTGTCATACATAGTGTATTGTATGTCATTATTCCAGCATATACAGGACCAGCGATCACAGTAACCCATTATATGTGTCATACATAGTGTATTGTGTGTCATAATTCCAGCATACACAGGACCAGCGAACACAGTAATACATTATATGTGTCATACATAGTGTATTGTGTGTCATAATTCCAGCATATACAGGACCAGCAATCACAGTAACCCATTATATATGTCATACATAGTGTATTATGTGTCATAATCCCAGCATATACAGGACCAGTGATCACAGTAACCATTATATGTGTCATACATAGTGTATTGTGTGTCATAATTCCAGCATATACAGGACCAGTGATCACAGTAACCCATTATATGTTTCATACATAATGTATTGTGTGTCATAATTCCAGCATATACAGGACCAGCGATCACAGTAACCCATTATGTGTCATTCATAGTGTATTGTGTGTCATAATTCCAGCATATACAGGACCAGCGATCACAGTAACCCATTATGTGTCATACATAGTGTATTGTGTGTCATAATTCCAGCATATACAGGACCAGTGATCACAGTAACCCATTATATGTGTCATACATAGTGTATCGTGTGTCATAATTCCAGCATATACAGGACCAGCGATCACAGTAACCCATTATATGTGTCATACATAGTGTATTGTGTGTCATAATCCCAGCATATACAGGACCAGTGATCACAGTAACCATTATATGTGTCATACATAGTGTATTGTGTGTCATAATTCCAGCATATACAGGACCAGCGATCACAGTAACCCATTATGTGTCATACATAGTGTATTATGTGTCATAATCCCAGCATATACAGGACCAGTGATCACAGTAACCCATTATATGTGTCATACATAGTGTATTGTGTGTCATAATTCCAGCATATACAGGACCAGTGATCACAGTAACCCATTATATGTGTCATACATAGTGTATTATGTGTCATAATTCCTGCATGTACAGGACCAGTGATCACAGTAACCCATTATATGTGTCATATATAGTGTATTGTGTGTCATAATCCCATCATATACAGGACCAGTGATCACAGTAACCCATTATATGTGTCATACATAGTGTATTGTGTGTTATAATTCCAGCATATACAGGACCAGTGATCACAGTAACCCATTATATGTGTCATACATAGTGTATTGTGTGTCATAATCCCAGCATATACAGGACCAGTGATCACAGTAACCCATTATATGTGTCATACATAGTGTATTGTGTGTCATAATTCCAGCATATACAGGACCAGCGATCACTGTAACCTATTATATGTGTCATACATAGTATATTGTGTGTCATAATTCCAGCATATATAGGACCAGCTATCACAGTAACCCATTATGTGTCATACATAGGGTATTGTGTATCATAATTCCAGCATATACAGGACCAGCGATCACAGTAACTCATAATATGTTACATACATAGTGTATTGTGTGTCATAATTCCAGCATATACAGGACCAGTGATCACAGTAACCCATTATATGTTTCATACATAGTGTATTGTGTGTCATAATTCCAGCATATACAGGACCAGCGATCACAGTAACCCATTATGTGTCATACATAGTGTATTATGTGTCATAATCCCAGCATATACAGGACCAGTGATCACAGTAACCCATTATATGTGTCATACATAGTGTATTGTGTGTCATAATTGCAGCATATACAGGACCAGTGATCACAGTAACCCATTATATGTGTCATACATAGTGTATTATGTGTCATAATTCCTGCATGTACAGGACCAGTGATCACAGTAACCCATTATATGTGTCATATATAGTGTATTGTGTGTCATAATCCCATCATATACAGGACCAGTGATCACAGTAACCCATTATATGTGTCATACATAGTGTATTGTGTGTCATAATTCCAGCATATACAGGACCAGTGATCACAGTAACCCATTATATGTGTCATACATAGTGTATTGTGTGTCATAATTCCAGCATATACAGGACCAGTGATTACAGTAACCCATTATATGTGTCAAACATAGTGTATTATGTGTCATAATTCCTGCATGTACAGGACCAGTGATCACAGTAACCCATTATATGTGTCATACATAGTGTATTGTGTGTCATAATCCCAGCATATACAGGACCAGCGGTCACGGTAACCCATTATATGTGTCATACATAGTGTATTGTGTGTCATAATTCCAGCATATACAGGACCACCGATCACAGTAACCCATTATATGCCTCTTACATAGTGTATTGTGTGTAATAATTCCAGCATATACAGGACCAGAGATCACAGTAACTCATTATATGTGTCATACATAGTGTATTGTGTGTCATAATTCCAGCATATGCAGGACCAGCGATCACAGTAACCCATTATATGTATCATACATAGTATATTATGTGTCATAATCCCAGCATATACAGGACCAGCGATCACAGTAACCCATTATATGTGTCATACATAGTGTATTGTGTGTCATAATTCCAGCATACACAGGACCAGCGATCACAGTAGCCCATTATATGTGTCATACATAGTGTATTGTGTGTCATAATTCCAGCATATACATGACCAGCGATCACAGTAACCCATTATATGCCTCATACATAGTGTATTGTGTTTCATAATTCCAGCATATACAGGACCAGCGATCACAGTAACCCATTATATGTGTCATACTTAGTGTATTGTGTGTCATAATTCCAGCATATACAGGACCAGAGATCATAGTAACCCATTATATGTGTCATACATAGTGTATTGTGTGTCATCATTCCAGCATATACAGGACCAGAGATCACAGTAACCCATTATATGTGTCATACATAGTGTATTGTGTGTCCTAATTCCAGCATATACATGACAAGCGATCACAGTAGCCCATTATATGTGTCATACATAGTGTATTGTTTGTAATAATTCCAGCATATACAGGACCAGCGATCACAGTAACCCCTTATATGCCTCATACATAGTGTATTGTGTGTCATAATTCCAGCATATACAGGACCAGTGATCACAGTAACCCATTATATGTTTCATAAATAGTGTATTGTGTGTCATAATTTCAGAATATACAGGACCAGTCATCACAGTAACCCATTATATGCCTCATACATAGTGTATTGTGTGTCATAATTCCAGCATATACAGGACCAGCGATCACAGTAACCCATTATATTTGTCATACATAGTGTATTATGTGTCATAATCCCAGCATATACAGGACCAGCGATCACAGTAACCCATTATGTGTCATTCATAGTGTATTGTGTGTCATAATCCCAGCATATACAGGACCACCGATCACAGTAACCCATTATATGCCCCATACATAGTGTATTGTGTGTCATAATTCCAGCATATACAGGACCACCGATCACAGTAACCCATTATATGCCTCATACATAGTGTATTGTGTGTCATAATTCCAGCATATACAGGACCAGTGATCACAGTAACCCATTATATGTGTCAGACATAGTGTATTGTGTGTCATAATTCCAGCATATACAGGACAAGAGATCACAGTAACCAATTATATGTGTCATACATAGTGTATTGTGTGTCATAATTCCAGCATACACAGGACCAGCGATCACTGTAGCCAATTTTATGTGTCATACATAGTGTATTGTGTGTCATAATTCCAGCATATACATGACCAGCGATCACAGTAACCCATTATATGCCTCATACATAGTGTATTGTGTGTCATAATTCCAGCATATACAGGACCAGCGATCACAGTAACCCATTATATGTTTCATACATAGTGTATTGTGTGTCATAATTCCAGCATATACAGGACCAGCGATCACAGTAACCCATTATGTGTCATACATAGTGTATTATGTGTCATAATTCCAGCGCATACAGGACCAGCGATCACAGTAACCTATTATATGTGTCATACATAGTGTATTGTGTGTCATAATTCCAACATATACAGGACCAGAGATCACAGTAACCCATTATATGTGCCATACATAGTGTATTGTGTGTCCTAATTCCACCATATACATGACAAGCGATCACAGTAACCTATTATATGTGTCATACATAGTGTATTGTTTGTAATAATTCCAGCATATACAGGACCAGCGATCACAGTAACCCATTATATGCCTCATACATAGTGTATTGTGTGTCATAATTCCAGCATATACAGGACCAGTGATCACAGTAACCCATTATATGTGTCATACATAGTGTATTGTGTGTCATAATTCCAGCATATACAGGACTAGAGATCACAGTAACCAATTATATGTGTCATACATAGTGTATTGTGTGTCATAATTCCAGCATATACAGGACCAGTGATCACAGTAACCCATTATATGTGTCATACATAGTGTATTGTGTGTCATAATTCCAGCATATACAGGACTAGAGATCACAGTAACCAATTATATGTGTCATACATAGTGTATTGTGTGTCATAATTCCAGCATACACAGGACCAGCGATCACTGTAGCCAATTATATGTGTCATACATAGTGTATTGTGTGTCATAATTCCAGCATATACATGACCAGCGATCACAGTAACCCATTATATGCCTCATACATAGTGTATTGTGTGTCATAATTCCAGCATATACAGGACCAGCGATCACAGTAACCCATTATATGTTTCATACATAGTGTATTGTGTGTCATAATTCCAGCATATACAGGACCAGCGATCACAGTAAACCATTATGTGTCATACATAGTGTATTATGTGTCATAATTCCAGCGCATACAGGACCAGCGATCACAGTAACCTATTATATGTGTCATACATAGTGTATTGTGTGTCATAATTCCAACATATACAGGACCAGAGATCACAGTAACCCATTATATGTGCCATACATAGTGTATTGTGTGTCCTAATTCCAGCATATACATGACAAGCGATCACAGTAACCTATTATATGTGTCATACATAGTGTATTGTGTGTCATAATTCCAGCATATACAGGACCAGCGATCACAGTAACCCATTATATGCCTCATACATAGTGTATTGTGTGTCATAATTCCAGCATATACAGGACCAGCGATCACAGTAACCCATTATATGTTTCATACATAGTGTATTGTGTGTCATAATTTCAGAATATACAGGACCAGCGATCACAGTAACCCATTATGTGTCATACATAGTGTATTGTGTGTCATAATTCCAGCATATACAGGACCAGTCATCACAGTAACCCATTATATGCCTCATACATAGTGTATTGTGTGTCATAATTCCAGCATATATAGGACCAGCGATCACAGTAACCCATTATATTTGTCATACATAGTGTATTATGTGTCATAATCCCAGCATATACAGGACCAGCGATCACAGTAACCCATTATGTGTCATTCATAGTGTATTGTGTGTCATAATCCCAGCATATACAGGACCACCGATCACAGTAACCCATTATATGCCTCATACATAGTGTATTGTGTGTCATAATTCCAGCATATACAGGACCACCGATCACAGTAACCCATTATATGCCTCATACATAGTGTATTGTGTGTCATAATTCCAGCATATACCGGACCAGTGATCACAGTAACCCATTATATGTGTCATACATAGTGTATTGTGTGTCATAATTCCAGCATATACAGGACTAGAGATCACAGTAACCAATTATATGTGTCATACATAGTGTATTGTGTGTCATAATTCCAGCATACACAGGACCAGCGATCACTGTAGCCTATTATATGTGTCATACATAGTGTATTGTGTGTCATAATTCCAGCATATACATAACCAGCGATCACAGTAACCCATTATATGCCTCATACATAGTGTATTGTGTGTCATAATTCCAGCATATACAGGACCAGCGATCACAGTAACCCATTATATGTTTCATACATAGTGTATTGTGTGTCATAATTTCAGCATATACAGGACCAGCGATCACAGTAACCCATTATGTGTCATACATAGTGTATTGTGTGTCATAATTCCAGCATATACAGGACCAGTGATCACAGTAACCCATTATATGTTTCATACATAGTGTATTGTGTGTCATAATCCCAGCATATACAGGACCAGCGATCACAGTAACCCATTATATGTATCATACATAGTGTATTGTGTGTCATAATTCCAGCATACACAGGACCAGCGATCACAGTAACCCATTATATGTGCCCTACATAGTGTATTGTGTGTCATAATCCCAGCATATACAGGACCAGCGATCACAGTAACCCATTATATGTATCATACATAGTGTATTGTGTGTCATAATCCCAGCATATACAGGACCAGCGATCACAGTAACCCATTATATGTTTCATACATAGTGTATTGTGTGTCATAATTCCAGCATATACAGGACCAGCGATCACAGTAACCCATTATGTGTCATACATAGTGTATTATGTGTCATAATTCCAGCGCATACAGGACCAGTGATCACAGTAACCCATTATGTGTCATTCATAGTGTATTGTGTGTCATAATCCCAGCATATACAGGACCACCGATCACAGTAACCCATTATATGCCTCATACATAGTGTATTGTGTGTCATAATTCCAGCATATACAGGACCACCGATCACAGTAACCCATTATATGCCTCATACATAGTGTATTGTGTGTCATAATTCCAGCATATACAGGACCAGTGATCACAGTAACCCATTATATGTGTCATACATAGTGTATTGTGTGTCATAATTCCAGCATATACAGGACTAGAGATCACAGTAACCAATTATATGTGTCATACATAGTGTATTGTGTGTCATAATTCCAGCATACACAGGACCAGCGATCACTGTAGCCTATTATATGTGTCATACATAGTGTATTGTGTGTCATAATTCCAGCATATACATGACCAGCGATCACAGTAACCCATTATATGCCTCATACATAGTGTATTGTGTGTCATAATTCCAGCATATACAGGACCAGCGATCACAGTAACCCATTATGTGTCATACATAGTGTATTGTGTGTCATAATTCCAGCATATACAGGACCAGCGATCACAGTAACCCATTATATGTGTCATACATAGTGTATTGTGTGTCATAATCCCAGCATACACAGGACCAGCGATCACAGTAACCCATTATATGTGCCCTACATAGTGTATTATCTGTCATAATCCCAGCATATACAGGACCAGCGATCACAGTAACCCATTATATGTATCATACATAGTATATTATGTGTCATAATCCCAGCATATACAGGACCAGCGATCACAGTAACCCATTATATGTATCATACATAGTATATTATGTGTCATAATCCCAGCATATACAGGACCAGCGATCACAGTAACCCATTATATGTATCATACATAGTATATTATGTGTCATAATCCCAGCATATACAGGACCAGCGATCACAGTAACCCATTATATGTATCATACATAGTATATTGTGTGTCATAATCCCAGCATATACAGGACCAGCGATCACAGTAACCCATTATATGCCTCATACATAGTGTATTGTGTGTCATAATCCCAGCATATACAGGACCAGCGATCACAGTAACCCATTATATGTATCATACATAGTATATTATGTGTCATAATCCCCGCATATACAGGACCAGCGATCACAGTAACCCATTATATGTATCATACATAGTATATTATGTGTCATAATCCCAGCATATACAGGACCAGCGATCACAGTAACCCATTATATGTGTCAGACATAGTGTATTGTGTGTCATAATTCCAGCATACACAGGACCAGCGATCACAGTAACCCATTATACGTGTCATACATAGTGTATTATGTGTCATAATCCCAGCATATACAGGACCAGCGATCACAGTAACCCAGTGGCGGGCTGGGCCGGGGGGCACTACAAGGGGGGACCACTACTGGGGATTATAACTGGGGGCACTTCAAGGGGGGGGACTACAACTGGGGGGACTACTACTGGGGGCACTGCAAGGTGGGGACTACTACTACTATGGGCTCTACAAGGGGAAGGGACAACTACTAGGGGCACTGCATAGGGGGAAGGGGACTACTTCTAGGGGCACTACATAGGGGGGAGGGGACTACTTCTAGGAGCACTACATAGGGGGCAGGGGACTACCACTGGGGGCACTGCATCGAGGGACAACTGCTGGGGGCTCTATAAAAAGGGCAATACTGGGGGCACTGCATAGGGGCGAGATTACAACTGGGGCCACTATTTAAGGGGCACTGCATAAGGGTCACCACAATTGGGGGCACTGCATGGGGTGTGGACTGCTACTGGGGGCACTATATAAGGAGCACTGCATAGGGGGTACCACTACTTGGGGCACTATATAAGGGGCTTACTACTGGGGTACAAGGGTCTCTCCTGGGGGCACTGTATAAGGAGCACTGCATAGGGGAGATCACTACTGGGGGCACTACTGGAGGCCTGCATAAGGGGATCCTCTCCTGGGGCACAGGGGGAACTGCATATGGGCACCACGACGGGCTGCCCCTAATCTTTATTTTTACTTTACATTAATCGCATATGGCCAGTCTCCTCCCTGGAACACTTGAGGGGGGGGGGCGCCGTAGCACGCACGTTCTTCGGGCACCCTGGCTACACGCTACTCCTCTGCCAGGGCCGCCTGCATGCATTTGCCCCCCAGGCTAAAAGTTGCCAGCCAGCCCCTGCAGTAACCCATTATATGTGTCATACATAGTGTATTATGTGTCATAATTCCAGCATATACAGATTATTTGCATATATATCAACATGAAATTAATTTTAAGCTACAAAGTGTCAATGGGCTCCATTTACTACAATCCGCATTGGTAATGCAGATTGTAGTGTGATATTACCGAGTGAATTCGCATTGCGAATTCAGGCAATATCACAGGGATTTACTACAAATCACTTACAGCGACAGAGCTTGTGATAAAGCTCAGTCCCTGCTAATCCCCTTCGGAGCCTTATCACGGTATTTTCGCTAAAAATACCGTGATTAAGTGCCCGCGCATGCGCCGACCAGTCGCCGCTACCCCCCTCCGGCGCTAAGCCCCGCTCCCCTGTGCTAAGCCCCGCCCCCGCGATTGCGGCCCCCCTGCGACCCCCCTCTCCCTTACTTACACTTACCTGCATGCTCCGGGCCTCCGGCAGGGTCGGATTAAGGCCCACATGGGCCTGGAGCTGAAAATGTTCAAGGGCCTATACTGAGATGGGGAATAGCTGTGATCGGTGCTGTGTGGGTGTGGTCAGAGTCACCTTGGTTTATACACCCCCTACACTATGAGACACAATGGCCCTCATTCAGAGCCGTACGCTCTGAGCAGAGCGTACGCTCTGAATGAGGGCCGCCCTCCATAAAAATGGAGCGTCCTCCTGGACGCTCGTATAGCTGTGGGTCACCACCCACAGCCTTTACGAGCGTGCAGTTTGATGGCCGCGATGGTTTTGACCATCGCGACCATCGAAACTGCGAGCCGGAGCCTGCGGTTGAGGTTTTCAACCGCAAGCCCCAGAGTGATTTTGGCTCTATCAGAGCCAAAATCACTCCCACTGACATCACTAGTGATGTCAGTGGGCCGGCTTCTGACGGGAGGCGTTCCCGTGGGAACGCCCCCGTCAGGGAGGCACGCCCCCGGCACGCCCACCAAAGGGGGCGTGCTGTCAATCAACATCGACAGCACGCCCCCTTTGATCAGACACAACGAGCGAAGGAAAGTCCTTCGCTCGTCGCATCTGGCGCATGCGCACGACGGAGCTCCCGCCGTCGTGTGCATGCACAGAGCACAACATCGACCCACTTGCGAGCGGACAGCCGCTTGCGAGTGGGTCTGAATCAGGCCCAATATCTCCCTAACTACATAGAAATAGAAAAATTGCATAATGTTTTTTAGGGGGAAAACTAGAAAAACTATTTAAATACTTAAAATGTATGGCCAGGTAGGCAGCTAGTAATCATGCTGTCATGTTGATGGGCCTATTTTTATGTGGAGGCCTGGAGCTGTAGCTCCATCCGCCCCATTGTTAATCTGGCCCTGGCCTCCGGTGATGTTCTCCATTCCACCGGTCAGGTGATCTCCCATACTGCACTGGGGCCCGATCACCTGATGACCGGGCAGCAGTGCACTGTGGGAGACCAGCTGACCGGAGGGGAGACATCTCCGGAGGCCCGATCACCGGTCCGTGGAGTCAGGTAAGTCATTTTTTTTTTACAATTTTTTTGTTCTTTTTTATACAGTAATCAACTTGCGGTCTGTTTAGCCCACACAGCTGATTACTGGGACCGACTCCCGGCTCTGCTCTCCCCGATAGAGCAGGGCAGGAGGCCGGTAACCGGGGGAGACCCTGGATAACGCCACCTCCAGGTGGCGTTATTATCACAGGGCTTCCCCCGATATTTTTTCACAATTTATTTTTAGTAACTCTGGTCGGATCACATTTCCCATTACAATTATGGGAAATGCGATCTGCTTTACTAAAAATAAGTGATACTAGGGGTTGGAGTAGAATTTTACGAATTCTACTCCAATTGCCCTGTAGTAACTATAGGTGATACTAACATAATGTGAAAAGGGTGTGAAAACACCCTTTTTCACATTATTTTAGTAAAAATAATGTTGATAAATAGAGCCCAATGTGTTTTAGAATTTTTTAAGCTAATCTGTTCCCTTTAAGTTGGCCCAGCAGCATAATGCTCCCATATCTAGCCTACATACTGTACAGTATTTCTATAAGAAGCATTTCTGGCAATATCTATATTATGTTCTTGATCATATTGGTTGCATGATGAGGTTACCGTAACAGAGACAGACTGAGCACTGGCAGGGGCACAAATGAGCAGGAGCAGACTGCAACCGGATACGCCAACAGAACTGCAACAGGTACACTAAAGGCAAACGAGTCTAGGGAGCACAGAGAACTAACACACAGACTAGCTGTGTAAGACATTAGAGGACTCCCAGGAAGCCCTTAAGTACCTACGGCTGGAGCTGGATTGGCTGTCAGAGCTCACAGAGAGACATTCAGAGTTGATTGGCTGTTTCCTGACATGTGACAAAACTCCAAGATGGCAGCGCCCAGCAGCCGGCGGCGTCTGTGCCGATCTCCAGCCCGAGTAGTTCCGGCAACCCCAAGACCCAGCCCTGCCTCCTAGGGACCGTGCCAGTCACCAGCAGCCTGCAGCCCCGCCGGATGGATCCCACCACAGCGCCCGAACAGGTAAGTCCCGGACCCCCGGGGCAGCCCGTGACACAGCCGAATTTAGCTTCAGACAAACGAGGGTCATTGCAATAATTTAATATTAAACTTACAGTATGAAGAATGGGAAGAGAAGGAGGTGAATGGTGAAACTTCAGTCAGGATGAACCCTGCAGCGAGACTTTAGTAGAACATTGCATAAAGGTGAAATCCGCATTGTACCACAGCATGAGCACTCCTGTTACTGTAACCTTGCAGGGTCAGGGACTGTCAGAGCCGGCCCTAGCCAAATTAGTGCCCTAGGCAAGATTTTGGGTGGTGACCCTCCCCCCCGGTGGGATCCTGAAAAGGGGTATCACCTCACAAAAGGGGAATGGTCTCATTGTGCTGTAGCCCCTTCCCCCATCATGCTGTGCCCCAAGCACCCCTCTCCCAGCACCGATCACAGCACAGCACCCATCACCCAGTACAACGCCCCTCACCCAGCACAGCACAGATCACAACACCCCTCTACCAGCACAGATCACAGCACCCATCAGTGGTGGAACTGCCGGAGACAATGGAGTCAGTTGCCTCCGGGCGCCAGCCCTGAAGGGGGCACCTCCTCCATTGTACCCTGTTCCGTCAGCAACAGCGACGCTCCTCCTCAATGACCTGCTGGACTTTGAGCTCTCTGCTCTGGTCGCATACGTCACGTAACATGTGACCAAGACCCTGAGCCTGCCCGACTGAGGAGCCGGGACTCAGAGACAGTGAGGCCAGGCGTGCATACAGAAGACTGCATGGTGGCTGTCACTTTGGGCAGCGGGCAAGAGCCAGCGCGGTGGCTGTCACTGTGGGGAGTGGACGGGAGAGCAACCAGCAGATAAGCAGAGGCTGAATAACATTATAGTAAGTGCAAGCCCTATGGGGGTAAGGATACTGAATTTAAACCTCTATACGCTCCTGCCTATACCTTCTAAAAAACTGCCTATACCTTCTAAAATTGACGCTATTTGCGTACGCAGTCATACAGTAAAATAAAGACTTCAGACCTTGAACATGTGTTTCCAAAGCACAAAGTATTATTCAAGCAAAGTACAGATAGTTACACGCTGTGATCTAAGTACAATTTAGCGCAAAGAAATTATACAGACCCAAGGTACAGTTATACATACGCACGCGCTCTGGGTCCAGATTCCAGCATCAACAAGAAACCTCCATCAACAGCATCAGCATGAAGACTCCAGATTGGGGTCAGAACACACATATATATACCCTTACAGAAAGAGACTATACAATAGAAAAGTTTGGCATGGTTTCATTGGTTCCCAGTGCGGGTGCATCTGTTACAGGATATTTAACAGGTTGATTCAACGGACACAGGTCAGCCTCCGACAGCCTATTGTCTCCTCTATTCCCCCTGCATGCAAATCTAGGCTGTTAATTTTACAAAGTACATTTTAGTGTTTTAACTCTCTACTGTTCATAAGTTGAGAATGCAGGTTGCGACCTTCTCACCGATGATACCGGAAAGCTGTTGAGAAAGAGTCAATCAGTACAACACCAAACACTGTTTGCTTATCATGTACTAAACCTTAGATACCAAACAATCTTTTATTTCACAGCATTAGTAATAAATGGATAAAACTTGAATCTTATACTTTGAAGCTATGGAACCTTTTACATGAATGTGCAGTGTGTAAGTATTAGGGGTTTGGGAAAAGACGCTAGTTAACTTGGGGCAGATGCATACGCATGAAGCTAATAAACAGCGTTCGCATGCGGGGTGTTATGCATTCGCTAATGTGCGACATGTTAACAGCGCAACTGCATAATGTGCGGTGTTTATGCATGTGATTCTATTTATGATGGATTTTATTTATATATATATAAACATATATATATATATATATATATCATTCCTTACTAACATTTTTAAACTGCAATGCAATGTGTTATGGGCAGTGAGCTTCACTCTCAAACAGGGTGGAGACCCCCCCGCCGATTGCTGGTGCCATTTTGTCTGACAGTGAGTTTAAAAGCTTCTTCTGCCTATTTAGGATACCTGTGTCAGTTCTTTTCAAGCAGGTTTCTTACCATTGTTCATTCAGTCAAATTCAAGTGTCTGGGCCATATTACAATTGCCACAGCTACACCTGTCCACATATGGGGTCTCTCCACTTACATGCAAAAACACCCACAGTATCCTGGTGTATTGTTTTTCTAATTACTTTTCTCAGGAAGCTGTTTTCCTAGACTCTGCGTGAATATTGTGTTTGTTATGGTATTTTTTTATGCAAGGTTGTCCTAAGATACATCAGGGTATGGTTTCTCAAAGGATTATTAAAACATTGCCAAATGTACTGAGCTCGTGAGTTGTAACTTAAAATGTCGCTGGGCGGCCATTTGCAAAATGGCGTCATGCAGATTCTTATTTTTAAGATGGAGTCTGGTTTCCATTTGCAAGATGGCGTCGCTCCAAGCTAATTTTACACTGATTCTGTCTCAGCCACTAAACCAGCTTCGACAGTGGTGGGTAGATGCTGGAGAGGGGGGTGGAGGATGGGCATTCCATATTCACATTTAAAGAATGTAAGCTCTCACGAGCAGGGCCCTCGTCCCTCATGTGCTTCTCCTCCCCCTACTTATAGTATAATTTACTCCTAAATCCCCACAACGGCACCTAACACCTGGTTGCTCATGTCCTGCTGCTTGTGTTATGCAGCTATGTGTATAAACCATGTCCTTGTCCTGTATTGTTTTGTATTACTATGAACTGTTTTTCTTGTGTGCTCATTTATGTACTGTGTAAGGCGCTGCGGAACCTTTGTGGCGCCATATAAATAAAGTATAATAATAATAATAATAAAAAGAAAATTGTATATTTTTCATTACTCAGTCATGATACAGTTATGATAAATTTAGAGAGCAGGATAGTGTAGAAATAGAGTAATAATAAGATAGATCAGATATACCTCCAGTGCCACGCACACACACACATATATATATATAATTGTTTTCCAGTAGCACTTTTACATTTGTGAGGGGGGGGCACCAGCATTTATCTTGCCTCCGGGCAACTGGAATGAAGTTACACCACTGGCACCCATCAGCCCTCCCCCAGCACAGCACCCATCACCCCTCTCCCAGCAGAGCACCCATCACCCCTCCCCCAGCACAGCACCCATCAACCCCCCCCCAGCACAGCACCCATCACCCCTCCCCCAGCACAGCACCCATCACCCCTCCCCCAGCACAGCACCCATCACCCCTCCCCCAGCACAGCACCCATCACCCCTCCCCCAGCACAGCACCCATCACCCCGGCCCGTTAGCTGAACTCCTATTGTGGACGCTGTGCAGCGGCAATAACAGCTGCCAGAATCTCTGCCCACCCGGCAGCTGGTGCCCCCCGGCTATGCCTTCCCCAAACCTCCGTCGGACCTAGGCGGGCTTGGATGCCCTACACAATCCAAATTCTCTAGGCATTTGCTTAGTTTGCCTATGCCTAGGGCCGGCTCTGGGGACTGTGATTCTCCCCCAGCGGATGCAGCAGCGAGCTCCTGTATAACATCTGCACGCCCAGATGGCATCTGGCTCTAATGGAAGTCGATCGGCTGTTTGCTGTAAGATGCGCATGGCTACAGTACAGTCATCACATCAAATGCTCCGAAATACACGCCGTGCAAATTCTCAGCGCGGCCTATGGAGTCAGTATCGCAGTCTCAAATGTTCATTTTAACCTGTTCTGAATTCTATTTTTCCTACAGTCATTTTCTGTCTTCCAGGTTATGATTCCAACTCACTGCAAAGCCTGTAACACAGAGCACAGAAAGAGGTGTCCGATTCTGACCAATCAGCGGAATCCAACCTGGGAATGAGAAGACCAGTCTGCAAATCAACTGGAAATAGAATTGAGCCTAATCGGAACAGCGCAATGCTTGGAATGTCTTATAGGCATACATGCCTACCCTCCCGGTTTTCGCGGGAGGCTCCCGATTTTTCGGGTAACCCCCCGCACCCCCGGAAGGGTAGGCATTTCTCCCGATTTCTGCCCACTTCCTAGTGAAGTGGGCAGAATGGGGAGAACTTCCGCGGCAATCGCGGGTCTCTGTGTAGGGGGCGGGGCTTAATTACACGATTCTGCACGAATCACGTCATTTAGCCCCGCCCCTTATGCAAATTTACGCCAATCGTGGCAATTTGCCGCGAAGGGGGCGGGGCCTAATGATGCAAGATGTCAGGCCCCGCCCCCATCACGACCCGATCTTTCTCCTCTCCCCAAGTCTCCCGCAACAGCTAAATACAATGTAGGCAAGTATGCTTATAGGTTTGAATGTAAACCATGATCACATGATATGATGACCAACGCAACGCTGTCATCAATATATTTTGGTTGAAGCGGCAAAATTTAGGCAAACCCAGGCCTGGCCAGATACTATTTTTGTTTATTTTTTATTAAAAAGCCCAGGTCAGATCATAAAATTGAATAAAAATATTTTTTTTGGGGGGGGAGGTTAACTAATATTTGTAATTTCACAAACACCCCTTACCTACAGATATTGGTGGGTAACGGTAACATATGTAATCATCGGGGAACTGCTAGCTGTCCTTCAGGATATCTGCAGGTACATGGACCCGCTCTGCATGTATTATCTGAATTTATGGTCTACGTATGAAGCTGGGATAACAGCCGTCAGTTCATTGAGCTGCTGCGTGGCTGGGGTAGGGATGGAAACACTTAATGCCAATTTCCACCTGCGAAGTGCGTGCGCACAATTCTCCAGCCAAAATGGGGTTTTTAGAATGTTGCTAATCTCTGCTTCTCAGGACTCCCCTGATGAAATGACTCATAATATGGTATTATGGCTCAATACGGTTTTATATGTCAGGTTACAGTGAGATCAGTGATGGCAGAAGAACCCGCGGAAGCCTGGCCGCTTGCAGTGGTGGTCAGCGCTCAATTGCGTTTACAGTGTAAGTAGGACTAATCCCCAGTATTAAGGGCCCCATTTATCAACAAATCTTAATAACAGCGGTATATTTCATTTAGTATTGCAGTGACGCAAAGGATTATGCCTATGGTATTCATCATTACTTACCTCGCCGGCGAGGTCCAGCGACATCTTCCTCATTGGCAGTGACAGGCTTCTATGTCATGCGCATGTGCGACTGCCAGGCTACACATTACCATGACAGTTTCACCCAGCAGGGACCCGGCAGTGCCTGGAAGGCTTCGCTGAACCTGGAATGGCTGCTGCATAAGCAATACAGTGACAAACAGCGCTAATCTCCATTACTGCTGTTTGTGAAATATAGAAAGGATGGTAAATGGTCCGGTAACCATGTGTGACACCCTGGTAAAACATGGTACCACGAAAAAGTCTCAGATAATATCAAGGATAGGTTCTTGGTTTTTATACAGAGAGGTAAGGGCTAACGTGAGACAAACAAGTAAATAAGATAAGATCATGCAATGTCAATAGATAATAGTTTTACAATAAATTTATAAGTGATGCACACGGTGAACAAGATAACACTTTCGTAGTAAAAGTTACAAGTTCAATTACAATAACAGATACAGTTCACATGAGAAAAACAACAACAATTCAGGCTTTATTATTCAGGAACACAGCTCCCTCGCATTCGGTAGGGATTCCTCTCCTCCTGTTGGTTTTAAGAGGTTAATGCATGCAATACTTTCCCTACCACAGATTAACTTAAACACTGTAACTAAAAAGTAAGACAATAACTAACAGTCCTTAAATTAGTCTCTCAGTTTGCGGATTATTTTCCCTAAGCTTTATTGGCCAGAAGCTATTAGTTCATGAATTAATACTGTATTAAATATTCCTGAGTGTACCCTGCGTAGCCCGGGTTATTAGCTGGAAGGTCTGACTGTATACTGCTTAAGCAGAAATAGCTCCACTGTGGGTTAATATAAAGCTGCGTTGCTCCTAAATGCAATTGTCTCTCTTTTTAATCCTGGCTGACAGACTCTGCAACAATGTTAATGTCAATAGTGCTGCAACCTTGTTGCTACAAACGGATTACTGTGACAGTGGGCTCTATTTACTACAATCCGCATATTGAATGCGGATTGTAGTGTGATATTACCGAGTGAATTCGCATTGCGAATTCAGGCAATATCACAGGGATTTACTATAAATCCCTTGCAGGGACAGAGCTTGCGATAAAGCTCTGTCCCTGCGGATCCCATCCGCACTCTAGTCGCGGTATTTTCGGAAAAAATACCGCGACTAAGAGCCCACGCATGCGCCGACCGACCACCGCTACTACCCCCCACCGACGCTAAGCCCCGCCCCCGGTGCAAAGCCCCACCCCCCCGCGATCGCGGACCCCCACGACCCCCCCTCCCCCCCCCGCGACCCCCCCTCCCTTCATTACACTTACCTGCATCCTCCTGGCCTCCGGTGATCTTCTCCGGGCTTCCCGATCAGGTGATCTCCCATACTGCACTGGGACCCGATCACCTGATGACCGGGCCCCAGTGCACTGTGGGAGACCAGCTGACCGGAGAGGAGCCATCACCGGAGGCCCGATCACCGGTCCCTGGATTCAGGTAAGGAAAAAAAAAATGTTTAATTTTTTTTTCTTTTTTTTACAGTAATCAGCTTGCGGTCTACTTAGACCACATAGCTGGTTACTGGTACCGGCTCACGCCTCTGCTCTCTCCGTTAGAGCAGAGTGGGAGCCCGGTAACCGGGGGAGACCCTGGATAACGCCACCTCCAGGTGGCGTTATTATCACAGGGCTTCCCCCAGTATTTTTTTACAATTTATTTTTAGTAACTTGCACACAGATCACATTTCCCATTACAATTATGGGAAATGCGATCTGCTTTACTAAAAATAAGTGATACTGGGGGTTGGAGTAGAATTTTACTAATTCTACTCCAATTGCCCTGTAATAACTACAGGTGAAACTAAAATAATGTGAAAAGGGTGTGAAAACACCCTTTTTCACTTTATTTTAGTAAAAATAATGTTAATAAATAGAGCCCAGTGTGTTAGATGGCTCTGACTCTCCTACTGCACACAGAGCTGCCCGGATGGGATTTATTATATGCAACTCCTGCAGCTCCTTACAGGGACTCTCCTGCCCACAAGTCCCAAGTCTAAGGCTCTGCGCGGCTTATGCGGGTAATAAAGTTTCAGGCTGTAGACACTTACTAATTATAACTCCTTTTCTGCACTGGTGTCTGGGGAGGTTATTGCTGGGCACTATACATAGGGCTGTAGCTGCCAGCTAGCTGTGGGCCACTGTTAGCGGGTAGTTGTAGAAGAGTGTGTGCGGCCAAGCCTCTTACCCCCCGCGATAACCACGACTCCTTTCTGTGCCTGCAGGGTCCAGTACAGCCTCCAGTCACTGTCAGCAAACTGTGGCTCCACCCAGGAACACCTCCGGCTGCTGGTCCTCACTAAGGGAGGCGGGTCAGAAGGCTCTAATGGCTGCCAGCACTGAGCTCCTGGCACTCTCCAGCAGCTCCATCAGAGGCCCTCCGCACACGCGGCTTCCCCTTCACCGCTCACCTCCCAACTGCACACACCAACTGCCGCCCAACTGTCAGTACCAGCCCCTCTGGTCACGGGGCACTGTTTCTCTATTGCATTGGAGGTCCAGTCTCTTCAGCCGCACGCCAGCTCCTGAAGCTGGATACATTGTCCACTGTCACCAATGAATACATTCAAATGTCCTGCAACACATATATAAGGGTACACAACATGAGGTACTCCCAGGTTCTGGGGTACCACACATGTGGAAACGCTAATTTCTGCATATTTTAGTTACCAGGCTACTCATCATCAGGGGTTCAGTAGGACCACCTGATATTCAGCAAACGCCGAAAACGGAAAGTTTTCGGAGTTTGCCTGCAAGAACAACCGCCATCTTCAGATGGCGTTTGTTCTCGTATCCCTACTCCTTCCTGTTCAGGGGATGCGAAGGGGGATCCCAGTGGATCCCTCCGCCGGTCCTCACTACCTACCGGGCAGCTGTGCGCATGTGTGACCTCGTGTCACGCAGGCATAGCCGGGCCAACGTGGAGGACGGAAGTAAGTAACAGGGTTCCAATCCGGATCAGACCCGGAATTTCCCTGGCACCAACCAAGGATATTCCTGAGTTGGCGCCGTTCACACCGGAGCCGGGTCTGCAGTGATCCGGCTTTTCCGGTGTTGACGTGGACGCTTGGAGATTACGTCATCTCCAAGAGCCACTGAAGACTGCCTGCGGCACGATCCGGCAGGCATGCGGCACGGTCCAGGTCATTGTGACCCGGATCACGCCATTTACACTAGAGGGTTTCACAGGTTATTCCCATGTTAAACCCTGCAAGTTACCTGGGTTGGATGGCTGGGTCACTCAACCCGGAAATCCAACCCTGTCCCCTTTTCCACCAAGGACCTAACCGGGTTAACCCTGTAATAATCTGGGTTTTAGCTCTGGTGTAAAAGGAGTATTATATATCCTGCTCTGCGAGACCATTGCTTAATCATCAGGGGCCATGCGGTCTTCGATGATGAATAGGCCCCATAACCTCTTTAGAGAGTGCTGCAGAGGTTATGTATCATTGTTAAATGGGACCTTACAATTAGGTCATGTCCGAACAGTGTGGTATATGGTGAAAAGAGATTTATGGTAGGATGCGCCTGCTGTCCCTTGTTTGACTGTTAACCATTCATTACCTTCTCAATCATGTAGCTTAGAAAACGGGACACAGTATTAAATATGCCTGTGCACCTTTTATTTGGCGAATGCTTAAAGGATATATGGAAAACTATTTAGTTACAAAAGTGCACTATAAAGACTCTCTCCGTGCAGCAGTCGCCAGGGCAGATGAATTATGTCTCCACGCAATTGCGCTGTCATTACTTGCTAATGACTCCCATTTGTTTATTGAATGTGCTAAACTCTGTTTATGTATATTTATATGCGCAGTAATAAGATGTCAGCGTTGATTAATTATGACTCAATCTATAGTAAGAGAGCACTCAGAATAATTGACCTGCTCATTGAATAAATTCATGTCACTACAGAAATACTGTAAAATACATAAATATAAGTGTATTACATGTGGGTAGCTAGAGAAACACGGCTAAATATAGCATGTGATAATTATCTGCTCCTAAATTTCCATGCCTAAAAAATGAATAAATAAATAAATCATCTCGCGCAGTCTGTCTTTTACCAATAATGAATAGTTGCGCCCAGCTCGGTCAGAAAGTGCTGATGCTGTGTTTTACAGTATAAGGGACACAATGTGAGAAAACTGCCTGAAAATGCTGCAGGGGCTGAGATCATTAACGGCGGCGGGTCCGAGGAAAACATCGCAAATGGAGCGGACATGATTTTCCGCCAGATTACGCTGCTGCCCTTGTACACAGCAGGTGGCAAAAGAAATGTCCACGGTAACTGAACGGGCCGGCTGGACGACATTTAGGGGCTTATTAACTACTTCTCAGCGTGTTTATACCCAGAACACTGAGCTATTTTTTCAACTTAGGGGTAATACCAGATTGTAGCTATTATCTTCTAGAAGGTGCTAGATAAATGTTAAGTAGAATCTGATTGGTTGCTATGGGCTACATCTCCACTTCTAAAAACCCTCACCTTATAAATTTACCCCTTAGGGCTCTATTTACTACAATCCGCATATTGAATGCGGATTGTAGTGTGATATTACCGAGTGAATTCGCATTGCGAATTCAGGCAATATCACAGGGATTCACTATAAATCCCTTGCAGGGACAGAGCTTGCGATAAAGCTCTGTCCCTGCAGATCCCATCCGCACTCTAGTCGCAGTATTTTCGGAAAAAATACCGTGACTAAGAGACTGCGCATGCGCCGACCCACCGTCGCTGCTACCCCCACCGACGCTAAGCCCCGCCCCCCGCGATCATGGACCCCCGCGACCCCCCCTCCCCCCCTGCATCCTCCTGGCCTCCGGTGATCTTCTCCGGGCTTCCCGATCAGGTGATCTCCCATGCTGCACTGGGACCCGATCACCTGATGACCGGGCAGCAGGGCACTATGGGAGACCAGCTGACCGCAGAGGAGCCATCACCGGAGGCCCGATCACCGGTCCCTGGATTCAGGTAAGTAAAAAAAAAATGTTTCAATTTTTTTTTCTTTTTTTTACAGCAATCAGCTTGCGGTCTGCTTAGACCACATAGCTGATTACTGGTACCGGCTCCCGCCTCTGCTCTCCCCGTTAGAGCAGAGTGGGAGCCCGGTAACCGGGGGAGACCCTGGATAACGCCACCTCCAGGTGGCGTTATTATCACAGGGCTTCCTCCGGTATTTTTTTACAATTTATTTTTAGTAACTATGGTCGGATCATATTTCCCATTACAATTATGGGAAATGCGATCTGCTTTACTAAAAATAAGTGATACTTAGGGGTTGGAGTAGAATTTTACTAATTCTACTTAAATTGCCCTGTAATAACTATAGGTGATACTAACATAATGTGACAAGGGTGTGAAAACACAAAACAGCCTTTATCACTTTATTTTAGTAAAAATAATGTTAATAAATAGAGCCCTATCTTAGAATCAGCAAAATTGCAGGATCTCGCTCGTGAGCAATGTGGCTGCCCACAGACGGATTAAAGGGACCTGTGGGCCTGATTCAGACCTGCTCGCTAGGCTGCGTTCGCACGTAGCCTGCCGATGTTTGCAATGTGCGCATGCGTATAAGACACAGTGTGCAAACTAGTCCCTGCGATCGGGAAGCGTTCGCACCCTGTACATAGACGCCTCGCTAGAATGAGTGACAGGACGAGCCATTTGTGGGGTTGGTCGAAGGAAATGGGGGTGTGGTGGTGTGAACGCAGGCATGTCTGTGCGTCTTAACGCCATTTCAGAGGCGTGCATTATGAAGATGCAGCGTCATAGTACACATCACATGGCTGAAATACAGCAGCACTCGCAGGGCTTGCGGTAGGGTATAGTCAGCCACAAGTTCTGCGTATAGTTCCGATGTTACTCGATGTTACCGATTGTTTAATACACTTCCTGGAGATGACGTATGTTACTAAGGGAAAGTGGGCGTCTTAAGACAGGCTGGTGGGCATCTAAATACATACCTTGTCCGCACAGCAAGACATAATGGGCGTGCTAATGTCTTGCTAGCGATCGCGGGATTTGCACCAAATGGGGGAGCCAGTGGTGTCAGTGGCTGACACCACTGGCTCCCCCATGCTGCCGACACCGCCAGCACCGTGCATTGAGAACACCCCTGCACTGCCGACATAGTCAGCAAACCTGCACTGAGGACACCGCTGGCACCCCTGCTCTACCGACACCGCCGGTACTCTGCACTGAGGACACTGCCAGTACTCCGACACTGCCATTCCATGCACTGAAGACACCGTCAGCAACCTCTGCACTGCCGACACAGCCAGCAAACCTGCACTGAAGACACCGTTGGTACCCCCGCTCTGCTGACACCGCCGGTACCCTGGACTGAGGACACTGCCAGCACCGCAACACTGCCATTCCATGTACTGAGGACACCGTCAGCAACCTCGCTCTGCCGACACTGCTGTCACAGTAAGTGTACTATTGGTGTATCCAACCCACACTTTATAACACACTGTATCCGTGTTGGAAATTGGAAGCTGAGCTGACACATGTTAGTGCCGCCCACTGTGTCACTTAGCTCAGTCAGCCAGCTAGTTGGATGCAACCTTTTGGCCTTAACTAGATGAAAAAAATAATATTGTGAGGTGATCAAAATTGATTGGAAATTACTGGAAATAAATGTTATTGAGGTTAATAATACTGTAGGAACAAAAACAGGCCCATTTTATGTGATTTTATCAGTTTTTATGATATTTTAAGAAAAAATCCAGATCCAAAACCAAAACGGAAAAACAAAACACCAAGGAAAAAAAATAAAAATCCAAAACCAGATTCCGATTCAAAACCAGGGGAGATCCAGATCCAAAACCAAAACACAAGTGTCGGCGCACATCTCTAGTTTTGACTTGAAAATCAACTCATACTAAATATTGCCGTCATCTCGTTCATCTCCCAAACAGCTGAAAGCGGAGCTAAAACCTCATATGTTAAACTTTATGAGTTTTCAATCCTGTTCTCAAAGGTTAGTGAACAATGGGCCTGATTCAGAGCCGCTCGTTAGCGGCAGTACGCTCGTTCCGAGCGATGTTCGCACATCTGCGCATGCGTACGGTTTTTAGTACGCATGCGCGAACCAATCAGTGCAGCCAAAAATCGTTTGTACGCAATATAGCGAGTGCCTGCTATTTTGAGTGACAGAATGAGGCGTATGTGGGTGGTAACAGGGGAAGGTGCTTGAAAACAGGGAGTGGAGATCAGAACGCAGACGTGCTTATAGGTCAAAGCGGGCGTTTTATGGGTGTGCATAATTAAAACAGCAGCGTCATCGACCACGTCAGTTGGGTGTCTTTTAGCCAGAGCTGCTCGCAATATAGCGGTTGAAAAAACCACCCCCAAGAATAGCGAGCAGTTCATACGCTGTTCGATATACTCGATTAATCTAATAAATAGCGGACATGACGTATGGTGCGAGCGGCCAGGGGGCGTTTTTAACAAATAAACGAGCGTATGTTTTTCTCGCTCGTTCAGACTTAGAGGTGTGAACAGACCACAATGTGCGTACGGATCATTTGAATAGCCACCCCTTGTTTTTGAACGAACGACCGCAAATAGCGAACGGCTCTGAATCAGGGCCAATGAGTTAATACTGAAATTGGTATAAAGCAAAGTACATCCAGTATTATTGGAAAATGTACCTGTACGGATTAATATGCTTACTGTACATACTGTGCCTTGCCGGCCTCAGACAGCGCTTACCAAGCTTTGTTGATGCACAGCGAGCAATAGATATGTAACACTTGTGCGTACGACGCCATAACGTAATATTTTTGCTTGCGAGGTTTCTTTTTGTTGCAGTTTTTCTTCTTAAACGGTCTCTGCAGAAACGCAAATACAACCCTCCTAATATTGTTTTGGATTTCTATGCTTCTCACCATTTGTATAAACCGCGTCAGTAACATACAGTATAGTTATTAGTTACCAGCGGATTATTTGATCTAAGTTTAGGGTAATTATTGCAATCCCTGAAGCAACAAACATAAATCCTTAACGTGTATCCTGGGCCACGGTGTGTGTTTCTCGCGGATCTGCGGCGGACATGAAGTGCCGCTAATGAGGTAGAAATTCCTGCCTATAACACCGTGCAGCAGGAGCTCAGGGGAACCTTCCTCTAATTAATATATCATTACATCTCTTATAGCCTAGTTATTTAAGCAAAGATTACATTTGTCCTATCCCAAAGTCATCTTGTTGTGGTAATAGCGTCAGGGCGAGTGTCCCACGGCGTTATAGATGATGTAATGCACGTAGCTGGATCCATGGAATGTGCGTCGTGAGTTTACTCTTATATGTCCAATTTGTATTACAGTAGATTCTATTAAATAAAAACCACATGACTCAGCTTGTACACTTGTAATACTGTAGTATCAGTTCTCATCACGGAATGGGTATGATATACCGCCGGCCGCAGAGTGCGACGCAGCGGAAGCCCGACAGCGCTGGAAATCCCGATCGTGGATAGCTAACCTAACCTAACCCCCCTAACCCTCCTTAGGGGTGCCTAACCCTAACTTCCCCTCCAAGTGCCTAACCCTAATCCCCCCTCTAAGTGCCTAACCCTAACCACCCCCTTCCCCACTACCTAAACCTAAGTCCCCCGGGGGGGTGCCTAACCCTAAGCCCCCCCGGGAGCCCTAAACCTAACCCTCCCCCCCGCGGCTGTCCGCTCGCGGCGCCCAGCATCACTACGATCGTGATGCCGGGCGCCGGTCTCCCGGCGTCGGGGAAATGCGGGCGTCTACATCTAGACGCCCGGCATTTCACCCATGCCGGGATAAGACAGTCGGCTTCCCGATTGCTTCCCCTCATCACAACCTCTGCTCTAGTCTTCAGTATGCTATAAAGTCATTGCTGCAATGCTCCCCCTCTCTGCTCTCAGAAATAAACTCATTGACGCACAAGCCGGGGATCTGGCTGAGCATCATTAAAACCCTGAGTGAATTCCATGCTTGCCTTCTTGTGAGAGGCTCCCAATTTTTTTTACATAGCCCCCCGCACCCCCAAAAGTGATGTGGGCAGGATGGGGAGATTTTACGGGGAATTTGCGGTTTCGTAGGGAGGGGGCGTGGCTAAATGAAGCGAATCGTGGGGTTTCCACATAAAAGGGGTGGGGCCTAATTACATCTACAGTCTGTCCCCACCCCTATAAGCAAACAGCAGCATCTTCTCTCCGGCTGCTCCCAGGGAGGATTTTTGGAAAGTTAGTAAATATGGTGAATTCAAACTAGGCCCCCCTTACAGACTCTTTGGTTACTGCTTTAATTTAGGGCCTGATTTAGAGATGAATGCAGTGCCCGGGATGACTCGGTCGTCTCTACTTCCTCGGTGGCTCCCACTTCCCCGGCCGGATCCCTCCGCTATGATCCCTCGGGCTGACATCACTGATGCTGATCGGCGCATGTGCAGGATCTGTGCTGCGCAGAGGCGTATTTACAATGGGTGCAGGGTGTGCAGTGCACGCGGGACCCTAGAGTCTACCACTGCAGTCAGTTTGCTGACGGCAGCCGGGAAGAGAGGAGGGGGCCCCTGACGGGGAGTGAACACAGGCCCCCTCCTCTCTTTATACGCCCCTGGTACTGAGCAAGTGCCGCTCAGTTTCTGCAAGATCTCTCGCAGCGCCTTCTAAGCTGCAGCATGATTGACATGTTGCAACCGTATGCGGGTGAGGGTGGCGACGTGGTCCGTTTCACCAAATGGGTGTCACTCCCATCTTCCGACGCAGTGTTCCTGGCGCCGACAAAGGAGGTCTGGCGGTCAGTCTGAGTAAGCTTAGACTCATTCAGATGACCGATAGCTGCAACCATTGCGACCGATGGCTGCGATGATTATCCGATGCTACGTCTTTTGTCCTCAGACACATCTTGCGGCATAAGAATATTGTACAAAGACATACAACTATGAATCAGGCCCTGTACCTCCCTGCAACAGATCCTGTAGGAGAACCATGTGAGGGGTGGGCCAGGGGGAGACCATGGGCCGGATTCAGACGATGGCTTACGTACATATCCGATGGTGCAGAAAGGGTCCTGTGATCATGGTCATTTGTGGGCGGGAGGGGGCGATGACGGACTGCATTCCTGCGTGTCGCCCCCGTTTCCTTGAAGTGCCGCCAGGGTCTCCATCGTAGAATGTAGATTTCCTGGTCCCGCAAGTCAGCCAGGAGTTGGCTAAGCTGGGTAAGCTTCAGATTATGCAGCCTGGCCAAAGCAGCTGCACTCAGATCGCAGATCCCTCCTGCTGCATTAGCATATTAGTTGGACGTTATTGCGGAGCTGCTTCCTTGCGGCTGTGCAATACTGTCCACACGGACTCAGACCCCATGATGAGACCCGGGTGCAGGGTGGTTCATGGACATTGGGGGTCATTCAGACCCACTCGCGAGCGGCAGTACGCTCGCAAGTGGGTCGATGCTCCCCAATGCACATGCGCACGACGGAGGGAACTCCGTCGTACGCATGCGCGAGACCCGGCGAGCCACGTGCTTTCCATCGCTCGGGGTCTCGCACCAAAGGGGGCGTGCTGTCGATGTTGATTGACAGCACGCCCCCTTTGGTGGGCGTGCCGGGGGCGTGCCTGCCAGATGGAGGCGTTCCCATGGGAACGCCTACCGTCTGAAGCCGGCCCCACTGACATCACTAGTGATGTCAGTGGGAGTGATTTTGACCAAAATCACTCCTGGCCTTGCGGCTGGGAAACCCGACCGCAGGGTTTCCCTCGCAAGTCCGATGGTCGCGATGGTCAAGACCATCGCGACCATCTTTTTGCACGCTCGTATATGCTGTGGGTGGTGACCCACAGCTATACGAGTGTCCAGGAGGACGCTCCATTTTAATGGAGGAGGGCCCTGATTCAGAGCGAGCGCTCTGGTCAGAGCGTCCGGCTCTGAATCAGGGCCATTGTCTCCAGTCACTGTGAATAATGTGCCACCAATGTGGATTTTATTGCAAATTACAAAGACTAAACCTCATGCATTTGTGTCTATCGTTAACCTGAATCAAATTACCATATGTAACTGGTTGCTGTTTGTCAACCTGACATTTCAGTCCCAAAAGGGACCTTTCTGAAGCCATTGCTTGTACTGGGAAAGGTCCACAATGGGACTGTGGGCCTGATTCAGACCCGGTCGCTAGCAAGCGTCCGCTCGCTGCTGCCGATGTTCGCTAATCTGCACATGCGTATGCATCGCAGTGTGCGTGCGCGAACTACTCACACTGATCGGGACCCGCTCGCTCTCCCTGCAAAGACAGCCCAGTGTAATGAGTGACAGGAGAGGCCGTTTGTGGGTGGTAACAGGGGCAGTCCAGTGAAAACGGGGGAGTGTTGGTGCGAACGCAGGCGTGCCTGAGTGTCTCAACGCCGTTTCAGAGGCGTGCATAATTACCAGCCAGCATCATAGTACACGTCACCAGCCTTTTTTTTACACTGAAATCCTCGCAGTGCTTGCGGTAGGGTAGAGGCAACCACAAGCGCTGCTATCGCTTCCGATGGTCCCTGATGTACCAATGTTTTAATACACTTCCTGGAGATGACGTGCGCTAGTGGGCGTCTCACCATACGCTAATGGGCATCTGCATACACAAAGTGATCGCTCGCCAAGACAGAGTGGGTGTGCTTATGCCTTGCCGTGCGTTTCCTGCTTTGAAAGTCACTTAGCTGAATTTGCATACACAGGGAGTGAGCGGCCGCATCTAGCGAACGGGTCTGAATCAGGCTCTGAGTTGTTGCCTATTTTGCTTTTGTGGCTGAATAAAACTTTTGCTATTACCGCTTAACGCAAATATAGTTTATTGTTGTTTTTTTGTCCTAATAACGATTAGATTCGGTGCCTCCGACTGCGCACCACAGTCAAAGCATATCATGCTTAATTACAATTGATATTTACCGTAACTGGTGCTTTACAAAACGACTTGTGTTTGATCAGTATGCGAAAGCGAATAGCTATGGAGCATTAGATTGCTGGAGCACAAAGATATCTGTTATTTTTAACCGAGTCCCGTTTTGTACTTTGTCATTCAAGCAAGCTGGTAAACGAGTTCCGATTCCCCGTTGGATAGTATGCAATTAAATTGTTCATTACTTAAAGAATAACAATGTAGCAACATGGGCTTATTATGAACCCTATCAGTATTAAACTACTTTCTGATTTCAGCCATTAATTACTGAATAATCCATTAGAGATTTCACCAAGGCTTCAACTGATGTCCCTGACTAATTGTCAGAGAAGATTATGTAAGAAGGAAGACGGAAACCAAAAGTTGCAGCTCGGGAGCACCTGATGATTTCATGAACGCAGGGAACGCGTGGCTGCAGGCTGAGGATGGGGAAAGAGATAAGGGCCCGCGTCGTACACTAATGCCACGTTTATGAAATGTCAGCCAGAATGTCAGGTACAGCCCTTCCGCTCCGAGGAGGACATGGCGATGAGGCGACGGGTTGCGATTCTGATTAGATTCTGTCAAAAAATAATTTCTAAAGAATAGAACGTCTGGAAAGCAGAACGCGGAGTTGTATAAACTAAGTCCTGGCTGTCAGATGGGGCACGGTGATCGCCGTATTACACTTACAGTTGTGTCATGTGCATCAGCCAAATAGATTATCTTCTCCTCCGCAGCCAGGTTTCAAATAAAATTTAATTTGTTTCTCAATGCCCCCCGTCTGCGCATCCGTAATTTACCATCCCTGTCCTCTTCTGCTGCCCATGAAGCTCCTGGGTGAGTGTGAGACCTGATAACTGAATGCGGAGGCAGAGTAAGGTCATACGGTGCCCAGGTTCTGCTTGTCCCAGTGCCCCCACATATGATCATGTGATGCTGTATGATAACTGCTGAGTGATGGGTGTAGCATTAAATCACATTGGGCCCTATTTACTACAATCCGCATATTGAATGCGGATTGTAGTGTGATATTACCGAGTGAATTCGCATTGCGAATTCAGGCAATATCACAGGGATTTACTATAAATCCCTTGCAGGGACAGAGCTTGCGATAAACCTCTGTCCCTGCGTATCCCATCCGCACTCTAGTCGCGGTACTTTCGGAAAAAATACCGCGACTAAGAGCCCGCGCATGCGCCGACCGACCACCACTACTACCCCCCCACCGACGCTAAGCCCCGCCCCCGTAATCGCGGACCCCCGCGACCCCCCCTCCCTTCATTAGACTTACCTGCATCCTCCTGGCCTCCGGTGATCTTCTCCGGGCTTCCCGATCAGGTGATCTCCCATACTGCACTGGGGCCCGATCACCTGATGACCGGGCCCCAGTGTACTATGGGAGACCAGCTGACCGGAGAGGAGCTATCACCGGAGGCCCGATCACCGGTCCCTGGATTCAGGTAAGTAAAAAAAAAATTTTTAATTTTTTTTTTCTTTTTTTTACAGTAATCAGCTTGCGGTCTGCTTAGACCACACAGCTGATTACTGGTACCGGCTCCCGCCTCTGCTCTCCCCGTTAGAGCAGAGTGGGAGCCCGGTAACCGGGGGAGACCCTGGATAACGCCACCTCCAGGTGGCGTTATTATCACAGGGCTTCCCCCGGTATTTTTTTACAATTTATTTTTAGTAACTTAGGTCGGATCACATTTCCTATTACAATTATGGGAAATGCAATCTGCTTTACTAAAAATAAGTGATACTTAGGGGTTGGAGTAGAATTTTACCAGTTCTACTCCAATTGCCCTGTAATAACTACAGGTGAAACTAAAATAATGTGAAAAGGGTGTGACAACACAAAACAGCCTTTATCACTTTATTTTAGTAAAAATAATGTTAATAAATAGAGCCCATTGTAACTTCCCACACAGTGTAAGCATCAGCCAGTGCTGTGGAGATTGCACAAGTGGAGATAAGTATTGACAGCTGCTCCACCTGTCACAGGTCACGGCTATTGGCAGAACCTATGGTGTTGATAGGTGTCAGCGCTGTGATGGAGGTTAGACCACATGATGAAGAGCTTAACCAGGGATTGGTTTGTTAACCAGGTAGTAGAACACAGGATGCCACTCAGCACATACAGTACAGTATGACAGATCCAGCCAGGAGCTGGTTAGTGCAGGTGGTGTGTGATATCTAAAGCAGAAACCAGCACACTTATATACTCACTGGTGGCAGTGGCATGTATAGTACACCCAGTGGCAGTGCCAGATTAAGGTCCTCATGGGCCTGGAGCTGAAATCTATGAAGGGCCTATTGTGTACTATGCAGGGGGTGTGACCAGTGATGTGGGGGTGTGGTTTGTGTCATGGTGCATAGCTACCCACCTACATTAAACCATCTTCATCTCCCTCCCCTCTTTGATTATATGAAGCATACACTACCTTTATTTTTTTTTATTATTGCACACACACACATATATATATATATACTGACAATAGTGTTACTAATACCCCTTTTAGACCAGAGCTAAAACCAGGGTTATTGCAGGGTTAACTTGGTGAAAAAGGGACAGGGTTGGATTCCTTGGTTGAGTGACCCGGCAATCCAACCCAGGTAACTGCAGGGTTTTACACGGGAATGACCCGTGAAACCCTGCAGTGTAAATGGTGCAATCCGGGTCACGATGACCTGGAGCGCGCTGCATGCCTGCCGATTGGCCAGCTTCAGTGGCAATTGGAGATTACATCAACTCCAAGCGTCCACTTTCACGCCGGAAGAGCCGGGTCTCTGCAGACCTGGCTCCGCTGTGAACGGCGCTGACTCGGAAATATCCTGGGTCGGCACCGGCTAAATTCTGGGTCTGATCCAGTTGGTAACCTCCGGGTCAGACCCGGAACATACAGTCAGGTCCATAAATATTGGGACATTGACAGAATTTTCATATTTTGGCCTCTATTCACCACCACAAAGGCTTTGAAATGAAACAAACAAGATGTGCTTTAACTGCAGACTTTCAGATATAATTTGAGGGTAATTACATCCAAATCAGGTGAACGGTGTAGGAATTACAACGGTTTCTATATGTGCCTCCCACTTTTTAAGGGGCCAAAAATAATGGGACAAACTAAACAATCCTAAATCTAACTTTCACTTTTTAATACTTTGTTGCAAATCCTTTGCAGGCAATTACAGCCTGAAGTCTGGAACGCATAGACATCACCAGACGCTGGGTTTCATCCCTGGTGATGCTCTGCCAGGCCTCTACTGCAAATGTCTTCAGTTCCTGCTTGTTGTTGGGGCATTTTACCTTCAGTTTTGTCTTCAGCAAGTGAAATGCATGCTCAATCGGATTCAGGTCAGGGGATTGACTTGGCCATTGCATAACATTCCACTTTTTAGCCTTAAAAACTCTTTGGTTGCTCTTGCAGTATGCTTTGGGTCATTGTCCATCTGCACTGTGAAGCGCTGTCCAATGAGTTCTGAAGTATTTGACTGAATATGAGCATATAATATTGCCCGAAACACTTCAGAATTCATTCTGCTGCCTTTGTCAGCAGTCACATCATCAATAAATACAAGGGAACCAGTTCCATTGGCAGCCATACATGCCCACGCCATGACACTACCACCACCATGCTTCACTGATGAGGTGGTATGTTTTGGATCATGAGCAGTTCCTTTCCTTCTCTTCTCTTCCCATCACTCTGGTACAAGTTGATCTTTGTCTCATCTGTCAATAGGATGTTGTTCCAGAACAGTAATGGCTTTTTTTAGATGTTGTTTGGCAAACTCTAATCTGGTCTTCCTATTTTTGTGGCTCACCAATGGTTTGCATCTTGTGGTGAACCCTCTATATTCACTCTTGTGAAGTCTTCTCTTGATTGTTGACTTTGACACATATACACCTACCTCCTGGAGAGTGTTATTGATTTGGCCAACTGTTGTGAAGGGGTTTTTCTTCACCAGGGAAATAATTCTTTTGTCATCCACCACAGTTGTTTTCCGTGGTCTTCCGGGTCTTTTGGTGTTGCTGAGCTCTCTGGTGCGTTCTTTCTTTTTAAGAATGTTCCAAACAGTTGATTTGGCCACACCTAATGTTTTTGCTATCTCTCTGACGGGTTTGTGTTGATATTTCAGCCTATGATGGCTTGCTTCACTGATAGTGACAGCTCTTTGGATCTCATATTGAGAGTCGACAGCAACTGATTCCAAATGCAAATGTCACACCTAGGATCAACTCCAGACCTTTTACCTGCTTAATTGATAATGAAATAACGAGGGAATAGCCCACACCTGTCCATGAAATAGCTTTTGAGTTGATAGTCCCATTACTTTTGGCCCCTTAAAAAGTGGGAGGCACATATTGAAACTTGTAATTCCTACACCGTTCACCCGATTTAGATGTAATTACCCTCAAATTAAATCTGAAAGTCTGCAGTTAAATCACATCTTGTTTGTTTCATTTCAAAACCATTGTGGTGGTGAATAGAGGCCAAAATCTGAAAATTCTGTCAATGTCCCAATATTTATGGACCTGACTGTAGGTGTAAAAGTAGTATCACACTGAAGCTTTCATTATAGCCGTTTGTCTATGCCTGTTATTGCACTGAGTGCTGCTCCTTACTCCGTGTTTTGTGTTTTGGTTTTGGATCTGGATCTTTCTTCGTGTTTTGGATCTGGATTGGTTTTGCCAAAACCACCCTTCCGTGTTTTGGGTTCTGGGTTTTGGATCTGTATTTTTTTTTTTTAAAAAGCATAAAAACAGCTAAAATCACAGAATGTGTGGGTTTTTCTGCTCCTATGCTATTATTAACTTCAATAACCTTAATTTCCACTCATTTCCAGTCTATTCTGAACACCTCACACCTCACAATAGTGTTTTTATGTCCAAAAGGTTGCACCAAGGTAGCTGGATGACTATGCTAAGCGACACGAGTGGGCGGCACAAACACATGGTCCATCTAGGAGTGACACTGCAGTGGCAGACAGGATGGCAGTTTGAAAAATTAGGCCCCAAACAGTACATACTGCAAATAAAAAATGAGGTGCAAGATGGAATTGTCCTTGGGCCCTCCCACCCACCCTTATGTTGTATAAACAGGACATGCACACTTTAACAAACCAAGCATTTCAGCACCAGGGTCTGCCACACGACTGTGGCTGAAATGATTGGTTCGTTTGGGCCCCCACAAAACAAGCTGGCAATTAATCTGTCCCTGCACAAACTGGCTCTACGGAGGCAAGATGTCGTCCTCATCCTCCTCATCCACCGATTCTTCACTCTCTTCAGTGTTGTGTACATCCTCATCCTCACAGAGTATTAATTCGTCCCCGCTGGAATCCACCACCACAGGTCCCTCTGTACGTTCTGGAGGCTGGTCTCCCTGGAAGAGTTGATAAATAATTTTTATGGACATCATCTTCTCCACATTTTGTGGAAGCAACCTCCTACGCCTTTCCCTAACAAGGTTCCCGGCTGCACTAAACACTCTTTCGGAGTACACACTGGAGGGGGGGCAACTCAGGTAAAATAGAGCCAGTTTGTACAGGGGCCTCCAAATTGCCTCTTTTTCCTGCCAGTACAGGTACGGACTGTCTGACATGCCTACTTGGATGCTGTCATCGATGTAATCCTTTAACAGACAGACGCACGCTTGTCGCTGCTGCATTGAGGATGCAGGTGCGGCTACAGCCCACACAATTCACAAAGACAGAAAAAAAAAGGAGAATTATTTATTTTTTGTGGAGCGCACTTTGAGGGTTACACCACCCTTTAATAGACAGACGCACGCTTGTCACTGCTGCTTTGAGGATGCAGGTGCGGCTACAGCCCACACAATTCACAAAGACAGAAAAAAAAATAAGAATTTATTTTTTTTTGGAGTGCACTTTGGGGGTTACAGCACCCTTTAACGGTCAAGCCAGCACCCCTGATGGAAAGAGCACCCCTTGGACAACACTACAGCACCCCTTTAGGACTGGGACACTGCACAGGACTTTGGAGTGGACACAGGCCCTATTGACAACTGACTACACAACACAGCCCAGCCATCCCCTATGGACTTTGGAGGAGTGGACACAGCCCCTATGGACAACAGCAGCACAGCACAGCACAGCACAGCACAACACTACACTGCACTACACTACACTACACAGCCCAGCCAGCTAACTCCCACCCTCCCTCTTCACTGTCCACAGCCGAGTGAGAAAATGGCGCCGACGCGGGTATCTTATATAGAATATATAGAATGTGTTGTTTGGATGCCTTGTGTCTTGACAAAGGTCCTACTGGACCGAAACGTTGACTATGACATATATTAAACATGTGAGCTAAATAAAACATTTCTATTTTTTGCATGGAGAGTGCCCATCCATTTGCATGTCCTATATATATAGACAAACACTGATGGCTGTCACTCCTATGAAGAAATGGCCATATGGCCCGGGTGCAAATCCTGGTAGCCCACAAGATGACCCCTTAAATCACACGCACTAAAAGGACAGCACTCCAGTATGTGTGTATATATATATATATATATATACACACATATACACATGCACTGGAATACATATGACAGCGTGAGCCCGGCAGGGGTGAAAATCCTGATCGTCCTAGGTAAGTATTTCCTAACCTAATTTTACCCCCTAACCCTCCATTAGAGGTGCCTAACTCTAACCTCCCCCCAACTGCCTAACTCTAATCCCCCATCTAAGTGCCTAAACCTAACCCCCCTTCCCCGCTGCCTCAACCTAAGTCCCCCAGGGGGGTGCCTAACCCTAACCCCCTCTTTCCTTAGCCTAAACCTAACCTCCCAGGGGGGTGCCTAACCCTAAGTCCCCCCGAGAACCCTAAACCTAACCCCCCCCCCGCGCGCGGCTGTCCGTGCCCAGCTTACCTTCGATCAGTAAGCCGGGTGTCGGGCAATTAGGCCACACCCCTCCCCTGGGCCCAGGCCGGCTGTCTACAGCTCTGCATACATATGGCAGTTAAACTTCAAACGTGGCACAAGGCTCACACTGCGTGGAGTCACAGGGCTTATATATGCACGTGAACAAAGCTCAGTAGGCTAAAACGCACCAAACAGTACAGACAATAGAAGAATATCTTTATTTTTCACTTTTTACTGTAGTTCAACTCTCATTGCGGCAATTCAAAGGGGTTTTATTATGTACGTGAATAATAACGCACAGGGGTACAGCGCACACAGTTTGTGCAAACTTAAAATAATCAATATTATTTTAAAAAAAAATCAAATTTTTCCGTACACAGCCACTTGTTATGAGTCTGGAATCTGGGCACAGCACAGCCAATACAGCAGAGTACAGCGCAGCATACAGAAGCAAGCCCCTATCTGACTATACAGAGCACAGCCACTTGTGAGTCTGGACACAGTGCAGCACACAGCAGCAGGGTAACAGTGATGAGCTGCTGCTGGCTTGGGTCCCGGCACCTGCTCAATGAATCTTGTAGTCGTCTGGACCGCCGCATGTGCATGAGTGGTGGTGGCACCGCGCATGCGCACACTTAACACCAGCTTCTCGGGGCTACATTGTTTGCTGCCCGGAGAAGCCCTGTAGGGCTGGCCGAAAGGCAGAGCAGTGCCTTCCACCGGAAGCCGCTCTCTCCTGATCGCTGCCCAGACTGGCAGTCCCAGGGGGAGGAGACACCACCCCCTAGCTGCCTGTCTTCAGCGTGGCTGGCAGGAGGCACCCGCCCAATAGGAAGCCACCTCCAGTCATAGTGAAGCCAGTGCGCTCACTAAAGTGGCGGATTTTATTGGGGGGGCTGCAGCTCGCTGCCCCTAGGTAAGATCCGCCACTGGTGATGAGAATGCGGCACCACGAACACCCCGCCCAACAGAGAGGGTTGCCCCTCCGGGCATTATTCTCTTAATACTAATTAAGCTTCATAGAAAAATACCACATCCAATCAGTATTTTTGCTGACCATGTGCCTCCCTTTAGGTCTCCCCATCCCGTATTGGCCGCATCCAGCAGGGTAGCTTATTTTTAATTCCTTCCTAAGAACAATTTCCATCTCTGCAGCTATATATTTTATGGTTGTTTCTATGGCACAAAACAACAAATGAAGCAGCTGCACCACTTCGTAGAAATTCATTTAAATCCCTGTGTAATCAGGACGTTATCACACTCTGAAAGCAAAAAGCAAATACAAAAACAAAGACAAATTAAAAGCAAACATTTTTTTTATATGTTCGTTTTACTTTGAGCATTTGAATATTTAGCAAACAGGTCACAGATGAGCTATTTCCATTTAACACCGACTTAAACGCACACAAGAGTGGAATATATAAGTGCTGCGTCTGTGCGTGGTGTATTTAGCGCCATACGTATCAGAGACAGCAAAGAATCAGCCGCTGCTCTTATAAGGCAAAGCGGGATCTCATCCATAGTCCTGATTTGTGCGGGACTGTCGTGAGGTTTCTGCGCAGAGTGGGCACGCAGCTGCAGTTCCGGATCCTCTGTTACACTTTCCCACCAGCATCCTCCTCTTTACTATCACCTGTTCCGGGATGTAGTCGGCAGCCCGGCGTGTAGGATGCTGACCGTCTAAATACTGGCACCGGAATCCTGACAGCGCCGGATCCAAGCTCATATATCCCGACCGCTGGCATCCCGAAGGTAAGTATGGGGGTGTTAAGGGAAGGGTTAGTTTAATGGATAAGGGTTAAGGTTAGGCACTAAGAGGGTTAGGGTTAGGCACTAAGGGGGGAGGGTTAGGTTTAGGGTGTGGGGAAGTTAGGTTTAGGCACCGGGGAGGGAGGGTTAGGATTAGAGGTACTATACTAACAGGGGCGTTTCTAGAGAGGAGGGGGCCCATGTGCAGTCTCCGACATGGGCCCCCTCCTCTCCGCCCGGCGACCAGCAGCAGAGCTGTGCGCTGCCACCGTCGGAGTTATAGACTCTAGGCACTAGAGTGTGCCCAGAGTCTATAGTGTATGCACAGGTCACCGGGAAAATGGCCACGGTGGCGATTTTCCCTGTACTGCGCATGTGCAAACGACGGGAAAATGTCCGCCGTGGCCATTTTCCAGTCGTTTTACAGCGCCGGATCCCCGCGCAGACGGGGGACTCCAGAGAGGTAAGTAATATTATGGGTGCAGGGTGTGCGGTGCGGGGCCCCCCTTGACCCAGGGGCCCGTGTTCCCCGCGCACCCTGCACCCATTCTAGATATACGCCCCTGTATACTTACCTATGGGAGTCGGGATTCTGACTCTCGGGGTACCGCTGTCGGGAACCCAACCCCCGGTTCCTCGTGACTTCTCTCTTTCCCTTTCCATCACATACTATTCCATACTTTCCTACTGCCCTGGCAACTGCAGGAGGCTCACAAATTTTCGGGTAGCATCCCACACCCCTGGAAGAGTAGGTACTCCTCCCGCATCTCACCCACTTCCTAGTGAAGTGGGCAGAATGGGTACATGCTTACCAGGAATCCGCTCTCAGTGAGGAGGGTGGCGAGACCTACTGACGCAATTTTATGATAATCGCGTCATTTCTCCTCGCCCTCTATTCAGATATGTGTGATTCACTGCATTTTGCAGCTAGGGGCGGTAAACGCCGGCTTTGCCTCCCTCACCGCTCACCTGTGTCTCCTCTTTGGGTTTCTCCCAGAGACGTAACTATAAAAGTCGACAGGTATGTACATCATTAGCCCTAATGAATTACTCCCAGCTAGTAAGGTACAGTAGGCAGCGAGATCAGTGACGCAGGTACCGGGAGGGGTGCCCAGGGCTCACACCGACTTTGCCAACCTTACACATTTCTATATTATTTTTTTATACGTGCATGTTCATTTTCTTGTATAGCTGTTCTATGTACCGCGCTCCAGAACGTTGGTGCTATATGTATAAGTAGCTGAAATCCTTCCTAGAGCCATCTGCCTATCCTGTATTTATAATGTGCTGTTTATTTATTTACCCGTTTCCACCTCATTCATTCACCTGGCAGTAACTTTGTGTGTTGTGAACATACAATTCTAAATATAACATTTATAACATTGGACACTTCATTCCAGCAGTGCATCAGGTTAGTGGCATATGGACATATATTACAGCAATCATTACCCTTGGGTAGAGTAAATGTAGCTTAATACGTGGTATTGATGCTATAGGGCAGAAACGGAAGTTTTCCCGGTGGGGGCGTTCATTTTTGATTAGCCTAATAAAATACAGAGGTTTACTGCCAGTTGCAAGAGCGCTGTGGCAAATCTGGCTGGGCTCCCGGCTCGGTCTTGCACCTTGGGCGGCGGCACAGATGGCACACCACTTGTTACAGCCGTGCCTCTCAGTTGTAGTGGCAATATGTTTTTTTTATTAAATTGCAGTGGTGAATGATATTTATCACCAACATAAAAATATATAAACATACAACACCAGGCACTATTTTAAATATAAAATAAAAGTTGTTGGTAAATAATGTATGTATAATAATAATAATAATTAATAATAATAATTATTAAAAAAATAATTTAATAATGCAATAGCAAGATAACAGCAGCATTTTGGACCAGCATTGCCCCTACAGACGTAAGGGAGAGGAGAGCTGGGTAAATATACCAAGACTGTACCACTAATACCCCTTTTACACCAGAGCTAAAACACGGGTTTTTGAAGGGTTAACCTGGGCAGCTCCCTGGTGTAAAAGGGGAGAGGGTTGGATCGCCGGGTCGAGTGACCCGGCAATCCAACCCAGGTAACTAGCAGGGTTTAACACGGGCGTAGCCCGTGAAACCCTGCTATGGGAACAGCGCACTCCGGGTCACGAAGACCTGGAGTGCGCTGCTAGCCGGCCGATTGGCCCGGCTTCAGTGGCGCTTGGAGATGACGTCATCTCCAAGCGTCCACTTTCACTCCGCAAAAGCCGGGTCTATGCAGACCCGACTGCGGTGTGAGCGGCGCTGACTCGGGAATATCCCGAGTCAGCGCCGGCAAAATTCCGGGTCTGATCCGGATAGGAACTTTGTTCCAACTCCGGGTCAGACCCGGAATTTAAGTGTAAAAGGGGTATAAATCTTCACCCTCTTTGAAATAGCTACCTTGAATCACCTGTTGGTTGGCTGCAGAGAGTGTTGATTGGCAAACTTCAGGTATTACTGGAGTGGACATTTAACAGCTGAAACTTGCTTTGGAAATCTCATTACCCCCCTAATAAGGAGCATAATTATTGACTGGACGTGAGTGCAATATTGCTCTATTTGGACATAATTACAACCTTAAAGGAGATCAATATACTTATTTATACATGTGGACATTTGATTGTTCACACATGCTATTATTGATCCATTATGATGAACATGTGAGAATGGCCATTTAGATGCTGATTTATAAATGTTTTTTATATGTTAATACTGTGTAATTTTAATAAAATATTTTATTGTATTACATGTATCCTTATGTCGATGTGAGCGCACCCTGAGGTGAATAATTTCAGATACCACCTCTTATTAATTTAACCAACATAAAAATGACTAACAAACTTATTGCATCGATAAATAGACCCCTATATCCAATAACATTTAGGGTCTGAGCACCGGAACATGGGGGCAAGGAGGCTGCTCATGTCAGTCTTCTGTGCAGGGCTGGGCCAATACTTACTGAGTGTTTTATTTATTTCCTGTGGGGGCCAATGTGATTTATTTATTTTTTTCTGTTGGAAACAGTGGGCCATATTCAATTTGAGGCGAAAAGTCCGAGGTCGGACTTTTCGCTATCATCATCACTGTTTTTTCCTGGAATAAAGTATCAGGCGCGTGCCAGCTTAACCCCGTGTTCAATTAGGATCCGGTGAAAATGGGACCTGGCGGAAAGGTAAGTATCATAAAGTCCTGTCACTTTAGGGGAAATCAGCCTGTCACCCCCAAAAGATGGTCTGACATGGGGGTCACTATGGGTACCCCCGATTTGGCCTGCGGAAGGTAATCAGGGTTTTTAATTAGCTGCGGCAGGTGCATAAATGTGCCTGTGAAGAAGTGGTGAAGAATAGCATTTAGCTTTTTTTTTTTTTTTTTTTAATAACTAGTCCCATCAAATTTGGGATACATGAAAATGGGTGCAAGCATATTTTGAAGTCCCTAAAGTGATTTTTTACAATTCTTCAAAAATCCACCTGCCGCTGCCACCCGCATTCTAGAACACACCTGCCGCATACTTGGGGGCTCCCCCTGAGTCAATTTCGCTACTTTTAAAGTTTGTCCCCCAATATTTTTTTTTTCACCCCCAGAATGAAAGTACATTTTTTGGGGTGTCCTGAGGAACTTTTGAAAAAATGTTTTACACACATTACTTTAAGGGGACATTACAAAAGGCTGCAGGCTATTTTTCATTATTCTGCACCTCAAAACCCCGATTCTGCACTTTATTTCGCCAACTAAACAGTGGTGAATACTTATCCCTGTTTTTTTTAAAAGACTTTTCGCACCTGCGAAAAGGTTTTGTAATTGAATATGGGGACAAGTGAAACTGGCGAAAATGACGTCATCGGCGACTTTTCGCCTCTAAATGAATATGGCCCAATGTGTTCTATCTATTTATTTATTTTTTCGGCAAGGGCCAATATTTTTGATTGATTTTCCTGTAGGGAACAATGTGGGTTTTTTTCTGTAAGGGACAATGTATTATTTTTTTCCTGTGGGGGAAAAATGTGTTTTTGTTTTTTTTCCTAAAGGGTAAAATGTGTTTTCATTTTTTCCTGTCTGAGATAATGTGGTTTATTTTTTCTTCCTGAGGAGAAAAAAAGTGTTTTATTTTTTTCCCTGAGGGGGAAATATGTATTTTATTTTGTTTTCCTAAAGGGTTAAAATGTGTTGCATTTTTATCCTGTTTTTTTCCAGCTTATTTTTTTTTGTGGGGGGACACTGCGTTGTTTTGTTTTTTCTGCAGGGCCAATAATAATAATAATAATAATTATAATTTATATATTTACACACACACACATATATATATATATATATATATATATATAAAGAGAGAGAGAGAGAGTTATGGCAATAAAGGAAAGACTATAGCCACAGGCGCTTGAGGAAAAGGAATATATAAAAAACAACGACTGCAATTGTGTCAATGTATATGTATAATATATATAAAATTCTAATTCATGGTGGGGCAAGTACTCACTCAGGGGCCTACTCATCAACACTAAAATAATGTTTTTAAGGCCATTTTCCTTAATTAACGTTATTTTAGTATTCATGAAGAGACATAACACAGGAGATATCACTGATATCTCCTGGTTAGGTCCCCCTGCATTCATTTCCACACTCCCCATACATTAGTACATTAGTATGGGGATGTGGAAATTATGGTATTCATCAAATTCCAAAAATTATGTATTTTCGGAATTTGATGGTGTTACCATACGCCACTGTGAGGTGGCGTTTAATAGGTAACACTTACCTGTCTCAGTGTGTGCAGGTCCCCCGGCGTCTTCCTCCGGCGCTCTGGTCTCTCCTCTGGCTCCGTCTGCTATGCTGTCATGTGTTCTCCCCAGCAGAACACAATAAAGTTTAGAAAAAAAAAAAGTGTTTTTTTTTTCTAAACTACTGAGTTCTGCTGGGGAGACCACATGACAGCATAGCAGACGGAGGCAGAGGCTGCTGCGCGGGCAGGTAAGTGCGTAAACGGGGGGGAGGTGAGCGGAGGGGGGCAGGTGAGCTGAGGGGGGGGACACAAAATGACCGCAGCTGTAGGTAGAGCTGCGTATGCGCTGGGTTTACGAATGTAACAGCGCATGCGCAGCACTGATTACAGCTGCGGTAAGTTAGTGTAGAGAGGAAAAGTATCTTTCCCGAAAAGCTGTCATCGCAAAAATGACAGCTACCGGAACAGATAGTTATGGGGAGAAGGAATGATGAATTCCTCTGGTAATTAGATAAAACTCCATGCGTGTTCTATACCTAATTACCTCCTGAGAAAGTTTAGGTTTGATGAATAGGCCCCATTGTGAGGTCTGGCAACCCGGCAATGCGGCTGTGTCTTCTCCGACTTATGGAGCTGCAATCGCAATAGTGATCCTTAAGGAATCACAGCCTCCACAGATCTCAGCTGTGCCTCCCAGTGCTGGCAGCTCACCCTACTCTGCACTACGCTCCTCAGATCCTCCCGGTCTCCACTGCGCATGTACAGCCACAAATACACAGTCCTGTTGTTCACTTGTCTCAGTTTTGGCATAATGGTTCCACCTGGTGGCAGCCTCCTTGCAATGTCCAATGGCTCCTATCAGACAGGGTCAGCAGTAGTGGGCCACCCCTGTTATCAGCACCAGCAGTGGGCCCCCTTGTCATCACCATGGGCAGCAACGGGCCCCCCCGCTATCATCAGTGGCAGAGCAGGGAATGGTTCGATCTCATCTCTCTGAGGGCACCTCCAGACCAGCTGTACTTCCTCCTCCCCATATAACTCAGCTCCCAACTCTCCTCCTCATACTGCTTTAATTGGCCACACCTTGAATGTGCACTGCAAAACTCATAAGTAATAGGAGGCTGTGATTATGAAGTGAGTTATCATAGTTAAAAGAAAAATAAGTAAAAAGAGTTCCTTAGCAGTGTCTCAGCCTCTCCCCTCCCCCCAGTCAGTAGTGCTTCTGCCCCTTCACCAGCTGTCCCTCTGCTCGCCTTCCTTGGCTGTCCCTCTGCTCGCCTTCCCTGGCTGTACCTCTGTCTGCCTTCCCTGGCTGTCCCTCTGCTCACCTTCCCTGGCTATCCCTCTGCCTGCCTTCCCTGGCTGTCCCTCTGTTCACCTTGCCTGGCTGTCCCTCTGCCTGCCTGCCTTGACTGTCCCTCTGCTCACCTTCCCTGGCTATCCCTCTGCCTGACTTCCCTGGCTATCCCTCTGCTCACCTTCCCTGGCTATCCCTCTTTTTCTTGCCTCCCTTGGCTGTCCCTCTGCTCACCTACTCTGGCTATCCCTCTGTCTGCCTTCCCTGTCCCTTTGCTCACCTTCCCTGGCTGTCCCTCTGCCTGCCTTCCTTGGCTCTTCCTCTGCTCACCTTCCCTGGCTCTCCCTCTGCTCACCTTCCCTGGCTGTTTCTCTGCCTGCCTTCCCTGGCTGTCCCTCTGCTCACCTTCCCTGGCTGTCCCTCTGCTCACCTTCCCTGGTTGTCCCTCTGCTCGCCTACCCTGGCTGTCCCTCTGCTCACCTTTCCCTGGCTGTCCCTCTGCTCACCTTCCCTGGCTGTCCCTCTGCCTGCCTTCCCTGGGTGTCCCTCTGCTCACCTTCTCTGGCTATCCCTCTGTCTGCCTTCCCTGGCTGTCCCTCTGCCTGCCTTCCCTGGCTGTCCCTCTGCTCACCTTCTCTGGCTATCCCTCTGTCTGCCTTCCCTGGCTGTCCTTCTGCTGTCCTTCCCTTGCTATCCCTCTGCCTGCCTTCCCTGGCTGTCCCTCTGCTCATCTTCCCTGGCTGTCCCTCTGCTCGCCTTCCCTGGCTGTTGCTCTGCTCACCTTTCCCTGGCTGTCGCTCTGCTCACCTTCCCTGGCTGTCCCTCTGCCTGCCTTCCCTGGCTGTCCCTCTGCTCACCTTCCCTGGCTGTCCCTCTACCTGCCTTCCCTGGCTGTCCCTCTGCTCACCTTCCCTGGCTGTTCCTCAGCTACCTTCCAAATCTGTGCCTTCCCTGGCTGTCCCTCCATCTGCTTTCCCTGGCACCCTTGCAAACCTGCTTCGTGCTTCCTGCTGTGGATCAACTCCTGCGCCTTCTACCTACCCACTCCCTCCCTGAACCTAAAATCCCAAACCTACCCATTCCTTCCTAAACCTGTTATTTCCAATTACCCTATCCAGCCTGCACCTGAGTTCCAGACTTTGTCACACCATTTCTGGATTACCATGTTTAGCCCTTGTCTCTGCATTACCTGATTTCCCTTCAGCCAGTTTCACGTTATTCCAGTCCAGAGTCAAGTTCTAAGTTCTTCAGTTCAATCCACGTTATTCCAATCCAGGGTAAAGTTCCAAGTTCTTCAGTTCAATCCACGTTATTCCAGTCCAGAGTCAAGTTCCAATTTCTTCAGTTCAATCCACGTTATTCCAGTCCAGGGTAAAGTTCCGTTCTTCAGTTCAATCCACGTCATTCCAGTCCAGTGTCAAGTTCCAAGTTCTTCAGTTCAGTCCATGTTATTCCAATCCAGGGTAAAGTTCCAAGTTCTTCAGTTCAATCCACGTTATTCCAGTCCAGAGTCAAGTTCCAAGTTCACCAGTTCAACTCAACAAGTCTTCCTGCCGGTCCCAGTCTGGTTCCTGTCATTTATCATCAAAGGCAGTTCTCACTGCTACATAAATCTTGCAATAGTGCTATCTACGTCATCTGTGGTTCCAGTCATGCCGGTCTCCGTTAAATCCCACTCATCACATGAGACAGGTAACTCACAGACACCATTCATGACAATATCTAGGACCATGTGGGGAGGTCCTGGGGGCATGTGGGAGGTCTGATGGCATGAGAAGATATCTAGTGCCATGTGGGGAGGACCTGGGGGTATTTGGCACATGCCAGTACTGTAGTAGAGACCTCAGAGTACACATGTGCTCTGGGCAGGAGGGCTTCATACCAAACATTGAGGTGGATGGAGGAGGTGAGGGGCCCTGTCTGTATAACATGTACTGGGCCCTACTAGTTCTGATGGCAGTTCTAATCACAGATGTAAAAATGCAGGTGGTTGAGGCTGGAGAGACGCAGGGAGGATTAGGCTGGAAAACTACATGGGGATGAGGCTAGATCATTGGCGTCACTGGGGCTGGTGACAACCAGAGCAGCAAGTAAACTCGCCAAAAAAGGGGCTTGGCCTTGCCAAAAAGGGGGCATGACACACCCTCTGTTTAATCACTCTGGGGGTGTGCCCAGCACTCCTGGAGATGCCAGGCTGCCCCTAGAGACTCTTCCCACACTGCCGGCTCCTCCTGAGTGACCGAGAAAAACATCACATAACAATAACATCACAGTGCGGTGCCCAGGTCCTGGTCACTGAGGAGAAGCCGGCATTTTAGTGTCAACCCCTTGGATGGTGACACCTGGTGTGGTCCGCACCTCCCAATGGGCTAGACAGTGTTCACACTTGGTAGAAATAGAAGGAAAAGGCCGGTGAAGGGCACTGTGTGTGGCACCGTCACTGCCCCACAGCACCTGCATGTGCATTACATGGTGTCTAGCATATCACCCTGCAGCCACTAGCAAATACTGCAGAGTTGTCCGAAGTATCCAAGGGTCCCTCCGGACAGGAACCCTGCAGCCTGTGAAACTGCCCGGAACATCCTTAAGAGCGCTCTACTTACCAGAGTGGGCAGCCTTGCCACCTTGGCATGAGGTCAGGACATCACAGGTTAATGGGCAGGGAGAGGCAGACGGCGGCATAGACCCCTGATACAGCACTGAAGGCATCAAGGGACCGTTCTTTCCTGTTTTATGGGTGTTATAAGGTAATAACTAATGAGGAGGCAGACAAAAGTATTTGTGTAATTAAATTCAGTATAAACGTGTTATAATTAGGATTGTAGCTCTCCTAGATCCACTGGGACAGTGCAGCTCACGACGCGCTTAAAGGCAGAGGCTCAGTTGCAACATTACCTACTGTAGAAAACTATTTTACAATGCGAGCAGCAATGTGTCAGCCTGTAGGACGCTCTGCAATCCGACTGTCAGGCTGCTCTGCCTGCGCTGATGACCTTCAGATTGCTGAATCCAAAGGTTACTTTACCATTCTCCTCTTATCTACTGTCTCCTCTCAGTCTCCATTGTGCGCTTATTTCACAGACGGAGAAGGAAAACTTGTTTTCTGATTCCGGGCCCTGTGAGGCTCATTAGCTAACACTGCATTTAGGAGCAGCATTTGCACTAATACACTGCAAGTTAATCTCGGCTCTCAGCTGACACAGTCATACATTTTCTTATGGCAAACACAAGTCTGTAGTTACAGTCAGGAACCTTACAGTCACGCGCAGGACTTCCGGGTTCACTTTGCTGACGAGAGCGAGAGGTATTAAATGATTTTTGCGGAACATCCTCAGAAAAAAAGCAGTATTATTAGGGTCCGCATCAAAATAAGTCCGATATCGGCGCATTTATCAAACACGAGGTTAACCTGGCTCACGGTGCGGTGTGAACGGGTAACCCGGGTCGTGGCGCGGGTCCCATTCACTGCATAGGGAGAGCCGGCACTTGGAGATGTAATTACAATAAGCAGCATATTTCTAGGGGTGGGGGTGGTAATGCCACAGCCAGGTGAACCCTATCACCGCACCGGGTTCCCTGGCCAAAGCATTACCCCTGACCGATAGTCAGCGCAGGATCCCTGGGGAGTTGGTGACCCCCTCTCCAGGGCACCCCAGGCCTAGGCTGATAGCCCGGGGCTATCCCCGGCACCCCTGGGCCGTGGGTGCCGGGTTGATTGTGTAAAATGAGTTTAAAAGTATGAGTGTAAACATTGTCTTTAAAAGTAGAACTGTAGGTCCCAGCAAGCCTCCCCCGCATGATGGCACTTGGAGAACCACAAGTACCAGCAATTGGGGGATTAAGGGCCCACTGGTACCTATAGTTAACCTGTAAAGAGCTAACTAGTGGTCAGGGGTAATGCTTTGGCCAGGGGACCTGGCGACAAGGGTTTTCCTGGTAGTCGCATTACCCCCCCTCCCCCTGCTAGAAATATCCAGGTGCTGGTTATGGAATTTACAGGGGAACCCTACGCATTTTTCCCCTGTATTTCCAGAGCCAGGACCGGCTCAGAGCCTGGTGCTGGTTGCACTAACTACAGGGGAGCAAAATTTTTTGTCCCCTGTATACACACAACCAGGACTGGCTATGAAAAGTCTGGGGCTGGTTGTGCTTTTAGGGGGGGGGGGGGGGGAACACGTCATTTCTTTTTTAGAATTAGCACTTAACAAGCTTCTTACACTAAAATATGTGCAAGCATCTCACTGATATATGCATGGATCTGTGTCAAATAGAACTGCTCATGCTAAAATCAAAAGCATGAAGCTCTTATATTCATTTGGAGTTCGTTTTACTGTCGATTTGCAAATCGAATGTTAGTAAATGAAGGGATCCTATATTCCTCTATGGGAAACATCGATGTTTTGCAGAAATTCGATTTGACATGAAATTCAATTTTCTGTTCGATTTGTCATTCGATTTGGGCTTTAGTAAATCTCCTCTAAGAGAGTCGACCCAAAAGCGAATGGAAAATCGAACAGAAAACAAAATTGAACTTTGGTAAATAAACCCCCCAGTCTGAAATGTTAATTAGATATTTTTGGCATGATCTGCCTCCATTAAACCCATGCTGTTTTGGATTCTGTAAATTGTTGGATTTCAGATGTTCAGCAACTTTTTCTTTTAATAGTGGTCCCATTATTTTCCCTACTACGGATGTCGGGCTCACTGGTAGGTAGTTACTGGCCTCTTCCTTGCTTCCACTTTTGTGCAGTTGGACTACCTGTGCTCTTTACTAGTCCTCTGGAATTACTCCTGTAGCAAATGGTTGAATAATTCTGTTAATGGTACCAGCACCCATTTAAGCTCTTTTAGGGGCATATCTATCAATCTTTTTATTACTAAAATAACGTGAAAACGCATGTTTTCACATCCTTTTCACATTATTTTAGTATCACAGAAATGTGTGGAGGGGCAATTGGAGTAGAATTCGTAAAGCTCTCCACCATGGGGTAAATTTACTAAGGGTCGATTTTCAGTTCTATTCTATTTTGTGGTGATTTTGAGGTGAATTGGTGATGATTTTGACAATCAGGTGTTTACTAGAGACAAAACTGACTCAAAATCCCCATAAATTTGACTTCACACACAAATAGAACTTCAAATAGACCATCGGTACTTCCCCATAGCCATCAGTAGAAAATTATTTACTAATAGTCCATTTGAAAATAGATCAAAAATAGACCAAAAATGTATCCAAAATCACCATTTTCAATAGAACCATGAGAAACAATTCTATTTGATTTTAAATCATGTAGAATTGTCTGAAAACTCAATTTGATGGGAAAAAACATGGGAGAGAAGCATGTGGGGCACTCGGGATGTGATTAAATAGCCGGGGCACGGGATGCCGGCCGGCATAATGCAGACGCCGATATTCCAAAAGAGATCAGGACACTGGCGTTGGCATCCCGAAATGCCAGAATCCTGAACGTCTGGACCCCGCTAAGTATCGCAGTTTATCCGGGATGGGGCGGTTAGGTTTAGGCACCCCCGGGGGAAGATTAGAGTTAGGCACCCCCCCCGGGGAGGGTTAGGGTTAGGCACCCCCGGGGGGGAGGTTAGGTTTAGGGTGTGGAAAAGGGGGGTTAGGCACCCCCAGGGGGAGGTTAGGGTTAGGCACCCCCTCTATAGGGTTAGGTTTAGGGTGCGGTAAGGAGGGTTAGGGTTAGGTACCATCGGGAGGAGGTTATGGTTAGGCACTAGGGGGGGTTAGGGTTAGGCACCAAATAGGGAGAGTTAGGGTTAATGATGAGAGAGGGGTAGGGATAGTATACTTACCACCCCTGTCGGGATCTTCAGCGTTCGGGCTTCCAGCGTCGGTATTTCATACCGGATCCGGGGCACTCTGGCTGTATAAATCAGGCATTTTTAAAATGTCTTTTTAAAAATCATGGATATGCAAATTAGCACTGGGATGAAGGTGATTGTGGGTAATGTAGTGCATGTATTATCTAATAGGAATGCTTTTGTATAATTTTGTGTCTATTTTGGGTTCTGTTGAGGATGAATAGAACAAAAATAGAACTTCAAATAGAAACCAATGCAACATCGACATCAGAATGGAACCCGAAATCAACTGTTAGTAACTGATCTATTTTGAATAGAAACACTGTGGTCGATTTTGTGGGGTTGTTGGTTCTATTTTGGTCGATGTTAAATAGAAACAAAATCGACTTTTAGTAAATATACCCCCAAGCCCTTAAATACACATTATTTTAGTAAGCAGATTGTATTTCTTGTACTTGATCTGCTCAAATTTACTAAAATAAAATTGTAAAAAAAATGCTGGGGAGCGTCCTGTGATAATAGCATTGTCTGGAGATGGCGTTATGCAGGCCTGCCTCCATTTCTTCATTTCTCCTGCTCCAGCTTCAGCCTTCCCTGCCTAATGGTAGCAGGGAGGGAGATCTGATGGGCGGAGGCGTAGCCAGTGGTGCATACGCAGCACAGTCTTAGGGTATTTTTTGCTGAAGAATACCCTGAAAAGTGCTTGAAGAGGAATCTCAGGGACAGAGCAAACTCTGGACCTCATTCAGAGTCGATCGTTGCGGCCGCACGGTCGTAAGGTAAAAGGGGCCGGGATATGCAAATGAAGCGCTCGCAAGTTGCGTCGTTAAGATGGGATCATTAGCTGGACGAGCGAGGGGAGGATGCAGCCGCAAGACTAAAAAACGCCCCCTTCTCGTTCCCATTACACGTCATCTCCGGGCATATAAGGATTAATCGAGACCATCGGGAACCATCGGAACTGGTCGTAGAGCTTAAGGCTGACCATACCCTCTCTTAATCACTACGATCCAGTGTAAAAACCTCCCATGTCACATATGCCATGACACTATTTAGTTAATTATGCACTCCCATAAAACGCCATTTGCATAGTCAGGCACGCCTGCGTTCGGATCTCCACACCCCCGTTCACAAGCACCTTCCCCTGTTACCACCCACAAACGCCTCATCCTGTCACTCAAACTAACGACCTGGCCAAGTTGAAGGAGAGATAAATTTCTGATCGTAATAGCTAGTTTGCGCACGTGCATTGCGAATTTTACGCATGCACAGGTTAGCGAACATCAGTGGCGTACGACTGTGTGGTCGCAACGACCGACTCAGAATGAGGTCCTCTGGTTCTCTGGACCTCATTCAGAGTCGGTCATTGCGGCCGCACGGTCGTAAGGTAAAAGGGGCCGGATATGCAAATGAAGCGCTCGCAAGTTGCGTCGTTAAGATGGGATCGTTAGCTGGACGAGCGAGGGGAGGATGCGGCCGTAAGACTAAAAAAAACGCCCCCTTCTCGTTCCCATTACACATCATCTCTGGGCATATAAGGATTAATCGAGACCATTGGGAACCATCGGAGCTGGTCGTAGAGCATAAGGTTGACCATACCCTCTCTTAAGCACAACGATCAGGTCAGTGTAATATCCTCCCATGTCACGTGTGCTATGACACTATTTAGTTAATTATGCACTCCCATAAAACGCTTTTTGCATAGTCAGGCACGCCTGCGTTCGGATCTCCAATCCTACGTTCACAAGCACCTTCACCTGTTACCACCCACAAATGCCTCATCCTGTCACTCAAACTAACGACCTGGCCAAGTTGAAGGAGAGAGCAATTTCTGATCGTAATAGCTAGTTTGTGCACGCGCATTGCGAATTTTACGCATGCGCAGTTTAGCGAACATCGGTGGTGTACGACCGTGCGGCCACAACGACAGACTCTGAATGAGGTTCTCTGTCCCTTCATGCGATATTCGATACATTCCTGAAATGTATTCAAAATCAAATATCACATTGTGAATTTGGGCGAATTTATCACATCCTATCCGAATGTGAGATGTGGACTGTAATAAATATGCTCATTAGGGTCCTGGGTAGGACTCGTGTCTGCGCAGGCTCAGAGTGGGGCTGCAGGAGGTGGGGCTGTATCATCCAACCTCCAAAAATGGAGAAAATGCAGAGCTTGGATTACACAAGATTGTAAAATCATATATTATAAATGTTTTTCAGGGGTCTATGTACTAAGCCTTGGACAGAGATAAACTGTAGAGAGATAAAGTACCAACCAGTCAGCTCCTAACTGTCACTTTACTGGCTGTGTTTGAAAAATTACAGCTAGGAGCTGATTGGCTGGTACTTTATCTCAGTCCACTTTATCTTTGCCGAAGGCTTAGTACATAGACCCCTGTGTCCCTAATTGTGTGACAAAGGACGCACATCATACTGTATGTTTGTTTCCTATGATACTGTATCTACAATAACTATACCTACCCTATGTCTACAGTAGGGATGTGTGCCGACCCCCGTGTTTTGGTTTTGGATCTGTATCTCTTTCAAGGTTTTGGATCTGGATTTGGTTTTGCAAACCGCCCTCAAGTGTTTTGCTTTTGGTTTTGGATCTGTATTTTTTAAATAAAAAATAGATAAAAAGTTTTAAAAACAGCTAAAATCATGTAATTTATGCAATCCAAAACACGGAATTCGGATTTAGAATCCGAATTCCGAACCGCAAAAAGATCAAAACCACGACCCGGATTTACCCGCATATCCTCAGGAGATTAGAACCGCGACTCGGATTTACCCGGATTCACGAAATTCGGGTGGATTTGGATTTCTGGAGAACCGAACCGCACTTCTCTAGTCTACAGTGTTATGATAATACAGTATTACTTACCATGGCATGGTATACATCAACAATAGATCATGGTGTGACCTTTTATAATCCCTTTGGGTAGTTCTGGGCTCCGGAGTCCGCCTGGGGAGTGTATGTTTCTTTGAATCACGTGAATGATAGATGAGCGAGCTGCCTGCATCCTACAGAACTGCCAAAAGTTACAGAAGAAGCTTGAAAATTATAAAGTGCTCACATCAGGTTACACATCACCAGCGTTTGTGCAATAATAAACTAGTGTTTCAGAAATCCATATAACCACAAGACGGCTCATCCGAGAGCGAATTCCGCCCTGTGTTCTGCTCTGAGAGCTCTGAAGTCATCCAGGGGAAAACAAACTCAATAATTCAGCCACCCATTACTGTAAGTACAGTAACAAGCTTAGACCGCCAGCAGGAGAAATCACGCGGCTGCATGACGGGCACCTGCCTGGAGATAATGACACTATGGACCTCATTCAGAGTCGGTCGTTGCAGCCGCACGGTCGTACGCATACGATGTTTTTCTTTCTGCGCCTGCGCACGGCTAGCAGTGCGCATGTGCGTACGAGCTCTACCGATCAAAAATACTGTCGGTCGTAGGGCTTCCGACACGGAAGTGGATTGCTAAAGTTGATTGACAGGTAAGACCGTTTGTGGGAGTATACGGGGGTGGTGGTCTGCAAACGGAGGCGTTCTTCAGCGTTTCCAGGCGTTTTAGGGGAGTGCATAAATTACCTGCTTCGTACGACCAAGAATTGAGGATGCATGAAAACGTCACTCTATGAACAGGCTGATCGTCCAGGCTAAGGTAGGCAAGAAGCGTCCGTAAGCCACAACAGTACAATCGTTAATCTGATGTTACCTGCGATGTTTCGATTGGAACCACACAGACCAAGTAGCTAAGATTGCTGCATTGTAACTATTAACACTGCTAATTACCTTGTAACTCATTTCACTTGCGTGTGCATTAGGGTATTCGTAACACAAATGTTTATTTGTGCTTTTTAAACCTTTTTTTTGTAAAACAGTTTTTAAAACATCTAGCATTGTGTTTTGCGTAGCAGCCTTTTCACATACCACACTTTTTAAACCTTGTATACATTGATATAGTTAAAGATAGACATTTTTGGTATAAAAATTTTTTATTTTTTTGAAATTTGCCTTTCAGCACAATTTAAATAATTGTTACGGCAACATTTGCATATAATTGAAATAATGAAAAAAAAAAAAAAGAGCTTGAGACATTGGTGACAAGAAATATGGGGACTGGCCAACAGGTGAGGGAGGAGATATCCAGGGCTGCTTTCGTCGTTTGGGCCGGCTCGGAGGAAGAGGTAAGCTACGGACAGCCGACTGGCGTGTAACACGCCGACTGGCCTGGCCAGAGGTAGATGGGATTTCCTCTGGCCTAGGCATAGGGCTCTCCATACTTGCGGGGGTGGCTGTTGGGCTGCCAGAGGTGGTGGTCCTGGGAGGAAGGGAGTCTCGCTCCATCATGGCAGGTGGGTTGGCCTGCTCCTGGGTATTGGCCAAACGATCTAGGGCCCCAGCAATGGTCTCCAGGGCCACCGCCACCCTCACCAGAGTGGTCTCCATCCTCAGAAGAACACATGTGTTCTCCTGAGTTTGGGAGACCAACCTGGTGAGGAGAGGCACTGCTCGGTCTGATGGTTGCCCTGGAGTAGACTCCACAGGGACCCCAAATGGAGTACTTGGATCCTTCCCTGCAGAGTCTCCATCTGTGCTGGACCCAGACCTGACCTCAGGAGCAGGCACTACCTCCTCTGAGTCTGGAATATTAAAAAAAAAATTTTTTATTTGATTTACTTAAAAAAAAATCGCATAGACGTTTGAGCTTTATACTTTTTGGCTACCAAAAAAAAATTACCTTCATGCACATGTGGAGCGTTGAAGTCGGCCATGTCAGTGTCCATAGTGGACACGCTGACTATCTCCTCTTCCGTCACACATCCCTGAGCCAACGTCTCCAACCTTGTCAAGGCCAGCTCCTCAGGGATGGGACCACCACCTGTCCCCGCAGCATGGTCCACCCTACTCCGTAGCTTCCGATTCAGTTGGTACTTGAAATCCGTCCTGCTGTTAATGTGATTTTGGAAATTTTAAGGGTTAGTTTATTTAAATAAGATCAAGCTTTGGACTTCAGTACACTCTCAATATCATTTTCTTTCCGTTTTTTTAACGACTTTCAGGGTTCTGTAGGTTGTCCCCACAGAATTAACAGCCCTGGATATCTCCTCCCAAATCCTGTCTTTGGCTCCAGCCCCCATATTTCTTGGGGCATTGACAAGGTTCTCCATTGTCATGGTCACCAATGTCTCAAGCTCGATCCGTGAAAATGGAGGGTTTCTTGGCCTTGGCCTGTTTGGGCCCGCCTCCTCCTCCTCTACTGGAGGACTTTGATTCCCAGCACCTACAACATTGTTTAAATTAGATAAAATTAGAAACATTTTTTAAGGGAAATATGAACAGTTCTTGTATTGTCGAAAAAATGTGATTGGCACTTACCTGGCTCAGTTGGCCTCTGCTCACCATGCTCCTCGCTTGACATTCTGCTAACCTGTGAGAGAGCATGAAGAATACTGCTTGTGCAGACTTTTTTATAGAAGTGAGCACATCCCTGGATTGGTTACCTGTGCATCCTTATTTCCCTAACTACAAAAGCACACCTTTCCTGCATTCCGTAATCACTGCGTGGGTTGTGCTAGATGTGATCGCATCCCTGGATTGGTTACCCGTGCATCCTTATTTCCCTAACTACAAATGCACACCTTTCCTGCATTCCGTAATCACTGTGTGGGTTGTGCTAGATGTGAGCGCATACCTGGATTGGTTACACGTGCATCCTTATTTCCCTAACTACAAATGCACACCTTTCCTGCATGTTTCAATAATTGGGGTTTGGTTTCTTTATTTAAGGCAAAGCCAAATGTTCCCTTACTTGTGGGTTGTAGTTGGAGTGTTTTGTGGTGCAGGAGGTGTTTGATAGTAGTTACATTGTTTGAAGTTGTTTGAGAGGTGCTTGTGTGAGTTGGTTGAGAGGTGCTTGTGTGTTGTTGTTTGAGAGGTGCTTGTGTGAGTTGTTTGTGTGTTGTTTTTTTTGGTTTTTTTATTTTGGTTGTGGGTTTTTTTTGTTTACTGTTTTTGTATTTATTTATTTTTTAGTTCTTTTTTTTTTTCCTTTATTTTTGTTGTTTTTTTGTGTTCCTTTCTTTTTGGTGTTTGTTTTTTGTGTTCCTTTTTTTTGGTGGTTGTTTTTTGTGTTCCTTTATTTTTGGTGATTGTTTTTTGTGTTCCTTTATTTTTGGTGGGTTTTTTTGTGTTCCTTTATTTTTGGTGGGGTTTTTTTGTTTACTTTATTTTTGGTAGTGGTTTTTTGGGGGTTTTTTTTGGTGGTGGTGGTTTTTGTGTTCCTTTATTTTGAGTTGTGTTTTTTTTTTTAGTGTTTTGTTTTTGGTGGTGGTTTTTGTTTGTCAAATTTGATTGGTGCTGACATTTAACAAACCCCGTTAATTGTTGTGCTTGAGCCGGTTACTTGTTCTGTTTGGGTGGCCGGGCTTTTGTATCCTTAAAAAAACAACGTTATTTGAAGACTCAAGTAAGTGTGCCAGCCTACTGCATTTGTTTTTTATTTTTTTTGGATCAACAATCCTAAAAAACTTACATTTTTTGGTACTAATTTTTTTATTTTATTTTACAATTTATTAAAGGTGTTTAACAGTCCATTTTGTACTTGAATCAGGTAAGTGTCTATTTATTCAAACCTACAATTATTATTTTATATTTTGTTAAAAATTTTAAAATTAATACTTTTAATAATGTTTTTTGATCTATTTGGTAAATGTAAATTCGTACATTTAGCAACAATTCATATTGGCGATTTTAAAAGTTAAGCTTTGTTTTAACAATAATAGTAGTAATATTGGTTTGGACTAAAAAAATCGAATTAATTTTTTTCTTCCCTAAAAAAAAAAAAGTACAACAAATACACATGTAGGGATTTCCGAAGATGGCACTGCCCGACCCTGTAAGAATATGCACCATTATTATAAAGCTAAGTATTTTTGAACAAATAATCAAAAAACACTCAGTAGAACCAATTTTAAATATAAATTTAACTTTACAGAGCGATGTTGGACAGCTAATAGTGGCCATGTTGCCCCCCACCAACCTTCCTCAGCCTCCTCCTGGACGTAGGCATAGGAGGCATGCAAGAGCCAAGATATATAGAACACGTGTCACATATTATCCTAGATACTCTTTCAATAATAAAGAATGATCTAGAAAGTCAGATTAACATTCCTACAGCAATCTCACCACTTACACAGTTGTTGGCGGTGTTACATTTCTGCACCTCAGGGTCCTTCCAAACCACTGTGGGGCTGGTGGGTGGCCTCTCCCAGCCCTCATTTTCACGGATCCTGAGGCGTGTGCTAGATGCATTTTTCAATCATCTAGCATATTTTATTAGTATGCCTTTGGATACAGAAGCCCTTGATGTGGTAAAGCAGAAGTTTTTTTAAATTGCAGGCTTTCCACATGTCATAGGGGTAGTGGATGGCACTCACATAGCACTTCAGCCCCCTGCATGCAGGGAACAAATATATAGGAACCGAAAACATTTCCATTCCCTAAATGTAATGGTGCTATGTGATGCCTCCCTCCAGATCCTCTCCCTGAATGCCAAATTCCCAGGCTGCAGCCATGATGCGTATGTGATCCAGCATTCAGGGATTTGGCCAAAATTAAGCACACTGCAAGCTGGTGATGCGTGCATTCTTGGTAAGTAAAAATCCAGTATGTATCTCTAGTAATAGTGTAAACAGGTTTTCATGGTAAATGTATGTATCTTTTGGTGTCCCATTTCCATCAGGTGACAGTGAATATCCTTGCACGCCCTGGCTGCTGACTCCTTATTTGACTCCCACACCAGGGCCCCAAACTCACTATAATGCCGCGTTTACTGCCACCAGGTAGTTGGTGGAGCACTGTATTGGCCTTTTAAAGGGCCGGTTCCTGTTTCTCCATCACTCTGGTGGTGCACTCATGTACTCGTCAGATATGGTTTCTCGCATTGTGGTCCTGTGTGGGATTTTACACAACATTGCAATAAGGAGTTGAATACCCATGCAGCCAGAGGAGGACTTGCCAGAGGATGGCCCCCCGGAGGAAGGTGTTGTGATGCTGTCGTGGGGGGCAAGACGCAATTATGTTGTTTCATGTTTTTTAGGTAGGAATATTTACATTTTTTTTATAAAACAAAACACTTTTTGCAAATGTATTTTAATGTGTACCTTTTTCTTTTGTTTTCTTTTCCTACCAACCAAATCACAACACTTTCCAAAAACCTGCAAAAATAATGGAACCCATTGGCAATACCCTGTATGTTTTTGGACAACTAACACATTTTGCACGGATATACCCCAACATGTTTAGTTAATTTGCCTTTTGCTTTATTAATTTGTATGTTTCCCATTCAAAAATCTGTTTGTTTTTTACTATAGTTGTTTATGTTTGACTAAGCCAGATGTTTTATTTGCCCAAACCCTGAGGACATTTGTTATGTGTGAATCTGTTATGAAATTATTTTTATGAATAAAAGCCTGTTGCCAACATGTTTGTTATTTAATAAATGTTTGCAATTAAATACAAATGGTGTTTTTAAAAAAAAGAAAAAAAAAGAAAGCCATTTTGAGGTGGATAATGTATGCCAACCCCTAAATAAAAAATATACAACATTACTGCAAATGTTCTTAAGGTTTACTAATACATTTTTGCAGTTCTTACACTATGGAAAGGCACCCACAAAAAGTGGTTAAACACAATGATGTTACGGTGTGTTTGAAAGTATCAGCCACACAACATTATTAATAGGTTTATACTTTTATGTTGTTAAAATTATTTGAAACCCTAACTATGTGGCATAAGCTAAAAACCACTATGATGATGTTAAAAATAATGGGAGGTGTATTCTTAAGTCATGATGGCCATATCCTTAAAAGACAATGCACGTATTCACTTCTAGAATGTTCTTGATAATCCTAAAATACAATGTGTTTGTTTGCTATGGCAAACATCACTTTTCCTAAGTACATTAGTACATTTTAAACACAGTGTACACAACATCAACAAGGGTAGTCTGGTTCCTAGCACCTTGCCAAGTTGTGTGACATGTATTTTTACATTGTAAAATACTAATCCTAATGTAATCATTATTTCCTAAAAATACAAAACATTTTTAAAAAACCACAAAACCTATAATTTTGTGGTCCACAATAAAAAAAAGGCCCAGGCACAAAACCTAAGGTCATAATTGTGAAAAACAGCATTACTGCGCAATGATTTGGACCACCATACTGAGATTTTTTAAACAAAAAAAAGGTCATAAATTAGTACAAATACATGGATAACAACAACACCCAAAAAAATAAAAAATAAAAATACAAACTTACCCTCAGAGTGGTCGGACACAACCACAGATGTCGGTGGAGATACTTCCGGAGAAGGCGAATATTCGGGAGTTGGGGGAATGGTGGAAGGGGAAATGGAGCAGGAAAGATCCAAGGGAGGGGAGATTTGAGAAATTTGGGATGAGTGGGCAGGGGAGGGAGGAATACTTGGGGAGGATTGGAAGAGGGAGGGAGGGTTACTGGGGGAGTGTGGTGGTGGGGAGGGAGGGCTGGGTAGAGGAGATGCTGAAGGTGGGGGCTGCAGGTTGCCACCAGCATGTCTTTGCATTCTGCGTGTCCTTCTCTGTCTCCGCTGTGCTTCTAAAATGTAAACATAAAATAAAGAAAAAATTAGTTTTGAATTTCGGCTACACAATACAAGTACACTTTACACATTCTGGAGAATAGGAACAATATACAGGAGGGTTTTTTAACATTGACTAAAATAATTGGCAAAGGAACATACATTTTTAACAGTACACTAATTATTACTTTTAAACAAATGCATACTTACATCTGCGTAGTTGCGCCCACAAATTCATCAGGAGCGCAGGCGACCGGCGGTGCAGGTCAGACCAGCGCCTCTCTAATTGCGCAATATTGCGCCTGTAATCCGCTGATCGGAGGGTTCGCCTCACCTCCGCATAGGCCGCCCACTTTATGGCCGGCACAGCGTGTGTAATCCGCCTGTCCAGGATATTTACCAGGACAAGCAACTCTCTCCTGGTAAAGGCCGCGCTCTCATGATGGCAATGGCCGATTTTTCAGAAAACATGAAATATACATGGGGTACAAACAATATGATTGGCTAAAATATTTACACTTTCCTCAAAAAAAACACTATTGGCCAATCCTTTAATCATGTGTCCCGAAAAATAAGGTCACATTTGATTGGCTACAACACGCAGTGTGCAATTGCAAACATAAGAGTGCAAATGATCCTACCGCAAAATGCACATGCATTTATAAAGTTAACACAATTAGCAAACGTACATTCACAGTTAATAAACCTTACTTTGTTTTTCAAATTGTGTGAAAAAAAAGAGAACGGAGAAAACACCCACGAAATGAACAATAAAGTTTATTGACACATGATAAAAAAACTTGTTTTAAAGAACAGCAACAGTTAAACACTTAATTAGATAATTGACAACAAGCTAATAACAAGCTGATCGATAGTCCATGTAAACATGACATGTGACCATCAAAACAGCACATACGGCCGCAACCATCAGAGCATAATTAGCATATAGCGACTGACAGCGCCTGACTACGATTGACTCGTTCGTTCGTTCAGATCAGTCGGTAGCTAGAGGAGGTGCAGTGCTAATGAATGGGCGTCACTTTGTTTACGATCGCCCTGCCGTACGATCGGATTTTGCGGTCATTGGCCGTACTACCGTGCGGCCGCTACGACTGACTCTGAATGAGGTCCTATGTCCGGTGTCATTGAACTGTTATATGAATAGGAAAGTTACTGTACAGTCGCTACAAATAAAGGGCTCCATTTACAAACGAGTTTCAGCTGTTAAAACTCGTTGCACATGATAAACAACACTTCGTCCTATTTAGTAATGCACGTTTAGGGTTTGGGCATAATAGCGCTATTTGTTAGCGTTTTATCATGAGAACAAATGGCAACCTTTATTTACTAACGAACGCTAATGATAACTTACCATTAATTTTCCTTAAATGAACTCGCCAGGTGCTGGCTTCTGATAAACAGCGCTCACAAGCGCTGTGGTCCATCCCGTCCAATCAGTGTACAGGACCCAGCACACGCCCCCTCTCTACTCCCCCCCCCCTCCCGTTTAGTGTACAGCACCCGGCACCTGACCCCCCCCCTCTCTCTCTCTCTCTCTCTCTCTATACCTGCCCCGTGGAGTGTACAGCACCCAGCACACGTCAATAAAATGAAACCCTCCTGCATGCCCATCAGACCTCCCACACATGCAGAGAGACTCTGTCTGACTGGTCTGAAGCCGGCGGATGAAGTGAAACTGGCACTGAGGTGAGTACTCGTCACATGGGAGGGGGGATGGGTGGGGGAGGTTAGATCAGAATACAGTGCACCAGCGGCCAGCTTATAAAAATATCACAAATTTACCAACTGCCCGCAGCTGCAGGGGGGCGGGTTGGCGGGCCCCTACAAGCTTCGGGCCCTAGGGCAACTGCCCAACAAACCCAATGGAAGAGATGGCCCTGTGTCAGTGTCAACATTCTGAGCATGTCAACAGCCTGTATGTTGACATACAGAACATGGCAAAAATATGGTGTAGACATATCATACCACTCCCATACAAATTGGTTGATTCAATTCACTAATACCAGTGGTGTCTCTACCTCATTAGGCACCTGGTGCGAGCAGGCCTGCCAAGAGCCGTGCTGGGCCCGGGTAAAGGGAGAGTGACCTAATTGTGGGAGGCGTGGCCACGCCCACTTAGGTTAAAAAAAACTTTTGCTGTACCGCGCTGATGAGGGGGGCGCAGTGAGCCTGGGCCCCTCCAGCAAGCCCGGGTAATTAGTACCCGCTCCCCCCTCCTCTTGGCACCCCTCGGTGCGGGGAGTATTGATGGGTGAGTTTGTAACTCGTGCGGCAGGGCTGCGCGCCAGGGAGAAGGGGGCGTGGCCTCGTGGGAGGGGGCGTGGCCTCCTGGTCTGAGTCCCGTTTTTGCCACACCGGGGGTACCGGAGGTGTGGGCTGCCCCCGGGGTCCAGCCTATCTGAAGTGCCGGCTCCCTCTACAGTGCAGCACCCGGCTCCTGTCACTGAGTGGGAGTCTGCACCTTGGTGTCACCCCTCAGTGGGTGACACCCGGGTGCAGCTCGCACCCCCCGCCCTCCCCTTGTGACACCATTGACTAATACACTAATGACCTGTAAACCTGTAATACTACAGCCAATGGCGTCACCAGGTCTGGTGACACCCAGTGCAGACTCTGGATACCCCCCTCCCACGTGTCGTAGGTGCGTCTGACTAAAAAGGGGGCGTGGCCTCATGGGGGATCCCGATAACATAACTCTGTGGGCAGCCCAGCATCACTGGAGATGCTGGGCAGCCCCTGGAGACTGGGCAGTCTGCACCATACTTGCTTACAATTGGGCACCTATGGGGGGCGGGCCCTGATGTGTCATTAAGCACCGCCCCCTCATGGTAAATTGCCACGATTATCCCATATTTAAATAGAGGGGTGGGGCCAAATGACCCGATTCTTGTGGAATTGCATCAGTAAGCCCCGCCCTCGGTCAGCACTGCGCAGTGACAAACACACACCCGCCGGTGCCGGCAGCTGTGTGTTTGTTATAATTAGCAGCCAATGAGAGTCTGTCAGACTCTCATTGGCTGCTGCGCCCACTGCCGGAGCCAAGCTGGAGCTCACTCATGAGCTCCATCATCTTCCGGCTCCCGCAGTGGGTAATGGGAGAGACGTCATGACGTCTCACCCATAATGTAGAGCAGGCCGGCCTGGAAGGATGGACGGAGGAGCAGATGGCGACGGCGGGAGCCAGAGCGGGGATTCAGGGATTCTGGTAAGTGTTTTTGGCTTTTCTGTTTTTATTACATGTGTGTCTATTAGGGGGGACTACACGGGGGGGACTACTACTAAGGGCACTGCATAGCGGGGGACTACTACTAAGGGCACTACAAGGGGGGGGACTACTACTAGGGGCACTACAAGGGGGGGACTACTACTAGGGGCACTATAAGAGGGGGACTACTACTAGGGGCACTACAAGGGGGGGACTACTACTAGGGGCACTATAAGAGGGGGACTATTGCTAGGGGCACTACAAGGGTGGAACTACTACTAGGGGCACTACAATGGGGGGCCACTACTAGGGGCACTGCATAGGGGGGGGACTACTGCTAGGGGCACTACAATGGGGGGACTACTACTAGGGGCACTACAAGGGGGGGACTACTGCTAGGGGCACTATAAGAGGGGGACTATTGCTAGGGCCACTACAAGGGAGGAACTACTACTAGTGGCACTACAATGGGGGGGCCACTACTAGGGGCACTGCATAGGGGGGGACTACCACTGGGGGCACTGCATCGGGGGACCACTACTGGGGGCACTATATAAAGGGCAATACTGGGGGTACTGCATAGGGGGGAACTACAACTGGGGCCGCAATTTAAAGGGCACTGCATAAGGTGTACCACTATTGGTGGCACTACGTGGAGGGACTACTACTGGGGGCACTATATAAGGGGCACTGCATAGGGGTACCACTACTGGGGGCACTGCATAGGGGGGACTCCTACTGGGGGCACTATACAAGGGACACTGCACAGGGGGGGACCACTACTGGGGGCACTGTATAAGGGGATCCCTACTGGGGCACTACTGGAGGCCTGCATAAGGGGGACCTCTCCTGGGGTACAAGGGGCTCTGCATAGGGGGGACCACTACTGGGGGCACTGCATAGGGGGGACTACTACTGGTGGCACTATATAAGGTGCACTACTGGGGGACTGCATAAGTGGGACCACTCCTGGGGCACAAGAGGTACTGCACGGGGGGGACAACTACGGGGGGCACTGTATAAGGGATAGGGGGGATAACTACTGGGGGCCTGCACAAGGGCGACCACTACTGGGGGCAATGTATATGGGGCACTACTTCGGGCCTGCATAAAAGGGACCACTACTGGGGGGTACTATATAAGGGGCACTACTGGGGGTACTGCATTAAGGTGCAAATGGAATGGAAAGGACTGTTCCCAGAGTGACGAGGAAAGGGTGTGTGTCATGGTTATGGCTTTTTCCATGAGACCACTTAATTTGTTTGGGCACGTGCAACAATATGCCTGGGGGCACCAAACAATATACTCGCTTACCAAACAATTTGGGCTAGGGCCGGCCCTGGTCCACCGCAGCATCCTGCTCCTGTCACTGCAGAGGAGCCGGCATTTTGGCGTCACCCTCCTCACAACGCCACTAACTACAGCACATTGGAGGTGTGTAATAGACTTATAAGTCATCGGAAATCGTGGCGATTTTCCAGAAATGTTGGCCTTCGAATGACTGGGGGTAGAAGCCAGCAATCGGGGTGTGAGAAACCAAGCTGTGGGCGCCAGGGTGATAAAGGCAGACAGACTGAATGGCTGCCCACATTGTATTCCCATCATGTTGAGACCTGGATCCCTATGAGTAAACTTTCTAAATGCCTGCGTGCCACATCAACCGGCCCATTTACCAAAACAGGAGGCCCAGATATAAGATGTGCGCTGCACCATTGCATCACATAGCGCTGACTGTAAGGGGGATACTTACTAAAGTGCGGGGTTTTAGAAGTGCAGTTGTTGCCCATAGCAACCAATCAGATTCTAGATATTATCTTCTAGAAGGTGCCAGGTAAATGATAAGCAGAACACTTCTAAAAACCCGCACCTTAGTAACTATACCCATAATTTCCTGCCTTCAGCATTGTTTTCTCATATGCATTTTGTTCTGTATGAGCTCCATCTTGTGCCCGGCCTAATATCAGCTGAAACTGAACCTTTCATGAGGTCACCATCTTAGATCGCACACTAAGGGGTATATTTACTAAGGTGCAGGTTTTTAGCAGTGGTTTTGTTGCCCATAGCAACCAATCAGATTCTACTTAACATTTATCTAGCACCTTCTAGAAGGTAATAGCTAGAATTTGACTGGTTGCTATGGGCAACAAAACCACTTCTAAAAACCCGCACCTTAGTCAGGGTTGCCTACCTTTAATATTCTCTTCCCGGGAGAAGCCCGGGTAAGAGAAGCAGCAGGGGGCCGACGGGGGCGGGGCTTGATGATTTGCGTCATTAAGCCCCGCCCCTTTGCGGTAAAATTGCCGCGATTGGCCATAATTTACATAGGGGGCGGGGCCAAATGCTGTGATTCATGCAGAATCACAGCTTAAGCCCCGCCCCCTTCACGGAGACCCGCGATTGCCGCGGGTATTCTCCTAATTCTGCCCACTTCACTAGGAAGTGGGCAGAATGCGGGAGAAATGCCTACCCTTCCGGGGGTGCGGGGGGTTACCCGAAAAATCGGGAGCCTCCTGCGAAAACCGGGAGGGTAGGCATGTATGACCTTAGTAAATATACCCCTATGGATGGATGGCCATCAGTGTGGTTTTCATCAACACATCGTGGGTGTCGGGGCGGAGCTATTCTCCGTGTCCCGGCCATAAACCATCTATGATTATATATCATCGATGGTCGATGACCATCCCTATCTCACACAGAGGTCCAGTATACAGTATTTCTCCCCTCAGCACAGCATTGTTGGTAAGATCCTCTGACAGGTTATGCAGTTATGTTATGTTTTATATTTGCATTGCATCATATCAGTTTGTATTGTAATTGCATCCTATTGTTTGTTTTACGGTAGTTTTACCGATATCTTCTACTGTTACAATAAACACCATTCTGTTAGAAATGATGTGCAGGTGTTGTAATCTGCAGAGTAGTTAGGCACACACCAGCAGATCATTTAGCTTATAAACAGTCCTTGTACTTAACCAATGATTGTGGTTCATTCTGCAATAGTGGGTACAGCCGTACTCACTATTACATATTCACTGGTCAGGAGCGTAGTGGGGCTTCATACAGCTCACCAGCCGGTGAGTGTATGACTGTTGTGGGTAGCGGTGTAGGACACTGGATCAGGGTCTCACACCTGCTAAGTAGGAGACGTCCATCCCCCACCATGTCACTCTACAAACTGGCAAGATGGCACACGCGCATGTGCAATATTACATACGGCAGCCATCTTGGTACTGTACATGGTATGAAGCCTCCCTGGAGGGACGGTGAGATGGAGTCTGCACAGTAGGACACACACCTCTTTCAATACATCCTTCTTCACATCAATATTGGATTATAGAACTGTAGGAGTGTTTATGCTGTCTGTCTAATTATACAAACCAAAGGGAATTATAGTGAGGACAGAACAGAGATAATTCCACTAGCCAGCAATCCTGTCGCTCTCTCCTTGTTTCTCCTGTCCACTAGGGGGAGATGTATCAAACGTTCTAAAGACTGGAGAAGTTGCCTCTAGCAACCAATCGGCTTCTAGCTAGCATTTATCAAGTATATTCTATAAAATCATATGTTGACTGGTTGCTAAGGGCAAATTCTCAGCTTCTCCACTCTTTACGTTTGATATATATCCCCCCTAATCTCTTATTTTTCACAGTGCCCTTAGCTCAGGCAGCTTGCCCCTCGCTGGCTGGTCTGGTATCTAGCTTCAGAAGTCTTGTTCTGGTCCCTTGAGGCAGTCGGGTCTCTATCAGCATACGGACAGTCCGGGCCTTTCCTTCATCTCTCCCGTTATAGGGCCACATGAGTCTGAAAATGATCAAGTGTTTATTGTGCGAAGCGAAGGAGGTGTGACTAGTGCTGTGTGGGTGTGGCCAGTGCTGTCTGGGTGTGGCCAGTGCTGTGTGGGTGTGGCCAATGCTGTGTGGGTGTGGCCAGTGCCATATGGGCGTGTACACCCTCTTCACTATCAGCCCCAATGTCTCCATAAGGATGTACTAAAGGCGAAAATGCGGTAAAACCCCCAAAAATGCAGTTTAACCACATTCCCCAAATGCTCTAAGCACCAGAATGCGATGCATTCCGGTGCTTCGGTGGCGGAACCCAATAGAGGCCTATGGGCTTCGTATCGGGACGCTCCCCCATAAAAGGGATCCGATCGGATCCCTCCCATCACCCCCCACCGTCCGCGTCCTTCAGTGTATGCGCAGAAGGATGCCTGTAGGACTTCTGAGTGTTAAACTCGGAGGTCCCTCTGTCCGGAGCCATCGCAAAGGACAGTTGTTATCGGGAGAGCTGTCCTTTTTGATATTCTTGGTACATATCGCGGTATGTACCCAAGGACTGGGGGGATGTACCAAATCGCGTATGCGATGCTTAGTACATCCCGCCCTAAGTATGTAAAAGAAGAAATATTACATTATTTTATGAGGAAATTCAGGTTTTAATATATAATGGCAGACTGTGTGGGCAGCTGGGCGTCTGGTCATCACCATGCTGTCATGGTGATGGGCCTAATTATTTTGAAGGCCTGGAGATGCAGCCCCACCCGCAAGATACATTATGCAAACATTCATCAGCCCCTTTCTATGTATCTGCAACTACTGAACGGCCATTTTAATGCTTATGATAAACATTTACTTTTATATCCGTTTCTTATATCATGTGCGCATGTGCGCAAGCCCCGTAGCGAGTGAGAAATTCACTCGATCCGGGGCTCGCTACAAATGGGGCAGATGTGGATGTTGATCGACAGCTCGCCCCGTTTTGTAGGCGGGGAGGGGGAGTGGCTGGACAAACTGAGGCGTTCCTGAAGGAACGCCTGCCGTTTGTGGGCGGCCCTGCTGACATCACTCGTGATGTCAGTAGAGAGCTTCCTGCAGGAAGCTCACTGGGGCTTGCGGGAACGAGACCCTACCACAAGGGTCTTGTCGCAAGCCCGACGGTCGCTATGGTTGCGACCATCGCAACCTTCACCTGGCCACCCGCTAAAGAAGTGGGTGGTCAGCTTAGCGAGTGGCCTGGAGGCCGGGCAAAAAAAAAAGGGGGTGGCGTGGGGGGGTGGAGAATGGGGGTAGAAATTGGCACATTCTGAACATTACAGGAAGTGGAGACAAAAATGCACAATACATTTTATTTACACTTGGAAAAACAAGATGTTTTCAGTGGGCTCCGCTGTGTGCGATAAACAGATAACTACCTGAGCGTCTCAGAGCCTTTCCTATAAAATCTCCCCGCGAAGGTAGAAAGCTAGATATAAATGAAGCCCCGGTGACTCGTAGATGCTGTCAGAGCTTACAGGGCTGTTTAGCTGAAGAAAGACTCATCAAATGTGCAGCTAAAGTCAGCGCGGACGCGCCACAAGCCCCGCAACGCTACCTCGGAGAATCATAGCGAAATAGCTACAGCTTCCCTTACAATTGCTTTCAAACAATGGCCTTTCCATTAAAAATGGATCGTTTTGTATATTCCAAGGTTACCGTGAAGCTCAGAATTTCAAAATAAACTGTAGTAGATTTGAATAAATACAACAGAAATGGCGCCGTGCAGTTTATCAGCACAATAGGCTCAGTACGCTGGGAGGAATTAGAGCATAGAGAAATACAATATAGCGCATTCTGCGGTTAATGTACAGCAGGCTTTCCGACTTTCTGGCTGCCCCCGCCGAGAGGGAGTAGCCAGGTCGGCACTGCAGGGGGCATGGCAGTGACAATGGTGAGCAGTGCGGGGCCGTGGCAGTGCGATTACGTCACCGCAGCCCCGATCCTGCTATACAATGGCGAGATTTATAGCATTGTAAAGCAGGGGGAGGCGATACGTTGATGCGATTCAGAGAGAATTGCGTCATCGGATCCCTCCGTCTGCCCACTTTTGATAGGTATGTGCAGGAGTTGGGTGTGGGGGGGGTACAGGGGAAAGTGGGAGGGTGCGGGGGGGGTGTTTGGCTCGGACCACTTTTGGGGTTCCGAGTAGAACGGCTCGATTTAAAAAATAAATCTCGTATTTTGGATTGCATGTAAACAGGTCCACATGACAAGACTAAAACACCCCCGTGTTATGGTGGCCAGAGCCATAGCACGGGGGTCCGCGCACATCTCCAAACGCGAATGGATCCCAGGCCATGGCTATCTGGAAACTGTCCACGAGGGAGTACAGTACATGTGGTTAGCTGCTCAGTCACTTCAGTAATATCACGCAGGTGTATGTAAGGGAGGGGTTATTCTACACAATAAACAGCAAAAGATATCCCCCAGCACTCAGAATGATATCAGTAATACGATATAAAAACTACATGGTGGTAGATAATTCAGAGATCTCGGTTACATATATTTGCAAAAATATGGCTAAGCCTCCAGGGCACGTCACGGCTTCTCTGATTACTAGAGGTCCCTAATACTTAGTCAAAGTCTGGGGCGTGGAAGCCCAATGAGCCGGCGAAGGCCAGTCACCCCAGGGCAGGCCTCTGAATTATCTACCACCATGTAGTCTTTCATTCTGAGTGCTGGGGGAATACTCTTTGCTGTTTCTTGTATAGAATAACCCCATCCCTCACATGCACCTGAGTGATATTACTGAAGTGACTGAGCAGCTACCAACATGTATTGCTGTTCTGAGAGGCATAGAATCAGCGTTTGGAGGGCATGCTGATTCCTATAGTGCCATTAGGAGGACCTAAGGGTGAGTCCAAGGTGATAAAAAATGTATATGTCTGCACTTGTTATGTAAATAAGCAGCTCTGTAAAACAAAAAGTAATTCTAATACATGCAGAGCGCTATGGGTATAAATGATTAGTGCAATAACATTTATTAAAACAATAATTAAAAACAAAAAAAGAGAAGTGTGACACTCACTTTTTGTGTTTATAGGTCTCGTGTGAAAAATTGCGGTTCCGGTGTTATTTGGGAAATGATTCCTAATTAAGCTAGGTAAGGAGGTGCGTCCACGATGTACTAGTCTAGCTGTCCCTATACTCCTACCTGGATGTCTTGCAGCTTTACGGCCGATCTCCCTCCAAGCTGGTTTCCACGCCTGTAGCACTGGTCTCAGTCTAGGCGCTTCCCGCACTTCCAGTTTCCGGCTTACGTCAACCAACGCGTTTTGTGCATACGCACTTTGGGCCTGATTCAGAGCCGGACGCTCTGACCAGAGCGCTCGCTCTGAATCAGGGCCCTCCTCCATTAAAATGGAGCGTCCTCCTGGACGCTCGTATAGCTGTGGGTCACCACCCACAGCATATACGAGTGTCCAACAAGATGGACTTGCGAAGGAAACCCTGCGGTCGGGTTTCCCAGCCACAAGCCCTGGAGTGATTTTGGCTCTAACTGAGCCAAAATCACTCCCACTGACATCACTAGTGATGTCAGTGGGGCCGGCTTCAGACGGTAGGCGTTCCCTAGCTTAATTAGGAATCATTTCAATCAACATCGACAGCACGCCCCCTTTGGTGCGAGACCCGGAGTGATGGAAAGTCCTTCGCTCGCCGGGTCTCGCGCATGCGCACGACGGAGCTCCCTCCGACGTGCGCATGTGCAGTGGGGAACATCGACCCACTTGCGAGCGTACTGCCGCTCGCGAGTGGGTCTGAATGACCCCCTTTGTCAAGCAGCCCACAAATGCTGGACAGCTTGATTTCCACACTACAATTTAGTTTTTCAGTTTGGACACGTCCCTCCCAAATCTAAGGGGTCTATTCATCATTACATAATTATCACTTGTGATAATTATGTTTTAAACTCGCTGTGAGTTTAAAGACTGTTTGTAGGCATTCACCATGCCTCATTCCTCATGCCTCATGCCTCATGCCTCATGAACAAAAGTATCACTTCTGAAAAGCTGCTCTTTTTGTGGAATCAACTTTTCAGAAAAGTGTTACTTTTACCCCTACACCTGCCATTCCCTGTGTATTTCCCCCAGGTTCTGCTTTATGCGCCTCTAGGGCAGGGATAAGCAGGGAGCCTGGGGGGCGTGTATCATGGCTCTCTATCTCCCAGGTACCCCACCCTGGAGTTGGATCTCTAAGGATGGATCTCCAGCATTGATACCGCACCAATGTACATAACAGGGACATGACAGAGCCTGGAATGCGCAGCCCCTCCCTCCTTTTCTGTTTTATCTCCCTCACACCCGTGGGACCTGCTTCCTCTGCTGTTGCTGTGGGAGCAGTGAAAGACCTTGATAAGCACCAGGTAGTACTTTTGTGCTGGGGAGTTGGTAGTTAATTGGGATTGGAGTGTGTGTCTGGGTGCTGTTGCTAAGGTGTTGGCATGGCAGTTAATGCAGGGAGAGAGAGTTTGGGTTTTGGGGTGTTGGCAGTGAAAGCAGGGGACAGAGTGTGTGACTTGGTGCTTCTGGAGCACTAGTAGTGAATGCAAGGGGGAGAGTGTGTCTGGGTGCTGCTGGGGTGTTGGCAGTGAATGTAGGGGAGGAGAGTGTGTGACTAGGTGCTTCTGGGGTGTTGGAAGTGAATGTGATGGGGTGCGAGTGTGTATGTGGATGCTGGTGCGGGGTTGGTAGTTTATGGAGGGGGAGGAGATTGTTTGTCTGAGTGCTGCTGGGGTGTTGGAAGTAAATGCAGGGGGAAGATAGTGTGTCTCTGGGTGCTGCTGTGTTGTTGGCAGTGAATGCATGGGTTGTAAAGTGTATCTGGGTGCTGCTGGGATGTTGGGAGTAAATGTGGAGGAGAGAGGAGGTGAGAGTGTGTCTCTGTGTGCTTTTGTGTTGTTGTCAGTGAATGCATATGGAATAGAGTGTGTCTGGGTGCTGCTGGGGTGTTGAAAGTGAATGCAGTAAAATGATAGTATGTGACTAGGTGCTGCTGGAGTATTGGAAGTGAATGCAGTAGGAGGAGAGTGTGTTTGGGTGCTGCTAGGGTGTTGGAAGTGAATACAGGGAAAGGAGAATGTTTGGCTGGGTGCTGCTGTGGTGTTGGAAGTGAATGCAGTAAGAGGAGAGAGTGTGACTAGGTGCTGCTGGAGTTTTTGAAGTGAATACAGGTGGAGGAGAGTGAGTGTCTGGGTGCTGCTGCGGTGTTGGTAGTGAATGCAGTAGGAGTAAAGAGAGTTAAAGGGTTAGAGTGTGTGTCTGGATGCTGCTGGGGTGTTGGCAGTGAATGCAGGTGAAGCAGAGTGCTGCTGTGGTGTTGGAAGTGAATGCAGTAGGAGGAGAGAGTGTTACTAGGTGCTGCTGGGGTTTTTTAAGTGAATTCAGGTGGAGGAGAGTGAATGTCTGGGTGCTGCTGCGGTGTTGGTAGTGAATGTAGGGGGAGAAAAGTGTGTGTCTTGGTGTTGCTGGGGTGTTGAAAGTGAATACAGGGGGAGGAGAGTGTGTGACTGGGTGCTGCTGGGGTGTTGGAAGTGAATGCAGTAGGAGGAGAGAGTGTGGCTAGGTGCTGCTGGAGTGTTGGTAGTGAATGTGGTTTAGAAGGAGTGTGTGAGTGCTGCTGGGATTGGGATGTTGATAGTGAATGCAAGCAAAGGGGGGGGAGGCACTAACAACTATCTCACCACCGGACTCCTGCTATGATGCATAATATCACAAAAAGAAAGAAGAAACCACATCCCCCCATATCTGTATTTCGCAGACAATACACGACCCTTATTATTGCTACATTATGGTATGAGTTAGTAGAGGCAGTATTGTGCAGACTATCAGTGTGCCGATGCTTTTCCTCATCATGCATATGATAAATAGAGAATAATTATGTTTTTATAGACTCCCTTTAACCTTTGATGATTCCAGCTCATTTCGAGCAACCCAGATCGTGTGACTGCTCCAGCGTTACGGCGAGCCATGCCGCAACTACCAGCAAGCAGCCAAATCTAAATGGAGTTACTTCCAAACCAGCTAATAATTAGATGCATCATTCAGAACTTATTTACCTGACATGCCCCATTAAATACCCCTAGAGAGATGGCTGGGAAACTGATAAATGATATCACTTTAATTAATATAACTAAAGCAACAATCTTTGGAACATATTGGGGGTCATTTATCAAAGCCAATAAAATCCTGAACGTGTGTTTCAAGAAAACGCTGTTTGCCGTATAATTTATGTATCTATTACCAGTTACTTATATGCTGCAGATACAGCGCTTTATAGAGAATATTTCACTCATTCACATCACTCCCAGCCCCAGAGGAGCTTGCAATCTATATTTCCTACCACATGTATACACACACAGACATACACACTAGAGTTCATTTCTTTGTCAGCATACAATTAGCCTACCAGTATGTTTTTGGAGAGTGGGAGGAAACCATGAAAAACATGGGGAGCAGGGGTGTATCTAGGAGTCCAAGCACCCCTGGCAAAGTAAGGGACTGGCGCCCTTCCCTGTTGGCAGTTAGTAAACAGACAATGTGGTAGCTGTACAGGCGGCGATCGCCCCCTCACCTCCTCTCCCCTCCCCTCCCTTGTCGTCCGGCGCTGATGCTCCTGACTTAGAGATCAACAGCAGCACAGACTTTTAACAGACAGACAGAGCCGTAACTAGATTTTGGTGCCCTATGCCAGATAAAGTATCAGCGCTCTCCCCGCCCCATTTTTTTTTAAAAAGGGACATTAGTCACGTTCCATAGATGTGCGCCAGGCTTTCCCCCGCACTAATTCCTTTATGCAGCCATCATCTCCCCTCTACCACTCTCTATAGCCTGCGTCCCACCTGTACCCCATATACAGCCTGCATCTCTCCCCATACCCCCAAATACAGCCTAGCACAGGAGACACTGATATCACTCCGCCATCCACACCCCCATCCACAGCGTTACTGCCCCCTGTATCCCCCATATAGAGCCTTCCTCTCCCTTGCACTGCCATATACAGCCTCCCCCCCATATTTGTATATACATATACTATATGTGTATTTATTTCCTTCCCTATATACTATATATGTATGTATATGACAGGTTAGCCCCTTACCAGAATGAACAGCAGTAGGGAGCTGAGATAATGGGGAGCGCTGGGGTCCAATGAGAGTTAGATGTATCTGTCTGAGAATGCCCCATCCCAGGGCAACACACTGGATGTGGCAGGACTCTTTGCAAGACAGACTGCTGGGGGAAGGACTGTCAGCGGTAGAGCTACTTTCCTACCTCTGGGTGCCCGCGAGCTCGCGGTGCACTGCATGCTGGGAGTTGTAGTCTGCTGGAGCACAGCACTAGGAAGCATGACAGCCTCAGCAACTACAAATCCCGAGGGGCCGTGCTGCTTGCTTGATGGCTGACCCACTGCGAGGAGCCTGGAGATAATTGGCTAGCATAACATCGCAGCAGGCGCGGGTGATATAGTTTGCAGCAGTGGCAGGTGAGATCGGTGGGTTCTGGCCTTGGGGCGGCGACAGTGCCCACCCTTAGTTACAGTCCTGCAGACAGAACTGGCCGCGGGTGGCACTGCCGGGTGGCGCCGGCGCCCCCCAACCACCCAGCGCCCCTGGCGAGTGCTATCCTGACCAATAGGAAGATACGCCCCTGATGGAGAGAACATACAAACTCCCCACACATATCTGTCATAACCAAGAATGGAACTCATGACCTCAGTGATGTGAAGCAGTAATGCTAACCGCTTCTGCTCTACTTTATAATGCTATGGGGGCAAATCCATTACATGCGATGTTAGATATTAGATTGCATGTTCCAGGGCGAGGTACGGGCGACGTACAGTGTGAACATAACCTGTACATACGGTAGCCTAATATTGCCCATTTTATTGTGCACCCCACTGTAGGGACAGTGTAGATTCCATGTAGGGTGACTTTGCCGGCATTTACATGATCTCGCAATGGCGCATCGCCTGTATTGCCTGCTATATAACATTTCATTTAATCGCCCCCCCCTCCCCGATATATCAAACACATTGGGCTCTATTTACTACAATTCGCATATTGAATGCGGATTGTAGTGTGATATTACCGAGTGAATTTGCATTGCGAATTCAGGCAATATCACAGGGATTTACTATAAATCCCTTGCAGGGACAGAGCTTACGATAAAGCTCTGTCCCTGCGGATCCCATCTGCACTCTAGTCGCGGTATTTTCGGAAAAAATGCCGCGACCAAGAGCCCGCGCATGCGCCGACCCACCATCACTGCTGCCCCCCCACCGGTGCTAAGCCCCGCCCCCCGCGATCGCGGACCCCCGCGACCCCCCCTCCCTTCATTACACTTACCTGCGTCCTCCTGGCCTCCGGTGATCTTCTCTGGGCTTCCCGATCAGGTGATCTCCCATACTGCACTGGGGCCCGATCACCTGATGACCGGGCAGCAGTGCACTGTGGGAGACCAGCTGACCGGAGAGGAGCCATCACCGGAGGCCCGATCACCGGTCCCTGGATTCAGGTAAGTAAAAAAAAAATGTTTCATTTTTTTTTCTCTTTTTTTTACAGCAATCAGCTTGCAGTCTATTTAGACCACACAGCTGATTACTGGTACCGGCTCCCGGCTCTGCTCTCCCCGTTAGAGCAGAGAGGAAGCCCGGTAACCGGGGGAGACCCTGGATAACGCCACCTCCAGGTGGCGTTATTATCACAGGGCTTCCCCTGGTATTTTTTTACAATTTATTTTTAGTAACTATGGTCGGATCACATTTCCCATTACAATTATGGGAAATGCGATCTGCTTTACTAAAAATAAGTGATACTCCAATTGCCCTATAGTAACTACAGGTGAAACTAAAATAATGTGAAAAGGGTGTGAAAACACAAAACACCCTTTTTCACTTTATTTTAGTAAAGATAATGTTAATAAATAGAGCCCATTGTCACCCTGCAGACTGTCACACAAATGATGCTCTTTATGGTTGGAGTCACTTTACTAAACTAATGATTTCCTGCACATTGTCTATAACACTGAAGATCAAGATGAATTTAGGCCCAATACTCTCCTGAGTGGGATCTGATAATGGCGACTCTCAGCAAAGAGTATCTGCATTTGGCAAAACGTAGTTACACAGTATAAGGTGAGAATATGACTGTCCAATTACAGGAAAATAAATGTAAAATCTAGTATGCCGAGGCCTGATTCTGAGCTGGGCGTGGCTGCCATGTTGGACGCAGCGGAGAGATGCTTTTCCTATGCGCATGCATCTGAATCGCGCTTTGCAGACGTCCCAATTTTGTGCGCGCAGAGCCACAGTACAGATTTTGGGGTCTTGTTACTAAGCCTTGGGTGGAGATAAAGTGGACGGAGATAAAGTACCAACCAACCAGCTCCTAATACAGCCTGTGACGTGGCAGTTAGGAGCTGACGCATACTTACCGACATTCAGCCCCCTCCTGCCTGTATGCAGTGGGGGCGTGGCCGGACAATGACACTATATTGGGGGCGGGGGCGCGAGATCACATCATCGTGGATTCAGCGCGAATTGCATCACCGCCCCCCCATCCCGCTGCGGGGGTTTCTATCGTTAGTGCAGGTGGGGGTGGGCGGGATGGCACCCAATATTCAGGAGGCTCCCGGCCAAATCGGGAGGGTGGACAAGCCTGACCTAAAGGTGAGAGCCTTTGCAATTTAAATTCCTACAGGATACCTCTCCCCACCAACTACGTTTGTTACCAAGAAAGTTTGGGAGACTCTCACCTATACCAAGCCCCTCCATTCCCCCACGTCCTGAGCTTCAGCTGTCTGCTATAACAGCCAGCACTAAACAACAGCTTGAATAAAATCAATGCTGAATATTATGGGCCACAATAACATTGCTTATTAACGATGGAAAATTTTATTAATATGACAGTGATACAGATTACCCGGGCCCGGGCTTCCTGTGGGGCCCGGCGGGGGCTGGGGCCCCGGGTCCGGCGCCGCCCCCCCTCCCTCACAGCAGCCCAGCACACAGCGTCACACTTTTTTTTGGGGGGGGGGAGGGGGCGTGCTGAACCCAGACAGGCTTTTGCTGGCGTAAGCGATGCATTGATAAACTGAGTTTACCGGTGTTTGCTAAACACAGAATGGTGTGCTAAAGGGATTACGGCCTTTATTATTGTCCAATCAGCTTCCATCTGTACGTCTCAGTTAAATTAGAATTTTTACCATATTGAGACCAACATTCAGCTATGTACTTTTCTGGGTAACCTGAAAACATTGAAGTCCTGTGTTCCTGCCAGTTGGGGGTTAGGTGGGGTATCGGTCGGAAACTCAGTAAAGATGGGGATATCTCTTAAGTGACTTCTTTTTTAAATTACATTTTAGGATGCTGCCATTAAATGTCCTGAGAGCCTTTTCTATTAAAATAAAGAAAAAAAAAAATCTAAATATATCTTAATGCAGCCCAGTCTAATTTACTACCGGCCCATGGCTATTGCGCAGATCTAGAACGATGCATCACCATCAGCGTGACCTTCAGGAGACATCCTATTCCCATCTCACATCCACCATTGTCACTCTGGGATTTTGTTTCCTCCTTTGTCACCGATGCTGTTTACAAAGGATTCAGCCAGAGCCAATGTTTTAGTTTTTAAATAAACTATCGATCCGCGTGCCAGAGGGAAGATCAGTTTAATAAAAAATGATTTGGCACCAGAAGGAGCCCAAATAGCCGGGCGATAAATCACAGCCAGGGCTCTGGAGCTTCTGTGATGATCCGTTCTCCTCCCCGCTGCTGCTGCTGTGACAGGGGCTGCATGAGGCCAGCATCACTGCTCTGAGCTGAGAGCAGGCTGCAGAGTGATACAGGCACAGGGAATGAGGCATTAGGCCGGAGGTAGGGATAAGCCGCTGGTGCTATCTTTGGCTCCGGGTGACCCACTTAATATTGTCACATTTCTAGGAGCCCCTTATTTCAGTTTTTCGTGCAAGTCTTAATCATCCTTAAATAAATACAAGGGCTTGGACAGATTAGGAAAATCAGACAAGGGAGAAGGGAGGTAGCGAAGGAGGGGTGTGCAAGGAGATTCAGAAAAGATAAGGGGGAAGTAAAAGAAACACTGGATCACATGTACAGGATGCAGCCCCACCCCTTCTCCTCCCCAAAAAACTGTGCTATTTTCAACTGCGCCCACACACGATATGCAGTCGGGATGCCGACAGCCTAAATGCCGGCCGTCGGCATCCTGACTGTCTAATCCCGGCAAGTGTCTAATGACAGGCGTCGAAATCCCGATGCCTGTCATTAGACCTACGCCGGGAGCCCGACACCTGGCTTACCGCTCGAAGGTAAGCCGGGCGCTGGCCGCGGACAGCCGCGGGGGGGAGGGTTAGGTTAGGGGCTCCCGAGGGGGACTTAGGGTTAGGCAGTCCCCCAGGAGGTTATGGTTAGGCATCCCTGGGGGGAGGGTAGGGCTAGGCACCCCCCCGGGAGACTTAGAGTTAGGCTGTGGGGAAGGGGGGGTTAGGTTTAGGCACTTAGATGGGGGTTAGGGTTAGACACTTAGGGGCGAGGTTAGGGTTAGGCACCCCTAAGGGAGGCTTAGGGTTAGGGGGGGAGGTTAGTAAATAGAAAAATACATAACTGTCGGGATCTTCACTGCCAGGCTTCCGCCATCAGGATCTGAACCTCCGGCCATGCGGCTGGGGGGTAAATCATACTGATTCCCCCACACACAACCCTGGTTAATTCTTTTACTAGAAAACTTGCAACATACAATCAATAAATAAATAAGACATAAAACCAGGGCCTATACACAACTATGGGTAAAAATAACATATCATCATCACATTAATCATAGCATAAACCAACAGAATCTTACATATATTTTTCATGGCTTAACAATTCTTTAAGCCTAACAGCCTACACTAGACCATACACAACTATATACAACATACAAATATAATCACAGCACTACAAACCACCTACATTAATTACAAGTAAAGAAAAGATGAAGGGCTTTTAGCCACATGTAAACCATTTTAAACAAAAAAAAGAAAAGCCAAGTCCAAAATCTTTGGGGAGTGAGAAAAATTGATAGCCAAAAGATGGAGAGGGAGAAGAAGTCTGCCACCCACTCAAGGGGGCTTCAGGCGGCACCAAAGCCTGGACCACCCGATGGCATCCATCCTCCCCCTATCCATTTCCATTAGCCTCTTCACTTCGTGTAGAATACTTTTCACCACCTCTGCGCAAAGGAGAACTTTTTGTCTAAGGAAAACCCGACACCGTGCTCTCCATGTGTTATATCGAACAACTAAGCTAACTATAAAAATAGTGGTCAAATCAAATATCCTATACCCCTTAAACACCCCTTAAGCCCATTCTGGGTAACAGAGCCCCGAAAGGCACGGGATGCAGAAGGCCCTTGAAACTCCCTTATAAACTTTTACATTAAAGGGACACTCAAGAAAAACATTATCTAACGTCTCTGCTTCCCTTAGACATTCCTCATGTGGGCAACCATGATCATTGACACTTTTAAACTTGAGATTACCCTTCACGTGAAGCTTCCCATGAAAGAAGAGTCAGGCAATGTCCCTGAACTTCAGTGGGATCCTCTGAGAATCGAACAGAGATTACCCATCTGAGCAAACACTGCCCGGGCAGTCTCTTAATGAAAGCAGAACAAAGAAGTGGGTCCGCAAAATTCTTCTCTCCATCTCCCTTCTGGAGAAGCTTTTGACTTCACCTGCATCCAGCCTCCTAAGCCTCGTCACCTTCAAGCACAAGATAATGTAGATCAGGAGGTACCGGACACAAAAGTTTTTCACTTGGCCACCATCAAATTAGAGCTCAAGGAAGGAAAGCACCCAGGCCTAAAAGCGCTCTACTCATCGAGGAGGAGCATCTTAAAATAAACTCCCAAGGTTAAGTTTTATAAAAGTAGTAACAATAAACACCACAGGGTTGACCATACTTAGGCCCTGTTCCCTCGACATGTACAGTAGGTAATCAGGTAAGTTTTAGTCAAGTCAACCCTCTGTATGTAAGAAAGCTGCCACTTTCTCCAAGACTGTACCTGTAACATCTACCAGTTTTTTCTCCCAGTTTTGATTAGCATATAATTCAAAAGTTAATCCATCTGGGCCTGGAAACCTCTTCATAGTCTAATAATATGACTTCCTCCACCGTTACAGCATTACCTAAAGAATCAAAAGAGGGATCAAGCCCAGGTATCTCCCTGAATGCTCCATCCTCTCTGTGATAAGTGGCTGCTCAGATAAAAGGTCGGAGTCATAGGACCCAATGACTTCCTAGATACCCTACTTATCCTTACGAAGAGTACCCCGGTCATCATACAGTCCCTGTACCTCCCTCATATTGATCGATCTTCCTCAACTCTGGTAGGGATCAGGTGAGTGGTATTTCCCATAATCCCTCTCCAGAATCAAAGAAGATAGATGACTGTACTGATATTATTTCATCCGAGCCTTCACTTGGGAGATTTTTTCTCTCTCCACATTCAGAGATCAAGAGAACAAGTCTCCTTCTCAAGTTCTGGTAGATGCAAATTTTTGACAAGTTTTACCTGGATACCAGCCTTTGGAAAAGGCTTTTTACACTCCACCACCAATTAGACCTACTCCAGCCAGCCTGTCTGAATTTCCAGGCCCTCTTTTTACACTCCCCTCACCACTTAGATCTACTCCAGCCAGGAGTGTCTGACCCTCTCCTCCTTTAAGGGCTCAGAGTTCAAACGCAAAAGGCCCCATCCTTTCTGAGGGGTTTCTGAGGCATTTATAGTAACACTCAGAAAACAGTGATCAGAGAACTCTACTGGCTTTGCCTCAGGAGGCAAAGTTTTCAAGGACTCCTTAGCAAAAATCCTATCTATCCTAGACCTACAACTACTGCAATGAACTGCAATGATAAGTGTAACCTGTGAGGTCTTGGTAATGGTGAACATGCACATCCACCGGACCTGCCTCTCTAAGGGGTCTATTCATCATCACTTTCTACAAAAGAAAGTAAAAATTTAAATTTTCAACTATTTTTGTAGAAATTAAGTGTCAGGGTTATTCATCATTCTTGTAATGCAGGAGATATCACTGATATTTCCTGGTTACAATTGTCCCCCAATAGTTTCCACAGCCCCCATACTATAGTACTATCCCTATACTATAGTATGTGGATATAGAAATGATCAAATTCATCAAGTTCCGACAAATCTATTTTGTTTGGAACTTGACAGTGATACTATACGACACCCTGAGATGGCGTATAGCATCCGATACAGCAGAAGGATCTAAAAAGATCACTCCCTGCTGTGTCCTCTTATCTTTATGATGCTGCCTCCCGGCTCCCCGAGCTCTCCTCCTGTGAGCTGGGAGCAAGGGAGTGGATGCAGCAGCATTGGCAGGAGACTGACAGCGCAGGACTGCACTGTTTCAGCAGGAGTCACTGACTCTCGCAGCAGCAACGGGGGGCAGGTAGGGTCCAAGGACAGGTGGCGGGATGAACAATGAAAAGAGCAGACGAGGGAGAGAGGGGCTAGGCTCCTTCTGCTGCTTCACAACCTGTCTTCAAGGCTGCGAAGAGACAGTGAAGCAGGAGAAATGTCCCCTTTTTATGAAAAGCTGTCTCCGCAAAAGGAGTAGTTTTTTGGAAGTTATAATTAAGTATAGGAGGCAATACTGTTCTGAATCAGAGGATTAGTCAGGGAGAATTTGGTAGACCGTAACCTGTAGGATGTAACCACGTTGCAGCTTTAGAGCCATGTAGCAACCTTGAGGGTTGGACCCTTGACAAGTTGTGGCTAGTGAGCTGTGAAAAAGATGCGGCCTTTGGGCCGTGTAGCAGCCTTGAGGACTGATATGTCTTGGCTGGTAGTGACCTGTGAGCCGTTAACAAGTGGCAGCCTTTGGGCTCTGTTGCAGCCTTGAGGGCTGGTATGACTTGGCTGGTAGCGGCCTGTGAGCCATTAGCAAGATGCAGCCTTTGGGCTGTGTAGCAGCCTTGATTGCTGGTATGACTAGGCAAGATGTGGCAGATGAAGATCTGTACAATAATAAAGTCACTGGCGTTGGTACGCCGGACAGTGCACTGAACACGCTGGAGGGTCGCCTGTGCCGCTGGGTTGACACTAACAGCTGAAGCTATAATACGCCCTGTGCCGCTGCGTTGACACAAGCAGTTGATACTGTAATGCGGCTTTGGCTGCCAGGTTGACACAAGCAGCGCAGTCTGGGCTGCGTACTCTGGACACAGAGTACTGTCTGTGTCGCCTGGATGACACGAACGGCAGAGGACAAGTATGCGAAGCGTGCCGCCAAGATTACACTAACGGCAGTTAGATGACAAGCGAACCGTGCCACCTGGATGACACAAATGGCAGAATAACACAATACAATAGATATTAGAACTGGAGCTCGATTGGGTGACAGGAGATTAAGCCAGAACTGGAAACACAAATACTCTATCACCGGTATAGAATGAAGGGCTGGCTGCGCTGTAAGGGAATCAGAGCAAGCTCCGCAAGCCTCCCTAATGACAGACTAGTGTGCACCTGGCTGTGCACACAGACAAGACAATTAACTAGTGTGCAGCTGATACTGCACACAGACAGACAGTAATTAATGAACACATGAGATCAGCACACAGACAAACAGGAATGACAGGCTATGAGCTAAACACAGATAAGACAGGATTAAATGCAGTGTCCAAGAAGCAACAAAGACTGGGAACTGCAACCAAGATGATCTACTAACTGCAGCTTCTATCATATACAAGGATTGAACTCGCAGCGAGTTCAGTCCTTAATTATCACAGGGGAAATTTGCGGCCCTATGTAGGCCGCCGATGGTAAGTGCAGGGTCTCAGCACTAGTAGAGTGGAGTCTCACAGTAAAGGAATAAGCGCCCCATACCCCTTTAGTATGGTCAAACTTAATTAATGGAGACAGAACTGTACAGTTTTGGGACAGCCAGTAGGTGATATCAGATGAGGATAGAGATTCGTTTCTCACTAAAATAGTGACTTTAATTCTATCTTGTCTTGTGATAGTATTTGTTTTATAGAATTTGTAGGGATCGCTCAATCTATTTTGCTCAAATCTTGTTGTAAACACTCGGAGGCCATTTAATGATATAAAAACAAATGTCATATTCAGGGGTCTTTCTTTACAGGGCTCCCCGTCTCCAGCCCTTCTGAACTAAAATAACATTCCTACTTTTTGCGGGCTGGCCCCCTCCTATCCTTGGATCGGCCCCTGCACTTGTTTGAACCAAACTAGAAACTTCCTTTGCATACGACACAGAACCCGGTTTTATATTGTGAGGAATCAAAGGCATAACCACCGGGGCTGGCACATTTGTTCCTAAAATACCAACATTACTACCAGTTTTATTAATCTCATTTAGTCTTATTTGATTGTCATTTATCAAATTAATCGCAGCAAGCGTCCTTGCAGACATATAAATGACCCCCCAGACAGAGGCCTTGATTCAGAGCCGCTCGCTCTGAATCAGGGCCCTCCTCCATTAAAATGGAGCATCCTCCTGGAGGCTCATATAGCTGTGGGTGACCACCCACAGCATATACGAGCGTCCAAAAAGATGGTCGCGATGGTCTTGACCATCGCGACCATCGGACTTGCGACGGAAACCCTGCGGTAGGGTTTCCCAGCCACAAGCCCTGGAGTGATTTTGGCTCTATCAGAGCCAAAATCACTCCCACTGACATCACTAGTGATGTCAGTGGGGCCGGCTTCAGACGGTAGGCGCCTCCGTCTGGCCGCCACGCCCCCGGCACGCCCACCAAAGGGGGCGTGCTGTCAGTCACCATCGACAGCACGCCCCCTTTGGTGCGAGAACTGGAACGACAGCTTGGCTGTCGCAGTCCGGGTATCGCGCATGCACACGACGGAGCTCCCTCCGTCGTGCGTATGCGCAGTGGGGACCATCGACCCACTTGCGAGCGTACTGCCGCTTGCGAGTGGGTCTGAATGACCCCCAGAGTCTGCAATCTCCACCTGTGCTGGTGTTAAACTGGCTCTCTCAGCAGCAAGGAGTCTCCTAGCCAGGGCTGGATTAAGGGGGGGGTGACAGGGGCGGTCGTCCCTGGGCCCCCACACACAGAGGGCCCCCACACTACCGCATGCAGCAGCACATGCAGTGCTTGCTGCATCAGCTTGGGGCAGGGTGGTAGTGCGGATGGCACATAAGTGTCGTCCGCACTACACAGCACAAACATACAGCCGCTGGCGCTGGCAGCTGTGTGTTTGTTTTAGCAGCCGATGAGAGTCAGACAGACTTTCATTGGCTTCTGCGCTGCGGCCCACTGCCGTAGCCTCCGTCTTCCTGCTCCCGCAGTGGCTGATGGGAGAGACGTTGACATCTCTCAGTATCATGCAAAGCGGGCCGGCCTGGGAGGACGTCGGACGGAGGAGCAGATACCGGAGCGGGGATTTTTCCTGTGTATGTGTGTCTGGCCGGCCGGGGGACGACGACTACTCCTAAGGGCACTGCTGGGGGGGAATGGACTACTCCTAAGGGCACAACTGGGTGGGGGAATGGACTACTCCTAAGGGCACTGCTGGGTGGGGGAACGGACTACTCCTAAGGGCACAGCTGGGTGGGGGAATGGACTACTCCTAAGGGCACTGCTGGGTGGGGGAACGGACTACTCCTAAGGGCACAGCTGGGGAGGGAACGGACTACTCCTAAGGGCACAGCTGGGGGGAACGGACTACTACATAGGGCACTGCTGTGGAGGGAATGGACTACTACTAAGGGCACTGCTGGGTGGGGGAACGGACTACTCCTAAGGGCACAGCTGGGGAGGGAACGGACTACTCCTAAGGGCACTGCTGGGGGGGGAATGGACTACTCCTAAGGGCACTGCTGGGGAGGGAACGGACTACTACTAAGGGCACTGCTGGGGGTACTACTAGGGGCACTGCTGGGGATACTACTTGGGCACTGCACACTGCTGGGACCACTACTAGAGGACACAGCATAGAGGGGAGATCACTACTAGGGGTACTCCTGTGGGGACTACTGTTGAGGGGGGACTGCTACTGGGGGCACGGCTGGGCTGGGCTCTGTGTGGCTTGAAGGGGGCCCCCGCAACTTAGTTGCCCTGGGGCTCCCACAAGCCTTAATCCGGCCCTGCTCCTAGCCAGTCTCCCTGCAATCACAGGCATCACTCCATTCTTCTGTGGAATCCTTGGCCATGCCCCCTGGAGTCTCGCCACCTGCTGGGCCATTGCCCGCCGCTGTAGACTCATGTATGGAGCCAGCCTAAGCACACTCTTCAGTTCTTAATAATCCTCCGGCCCGCGCTGGACCCAAGCTCACAGGCTTTTGGGTCAGTGCTGAAGGAACAGGACAGCAGAGAGCTGTAACAGTCACCAGGGACCCAGTGTCAACCATTGCCCTGGCAACCATCATGCCCCCTGCTCCGTCGCCACACAGCTACTGCCCCAGGAGAGATGCCATCCCCCCCACCATGAACCACACCATGAAACACAAGCTCTGGCTTCCTTTACTGGGACCTCAGCCACTGCAGGCTCCTGCTGTTCCTCCGCCATCTTCTCATTTTCACCAGCCACCAGGTAAGTTTACTGGAGCTTCTGCAGTCCGGATTACCAGCAACAACCACCGGGCACTCAGCACCAACCACCCAGCAGTAGCAGCCGGACCTTTCGCAATGACTGCCGAACCTTCTGCAGCCAGTGCCGCCGAGATACCGACCGCAGCTGCCGATCCTCCTTCAGCCTCCGCCAGACCTACAGCAGTTGTCACCAGATCTCCAGTAACAGCCGCCTGGCCCACATCAGCAGCCTCCCTCTGATACTGGAGCTAGGCCACCATCCTTCACAGGGTTACTGGTAAGTTTTTCCCTCACTTTCCTTCAGCATGACCTGGGCTTTCAGTATGGTAATGGATCATTTGCAGGCACACTGCTTCTCCACCAACTAAAGGAGCTCATCACGGATAATCGGCCTCTACCAAAGGTGTGACCGCATTTCTCATCTGCACCAAGCCCTGGAATGCGATACATTCCAAGGCTTGAATGTGGCAGAAAGAATAGAAGCCTTTGGGCTTCTATTCGTGACGCCCCCCTGGGAGGGATCCAATCTGATCCCTCCCAGCACCCCCCGCGGTGCGCACATCCTTTTGCTCATGCGCAGAAGGACTTCTGGGTCATAAACTCAGAAGTCCCTTTCTCACAAAGGACAGCTCTTATCAGGAGGGCCGTCCATTGCATGTTTCTTCCAGCATACCGGCATAATTAACTCCAGTATGCATGCGATGAGTGGTTTGATGCATCGCATGCAAATTGCGATGCGTAATGCAAACCTCCCAACATGACCCTCTCCAGGAGGGACACAATGCTCTGGTCCTGGACTTCCCTGGTAATTTATGATTGGTGGAGGCTCCAGGGGTGGGGCTGCAGCACAGTCCAAGATTCAAATAGGGGAGTCGCACCAACTGCCAGTGAGTCCCAGCCAGTGATGTTGGGCAGTGTGTAAGATGACAGTTGGTGTGACTCCCGTATTTGACTTTTGAACTGTGCTGCAGCCCCACCTCTTACCAGGGAAGTCCAGGACCAGAACACTGTGTCCCTCCTGGAGAGGGTCATGTTGGGAGGTATGGTAATGCATCCCTGCCCTTGTGTCACCCAGGCATTTATACTACTGTTCTCTCTAAGGGGCCTATTCATCATCAATAAATGGCCCGGTAATCATGATTAAACGCTAGTTTTTGCATATTTTAGTTACCGGGCCATTCATCATTAGTAGTCCCAGAAGGACCAACTGATATTCAGCAAACTTCAGACGCTGCTTGCTCTCGTAGCCTTCCTATGGGAAGGAGTTTCAAGGATGCGAAGAGGGATCCGAGCAGATCCCTCCGCCGCCTCCTCACTACATCCGCGGCGGCTTTGCGAATGCGTGACCTCAAGTCACCAATGCGTATCCGGGCCGACGGGAAGGAGGTAAGTACCGCAGCTATTTCTGTAGCTGAGATACTATAACCGAGGGGACAGCTGCTTTTTGGAGCAGCTGTCCCCGCACCGGAGCAATGATGAATTGCTCTAGTGTCAAATCTCTCCCGCTGCGAGTTGGATAATTAAGTATCCCTTGCAGCAAGATCATTACTTAATCATCAGGGGCCATATGGCCTCCGATGATGAATAGGTCCCTATGTATCACAAACTGCATTCCAGATGCGGATGTGATGCAATAAAATCGTCAGGATTCATAATGCAATATTTTAGTATACTACATCACAAGGATTTATCAAATATGGCATGCAGGGACAAAGCCTGTGAGAAACCTGTATCCCTGCAAATCCTCTCCACACTCTTTGCTGGGTATTTTTTTGGAAAACATAGTCATACATTGTGACCCCCCCCCCCCCTACTTCCCTGCCAATCTTCCCCCGCACAACTTACACTTACTGTACCTTTGTTGGTGATTAGTGAGCTCCTCCGTGATCCGGTCATCTGATCCCTGCAGTAAACTGAGGATGCTCCTAGGACTTCACAGCATCTCAGTCTACTAATCAGATGACCGGGGCACAGCGATTAGATCACCGGTTCACCGAGGAGCTCACCAGGTCACCGATTACCTGTGTGTGTGTTGAGGTTCTGTCTGTGATCAGTCTTTGGCTTATCAGACATGTGGGCTGATCACTAAAGATACTGGGGCTCTGATTTCCCTGCCCGCAGACAGGGAAGGCGAGTTAGTGTAGATGAAACGGAGGAACCCTGCTTAATGCCATCTACAGGTGGCATTGTTGTTGCAGGCCTCCCTCCCAGTATTTTATAACAATTTCTTTTGGTAAATTAGAAGCAGATTGCATTTTCCATTACAAGTGTGATAAATGTGATCTGCTTTCTAAAGGAATGTGACAATTAGAGCTTGGAGTCAGGCCCGGTGACAGGGGCGTACAAGAGGGACACTTGTACCGGGCCCCAAGATTCCAAGGGGCTCCGAACCCTCAGGATTTTTGAGAACCCAGTTCATGTGTCCCTTTTACCTTTGCCACCTGCCGTGTAAGTAGGTCACCCGGTACTACAATTAGATCCTCCCGAGTTCTAGCAGTAAAAGGGAAGCTGGTAACACCGGTATGTATGAAGGAATGCGCAAAGGACCGCTTTCTGAATAATAGCTGTCCTTTGCGAATGAGGGACTTTCGGGTAGTGTCATTCTGCGGACCCGGTTTTGGATCTGTATTTTAAAAAAAAAAAAATCATAAAAACAGCTAAAATCACATAGTTTGGGCCTGTTTTTGTTCCTACAGTATTATTAACCTCAATAACATTTATTTCCAGTCATATCCAATCAATTTTGACTACCTCACAGTTCACAATATTGATTTTTTTCATCTAGTTTAGGGCCAAAAGGTTGCATCCAGCTAGCTGGCTGACTAAGCTAAGCGACAGCAGTGGGCGGCACTAACGTGGCACAGAGTGGCATTGCAATGGTAGACAGGATAGCAGTTTAATAAACTATACGACTCCTAGAAATTCCTTAACTAGTCAGAGGCCCGAAGTAGTTGAAATATGTTTATGGACTGAAGACAGGGAAAGGACTGAAGGATTGATTAGTTTTTAATTTATTTATTTTAATGTTTTGATTCTTAAAAACATTTATGAGGGAAGATCAATCTAGGATCAAGTTCTTCAGTTCCTAAGCGACATCTTTGATCTGGAGGAGGTTTTTAAATTGTTTATACATCTAATAGAAATGAGGTGGCCTTGCTTGTGGAGGTGCTGCTAGAACATACTGTAAACAGACGTTTCCTTTGTACTCAGGGAGGTTGTTAGGGATAATGGGACCAAGACTTGCTGTTTACATCAGAGGAAAGAAGCCTGTAGTTCTCCGGCTGAACTAGAACTCCCAGCATCTGTGATGTTTTCTGGGCCTACTGGAAGTTATTTGTCAACAGGTGGCGTGCTTCAGGTTACCTCAGCCTGCTTTACGCACTGTATGTACCATGTAAATATGTACAGTATGTATGTGACCAATATACACAACTCATTTGTGTATTAAACATATTTACACTTTATTGCACACATCCTGGCAGGAAGATGCTCAGTGCTGCTGCCACTCATATTTGCCCACCCCATTAACCTGGTGGTTCAGAATTTTTTAAAAAAAAATGAAAGGTGCATACAGGAAATACTGTCTATGGCAATTACAATTTCTCATAAACCATAAGATTAAAAATGTCAGGGAGCACTGCCCCAAACAGTACAAACTGCAAAGAAAAGAGGTGCAAGATGGTATTGTCCTTGGACCCTCCCACCCACCCTTATGTTTTATATATGAAACAGGACATTAATAGTTTAACAAACCAATCACTTCAGCAACAGAGATTGACTCTTGTGACTGAAATGATTGGTTTGTTTGGACCCCCAGAAAACAAGCTGCCAATGCGTAGTGGACATTGGTGGCAATTATTCCATACACAAACTGGCTTTATAACATAGGTAAGATCAGATGTCGTCATCATCATCCTCATCTATGTGTACATCCTCTGCTTCACACAATATTAATTTGTCCCGCTGGGATCCACCATTACAGGCGCCTCTGTATTTTGTTGAGTGAATTGCTGGTAAAGGTCTTCCTCATGGAATTTGTAATTCATTTTGATGAACATCATATTTTCCCCATTTTGGGGAAGTAACCTCCTACGACGATAACTGACAAGGTTCCCAGCTACGCTGAAAACTCTTTCAGAGGACACACTGAAGGGTGGGCAACTTAAGTACAGCAAAGCCAGTTTGTTGTAAGGGACTCCAACTTGCCTCTTTTTACCTGCCAGTAGTGAAACGAATTGTCTGACATGCCTATTAGGATTCTATCCCTAAAATAATCATCGACCATCCTCTGAATGGTGACCGCATCAGACAAAGTCACTAATTGTAGGCAGTTCTTTCAGACTTAACCAGATGTCATTACATTTTGCTGACTGATCTGCATCACCACCAGCAGTGGGTCTTTTAGAAAAATTTAACTTTTTCCTGGCAGCCGCAGAAACTGAAGGAGGAGATGCTGCCATGCCACGTGCAGCTTGAGCTGACAATTTTTTCACCAACAGCTCTTTGCATCTCTTCAGATTTATGTCCGTCAGACAGAAAGACACAAGGTATGACTTAAACCTAGGATCAATTACGGTCGCCAAAATATTGTGATCTGATTTCACGAGATTGACGACTCTTGGATCCTGGTGAAGCGAATGAAGGGCTTGATCTACAAGTCCGACATATTTATCGGAATCACTCTGTTTCAGCTCCTCCTTCAGTTTCTCCAGCTGCTTTTGCAAAAGTCTGATTAGGGTAATGACCTGACTCAAGCTGATAGTGTCTGAACTAACTTCACATGTGGCAAGTTCAAAAGGTTTGAGAATCTTGCACAACACGGAAATTATTCTCCACTGCACTTGACTAAGGTGCATTCCTTTGCCTATGTCATAGGCCATGGCCTTGGATGGCCTCCACATAATGTACCTGTCCTCCGCATGAATGTCTTTGGCCCACGTGTGCCCAGTCATTGCAGGAGCCACCAGCCAATCAGCAGGCGTCTCCGTTGGAGCTGCTCGCTGATTGGCTGTGTGCGGTCAGCCTGTCTCCTCCATAGACTTCAATGGTGAGAAATCTCCATTGAAGTCTATGGTGGGAACCGCGACATTGTATTCAATGATGTAACCACAAGGTTACTTGAGGTGAACCTTGCGGTTACATCATTGGATACAATTTTGTGATTCCCACCATAGACTTCAATTGAGATTTCTCACCATTGAATCAGATTGTAATTAATATGTGCTTAGTAGTTGTCATGAATGCCTCCTCTCATGTGTGTTTATTTTTATAGAAGACTGTGAAGTCGCAGCTCTATCCGCCATGTTGTACACTGTGGTTTAATGTTATTCGCTGGCTCCAGAAGTTTACGTCTATGGAAACTATCCCTGACACAGGGCATACATCTTACCAGCATTGCTTGCAGTTAAGTTATTGTTTGGTGACAACTCTCATTTACATGCCGGTCGGGAGTCACACTCTCGTTACTGCATCAGGTTGCCAATGTTTTGATTAATGTAACTATTTTTTCCTAATATGTTTCCCTGCCTGTAACTCTTCATCTAGTTTTCCCATTATTAATGTGTTGTTGTAGTAGAGTTAAATAGATTGAACAAGCGGCAGAATGAAGAAAAAGAAAAGAAAAGGAATTGGAAAAATACAACCTGGTTTGCAGCGAGAAGCAGGAAGGAATTACGCCTTAAATCACTGGTTGTTTAGGCAGAAAAGTCCTAGAAAGTTCTGCCATAGTTTATATGAGAGGATTAAAGTGAAAGACAAAAAATATTATGATATGTTTTAAAAGATGATATACAGTATACGGCACTGTCCTGATTGTAGTGTTCGCACAGTTTGGTCTTTTACCAAGGGCTTGATTTAATGGTGGACGCTAAAGGCAGGTATCCACTACTAGATATACAAACGAGAGCACGATTACGACATTGCAATCGTGCTCTCGTTTGTATATCTAGTGATGTGCCTACATGGAACGTTCACTCGTTCAGTCCAGGCACATCCCTCATCCCCGCACATGCTGAACCTGACGGGATCATCAGGTTGACCAGCATGTACGGGCGATGATAGATGTCGGAAGCGACCAGCATGCACGCGCATTGCTGGTTGCTTCCGACCAAAACATGCCCGATGCATGCGCGATTTGCAAGCGATTGGACAATAACAACGTCATTATCGTGCAATCGCTTGCTAAAATCGCCTAGTGGATACCCCCCTTAATGCCGCTGCCGCAGCTGTGAATTTGTGCTCAGCAACTGTGTGAAAATATGTAAATGTCGCAGCTGCCTGTATTTGTATTGAGGTGCCCATCCATTTCTGAATCAGTCCCCAAGTCATGTAGACTTTTACCAATGCATGCTGTCATATTTCTCTGAGAGTCTGGCACACATAACAAGGCACTAACTTGCAAGAATGATAAACTGGCTGGCAGGGAAGGCAAGCATGGATTGGGCTAATCATTTTATAGCAAAGGGGTTTTCTCTTCTCCTGGTCAGCCATACATCAGAGTTAATAATGAATGTCTACCCTCCAGTAGGGAGTGACCGGAGGTGCTGAGGGCAGAGGTAGGATACAGATTACCTGGGCTATAACTTGCCTGAGGAGCCTGGCCGGGGCCCAAGACAGTGAGGCTACTCCATACTTGCCTACTCTCCCGGGACTGTTGGGAGCCTCCTGAAAATCGGGTGTCGCTCCCGACACCCCGCAAGACTAGGCAAGTCCCCCGGAAAGCCCCGCTAACCCCTGCGCCAGCTGCAAAATTGGGCGGTGCGGGGGTGTGATGACGCGATTCGCGCTAAATCGCGTCATCGTAGCCCCACCCCCTGCCTTATAATGCCAGTAATATTGGCATTATAAGGCGGGGGACGGGGCCACTATGACGCGATCGCATCGGCACGCCCCCGCTCCGCCTATTTGACCCGCCTCCATCCTCCCTGCTGGACGGACCTGCCAGCCCCCTCCCGGATTCCCCTGCCGAAATGTCGGCAAGTATGGGCTACTCCCGGCTCAGAATTTCAGTCCCTGTGAAGATTGCGCACCAATCCCCCCTCGATGTACACTCTTCACAGGGACTAGTATTCCAAGCGGGGTGTGGCCACACTTCTGTGCTAGGCCACGCCCCACATCTGCCAGATGTCTTGGTGGCCAGTGGCGCAACTACCGTAGGTGCAGGAGGTGCGGTTGATATGGGGCCCAGACCGACCCGGGGCCTGGTTCTCCCTCTGTACCTATGGTGTCAGGCTTTGGTCCACGGCCCTCCCCTCTGCACTCCCACCCACACCCTCCTCACTCCCCTCTCCTTGACTTACCTGATCCGTGGTCGCGCCCCTTCCCCCTCAGTGGTCGCATCCTCCCGGTCGGCTCCACCTCCAGCTCTCCTCATTGTCAGCATCAGTCAGTGAGGAGAGATGGAGCTGACCAGGAGAGGAGGTGTGCCTGCCCTACGTAGCGCGACCACAAAGCAGGTGAGTCAAGGAGAAGGGATGAGGAGGGTGCGGAGAGGGGGGCACAGACCAGAAGGGTGTGGGAACCTAGGTGGTCCCGTGAAAATGTTGCTATGGGGCCCCCCTAGGTCTAGTTATGCCCCTGTCGGTGGCCCTGGGGTCAACATGTAGGGAAGAGTCACTGGGAAGTGTAGTGGAATATAAGGTGGCATGCACTATCCGTGTCTCTTTGAGTGGGTATGGTTACTGAAAGGCACAAACGCATCCCATACGTGGCTATTGCAGTTATTGTGGCTATTACTTGCATTAAGAGAGTGTGACAATCTTAGGTACGGTAGCCAGGATGGGTGCAGCTCCATGTATCCCAGGAGCTGAAGGAGGATTTGACAACTAGAAGGAGAGCAGCTCCATAAGCAAGAAGGCCCCTGCAATTGCCCCCAACATGAACGGAGACTTGGAGGATCCCCTGTAAGTCCCGGGCATATTAACTTATATTTCTATTCACTGCTGTGACAATTGTGCGCAAGACAAGGGGAGAGATGCACTAAGCCTTGAAGAGTGATAATGTACCAGCCAATCAGCTCCTGTCAGTTTACAGGCTGTGTTCGAAAAAATACAGTTAGGAGCTGATTGGTTGGTACTTTGGGCCTGATTCAGAGCCGGACGCTATTTGCGAACGGTCGTTCAGAAAAAGGGTCCGGCTATTTAAATTGAGCGCTCGCTCTTTGCGGTTTGTTGACGCCTCTATGTCTGAGCGAGCGAACGAAACATGCGCTCGCTATTTTGTAAAGACACACCCCTGGCCGTTCGCATCATACGTCATCGCTATTTATTAGATTAATCGGGAACATCGAAAGGCGTCTGAACTTCTCGCAGTGCTTGTGGTAGGTTTTACTTCCCGCAATCACTGCGAACAGTTCAGGCTAAGAAACAACCAAGTGACGTGGTCGATGACGCTGCTTTGTTAATTATGCACACCCTTAAAACGCCCGTTTTGACCTTTTTGGCACGCCTGCGTTCTGATCTCCACTCCCCGTTTTCAAGCACCTTCCCCCGTTACCACCCACAAACGCCACATCCTGTCACTCAAATTAGCAGGCATTCGCTATTTTGCGATCACACAATTTCCGACCGCAATGAATGGTTCACGCATGCGTATTACAACCCAGACGCATGCGCAGTTGTGCGAATGAGTGGCCGCTTACGAGCGGCTCTGAATCAGGCCCAGTGTGCAGTATATTCAGAGTTCTGGCAGAGTATTTCATAATTATACAGTGGTGGCTCCAGAGGTGAGGCTGCAGCGCAGTCCAAAATTAAAATAGGGGAGCCACACCCACTGCCACCCGAAAAACACTGCCAGACATCGCCGGCCGGGACTCGCTTGCAGTTGGTGTGGTTCCCCTATTTGAACTTTGGACTGTCACACACTTAGCACACAGTCACTATGGAGGGACTTTCCCAACTCCCTGTATATAGTACTGTAGACATGTTATGTGACTGTTGCAAGAAATCTTTTCATATCGCATCAACTTGTATTTCAGTTATTATAACTTATTGTAATCACTTTGACCTGTGGAAAACTTTGGTGCTTTCCAACTGATCACACAGTTAATGGAGTAAAACTAAGTGACCTGCATATTATGTAATTAAAATTTCTCAATACTCCTGTTGACTGTTTGCAATCACTTAATGATCTGATACGGCTCCCTCTGTAATGAGATGGGGTGTTTAAAGAAAATTAATATTTATGCAAAAAAAAAAAAAAAACTACCTGAAACCAGGGAGATGTGAAGAAATGTAATTAAAACCTAGACCTTTTTTTCCCAGGAACCGTATGAAGGCTCATCGAGTCAGGATTCAGCAGCAAAATCAGAAGTGTTAAATAATTAACATTCATGGCTGTCGATAAATGTATTACGGATTAATTGTGAAATCAGAATTAATGTTTTATTGCAGTTGCTAATGAAATATTTAACGCATCTCCTCCTCTTTATAAAAACACCACAGTAATTAGAAAGATGTAACCCCTGGGTAAGGGCACCTCCTGCGTGTTACAGGGTGTATAGTGATAAATACAGAAGGAGCAGTCATACATATGCCCAGCTACACCCTTGCTGGCGCAGCAAATCACGCCACACATGGCACGAGACGCTTCCATAGGAATGCATGGTGCGATCGCAGTGTGCGCAATAGCGTACCATAACGTAAGTAGGCTCAGGGCATTGCATGGCTCGATGAGTGCGCATGTTTGTGATGCGATCAGCAGCAACATAACTGGGCGCATCTGGTATTTGTGGAAAACTTTCAGTGCTTGCAACCGGAAACACGACATAATACGTGTGTAAGGACACGGGACATTCGTGAACAGTTTATTCATATACCTTCAGTGAAATATAAAAAAAAGTACAGCTGCAAACCTTGTCTAAGCAATCCAAAAAATATTATTAAAAATATATATATATATTAAATGAGAATATTGTAGTTACTTGCAGGCAGGGGTTAAAGTGGGCCGAACAGGGTGGAACGCAGTTCCGTCACTTCTATTTGGAGACGGAACCAAATATCCCGGAGCCGCAGGGAGGCTCCATTTGCATGTTGCCCGCTGAGATTTTGTTACCAGCGGGTTCCTGGCTCCCTCCCCGCAGCGCCAGCCGGAGGCTCTATCTCACTTCTGAGCTCCGGCATCTGGCTTCTGCAGTGCACTATGGGAGAGACGTCGGCTCCCGCAGTGCACTATGGGTGAGACGTTATGACGTCTCTCCCATAGTTAGAGGAGCAGCCATGCGGACCAGATGGCAGCGGACATTGGAGCGGGGTTTAAGGTAAGAATTTGTATTTTTAATTTTTTATTAAGCAGCTTCACTATAGGGGGCACTACTACTGGGGGCACTACTACTGGGGGCAGTACTACTTGGAGCATTACTAAGGGGGCACTACTACTGGGGGGCACTACTCAGGGGGCATTACTATGGGGGGCATTACTCAGGGGGCACTACTACTGGGGGCACTACTACTGGGGGCATTACTTGGGGCACTACTACTGGGGCATTACTCAGGGGGCATTACTACTGGGGGCATTACTCAGGGTGCACTACTACTGAGGGAATTACTATTGGGGGTATTATTCAGGGGGCAATACTCAGGGGGCACTACTACTGGGAGCATTACTCAGGGGACTTTACTATAGTGGGCATTACTCAGGGGGCATTAATTCTAGGGGCATTACTCAGGGGCACTATTACTGAGGGCATTACTATTGGGGGCATTATTCACGGGGCACTACTACTGGGGGCATTACTATTGGTGGCATTACTCAGGGGGCACTACTACTGGGGCATTACTATTGGAGGCATTACTCAGGTGGCACTCCTATTGCGGGCATTACTACTGGGGGCACTAATACAGGAGGCTTTACTACTAGGGGCACTGCTATTGGGGGCACTATTGCAGGAGGATTTCTAATGGGGGCATTGCATAGGGGGCACTGCATTAGGGGGGCTCTGCATAAGGGGCACCACTACTGTGGGCTCTGCATAAGGGGCACTGCCACAGTGGGAACTGCAGGGGCACTACCACTACTGTGGGCTATGCATAAGGGGCACTATCACTGTGGGCACTGTAGGGGCACTACCACTACTTGGGGCACTGCATAAGGGGCACCACTGTTGAAGGCACTGAATAAGGGGGACTACTATTGGGGGCACTATTACAGGGAGATTACTAATGGGGGCATTGTATAAGGGGCACTACCACTACTGTGGGCTCTGCATAAGGGGCACTACCACTACTGGGGGCACAGCATAGGGACACCACTACTGAGGGCACTGCATAAGGGCACTAGGACTACTGTGGGCTTTGCATAAGGGGCACCACTACTGAGGGCACTGCATAAGGGGCACCACTACAGTGGGCATTGCATAAGGGGCATCACTACTGTGGGCATTATGTGTAAGAGGCACTACTACTGTGGGTATTGTGTATAAGGGGCACAAATGTGGGCATTGTGTAAAAGGGGCACTGCTGTGTGTCATACATGAATAAGGGGCACTACTACGTGGTGTAATGTGAATCAAGATTGTGCTACTGTGTGGCGTAATTTGAATTGTAAATACTATTGTGTCACCACGCCCTTCTCCTTAGAACATGCCCTATTTTTGGCGCACGTCTGCAGCGCGGGCTGTCCCTTTATTGAAAAAGCGCCAAGGAGGGGGCGGTGAGTTCCACCACTTCTCTAGGACCACTTTAAGCACTGCTTGCTGGTGTAATAACAAAGACAGAAAAAAAGTTGTTGGGGTTCTATATATAAATTTGGGAATGGGGACAGGAGAATAGGATGAGAGGGTATGCGCTCACTTTAGTATTCATAAGTAATAACATCAGAGATGGACGCTTTTGCGCAGCAGCTGCTAATGCCTGCAAGTGGTGTCTGAAGGTAAAAAACGCCTCCTGCTGACATCTCAGATACGATGCCTGTGCCCGAAGGCGCAGGATCAGATCAACACTGCGACCACCTCGTATAATATACATATGGGGCCTGATTCAGAAAAATGCAGACGTGTCTCGACCATTTCAGGGGCGTGAACCTTTCTGCGTCTGCAATCCTGTACGCAGGAAACATGGCTCCGATGCCTCAGTTACGCTGGCCATTTGGAGTGAAACATGGCTCCAATGCCTCAGTTATGCTGGCCTTTCGGAGTGACCATAGACTCAAGGAGTTGATGTTTGCATGATCTGCGGCCGACGCTGCGTATGTGTACGGACAGCTGGGATGGTTCAGGCGGGTGTCTCAGTACAAGCCCCAGCCGCTGGGGCATTAGCATATTGCCGCACAACCACAGGTGCGAAAAACGCAGATGCAGGAGCATTAGGGTACTGCTCTGAATCAGGCAGACAATCCGATGTTGCATCTTAGGACGCAGCTCTTGGATCTGCGATGTAGTCAGAAATCATTTCTTTACACCAGGCCTCCTGATGCATTAGCCTATTAGCTGTATGTTATTGCACAGTCGCTTTCCTGCAGCAGTGCAACACCGTACAGTATAACTCTGAAGCAGACCCATAATTTGAAAGCAGAACAAAATGCCTGTACGCGTTTCATAATACCACATTGAAACACCATCAGGGTCAGGAGCTTATAGTGATTTCTGAGAATGAATCATCAGTGGTATTTCCTCTTCTGTTCTATCTGCAATCATTTATGGACCAATGCAGCTCTAATTTTGGCCATTTGCAGCGACCTAGGTAACGATATATAGTATAATTGTGCAATTCTGAATGTTGTATTATAAAATGTACCAAATAATCTGTTGATAATCCCGGGATCATAAATTACTTTTCTCATCTCTTGCTGCCATGATGGCGCTTGAAGTGCTTTTTTAAGTATCTTTATATTTTTCTCTTAATGTATTATCTAATCTTCTATCTGTTTTCATAAATCTTTTGGTTAAGCCAGAAAGGTGCTGTTCAAATATTTTTCTGCAAAAAGCGACTGTTCTTCCGCTCTTAGTTTTGCAGTAACGCCTGTGAGCGGTGGCGTCTGTATCTGCCCCGGCTGCTGTAGCTGTGAAATATTGGGTATCACAACTTAGATATGATGTTTTCTCATCCCAGAACTTGCAGTATACAGATGCGCCCAAATTCATTGTGGCTGATCGTGCCACAAGCGTGCACGCGCGTCGCGCGCCGTGCGTCGCGCCACGATACACTATGGTGTGACCCCGATTGCCGAAGTGCATCTCCATTTAGAATTATGGAGACGCGAATGCGCATCTCAGGTGGCGGAAGTGCATCTCCCATTCATTCCTATAAGGAAGCAAATGCATCTCTCTGTGCGCAGAAGTCCATCTCGCACCACGCATGGTGCAATTTGCGGCGCTACAGACAAGGATGTAGCTGGGTATATCTGTATGAAGGTAAACCTCCTCGGTTCTCAACACCTCTCGCTGAGCCTGGTTCAGAGGTGGGCGCCAATGCAGCCGCAATGGCATGTTTTTACGCAGCGCAACTGCAGCTTTAGGCTAATGTCGCAGCCGATGTGAGTCGCACACAGGCACCCAACGGCTGCGGTTTTAATCCGCCGCTTTGCCTAAAAAGTCGCACAATCGATCACACATTAGCGCAGCCCTGTTTGCTCAGAATGTCTGTCAGAACATGGGGCCTGATTCAGACCCACTCGCGAGCGGCTGTCCGCTCGCAAGTGGGTCGATGTTGTGCACTGCGCATGCGCACGACGGCGGGAGCTCCGTCGTGTGCATGCGCCAGACACGACGAGCGAAGGACTTTCCTTCGCTCGTTGTGTCTGATCAAAGGGGGCGTGCTGTCGATGTTGATTGACAGCACGCCCCCTTTGGTGGGCGTGCCGGGGGCGTGCCTCCCTGACAGGGGCGTTCCCAAGGGAACGCCTACCGTCAGAAGCCGGCCCACTGACATCACTACTGATGTCAGTGGGAGTGATTTTGGCTCTGATAGAGCCAAAATCACTCTGGGCCTTGCGGTTGAAAACCTCAACCGCAGGCTCCGGCTCGCAGTTTCGATGGTCGCGATGGTCACGACCATCACGGCCATCAACCTGCATGCTCGTATAGGCTGTGGGTGGTGACCCACAGCTATACGAGCGCCCAGGAGGATGCTCCATAATTATGAAGGGCGGCCCTCATTCAGAGTGTGCGCTCTGCTCAGAGCGTATGGCTCTGAATGAGGGCCATGGTCGTGAGATGCCCCTGTCTGACTCGCCACCCTCCTGTTACTTCCCAGGAACACCCACCGAAATTACCTCTATCTGCAACAAAGATGTGTTCTGTGTCCCCTGGCAGTGAGTAACCATCGGGACGCATTGGCACAGTGTGATTCAGACACATGAGCAGTACAAAATATATTGGACGTCTGCACAAACATCAGTACTTCGTCCACCTCTTAGGAATACAATAATTTGGGAAATTATGCAGCTTGTTTAACATTTATATTCTCCTCTTGTTTTGAATAGCAGCATTGAAAAGTAGAACCAACGAGGTACCATATGGAACATGAATGCTTGGAATTTATATTTTCGCTACTCCAACATGTACAAAGTGTAATATATTAGCTGACAGGTTTACAACCCATTCGCACTTACCTGGCATACAGTGGCTTGATCCACACACAGGGCCTGATTCAGCGATGCCCGCTATTGCAGCCATGATGGCATTTTTTGCAGCAGCCTGACTGCATGTTTATACCAATTCCGCAGCCAAAGGTATTCGTACATTATCGCCCACTAGCTGTGGTGGCAATTTGCCACTGTGTGCATTTAGAAGCGTCATCAGTTGCACCATCCTTATGGAGGCGCAGAATATGTGTCTGCACTTGACCTCCAGTGTCAATGGCGAAAGAGACAGTCACTGACCGCAACATGACCACATCTGGCTCCACAGACCTCAACATGTGGACTGAACACCTGGGCCCATTGTGACGTTATGATCAGTCTTTGCTGGAAGTGTCAGGCATCCGGCTAAGGCTTCTTGTCCAATGATTTTCTGTCCTCCCCGTACTATGCAAAGGACACAATGAGTCGCTGGGACTAGTGAAGATCTTATCATTGATGGAATACATCCAAGCCCAGCAGATATCCGTCATTGCAGGGGCAAATGTGATATAAGTGTCACATATTAGTGTAGTCCCTCCCCACCCCCCAGACTGTTTATAAAGATCGGTGCAATTGTGATTAACGCCACTACAGACAGTGCTAGCCTGTCAGGGAGGTCATTATTTTCGGCTATTTCTCAGATCTTTGCATCTTTCTACGCAACTGCTGTGCAAACAATATGCTAATGCCTGCAGGGGGCATCTGAAGGAAAGATACGTCTCCTGCCGACATCTCAGATCCGATGCCTGCGTCTGAAGGCGGTCGACACTGGTCCTGGTGCTCCCAAAAAACGGGGCACACACGCCCTAATTTTCTGGATATACAGGCAGCGCACCTCTACCCCCAAATGTTGGGGCACTGCTGCGATGTCGCAGGACTCATTCTGCACATGCGCACCCACCATTGGAGTTGTACGCAGACCATCAGGTTTTGTACACAAATCTGAATAAGCCCAAAACAGCAATGCAGGGACATAGCCATATACTAGTAATACTAATAGCAAACTGGTGTTTCCTGTGGAGTATTATTATTAGCAGTTTGCGTCCAGGCTGCAGTGGTAACAAAATCCAAACGGGCCTCAATGCTTATAATTACACAAAGGATCAGCTTCAATCAAAAGCACATCCTACAATAATCAGCATAGGTGCCGAAAACCTTCATCCCCCTACCGCAGTTCACATAATCAAGGGCTGCCCAGGCTCCCACTGTACGCGATAATGATGAAGCTTCTATATACCAATTAAGCCACTGTAGACTGAGAAGTGCTACATTGTATCATCTTTAGCTTCTCACTTGTAAGATATAGCGAGTGTTGATCTGATACTGATACTTTTCCTCACTATTACAAGAAAGGATTTTGAAGGGGATTCTTTAAAGTAAGAGCAGTGAAGCTGGACGGTGGTATACAGCAGATAGATAAACATAAAACATACTGGACAGTTATAATAGCATTTCAGAGGGTACACGTTTATGATGCCGGCGGTCACAATGCCGACCGCTGGCATCCAGAATATGGAATCCCGGCGAGGGTTATCCTACGCCGGGATGCCGGGTGCCGAGCGTAGACAGCCGCGGGGGAGGGGGTTAGGTTTAGGGTTCCTGGGGGGGACTTAGGGTTAGGCACCCCCCTGGGAGGTTAGGGTTAGACTAGGGGGAGGGAAGGTTAGGGTTAGGCACCCCCCCGGGGATTTAGGATTAGGCAGCCCCCCGGGGCGGCGGGGAAAGGGGGGGTTAAGTTTAGGCACTTACAGGGGGGATTAGGTTTATGCACAGGGGGGGAGGTTAGGGTTAGGCACCCTAAAAGAGGGTTAGGGAGTAGAGTTAGGTTATAATTATCTTCTAGACGATCGGGATTTCCTTCCATGTCGGCCTGGCGCTGCCGGGTGTGCGGCCAGCGGTGTTTCATACTGAATCCTTTCAGAGGGTGATTAGAGAGCTAGGAGAAAATTTACTAAAGTGAGAGTTTTTAGAAGTGAGTTTTTAAAGAGATGTTGCCCATAGCTACCTATCAGATGCGAGCTATTATCTTCTAGAAGGTGCTAGTTAAATGTTAAGTAGAATCTGATTGGTTGCTATGGACAACATCTCTTCTAAGACTCACTTCTAAAAACTCTCACTTTAGTAAATTTACCCCCTAGTATTGGGTATTGAGGGCCCCATTAACCAACGATACATAACCCCTTTAGCACCCGCAAAAGGGTTATGTCATTCTTTCAGTATTCAACATTCAGCGGTAACCTAAGATTACCGCCGTTTGTCACTGCAGCACCCGCACCTTTATTAGATGGTGACAGTGAAGACTTTCAGGCACTGCCGGGTCCCCGCTGGGTGAAAACTTTCATGATCATGTGCAGACTGACCATCACGCATGTACATGACAGAGTAGCCCGTCACTGGCACCGTTAAGCTGCCAGCCGCTGAGAGGTGGACGCAGACGCCGAGGGGGACGTCGCTGGACCTCGCTGGCGGGATAAGTAATGATGAATAAAAGTGACATATTTGTTTGTATTACTGCAATACTAAATAAAATATGCCGCTGATATTTAGGTTCGTTGTTACATGGGGCCTTTAGTCTGGAAGTTTAAGGGTTTTATTTAGTTTTTTTCCTAGATAAGCGGACTAAGGCCCTCATTCAGAGCCGGACGCTCTGAGCAGAGCGCTCGCTCTGAATGAGGGCCGTCCTCCATAAAAATGGAGCGTCCTCCTGGACGCTCGTATAGCTGTGGGTCACCACCCACAGCTCATACGAGCGTGCAGGATGATAGTTGCGATGGTCTTGACCATCGCGACCATCGCCAGTGCGACCAGAAGCCTGTGGTCGGGGTTTTCAACCACAAGCCCAGGAGTGATTTTGGCTCTATCAGAGCCAAAATCACTCCCACTGACATCACTAGTGATGTCAGTGGGGCCGGCTTCTGACGGTAGGCGTTCCCTTGGGAACGCCTCCGTCTGGGAGGCACGCCCCCGGCACGCCCACCAAAGGGGGCGTGCTGTCAATCAACATCGACAGCACGCCCCCTTTGATCAGACACAACGAGCGAAGGAAAGTCCTTCGCTCGTCGCGTCTGGCACATACGCACCATCGACCCACTTGCGAGCGGACAGCCGCTTGCGAGTGGGTCTGAATGAGGCCCTAAGGGCCTGATTCAGAGCTGAACGCTCTGACCAGAGCGCTCGCTCTGAATCAGGGCCATCCCAGCTAAATTTGGAGCGGCCTCCTGGCCGCTCGCATAGCTGTGGGTGACCACCCACTGCTTAGGCGAGCGGCCAAAAAGATGGTCACGATGGTCAAAGACCATCGCGACCATCGGGTTTGCGACGAGACCCTGCGGTAGGGTCTCGCTGCTGCAAACCCAAGAGTGATTTTGGCTCTATCAGAGCCAAAATCACTCCCACTGACATCACTAGTGATGTCAGTGGTGCCGGACTCAAGACGGTAGGCGTTCCCATGGGAACGCCTCCGTCTGGCAGCCACGCCCCCGGCACGCCCACCAAAGGGGGCGTGCTGTCAATCAACATCGACAGCACGCCCCCTTTGGTGCGAGACCCGGAGCGACGGAGAGCCCGTCGCTATCCGGGTCTCGCGCATGCGCACGACGGAGCTCCCTCCGTCGTGCGCATGCGCAGTGGGGCAACATCGACCCGTTTGCGAGCGTCCTTTGCTCGCGAACGGGTCTGAATGACCCCCTAAAGACGTGATATGTGATAAGAGATGATAAAGGATTAAAATAGTTACGCAGCAAATTATTATGTAATGATGAACTTTGCATTTCAGTGTTTGTATCAGTAAATATGAAACTGCTGTAGAATATTATAAAATTGTAGGCATAAGTGATCTAAGTAAATTGTGATGAGATTCAGCCATCTGTTAGCAAAGTACGCAGTTCAGGTTATTGGATTGTATTACTTATTTTGTGTCATACCACCTAAAAACGCTGTCTGTGGGACCATTGTAGCTGATCTGAAAAATATCCAGATGTTTCAAAATGTAATCCCCGTAGAATGTAAGATCTCACGGGCAGGGCCCTTCGTCCTCTTGGTTATAACGCTGCACTTTACCTGTCTCCACACCGCACCCCGTCTCACAGTCAGCTGAGCCTTTCTGTCCGTCCCTAGCCAGGGAACGGGGAAACTGACTGCTACTGTTATTATTATCGGTCACTTCAATTGTTGTATCATTATCTCACTGTTTGATTTTTGCCCTTGAACTTTTTGTATTGCATTGTTTGTTTATACTATAGTAATTATCCCTGTACAGCGTTACAGCCACTTGGTGGCACTTGGTGATCTGCTTGTACCCCAGACATTTTAGGATGAAGCCTACAGTATACAGAACAAGGACAGCTGATCTCCAAACAGAACTGTTAAGCACCAGTAACAGCATATTGAGCAACTTACAGTATTTCAGGCAGTCGAAACACAAAATATATTCTCTTCTGTGCTGTATCCTATTCTGTTTATTTGTGGTAGAACATCAATCACTCTTCTAAGGCTGCTATAAAACCCAATATGAAATGAAGACTATATGAATTGTCAAGCAGCAGATTGTAGCTCATTTTTACTCTCCACCGCAGTGATAGGATCTTACGGCCTGATTCAGAGCCGTTCGCTATTTGTGGTCGTTCGTTCTAAAACAAGGGGTGGCTATTCAAATGATCCGTTCGCACATTGCAGTCTGTTCCCACCTCTAAGTCTGAACGAGCGAGCAAAACATACGCTCGTTTATTTGATAAAAACGCCCCCTGGCCGCACGCACCATACGTCATGTCCGCTATTTATTAGATTAATCGAGTACATCGTACAGCGTATGAACTGCTCGCTATTCTTGTGGTTGGTGTTTTCAACCGCTATTTTGCGAGCAGTTCTGAGTTAAAAAAAACCAAGTGACGTGGTCAATGACGCTGCTGTATTAATTATGCACTCCCTTAAAACGCCCGTTTTGACCTTTAAGCACGCCTGCGTTCGGATCTCCACTCCCCGTTTTCAAGCACCTTCCCCTGTTACCACCCACATACGCCTCATTCTGTCACTCAAAATAGCAGGCCCTCGCTATATTGCGTACCAACGATTTTCGGCCGCACTGACTGGTTCGCGCATGCGTACTAAAAACCGTACGCATGCGCAGATGTGCGAACATCGCTCGGAACGAGCGTACTGCCGCTAGCGAGTGGCTCTGAATGAGGGCCTTAGTTAGTACGTGTCCTGGATGCACAATGCATGTACATTCCCCTTCGTACTTTAGCAGAAAGAGATTTGTCAACAAAGTTAATATAATGACGATTGTGGAGCTATTATGGCAGCCTAATTAGGCGTGGGTGTGAGGACGCATCGGCCATGGTCGGACAAGCCTGCATGGACAGAAGTATTTATATCTGGGAAAACATGCACAATATACTGTACCACCAATACATGAGGACGTAGAGTGACAATTTTTCATTGCCAGGGAGTTAGCACAGATTTACGGTACATCCTCGGAGGTCCGTGCTGCGCCCCACAGATCATTAGCAGCCTAATAACACGACAGACCCCAAGGCCAGCTCTATTTTTGTACAGTTCAGCTGTCATTAGTACCTTGCACAGCTATCACACGCAGCGGCTCTGCCAAATGTCCACAGTCTGGCACCGGTACATTGTCATACAGAATGGACAGAGAGGGGCGGATTCTGTTAGCTGCAAGGCTCTGTAGTAGCCTATGGTATCGCTTTACGATCTATACAGCACCACCGTAACACTGCGCGGTCTATATAGCGCCAATGTATCGCTGTACAGTTGATATAGCACCACCGTAGAGCTGTATAGTTTATTTAGTGCCACCATAGAGCCGTACACTATATATAGTGCCACCATAGAGCCGTACACTATATATAGTGCCACTGTAGAGCTGTACACTTTATAGAGTGCCACATTGAAGCTGTACACTTTACTGCACCCAGCATATTGCTGCTTTGGTTTTTATTTGCACAGCCGTTTAAATCTGCTAGGTAATTAACTACTACTGCACCCAGCATATTGATTAAACTGTATTTCACATTATTTTAAAATCTGTATCAAGGCAGGAAATTACTCTGTATCTGTGTTGGTATATAGGACCTTATTCAGAGTCGGTCACAAGCGCCGATGCGCTCGTAACCGACTTGATGGTTAGGCCTGCACACGCGCAGCGGCCGCACTGCACGTGCGCAAGCCCCGGAGCAACAGAGAAACTCTGTCTCTCCGGAGCTCACTACCAAAGGGGCGGCTGTCGTTGTTGATCAACAGCTGCCCCCGTTTGGTAGATGGGCGGGGGGGGTGGTTTCCAGAACGGAAGCATTCCTTTACGAACGCCTACCGTTTTGTGGGCAGCCGCACTGACAATCAGTGATGTCAGTGGGGAGCTTCCTGCTCCATCAGAGCAGAAAGCTCCCTGGGGCTTACGAGTGCCCAGACCCAACCTTAGGGTCTGGTCGTAAGCCCCGATGGTCGCGATGGTGATCACCATCGCGACCATCAACCTGGTCGGTCGTTAAGCTGTGGGTGGTAACCCACAGCTTAACGATCGACAAGGAGGCGGCCGTTCAGGATACAAGCGGCCACCCTGATTCAGTGCGACCGCTTGCAACTAATGACTGCCTCTGAATGAGGTCCATAGTCCTCTCACCATTTGTTTATTTTACTGCTGACCCTTTGTTGTGTGAGGAGGTTGTTAGGGGTGCGGGTGGAATCAGTGTGGACACCTGGTTAGAGTCATACTTATTTTTCACTACTAGGCTGCCATAGCCGGGGCTGCTATAACATCAGAGACTAGATTTGAAGTGCCTAGTTTAAAGTGTCAATAGTACATTTAAGTTAAAGCTGGAGTTATTCAGGAGTTAAACAAGAGGAGAACAGAAGGAGAATTTAACCGATCAGCACATCCTGCTATTAATGACTGTTTTTATCTAACACCACACTTCCAACATGCCTATGGATTGTGCCTGCACCTGGATCCCCAATGCTGCCCGCATCCCTCCTGATGTCCCCATGCAATCTGCTTATCCACTCCAACTATACCTTACCGAACCACGCAGCAAGATGACCTCTCAAATGGTCCTTGGTTGTGGCCCCCAAATCATGAGGCTTGGTGCAAGGTTTCTGTACTTGTTGTTTTTTTTTCCTCTTAAGTTTAGACTAACCTTTCCATGGATGTTAGACTACTGTGACTCTTGTATCAGCCCATCTGTGTCTACCACATTTGTCTGCCCCCTCCCCTTTATAATGTAAGCTCTCACGAGCAGGGCCCTCTTCCCTCATGTGCTTCTCCTTCACTTAATTATACTTTAATATACAACAGTACCCCACCCTTGGTTGCCGACATCATGCTGCTTATCTAAGTGTTATGCAGCAATGTATTAATCATGTACAGTATCTGTCCTGCTTTGTTTGTACTGTTAATAACTGTTTTCTTGTGTCCTTATTCGTTTATGTACTATGTAAGGCGCTGCAGAACCCTTGTGGCGCCATATAAAGGATAATAATAATAATAATAATATAGTGCCACCATAGAGCTGTACACTTATTATAGTGCCACCATAGAGCTGTACATTTTATAAAGTACCACCGTAGCGCTGTACACTTTATATAGTGCCAATGTAGGGATGTACACTTGATATAGTGCCACCCTAGAGCTGTATAGTTTATTTATATAGTATCACCGTAGGTGTGGTGCAGAGCACACCGGGTGTCACCCTCCAAGGGGGTGACACCAAATTGGCGGCTCCTCCTCAAGTCCCCAGAAGCCGGGCACTGCACTGTGATGTTATTATGGAGTGCCCGGCGCCTGGTCACTGAGGAGGAGCTGGCAGTGCAGGGAGAGTCTCTGGGAGCAATCAGGCATCTCCAGGAGTGCTGGGCCTGCCCCCAGAGAAATGAAACAGGTGTGTGCTGCTAGGCCATGACCCTTCCCCGCAAGACCACACCCCATTTTTTGGGCAATCACACAGAAGGCTTGCGCAGTGGGTCTATTTGGTCGCTGACCCCAGTTATGCCACGGACTCTGTTGGAGAATTTGCACCTAGTATAAAAGAAGCAACTGGAAAGTCAGGTTGTGTAAACAATGTAACAGGTTCGTTAGTTTTGTAAAATATTTATTTAATAGCAAAAATGTATCAGAACATATAATATGCCTCTATTCGTACATGTTTTAAAATAAACAAAAAGGAAAAACACAAACTTGCAGAGTAGACAATCTTGTGACTCATTTAGAGTCTAGGTGGTTTCTGATATAATTCAAACAAGTTCAAAAGTGTAGATATACTTGCCAGTCAATCGAAAAAATTGAAGAAATATGCTTCTATGAAAGGGGATTTGAATAATGCTGACAGTCACACTCCTTAGGAGCAGAAGGAATAGTGATCCCGGTGTCAGTGCGGGCTCAACCTAAGAGAAGGGAGCCTATGTGTCCGTGAATCTCCTGAACCAGCCGAACTTGTCCTGAATATGGACACTAAACTCCTCGTCCGGCAGTCACCCCCGTTGAGAGCAGGGGGGGATGTGTGGATAAGCCGTAGTTTGTCAATATCCTCTGTGTGGAGCAGCGGAGTGTACGGTGTCACTAGTAGGGCTCAACCTTCTTACGGGAGCCTGGATCTCCATATGAATTCCGCAGAGATATTTGGTCTCTGTGAGGATGCAGGTAAAGTCATCCACCGGGGATCCCACAATGGGCAGGAGTGTAAAGTGCTGGTAGAATCGTCCAAATGCAGGAGGAGAACACGTGGGCTAATCAGCAAAAAGAAATAACCGGCTTTGTAATGAAGCAGCAGGGAGAAATAGACCTGTAGATTTTGGTCAGGTATCCATGCTTGGAGATGACTGTAAACGGCAATGTATCCTTTAGTAAATCTCTGCAACAATCAAGAAATCTTGGCAGGGAAATCACCTACGCGCTTCAACGCTATTCTGGCATCTTTGTCAAGGTGTGAGAATTTGCACCTAGCATGGGTCTGATGCAAGTTTTAATGGTGAACCCCAAGCTGGATTGTATGCTTCTAAAGATGCTCAAAGTGGTGTCGCAGTCCTTGCGCATTCAGATGTATGGCTTCACAGCAGAAAAAAGGCTGACACTAACATTACCATAAACTCACAGATGTGACTACAGCAAAAGGTGCTAAAGCAGTGGCAAATGATGTGACAGGACCAGCCCCAATATATGCTTATTGCACAACGGTCTGCAGGCTGCCAGTCACCTACATGGAGTCTATGTTGCCTGCACTAATAATAAAGACTGATAATAAAGCCTTACTTGTTTTTATGTTCTCCACATCAATAGTCATCAGCCAGTGCATACATATTCCATATGCCCCCAGCCTGCCCCAACCCGGACCAGGTGCATAGAATGCTAAATCATACATGCCGTCCATGTGGTTACATGCAAAGGAACATTCAGCAGTGGCTGAGAGCCAGGAACTGTGGCAGGAACAACCTAATTTCTCTTGACATGTAGTTAAATGGTTAAACGCTAGAAGCTGTCTCTTGGTTTTGTATTATTGTTCGTGAATAATCTGTCTGAATACACCTCACATGTCTGAATAAATATTATTGACCAAACTTTAAGGTCAGGCTGTCTAGACTGCAGATGCCAGACTTGTTTACTTGGCTCTATAAAAAAAAGTCTGCATGTGCCTAAGCCTGTCACTGTGCATTGGTGCTTCACAGTGCTGTACGGCTGTACAGTACTTAGTCCAAGAGAGGTATTGACTGCTGTTTATCTTCTATTACCTTTATCCTGTTAACTTCAATAAAACCTACTCTAGTTTGGAATCAACATGTGGGCTAAACTCCTTGCTCACATCCGCTATGCACCTACCAACTTGTAGGCATCTGCTAATAATATCTGGCACAATATTCTCCATCTCCAGGGGAAGATGGTGGCATGTATTACACAATCACTGTACGTGGCTGCTTATTTAGAAATGGACAAATTCATTTGGCCAATTATAAAACTTCAAAGACATGATTTGGTCATATTATTTAATGAATTGGACCTAATTAACAATGCACTGTGGAGAAGACAGCTGACCAAAGTACACAGAATCTACAGACATCAAGATATGAAAATGCTTAAAGTTCATAGGGCCTGATTCACTACGGACCGCAATTGCAACAGCATATGCAGATCGGTCGATGGTGCATACTGCGCATGTGTGAGTTGGCATAGTGATCGCACTGTGATATAAATTCACTGCAGATCAAGGGACAGGACATCAGCGTTTGGGGGTAGTGACGGGGGAGTGGTTGGAGAAATGCAGGCGTGTCTGTCCATTTGAACGCCATTACATGGGCATGCATAAATTAGCCATTGCGACGGCATACGCAGTTTGTGTACTCATTGTGTGCGATGAGGTTAGCAATTTCTGAGTAAGGTCAGACCTGCTGTAATTGTGCGTGAGGGGCCAATGTTACTCCATGTTCCCGATGTATATGCAGGAGTGCGAGGTATTACTGATGTGAGATAGCGGTAGTGGGCGTCTCTACGCTGGCTGTGCAATGGCTTTGCGATTGCATTAATTTGCATATTTTTGCAGCAGGCCTGCATGTATAATCGCAACTGCGATCCATAGTGAATCAGACCCATGGTCACTAGATGGACATTTCCTGGTAGGCTGGTGGCGTAAGGAGGCCAGTGGTGGTATGCTTTGCACCATCTGCAGCCTCCCTGGTAGTCCTGTGGTGCAGCTGAATGTGGCCTTAGGCTGCCTATGCATAGCCTGTGTGGCTGGGTCATTCACTAAAATGGTATTTGTCTATGGTAGTCAACCCAATACTTTAGCTGTGAGTGATACAACTGCATAAGCTGCGACCACTGTCAATAAACTGGCCATTGCTGTCACGATCCGCTGCAGTACCACTATCCCATCAGTGGTGCTGAACTGTCCAGTGGTGCTGCTCTGCTTTGTTCCAGCCAGTCTAGAACAATGGCAATCCTGCAAGCCTGTGTTAATTGTCTAATCCATCAGCTGTGGGCTGCACCTGTGACTGTCCTCTTTAAACCTGCACCATAGTTCCATCTGGGCCAGATAATCATGTCAGATTCCAGTTCTATCCATATTACTTCACAGCATTCTGCTCTAGTGTTATCAAGAAAATCTGCTCCAGTATTGCTTCTCAGTATTCTGCTTCAGTATTATCCGGAAAACATGCACCAATCTTCCTACACTGGACACCCAAAAAACCTGCACCAGTGTACCTTCATTTAACATCCTGAAAACCAGCACCTGTCCTTGAGTGCCTGCATGCAGACAACTCAGCACCTGTTTCTGGACATATCTACAGCATTCAGTTACCTTGTTTATACATTTGTTCCTGTTACTAGCTTCCAGGCAGCTCAGCACTGTATCATCATCACCACCTGCTTCTGGACTTTCACCTGCAGGAGAAGGTTACCTTGATTATATATCTGTTCTTCCATTATCCATTGCCTGCTACCATTGGTGTTATTGCCTTAGTGCAGTCCTGGACATTTTTGTATTAATTCACAGTGCATTCTGACTAATATATTCCTAGATTATGTTCATTGGTGGCTCATTTGAATCCTGTATAATCCGCCTGTATCATTCCTGCTTAAGTATCATTTTATTCACTGCACTATACACTGTATATCAATAAACATCACTGATTCACCTATTACTTTAGTAGAGTTTGTCTCATTCCTTGTAAGCACACACACAGGGGAATTCCTAGTGACCTGATAAGTGCCATCAATGGTCCCCCTATGTGCTCCCCTTATTTTGAGGGCATCTCTGTTTCTTTATTGTCTGTGTCTGTTTCGGTGATCCCCTATGCATATCTGTTTGTCTCCAATTTTGTATGTGTATTAATATCTCACCATCTGTCTCTATCTCTTCATTTTTGTTTCTCTCTGCCCTCTATCCATGCTCCCCAATGGTTGGTAGGTCTCATTAATCACATTCAGGATTTCAGTACAGGGCTTTAAAAAATAAATTAATACGTGGCCCTTACTAATGAAAGGATGTGTCCCATTTATGTATTAAGATGCTAACTGTGTCCCCTTTAATATATTAAACTAATAATGATGCCCCTTTTATTATTATTATTATTATTATTATTATTATTATTATATGTGTCCTTTATTTTCCTATATTAATAAATGTGCCCTTTTTTATTATTACTGTATGTGCCTACTTTACTTTTGAATGTAAATATCTATTTGCCTCTATAATTATTATAAATAATATTTGTAATAAAAATAATTAACAATAAGAAAGGTTAAAAAGAGTAAAAAAAAAAGTGGCCCTAACTAAATTAAGGTTTTGTGTGGCCATATATATATATATATATATATATATATATATATATATATATAAAAATCTTGTAGGTGCCCCTTTTATATATTAAACTGATAATTGTACTCTTTATATTTTCGTATGAATACATTAGCCTATTTGCCTAATTTATAGTGTAGTATTTTTAGAAAATTCTGATAATCAGTATATTCTGCACACATAACAATAACTCCAATACAGGCTTATCAGAAGTACTATATCCTCCTTAATATTGTTTTTTTCCACCTGGGATATTTTCCTACTCTTATTTCTCCTGAAATTACATCTATTAGTATGCACCAAAAAAAGCCAACAGGCAACAAAATTGGGCCAGATACAGAGATGGACGTCAATGCTACGTTGATATGCAAATTCTAATTTCAGTCTTCCCCTTGTGCACTAGCATGTGCCGGACTGTACAAGCCCTGAGATGGCCACATTCAGTGCCCGTGTATGCTGCAACTCCACCGGAAGTTCTGAACTCTACACCATAGACATTTGTACCAGCCTATGGCAAGTGCAGTGTCTCCTCCTGAACTCCATCTAAACATGGGCTCTGCGGCTCTGCGCCTGAGAAAGCAGACGCTTTTCACTGATACTCCCATAACGCGCACACTTCAGGCCACCTCCCAGGAAAGCCCATGGATGTTTCTCGCCATTTCATATGCAACGGCGCATTTGTGCGAAATCTCTGTGTAACATATGTGTCGTCATGGGGGTAAATACCTAAGGTGCAAGTTGTACAGCTGCTATGAGAGCTGAGGGGGGCCCCTCTTCCTTGTCAAAGTTACACGTGTTATATACACGTGTTGGGTCCTTGTATGGTTTATCACCCACAGTGCAACCTTCGTAGTGTGCCCACCATGGCTGCCTCACCTGGTACACTCGTGGATGGGATGAAAAATACATGGACCTGACTATTATGGTGGGACCCTACTCCTAGCATCAGGATTTTGCAACCACCCATTTTGTGTCATCTCTTCTAGGCGTAACCTATTCCTCCCAGGGTAATCCTACGTAGGTCGCCCAAGATGGCTGCCTCATGTGGTACCTTTGTGGAATATATAACCCATGGAAGTTATTTCCCAAAATGTCTGAACCAACCCTGCTATATGCTTATTGTGCTCTCTAGGGTTTGGTTGATTTTAATTATCTCGGTGTGGTTTTCTATTTTTTTTTGCAACACCAAATCGTTGTACCATGTACCATGTTTTCTGATGTCTGTAAAGCGACTTTGAGTCCTATGGGAGAAAAGTGTATATAAATAAAATAATTATTTATTTCTATACATTGTTCACCATTGGGTGGTACATAGGGGCCCTTACAAACTTTTCCTATGGGGCCTTCAAATACCTAGTTACGCCCCTGTATTTCGCAGTGGTTTTCAAAATATCTTGCATGGTAACAAGTAATTGCGTAAATATGCAAGCATCGGCACTGCGTGCACCGCTGAATCAATGAGAGGATGAATAGCCCCAGGATGGAGCTCCCACAGCTATTCAATACAATGCCCTGCGTGCCTTGTCAAGAATTGGTTAAGTCAGAGAATGCTGGTTCTCGCGACTTAACCTGAGTGTTTAGGCACGAGAACCTGCATTCTCTGACTAAAGTGCCAGGCACGCGGCTGTTAGCTAAGCCGGCAGACAGCTGCGCACCCTGTACTTTTGTCGGATTTCTCCTCACATCCCTGGGGGTGCGAAAACAAAACAGTGTATCGACTAGCTGTGGGTGCCCCTCCCGTGGCTATTCATCTTCACATTGAATTGAATTCGGCCCATTGTGTAGTAAATTGATGTTTATGGCAGATGAAAGCCGTATAGGCTTGAGAATAAATATATATAAAACAAGAGGAATAGAAAAAACTATTCCACTTGAGGGTGCGCGATATCATAGATTAACTATGTAAAAAATCATTAATATTTAATAATATAAAACAATGTCCCTATAATGTTCCATTATAATTATATATATATGTATATTGGAATTGTGTGGTGTATGGTTTTATGCAAGCCTAGCCAAGAACTAGGTACTTTTATATTATATTATTAAATATTAATGATTTTTTACATCTGTGTCTTAGTTAATCTATGATATCGCGCACCCTCAACCGTTAAGTAGTGACAGATCTACTTTATTGGGGAGCAGCGTACTATAGATTATGATATTATTAACAATCTAACATCATCAGATTAATTTAATAGCGCCTGGAGACTGAGTTTGTGGTTAACTCATTTTTGTTCTAAATTGAGAATAAATAAGAATCCTGGGTTTTTTGCTGATTTGCCTGTCTTGACAGCCTTGTTACTAGGTAGATTAGCTGAGTTATTGGTCAGGTGCTTGGTTATCTGACCAATGGAGTGAATTGTGGGTGTGTTTGAAGATTGTGTATATAAGAGGAAGTTGTGCATGTGATCAGCCTCTAATGATAAAACAATGGATTGGAAATATTACAATAAATATCTTGTAGATTTGCATATCACTATCTTCTCTGGGTTCACAGTCATCTAACCTCATCCAAATTTCAGTGCTGGCTCCTGGTACTGTAGGTGCTTGGAAATCTCCACAAAATGTCCAGTAAATCAATTAGAGTTATCAATTATCAGTCAGCACACAACATGTTTAGTTTGTGATAACTTCATCAGTGCTGTCTGTCTGCTCCCGATATAACGCATGCGCAGGACGCCCACCACAGTGGACGCGGCCCGGGAAGCTGCATTATAAGCTCTTCGCCATGACGGGCTCTTATTGGAGCCTGTGTCCTGACAAGAGATTAATACTAAATTCACATGAAAATTGAAATTTTCATGTTAGGCAACATCTGCGTTTTTAATGCGGGTTGTGATGAATAGACGTGTTGGTACACACCTCGCCCCCTATAACAGAAATGATCCGGCTAACACTATATCAAGGCTTTTCTCCTGAAAGCATCAGCAGTCTTCATTTCTTCCAGTTATAATGCTGATATATCCCAGCATCCCACCCCGGTGTGAGCCGCCTGGAGACAGCTGCAATTTATAAGAGTTTCTATAACCATCATCTACACCTCTGAAAATTCATAGCACACCCAGATACAGTTACTTTGCCATTTATGAGCATTTACGATCTGTCTGGCAGTATTTCATCAGAACCTCAGAGCAAGCTGAAATACACCAGTACTGAATGTACTGCAACAATACTGTATGTACGGTGAGGTGGGGGGACAGAACATGTAAATCCTGCCTGCGTGTGCCTCCATCTACCTTTCCAGAGAACAGCCGGCAGTATTTTTTGGAAAGAGATCTTCGTGCACCTCTCACAGTTACATTAAGTACAGGCACCTGGGGGGTTTTGTTCTCCGGCTGCAAAACCAATCAGTCAGAAAGCCAGGGGGCAAAGGGAAGGGGTGGCAGCAAATTGAGTTTTATGGGCACCTCCAGGTTTAGCTCTCTGTAAAGCATATTATACAATTAGAGGATATTAAAAGTGAATAAAGAAAAAATATGTTGTTGTTTTTTTTTTAAGTAAACTATCGGAGAACTGAAACTACAAGGAAATGTATCATCGCTCTCCTGCTTCTCCTCCATACAGTATCTTTCCTTTTCATTTAAGACAGGAATTTAGGGGCCTATTTGTCAACAGGGGCCATCCCGCCCTTGATCATTAAGTATACAGCTTGTCGAAAGTAATTACCCAATTCAGTATTACTCTGATGTGGGGACAGTTGCTCCGAAAAGTGCTGCTGATATGCGGATCTGTGCCCTGAAATTTCGCAAGAACTTTAGTCAGAGGTTACAGACCAGTCAGATTGTGTGTACTCTACCTATAACGGAATCGGTATGTAATGCCAGCTGTCGGGATGCCTACTGTCAAAATACTTACAGCAGCATCCTGATGGTTGGTATTCCGACAGGGGTCGGGTAAGTATACTTACCCTCCCCCCTTCTCACCCTAACCCTCCCTTCTTGTAGCCTAACCCTCCCCACCCCACACCCTAACTCACCCCGTTAGTGTCTAAACCTAACCCTCGCCCCTTAGTGCCTAACCCCCCCCCCTCAGTGGTGCCTAACCCTAACCCCTAGGGGTGCCTAACCCCAACCTACCCCCCCATAACCCCCACTATGCTACCTAAACCTAACCCGCCTCCCCCTTGCGGCTAACAGCTAAGTGCGCCCTGGACTTACCTCGTTCGGGCTAGGATCCTTCTGGATTAAAATGGGAGTCGGTATTTCGGGTCTTATCTTAAGTCTCTTGTCGGGCTTCCCCCGTCAGCATTTAGACCGGCGGCCTCACAGCCGCCGGTCTCATAACTATATCCCTGCACCGCACATCCGGTAACTTAGTGCATACCCCTTGTATGAGATGCTACTGTAAAGCAAAGCAGGAAGGTTGTGGCTTCAATCGTACAACTTCACAAGGCAAAGTTCATTCATTGAATGCGTTACATCATTGTTTCTGTATATTTTAGGGATAAATGACTTCCACACATTTCTGGAATATGGAAAAATCCCATAGGTTGAAGAGGTTTCTATAGCGAAAACTTAATTAGCTGTCATATATTTTCCTATACTTCATTTGGATTACTCTATTTCAAGGGGATGCGGTCAGAATTCCGACCGCTGAGATTCCGGTGGGAGGGTTAGGGTTAGGCTGCAAGGGGGGGGGGGTTTAGGTTTAGGCTATGGGGGAGGAAGGTTTAGGTTTATGGTGCAGGGTAGGGAGGGTTAGGATTAGGCACTAGGGGGAGGTTAGGTTTAGGCACTAGGGGGGAGGTTAGGTTTAGGCTACGGGGAGGGAGGGTTAGGTTTAGGCACTAGGGGGGAGGTTAGGTTTAGGCTGCGGGGAGGGAGGGTTAGGTTTAGGCACTAGGGGGGAGGTTAGGTTTAGGCACTAGGGGGGAGGTTAGGGTTAGGCTGCGGGGAGGGTTAGGCACTAGGGTGGAGGTTAGGGTTAGGCACTAGGGGGGGAGGTTAGGTTTAGGCACTAGGGGGAGGTTAGGTTTAGGCACTAGGGGGGAGGTTAGGTTTAGGCACTAGGGGGGAGGTTAGTGTTAGGCACTAGGGGGAGGTTAGGTTTAGGCACTAGGGGGGAGGTTAGTGTTAGGCACTAGGGGGGAGGTTAGGGTTAGGCACTAGGGGGGAGGTTAGGGTTAGGTACTAGGGGGGAGGTTAGGGTTAGGCACTAGGGGGAGGTTAGGTTTAGGCTGCGGGGAGGGAGGGTTAGGTTTAGGCACTAGGGGGGAGGTTAGGTTTAGGCACTAGGGGGGAGGTTAGTGTTAGGCACTAGGGGGGAGGTTAGTGTTAGGCACTAGGGGGGAGGTTAGGTTTAGGCACTAGGGGGGAGGTTAGTGTTAGGCACTAGGGGGGAGGTTAGTGTTAGGCACTAGGGGGGAGGTTAGGTTTAGGCACTAGGGGGGAGGTTAGGTTTAGGTTTTGGGGAGGGAGGGTTAGGTTTAGGCACTAGGGGTAGGTTAGGTTTAGGCTGTAGGGAAGGAGGAGTAGGTTTAGGGGAGAGAGAGTTAGGGTTACTTACCTGGGGGCGTCGGCATTCTAACTAGGTCGGGATGCCTACTTCGGGATTCTGCCTGCCGACTTCCCGAGCGTCGACATCCCACATCCCATACCCAACCCATTTCAAGTACTATAGTTTCAGACCAGGAAGAGAGGGACAAGACCGGAGAGAGAGGGACAAGCAATTGTCATTAGAGAGCACCCCAGTCTCCTCTTGTCTTACTCTGTAGTGAGTTAGCTGCACTTTACTTCTGCTCTCGACTGTTAATCTTCATTTCCCAGTAAAATTCACTGATGGAATCTATTTGTGTCCTTAATAAATCCTAGTATAGGTTTTCCATCATATAAACCATGTTGTGCCAGAATAACATTCTACGTAATTAGGGCACCGTGTGTCCAGGGACTCATGTTATCAATTACACAAGTGAGTCAGGGGCAGCTGATGGAAGACATTCTACTGTTATACATTAAAACATGAAAATAAAATTGATTCATACAGTATGTGAATATCTATCATTCAATGTGGGGAGGGGGGGGGGCATAATTGTTTTCTGCAAATCCCAAACATAGGGCCCTACATAATGTGTCAGCCATTACTTCCGCCATCACCGCAGGCTGCCTCTGCCTAATGTATGGAATGTATCACATACCAGGTAAGCAAATTGTTGCAGTTTCCCAATCTCTGTCATATACAGGACACATTTTGTATTTGGTGGTCAGACCTTGCATCATACATGAGCACAAATTCCAGCACCGCAACTGTCTGGGGTAATGGAAAGTGCATCTGAAAGTCTGTTATATTGGGCTCTATTTACTACAATCCGCATATTGAATGCGGATTGTAGTGTGATATTACCGAGGGAATTCGCATTGCGGATTCAGGCAATATCACAGGGATTTACTTGCGATAAAGCTCTGTCCCTGCGGATCCCATCCGCACTCTAGTCGCGGTATTTTCGGAAAAAATACCGTGACTAAGAGCCCGCGCATGCGCCGGCCGACCGACCACCACTACTACCCCCCCACCGATGCTAAGCCCCGCCCTTCATTAGACTTACCTGCATCCTCCTGGCCTCCGGTGATCTTCTCCAAGCTTCCCGATCAGGTGATCTCCCATACTGCACTGGGGCCCGATCACCTGATGACCGGGCCCCAGTGTACTATGGGAGACCAGCTGACCGGAGAGGAGACATCACCGGAGGCCCGATCACCGGTCCCTGGATTCTGGTAAGTGAAAAAAAAAATGTTTAATTTTTTTTTTCTTTTTTTTACAGCAATCAGCTTGCGGTCTATTTAGACCACCCAGCTGATTACTGGTACCGCTCCCGGCTCTGCTCTCCCCGTTAGAGCAGAGTGGGAGCCCGGTAACTGGGGGAGACCCTGGATAACGCCACCTCCAGGTGGCGTTATTATCATAGGGCTTCCCCCGGTATTTTTTTACAATTTATTTTTAGTAACTTAGGTCGGATCACATTTCCCATTACAATTATGGGAAATGCGATCTGCTTTACTAAAAATAAGTGATACTTAGGGGTTGGAGTAGAATTTTACTAATTCTACTCCAATTGCCCTGTAATAACTACAGGTGAAACTAAAATAATGTGAAAAGGGTGTGAAAACACCCATTATCACTTTATTTTAGTAAAAATAATGTTAATAAATAGAGCCCATTGTAACTTCCCACACAGTGTAAGCATCAGCCAGTGCTGTGGAGACTGCACAAGTGGATATAAGTATTGACAGCTGCTCCACCTGTCACAGGTCACGGCTATTGGCAGAACCTATGGTGTTGATAGGTGTCAGCGCTGTGATGGGACAGAGTTTGTGATAAAGCTCTGTCCCTGCGGATCCCATCCGCACTCTAGTCGCGGTATTTTCAGGAAATATACCGCGACTAAGAGCCCGCGCATGCGCCGAGCCACCGTCGCTGCTACCCCCCACCGACGCTAAGCCCCGCCCCCCGCGATTGCGGACCCCCGCGACCCCCCCCCTCCCTTCATTACACTTACCTGCATCCTCCTGGCCTCCGGTGATCTTCTCCAAGCTTCCCGATCAGGTGATCTCCCATACTGCACTGGGGCCCGATCACCTGATGACCGGGCAGCAGTGCACTGTGGGAGATCAGCTGACCGGAGAGGAGCCATCACCGGAGGCCGATCACTGGTCCCTGGATTCAGGTAAGTAAAAAAAAAATGTTTCATTTTTTTTTTTCTTTTTTTTACAGCAATCAGCTTGCGGTCTATTTAGACCACCCAGCTGATTACTGGTACCGCTCCCGGCTCTGCTCTCCCCGTTAGAGCAGAGTGGGAGCCCGGTAACTGGGGGAGACCCTGGATAACGCCACCTCCAGGTGGCGTTATTATCACAGGGCTTCCCCCGATATTTTTTTACAATTTATTTTTAGTAACTATGGTCGGATCACATTTCCCATTACAATTATGGGAAATGCGATCTGCTTTACTAAAAATAAGTGATAATTAGGGGTTGGAGTAGAATTTTACTAATTCTACTCCAATTGCCCTGTAGTAACTACAGGTGAAACTAAAATAATGTGAAAAGGGTGTGAAAACACAAAACACCCTTTTTCACTTTATTTTTAGTAAAAATAATGTTAATAAATAGAGCCCATTGTGTGGTTGTTTCATCTTTGTGGAGGCGTTATTACAGATTACATCCACCTAAGGGCCGTATTCAATCAGTCGCGGTAAGCCGTTTTCGGCGAAAAGTTTCCGCCGATGACGTCATTTCAACAGGTGAAAACTTTTCCCCTTATTCAATTGCAAATACTTTTCGCCGGTGCGAAAAATTTGCGCCTTGTAACCAACGGAAAAGATTCGCCTCTGAATCCAGGATAAAAAAAATTGCAGAATTGGGTGTTTGGGGTGCAAAGTTGCGGTAACACCCCTGCAGCCTTCAGACAATCCCCCAAAGGTAAACTGCGTCAAAAAAAAGTTTAAAGATGACTTTAGATCACCTCAAAAAAGTACTTTCATTTTGGGGGCGAAAAAGTCCAAAGTTGGGGGACAAACATAAAAAGAGCACTTTTTGCCTGTTTGAGATTCGCCGGGATGCGTTTTCGCGCCCTTTGGAATTGAATAGGGAGAAAAGCCGCCACGCGCACGAAAAGTGTTTTCTCCAAAAACACGCGATGTAGGCGGAAAGTCCAGCTGGCAAAACGGACGGGACTTTTCGTGGCTAATTTAATATGCCCCTAAAACTGATATTCATTTTCATTAGAATAACTTTCATTAGAATATTACTGTAATTCACTTGAATGTATTCGGGTAATATTATGGGGGTCCTGCGAGAAGGGTGCCGGGATGGTGTAATATTATGGAGGTCCTGCGAGAATGGTGCCGAGATGGTGTAATATTATGGGGGTCCTGCGAGAATGGTGCCGGGATGGTGTAATATTATGGGGTCCTGCGAGTAGGGTGCCGGGATGGTGTAATATTATGGGGGTCCTGCGAGAATGGTGCAGGGATGGTGTAATATTATGGGGGTCCTGCGAGAAGGGTGCCGGGATGGTGTAATATTATGGGGTCCTGCGAGTAGGGTGCCAGGATGGTGTAATATTATGGTGGTCCTGCAAGAATGGTGCCGGGATGGTGTAATATTATGGGGGTCCTGCGAGAAGGGTGCCGGGATGGTGTAATATTATGGTGGTCCTGCGAGAAGGGTGCCGGGATGGTGTAATATTATGGGGGTCCTGCGAGAAGGGTGCCGGGATGGTGTAATATTATGGGGGTCCTGCGAGAAGGGTGCCGGGATGGTGTAATATTATGGGGTTCTGCGAGAAGGGTGCCGGGATGGTGTAATATTATGGGGGTCCTGCGAGAAGGGTGCCGGGATGGTGTAAAACGTGTCCTCTGCCAGCACAGGGAGCACCGAGTTACCAGGGGTGACCCATGAAATTAGTGTAATCAGTCAGTGCCACCACTTATTTTAGTATCTCCCCTTCCGAGATGGCAGGCATGAAGGGATGCAGTCATTATGTCGACATTTACAATGTTGACAAACATAATGTTGAAACCACAAGGTCGACAGTTATGATGTTAACATGTTATTCTGCATGGACCAGAAGGTTAGAGTTTGGCTATCAGACGCTAGGGGGATGGTTAGGGTAAAGCTATGGGAGGGGAGGTTAGGTTTAGGTACTAGGGGATGGGTTAGGGTTATGCTAGCGGAGGGTTAGGGTCAGGAAATAGCGGGTGGGTTAGGGTTAGGCACTAGGAGGAGGGTTAGGGTTAGGCTACATGAGGTGAGGTTAGGCACTAGGAGGAGGGTTAGGGTTAGGCTATAGGAGGTGAGGTTAGAGTTAGGCACTAGGGGAAGGGTTAGGCTACGGGAGGTTTGGGTTAGACTATTGGAGGGGAGGTTAGGTTTAGGTACTAGGGGACAAGTTTGGGTTATGCTAGCGGAGGGTTAGGGTTAGGCACTAGGGGGAGGGTTAGGGTTAGGCTACGGGAGGTGAGGTTAGGGTTAGGCACTAGGGGGAGGGATAGGGTTAGGCTATGGGAGGTGAGGTTAGGGTTAGGCACTAGGGGGAGGGTTAGGCTACGGGAGGTGAGGTTAGGCACTAGGGGCAGGGTTAGGGTTAGTCTATGGGAGGTGAGGTTAGGCACTAGGGGGAGGGTTAGGGTTAGTCTACGGGAGGATAGGTTAGGGTTAGGCACTAGAGGGTGGGTTAGGGTTAGGCTACGGGAGGTGAGGTTAGGCACTAGGGGGAGGGTTAGGGGTTAGCAATACTCCCTGCCATAACAGCAGGAACAGCTGGAAGTCGCCGTCAGCTGACCACTGGAACCGTTGCAACAGGTAAGTCACCTCTGGACCACCTGGAACATTTTATCGCCATTCTAATAATGTCTACATGATGAATGTTGACGCAGTCAATATCAACATGCCAAGCATGTCGACATTACAACCATGTTGACATTCTCATGTCGACACAATGAATATTGATAAAATATACCAAACCTGGAAATGTGAATATTAAAACAGGGAGGAAATTATATATGTGAACAGCCTGGGGGGTGACCCTAAACAGTAAATAAGTTCAGACACAAAGAAGGAAAAGAATAAGTATGAGACATCTTGTAGGTAACACAGAAATACAGCAATTATGTAGATAGAGATGCTATGAGGATCCGGGACCAGGGTAAGATCAGCAGTCTAAGTAGTGCGTTTACAGCCTCCCCTCTCCTCCCAATATTCGCTCCAACTAAACCACTTCCTCAAAGGAGAAGCAGACGTATTGGAATAACTACAATTCGCTATTTCAATCTCAAAATGTTTCTGTATCTTGTTTTCACTTGCGGGCACTGCTGAATCTGGCCCTGAGTGTATTGTATTGCCAAGTATACTGTAATTATAATTATGCCGCAACGCCAACAAAAATGCAGAAGCATGGCGAAGGGCGAGCGCTTCGGTCTTAGCTGTATTTAACTTATAAAACGACACCGTGGAGAGTTCCTCCAGCACAGAGCGGGAGGAAGGGGGTAGAGGTCTCGAGACTGAAAAGCCACAACAAAATATCATCTGCAAACACACAAATCTCGTATTGGGATCCCTGTATACTATGAATGAGTCTTTTTTATAAAAATTTTTTGATAATGGTACTACAGAATAACCCGTGTGTCTGTGAGTCTCTGTAAGACTTTCCTGTATTACTGTACTTTATATCGTTATAAAGTGCAGTCCTAGCAGAGGAAGAACAGCTTACAGGGAGATCACAGCCCTTTGCGGAGAAATTGAGGGGCCTATTCATCATCGGGGGCCATATGGTGATGATTAAGTATCTACCTCGCCACAGGAGATATCTAATTATCCACCCCGTCGTGGGCGATACTTATCACCGAAGCAATTCAACATTGCTCTGGGGTGGGGACAGCTGCTCCGAAAAGCGTCTGTCCCCGCGATTAGTATCGTAGCTACAGAAGTAGCGGGGGTACTTACCTGTCCCCGCAGCCGGCTTCTGCGCATCGGTGATCTCGAGGCGCATACCCTGCACTCATTATAGAGACACCACTGGTTAGATGGCTGACAATTAAAATACAAAGGGGACTATTTAGCCATTATTGTTTGTGGGATATCTCCCGAAAATGGGTACTCACAAATAATAAGTGTCCCCAAATGTATGTAACCAGGAACCACAGAATATATCGGACAAATCTGCCATTTATTCGCTTGCAAAAGCAACTTCCATAGGTTTGCGCTTTAGTCGAATTTACCATGCTAAAGATAGCGTTAGCCGCATGTACAGTATCCTATGGGCTACATTGGGCAAAAAGTACTGGGAGAGGGATTTGTAGGATCCTCCCCAGCACTCTCCACTAGCCCCCCACTAACTAACGAGATTTATCACCAAAACGAATGATAAATGTCACTGTGTATGATAAATGGTGCTCCAGCCAATCAGCTCCCAACTGTCACTTTTCTAACAGTTGACAGTTGGGAGGTGATTGGCTGGAGCACCATTATCATACACAGTGAAATGTATCACTTGTTTTGGTGATAAATCTCGTTAGTAAATGAGGCCATGTACGTGGTCAGCATACCGCGCATGCGCAGTAGTGTACCCTACTCCCAAAGATGCGAATGCGATCCCTTCACTACCGACACAACACGGGGATGGGCTCCTGTCCCTGCAAGTCTATTTTAATACATTTGGGAAAATTGGCTATATGTGTTCTGCGCTCTGATAGCTATGTAAGCTGCTCAGTATTAGTAATTTAGAACATATGAGGAAAAACTAAACGCTGATAGAGAAAGCTTTAAAGAAGTACAAAAAAATAATAATAAATAAAAAAATTAAAATAAATATAAAAAGTAAAAATAAAAATAATGAATGTAATGTTTGTAAGCCCTTCTGTTAGTGAGCAGTGGGCCTGATTCAGAGCCGGACGCTCTTTCAGTGCTCTCGCTCTGAATCAGGGCGGCATTATTTTTTTTCGAACCGGCCTCCTGGCCGCTTGCTAAGCTGTGGGTGACCACCCACAGCTTTTGAGAGCAGCCAGGTGATGGTGGCGACCATCGCAACCATCGGGCTTGCGACGAGACCCTTGTGGTAGGGTCTCGTCCATCGCAAGCCCCAGTGGGCTTCCGGCTCTAATAGAGCGGTCTGAATGAGGCCCAGTATCACTTAGTCTTTCATTAGAAGATGTCCATAGGGTAAGGCTTCTAACACTAGCCCTTACTGGCCCTACCTTAGACTTGCATATACAGTAGTCTCTCTGGTCAGTGTGTTTAGTCGCCTGGGAACCGGTTCTTGGTAACTCTCCCAGGTCCACGAGTACAGCGTGTCTTCTCCGCGACATTAAGTAGTGACGTCATACACCGTTCACGGCGTTTCTTCAGAACTTCCTCCAAGTGCTGTTCTATATGCTCCAACATTTGGGAAAATGGTCATTTCTTATTGCTGTCAATAGCGGTGATAGGAAATTATAGTCGTCAGGTCCAAGACCCAATAATTATTAAATAGCCCCAAAGTCTCTGATTCAGAGATGGACGCTAATGCAATTTTCACGCAGATCGAGCGATTGTTTGCCTTTGCGCATGCATATGTATTATAGTGCGCATGCGCGACGGCAGTTCGGCGATCGCACTGCAGGTCATGGAGACCCATCGCAGAGTGATTGACAGGAAGTGAATGTTGGTGGGGGTTGTCATTGAAAAGCAGGCGTGCCTAACCGTTTGAAGGCCGTTACATGGGCGTGAGCGTAATTTAGCCACTGCTATTGCGTACGCAGCTCTGTGTGTCAGAAGAGCAAGGGTAAGATGGCCGCCCATGTGCTTTGATGTTACCAATAATTACGCCGGTAAACATCGTCGCACGCAGCAGTGGGCGTCTTTACGCTCGGGTGATCTTTGTTGACATTAGCGTCCATCTCTGAATCACGCTCACAGTTAGGTGGAACCGGTGAATTCATGGGCTGTAGTAGGCTGAGCAGTCGGTTCTATTTCCCCCGACAGTACATACAGTACAGGTCTTGTTTTGGGTTGTCGAAGCAGAAACATTTGGAGGACCCCAAAAAATAATTGGCTCAATCAAGTGGTGCAAAGTTTGGGGGTCATTCAGACCCACTCGCAAGCAGCAGTACGCTCGCAAGTGGGTCGATGTTCCCCACTGCGCATGCGCACGACAGAGGGAGCTCCGTCGTGCGCATGCGCGAGACCCGGACTGCGACAGCCAAGCTGTCGCTCCGGGTCTCGCACCAAAGGGGGCGTGCTGTCGATGGTGACTGACAGCACGCCCCCTTTGGTGGACGTGCCGGGGGTGTGCCTGCCAGACGGGCGTGCCTGCCTACCGTCTGAAGCCGGCCCCACTGACATCACCAGTGATGTCAGTGGGAGTGATTTTGGCTCTGATAGAGCCAAAATCACTCCTGGGCTTGAGCCAGGGAGACCCTACCGCAGGGTCTCTGGCACAAGTCCGATGGTCGGGATGGTCGAGACCATCGCGACCATCTTTTTGGACGCTCGTATATGCTGTGGGTGGTCACCCACAGCTATACAAGCGTCCAGGAGGACGCTCCATTTTAATGGAGGAGGGCCCTGATTCAGAGCGAGCGCTCTGGTCAGAGCGTCCGGCTCTGAATCAGGCCCTTAGTCATTTCATTTTACGTCACCTAATTCTACTGAAAAACAATATATCTGGTTTAGAGTGGACTTTGCCTCTAATGGAAACCCCGTTTACATATGGACATGTCCAATAACTTCGTGAGATCTCTATCAATTCATTGCTAGTTATTTTTATTTATTTATAGTCACAAATTGTTTATCAGCTCCTTTATATAAGGGCTGATCTGAAATGTGATAAACTGAACAATAAATTGCAAAACTGATTCACCGACATAATTTGAGTCAAATATAGTTTCAGAACCTCTATTATCGAGATCAAAACTTTGTTATTTAAAACCAAACCCCAGCGGTGCCTGGGAGTGAAATCTCTGTATCTAAACTTCAGCCAAATAGCTTCCAACTGGAAAACTTCCACATAATTAAACCATCAGTGGGAGCAATCTTCTACTTTAGAAAACTTTCTTCTCTAACACAACTGTGCGCTGAACACGTAGATATAATTGTACACATTACATCCCCAGGCTACACAATACTCTGGCATTGGATCCCCTTGGACAGAAACCAAAACTAATTTACAATGTTTCCTGACTAACGTAGAACCACAAGTTCTTTAGTTTAAATTTCAAAGTATACAGTTTAATTTAATCTAATGTGAAAATGGATTTTATACGTTTTCCAGGCAGAAGTTCTAATAACAAGACAGAACCATACAATTCATGACACCTCGTAAATAAGTCACCATGTAAGAAAAGTGTGGAACCCCAGACATGTTAATTCCACCACTCTTGAAATGAATTAACAGATGTATAAGACTTCTGTAATCTATGCAATATGCTACACCTATAGACTCAAACTTCAAAATGATTACTTGCCTAATTCATACTGTACGTGCTCTCTCTGAATATCTGGGAGACTGTACAATTTCAGAGAGATCCCCCAGACTCCATGGAGAGTAATGCAATCTCCAGGCTTCGAGGCTGATTCCACGATTTGCCGTAGATTGCATCATGAATCCCTCACTACTGTTGCGCCAATTTTGCAGCCGGTGGCGGGGCCTGAGTTCAGTGTGCCATAGCACCGTGCCATCCGCACTGGCAACCTACAGTACGTCCGCCACCCCTCCGAGATGTCCCAGAGTTGGGCCTCTAAAGGTTGGTACAGTAAGTATGGCTTAGTTGCGCCTAGCAGAGATGAATGTGGTTCTGGCACTAAAGAAGTCAATTTGAAGAAGTGAAACCGAAAGATTGCATAAGAAAAGAGGTGTTTTAAACCTCTAGGATGGGGGCCGGCATGTATGCAAATTACTGTTTAGAGTTAGCCTATCGTTAGCAGGGGCGGGTTTTCAATAGAGACATCATATAAGGGGCTAGAAGTGAGGGCCAAAGCCTCTTTGTTCCAGATTCCTCCAGGACAGGGAAGTGCATTTTGTCAGTTGTCATTTTCCTTAATAAAACTCTCTTAGTGCTTCTCCTTCTTCTCTTCTTCTCTCCTCCTTTTCCTTATTGTATTTAGTCTCTTTTCATTTACTTCATATCATTGCTTTTACTTTTCCTTTCTGTCCTCAATCAGTGTCTTTTCTGATTTCTTGTTCTGCTGGGGGTGGGTGTAGCTATGTCCTGCCTAGTAATGAGCCTCCCCAGACCCTGGTTCCTGGCTCCACAGTGTCCCCATGTTATTAGGAGCTGCAGGTGTGGTTCCCCTATTGATAGTTCTATCCCCCCTCAGGCTGCAGCAGCTTTGTGGAAGGTGTGCCAGTGCGGGGGAGGGGTGCTTCCCTTCAGTCCTTAATGCCCCTGGTCAATATCATCTTTGTGGCTGCAATGGCCAGCACCATAGGCAAATGCAGGAGGGGTTTATGAGTGCCTTGCCTGAACCCCCCCTCAGCCCACACCATGATGACTACAATAGAAATAGCACATAATACTAAAGTTGCATGTTTTTTAGGATCCCCTCAGTGTCACAAATGAAATAACTAGCACTACAGTCCCTGTTGATCTTTTAAATGTGTCAGCCAGTAGAAAAAGTTAAAAAGCCAGTAATGAATATTGTTGTGCACCAACTAGATCTGGAAAACATGCACTGTACGGGGTGCACTGATATGGATCACCTATTGGATCAATTATTAATACTGGATAATACACCATCCAGTACATAGGGGGACCAATCTGTGCATCTGTTTCCAGGACAGTGCATGGTTTCTTTTTCTGCCCTCTCCCAGATTCCCCAACTTGCTCATATGATCTGTAAAGGAGCCGGCACATGAAATAAAAGATTCAGCTCAGACAGGATGGCCCTACTTCTACATATAATTACTTACTGTGTTTGCTGGTCCTGTATATGCCAGAATTATATCATTCAGTACATTCGTATGATGTATTTTATAGATGGTCTAAGTGCTGATTATGCCCTCTTAATGGTAGAAAACAGTTGCAGCAAACAGTGTCAGTATTATGCTGGGCATTGAGGTATCATTGGGGGAATAGAATGCTTTAGTGATGCGTTATATGACAGTAAGGGGTAATGGCTTTGACACTGCTTTATTTATCTATAGCACCTAAGATCTAGCTTTTATCTCCTTTGAATCATTATTATCAGCCAATAGAGGAGATTGTATTATATACTGTATTCTGAGCATTTAACTTACAAAATAGACAGAATACATGTGCTACAGTGAATTTCTACAGGGTGCACAGCTTATTATTGCAATCACTGCCCCAAGCAGCTATCACCGGGAAGCTCCATTCTCAGCTATGCTCCTACTTCCACAAATATACATTGCTGGAGGTCACGCAGCCTTCGCGTCCTGCCTATGAGGGGTACAACGCGTGCAAAGCAGCTAGTTCAGTTCGTCAGGGCTAACAGCAGGCGTCTGGGGAAAATGCTTCGCCTTTAATAATTCCACATTAAAATGTCGTTTTCGTCACCTCTGCTTGCGATGTGGTGGCAATCACCCAGTTGCCAAGTGTTTCAAGGGGGGTGCCCAGCAGCAGCCTGCACAGCCAGCAAAAGGCACAAGTGCTAAGTAAAGTTCCATCCCCTGTCCGTGTCACAGCGATAGCAAAATGGTTGAGTTGGTACCCGGTTCTGCAGGACGCAGAATTTTCGTTAAAAGGCTTCAGTTTTGGTTTTCGTTTACCTATTTGCAGGGATGTCGACACATATTCGCCTAGAAATTTGAAGTCTGCCTTTGAATTGCCTCACATTCTTAGGGAAAAAGTGGCTGGCGAGGTTAGCGCAGGCGCATTGCTGGGCCTTTTGCAGAACCCCCATTAGGGATCTTGTGAATTCCCCGGTGGGAGTGGTTCCCAAGAAAATTCCAGGAAAATAAGGGCTCATGCAACATCTGTCTTATCCGCCAGGCTCGTCAGTAAATTATGCCATACCAGTTGAGGTTTCCTCGGTGGTGTACCAGTCTTTTGACGATGCTTTGGACGTCATTAGGTGTTATGGTCCGGGCGCACTGATGGCTAAGATAGATGTTGAGTCAGCTTTTCGTCTACTTCCTTTGCACCCAGAGTCATTCCAGTTTATGGGTTTTTAGCTTGGACAACGGATATTGCATAGACAAATGCTTGCCTGTGGGGTGTTCTGTGTCCTGTGCGTTTTTCGAGCATTTTAGCACCTTCCTACACTGGTGCGCGGAATTTATTTATTGAATTTTTGCGGTAGTCATGGAATAGCCCACTATCTCGATGACTTTCTGTGTGTCGGCCCTTCCGGTTCAGGCAGATGCAGTTATCTTTTGTTTTCTTTACGAGCGCTGTTTTTTCATTTGGAGTTCCCGTTGCTGTGGACAAAACGGAGGGCCCTTCCCCTTGTCATTCCTGGGTATCGAGATCTGTACCTCGGTGGGTTCTTGTCGCATTCCTCTCGATAAGCCTGTCAAGTAATGCCATAGCGGAATGCACGGCTTCCAGTAGAATTACCCTGCGGCAGGCGCAATCCCTCCTGGGCCTGTAAAGTAATTCCAATGGGCAGAGCTTTTTCACGTAAATTGGAAAGGGCCACGGCTGGTGTCACTAACCGAGACATTTGCTACGTTTATCCTCAGAGATTAAGCAGGACCTCTCTGTCTGGGTCTCGTTTCTTCGGGATTTTAATGGCGTTCGGTTGTGGATGTCTCCAGCCGCTGACAATTTGCAGCTGCAGCTGTTCACCGACGCAGCAGGCACCACGGGGTTCGGATGTTACCTTGATGGCTCCTGGTGCGTTGGCCGTTGGCTGGGAGAATGGGTGGGAAAGGGTTTGACTAAGGACTTACTCCTTCTCAAACTCTTTCCCATAATGGTTTCCTTGGAAATCTGGGGGGAATGGTTACGCAATCGCAGCATCATTATCAGGTGTGACAACCTGGGCATGGTCCATGCGATACAATCAGCAACATGCGGCTTCCCTGCTGGTTTTGCGCTTGCTAGCGCAGCTGTGCTCACATGTTTGCGCTGTAACATCATGTTTAAGGCAAGACACGTTCCTGGGGTGGAGAATGAGATAGACGATGCGTTATCACGTTTCCAGTGGGCTAGGTCCCGATCTGTGGCCCTGGTGCTGACGTTGTGCTTTGCCCCTCTTGTGTTTGGCAGGTGATCGAGCCGGCATGGAGGGCTAAGCAGAACAGTCTTTAGCCCCCTCCACGTTGCGAGCATATCGGCAGGCATGGAATGAATGGGAAGATTATTCCCGTAGCAGCAAACAGGCAGGTAAGAGTCAGCATCGTTCGATGCTTTCTTTTATTTGGAGTCTCCGTTTGGCTGGCAGATCCAGGGCTTCTGTTGCGCGCTCTTTGGGGGGCATTGCATTTTATTGTAAATTGAAGGGCCAACCTGACTTTACTAAAAGTTTTCTGATAGTGAAGGCTTTAAAGGGTTGGGCACGGGTCTCCCGGCCAGTAGCTGACCGTAGGAGACCTGTGGACGCTCATCTGCTTCCGGCAGTATTAGGGGCGGTTCTCGGAGTGGCTCTTACTGCGTATGAGGCGGTCCTGATTCAAGTGGTGTTTTCGGAGGCTTTTCACGGCACCTTGAGGGTATCGGAGCTGGTGGCATCATCCAAATGGGTTGATGCCGCCATGCTCCTCTCGGATATCCTGGTCAGTGAGAGGTCTGTTCTCTGTAGGATTCGGCAGTCGAAGACCGACCAGACTGGTAGGGGTAGGTGGATCTCGTTGGGTCCATCTAGGGACGAACAGATCTGCCCCGTGGCACTAGCTATGCGGTATGAGTTATTGCGGCCGGATGTTCCTGGTTCATGACTCATGCATATGGACAGGACTCCGCTTACCAAATACCAGTTTGGTTGGTTTTTGAAGAGGTGTGTATCAGTTTTAGGCCTCCCGCCTCAAGATTTTGGTACACACTCGTTTCTGATCGGAGCCGCAACTTCGGCGGCAGCTGCGGGTTTCTCGGCATCAGAAATTAAGGCCCTAGGACATTGGAAATCGGATAGTTATAAAGGTTACATTCGACCTAGGCATGAAGGCCCTTTGTTTAAAGTCATTTCACAGTCTGTTCCGGTTACGTTTATATTTTATGCTTGCCTGGTTTTTGTCTTGTCTCATGTACTGTCCTGTCTTGTCTGTTACCCCTGTCCGTCCTACTCGGGATTAGCTACTCGCCATTGCTGGCAATGGGAGTCTTGAGGGATTTTACAATTTTTACCTGAACTGACGGATTCAATTCGGCTATTCTCAATCATTTAATTAGGCCATAGTCCATCCCTCAGCAGGTTTTTATTTTACCTCTTGCCGAGTTCACCTGTTTTTTCCCAATTCCCCCCCACCCATTCTTCCCCTTTGTGTCTTCTGTTTGTCTCAGCCACTTCAAATAGTAAAGTCGGCGACCAATAGAAAATTTTTCTTTTTGGCAGATACTCACTTATGTTCTATCAGATCCCACTAATACACCATAAAATTTTATTGTTTTATGACAATTACTAATTTTTTATTTACTGCTTTCCTCCACCTTTAGGATTGCTCTTTGACACGCAGGACATTTGGGTTATAGGCCACTCATATATTTTCTGGGCTGCTAGGTTTGAGTTCAGATCAAGCTCCAATTTTTGAATATTCAGCTAGGGTCCGTTGGATAGGTTCCAGAGGTATGAGATGGCATTCCTTTTGTCCTAAACTGTTAGAGTATGCAAGGCTTTTTGGTAGGCCACGTATTTTGGTGGCTTATTTAGGAGGCAACGACTTAGGGCAGAGGTCCACTGTAGAATTACGAGTTGATATTGTCAACGATTTGGCGAGGGTGCTATCGGCCTGGCCCTTGTGTAAATTAATTTGGTCTTGCATTGTACCTCGACAGGTCTGGCGTGGGGTTAGGAGTTTTCCTGCTAATGACGAAGCTAGGAAGAAACTTAATTTCGCAGTTGCCAAATTTGTGATGGCCAATTATGGCCGTTTCATTTACCATAATAACATTCAATTTCGATTTAGTTATATGTATAGACCTGATGGAGTTCATTTAACAGAGGAGGGTGTGTCATTGTTTATTGGGGATCTTTTTGAGGAGTTGGCGTTATTGGGGTAGTACTTGGTATGGTGGCGGTGCGGCGGTTCTATAAGCTGAACCTTGCTGTGGCGGGAAAGAACGGCAGTTCACCAGTCCAGGTGCAATTATGAGTTAAGGGCGCTCCCTTCGTTGACTGGTAGTTGGCTGTACCAACCTAACGGGGGGCAGTATCATCACCTAAACGGGTGGGTAGTCAAGTTAGAGGGTGAGCGTTACCTTTTGTGTTTGACATGGTTTACATGGTTATGTGTATGCACTCTGGGCGATCTACGCCTGCTATGTCTGTTGTTGTTTGTGTGTGGGCATAGCAGATCTGGCTGATTTCTGGCCGTCCTTTCTTTGCCACCATACATCCTTAATTAATTTAAGAATTAATAAATAATATTAATTTCTCCAATAAATCGCCATGAAGTTATCTGCCAAATCCACGTCTCAGTGTCTTTATTTTATGTTAGTATGATAAGTGGTTTGCACACATGACAACACCTCATCCGATAGAAGGTTTAGTGAAACCGAAAGATTGCATAAGAAAAGAGGTGTGTTAAATCTCTAGGATGGGGGCCGGCATGTATGCAAATTACTGTTTAGAGTTAGCCTATCGTTAGCAGGGGCGGGTTTTCAATAGAGACATTATATAAGGGGCTAGAAGTGAGGGCCAAAGCCTCTTGGTTCCAGATTGCCCACCCTCCCTTCCCTTTGCAATTATTGGCAGGTTGTTGTAGTTAATTATGTAGTGGCGGGAAAGAACGGCAGTTCACCAGTCCAGGTGCAATTATGAGTTAAGGGCGCTCCCTTCGTTGACTGGTAGTTGGCTGTACCAACCTAACGGGGGGCAGTATCATCACCTAAACGGGTGGGTAGTCAAGTTAGAGGGTGAGCGTTACCTTTTGTGTTTGACATGGTTTACATGGTTATGTGTATGCACTCTGGGCGATCTACGCCTGCTATGTCTTTTGTTGTTTGTGTGTGGGCATAGCAGATCTGGCTGATTTCTGGCCGTCCTTTCTTTGCCACCATACATCCTTAATTAATTTAAGAATTAATAAATAATATTAATTTCTCCAATAAATCGCCATCAAGTTATCTGCCAAATCCACGTCTCAGTGTCTTTATTTTATGTTAGTATGATAAGTGGTTTGCACACATGACAACACCTCATCCGATAGAAGGTTTATGGCAGAAGGTTTGTGACTGAGATTATTTAAAATGACTCAGTGGCAGAGAATAGAAACTATGGAAACTCTGTAGCTCCATCCTAGACACTAGGGCAGTGGTTCCCAAACTTTTTTTGAATCACAGCGCCCTACAGTACCAGCATTGTTCTCATGGCACCCCTAAGCTAAAGGTTTGTTATTGAGAAATTCAGAAAATAATGTAGTGAAGTAAATTGGTCTTTACCCTCATCCTTAGGGTCAGTTATGTGGTGGGGGACAGGTTTGAGCTTCTCTTTGTCCACATATTTACATTACATAGACCATAAATAATTTGATTTGGTGCTGAACCACCAACCTGAGGCACCCCTGCAAGTGTCCCGAGGCACCTTGGGGTGCCACGGCACACAATTTGGGAACCACTGTACTAAGATGTAGTAAGATCTGAAAAGTGATAAATTACCAGCCACTCAGCTCCCAACTGTCATGTTACAGGCTGTGTTTGACAAATGACAGGAGCTGATTGGTTGGTAGCTTGTCACTCTCCATTTTATCACTTTCCAGAGCTTAGAACATCTGGCCCCAAGAGATAAAGGGGGTCATTCAGACCCGGTCGTTAGCGCCGATGCGCTCGGACCGGGTCAATGGCCCCCCACAGAGCATGCGCATGACGGCGCCAGCGCCGTCGTGCGCATGCGTGAGACCCACTACAACCGACAGCGCCGGTCGTAGCGGGTCTCGATCCAAAGGGGGCGAGCTGTTGATGTTGATTGACAGCTCACCCCGTTTGGAAGGCGGGCTGGGGTGGGTGGCAGCCCAAACGGGGGCGTTCCCATGGGAACGCCTACCATTTGGGGGCGGCCCCACTGACATCACTAATGATGTCAGTGGAGAGCTTCCGGCTCAGACAGAGCCGAAAGCTCTCCGGGGCTTACGACAAGGGAGACCCTACCCTAGGGTCTCGTTGTAAGCCCCGATGGTCGTGATGGTCTTGACCATCACGACCATCACCTTAGGCGGCCGTAAGGCTGTGGGTGTAAACCCACAGCCTTACCACCGCAAAGGAGGACATCTTGAAAATGCAAGACGTCCTCCCCTCATTCAGACCGACCGCACGCTCTGTGTGACCGGCTCTGAATGAGGTCCAAAGTACCAACTAATCAGCTCGTAAGTGTAATTTTTCAAATACAGCCTGTAACCAGGGGCACCAAGAGGAGGGGTGGAGGAGGTACTAATTACCCAGGCCCAGGCTTGTTGGAGGGCTCCAGCTGCCCACCCGCCCCACCCCCTCCCTCTTACCTGCCAGCAGCACAGCACAAAGCACAGGGACTCAAAGCACCCCCCTCCCCGGCTCACAGCGCCGCAAACAAAAACAGAAGAAACCTAAGGGGATGCAGCCACACCTACCGTGATTAGGCCACTTCCCCTCCCCCCGGGCCTGGGCCGGCTCTCTATGGCCCTGTCTGTAACATGGCAGTTAGGAGCTGATTGGTTGGTACTTTATCTCTCTTCAAGGCTTAGAACATCTCCCTCTTCTATAAAAAGGAATAAATACAAATAGAAATGTAATGAGTGGCTTTAGAGTACTTTATTGGAAGGTCAACGCAGCGGCCAAAGGCTACAAATCAGGAGATAAATGGTGGCGCGTTACCCCGGATAATCCTTCTCCGTTACATTTCATTGTGCAATCTAATATTACTTTATTGCTATCCAGTTGTCATCTAGTTTTGCTTTGATTTAACCCTTTTATAATCAAGAAAAAAGTTAATAATGTATAAAATGCTGGCCCTCACTGCTACACTTACAGTACAATCTCTAATCTGCTTTCTTTTCATTGATGTTTTTGCCAACTCTCTGCAGTTGTTGATCTATTATTCCCAGCATGTCCTGTTTCCACTCGGCATACTAGGAGTTGTTACCTACAGTAGCAATAGTCTGCATAGCGCAGTCACAGAGCTCGTTTTAAATCACGGTTGAGGTTTCTCCATTGTACTTTCACCTTACGGTTGTTTCATAGTCTTCTCAAATGGGTAAGGTACATCTTGTCAACTGTCATTATGTCGACATGGTCATAATTTGGACATGTTTGGCATGCTAATATTGACCATGTCTACATTAATTGTATCGACACTGATATAATGTTGACATGTTTAGCTTGTACATAAAATATCCCTGGTGGTTTAGTGGTGACTTACCTGGTACAGTGTGCTCGCCGGCTCCTGCGATGTCTGGCAGTGACATCCTAATGACTTCAAGCGGATACTGCGCCGCTTGGAACAGTAAGTATGACTGATCCTAATCTTTAACCCTCCCCTTACTGCCTAACCCGAACCTCTCCTCCTGTAGCCTAACCCTAACACTTCCCCTATTGCCTAACTGTAGCCCTCATCTCCCATAACCTAACACTCGCTTAGTGCCTAACCTCCCCTCTTGTAGCCTAAACTCAACCCTCCCCCTATTACCTAACTCTAATCCTAACCATCCCTTCCCACAGCCTAACCCTCCCTTTAGTGCTTAACTTCCCCTAATGCAGCCGAACCCTGAGCCTACCCCTAGTGCTTAACTCCAACCCTCCCCGGCCATAGCCTAAACCTAACCCTCCTCTCCCATAGCCTAACCTTAACTGCTCCTTCCATAACCCTAATCCTCCCCTCCTGTAGCCTAACCCTGACCTTTCCCCTAGTGCATAAGCCTTAACTCTCCTCCCTTAGCATAACCCTCCCCCTAGTTACTAACCTCCCTAGTGCCTAACACTTACCCTCCCCACATGTAGCCTAACCCTCCCCTTAGTGCCTAACCCTCCCCACCTGTAGCCTAACCCTCCCCCTAGTGTCTAACCCTAATCCTCCCCACCTGTAGCCTAACCCTCCCCCTAGTGCCTAACTCTAACACTCCCCCTAGTGCCTAACTCTAACACTCCCCCTAGTGCCTAACCCCCCCCTAGTGCCTAAATCTAACCTCCCCGCTCCCATAGCCTAACCCTTCCCTTAGTACCTAACCATAACCCTCCCCTCCCGCAGCCTAATTCTAACCCTCCCCCTAGTGCCTAACTCTAACACTCCTCCTAGTGCCTAACCCCCCCCAGTGACTAAACCTAACCTCCCCGCTCCCATAGCGTAACCCTTCCCTTAGTACCTAACCATAACCCTCCCCTCCCACAGCCTAATTCTAACCCTCCCCCTAGTGCCTAACTCTAACACTCCCCGTAGTGCCTAACCCCCCCCAGTGACTAAACCTAACCTCCCCGCTCCCATAGCGTAACCCTTCCCTTAGTACCTAACCATAACCATCCCCTCTCGCAGCCTAATTATAACACTCCCCTAGTGCCTAACTCTAACACTCCCCCTAGTGCCTAACTCTAACACTCCCCCTAGTGCCTAACTCTAACCCTCCCCCTAGTGCATAACTCTAACCCTCCCCCTAGTGCCTAACTCTAACCCTCCCCCTAGTGCCTAACTCTAACCCTCCCCCTAGTGCATAACCCTCCCCACCTGTAGCCTAACCCTCCCACTAGTGCCTAACCCTCCCCTCCCATTGCCTAACCCTCCCCCTAGAGCCTAAACCTTACCTCCCCTCCTATAGCCTAACCCTCCCTTTAGTACCTAACCATAACCCTCCCCTCCCACAGCCTAACTCTAACCCTCCCCCTAGTGCCTAAACTAACCCTCCCCCTAGTCCCTAACTCTAACCCTCCCCATAGTGCCTAATCCTCCCGTAGCCTAACTTAGCTGGTCCATGCAGATTGTGAACGCGTCAACATTCTGCAGGTGCCGACACATTCAGTGCAAATGTCGACATTATGGCTGCATCCCTTCTCAGGCATCACTCCATGCATAATACAATACAGCAGGCCACGGCAGCCCTTGCTATTCGTTTCCTTTCCACTAGTTGTCACTGCCTTGATATCCCTTGTGCACGGTACATGAAATGCTCCTAAGTTATGGCTTCCCATAGCCCTATATTGTTTACACACTGCGGAGAAAGTGAATTACATTGTGCAGGTCGGGAAATTAGCATTTATTCTAGGTATGACTAATAAACTTTATGTTTAAGGCTTAAGCTGTCAACAGGAAAATGGCTTCTCGGGCTGTCATTTCCCAGAATAACAGACAGTGATACTCTTCTGCAACACTCTCTGTCCCTCTCTGCAGATGTTATTAATGCGCATTGCAAGTTTAGATTAACAATCAGAGAGGAGGGGAACAGACTGAAATTTGCAAACCCCAGATGCAGCATTTGTGAGGCTTTTAAAGGATCATTTCCATTTTGAGATGTTTAATCGTGACTGCAGTATAAGCAAATGACAATGTTGCATTAATTACAGCGCACTCTCTGGGCTTATCATCTGTGCTCGTGGGTTGTTGGAGCCTGTGATGGCCACCGTGATAGTCTGCAAGTGCCTCGCTACGGGCCCCAGGGTACACTTCTGTCTCTGGGGTAGGTGTATCAAATCTTGGAGAAAGATAAAGTACCAACCACTCAACTGCTAACTGTCATTTTACAGCCGATTGGTTGGTACGTTATCTGTCTCCACTTTATCTCTCTCCAGGATTTGATAAATCTCCCCCAGCGAGCCATTTAACACATACTATGTGCTACGGCGGGGGGGGTCAGACTTTTGGACTCGGTGATCTACTTATAAAGCTAAAAACCTTTCATGATCTACCAAGCATCCGAAAAAGGGGGCGTGGTGTGCAAAATGGGGACATAACCTTGCAGCATGGGGTGTGGGGTCTGTCCTGTCTCCTGTCGAAATCACACATTGGCCCCACATTATAAAAAATGAAACACATTAGCCTCCACAATAAAAACACAATAAAAACACACACACACACACACACACACGCACGCACGCACGCACGCACGCACACACACACACACACACACACACTGCCCCCTACAGCAAAAAACCCAATCACAATGTCCCCCTCCTCATCTGAGTGTTTTATATTCTCTGCTCCCTCCCCTGCAGACGTTACCTGTTTTCTTCCTGCAGTGTAATCTCACTCCTGTCACAAACATAGCGACGTCTTATGGAGCATACACACGGTCAGATGTGTCAGATGAACGATTTGAACTACGAACGATTTTTGACTGCATTAATGGTGCATACAGTACAAACGATCAGATTTTTCTTCAGATCTGAACGATAACGATTTAAAAAATCGTTCAATCGTTCATATCTGAAGGAAAATCTGACATATCTGACATGTCTGAACGATGAACGATGCGCGTTCCCGCTTGTCAGATAACGATATCTGACATCTGATGTGTTTGCAGTCAGATTTGGACGATTCCATTCATTTTAATGCAGTCAAAAATCGTTCATAGTTCAAATCATTCAAATCGTTCATCTGATACATCTGAGGCGGGGTACACACGTAAAGATTTTCTGTCCAACCATCCCAACTAGTTGATTGGTTGGAATGAAAATCTGGTAACGTATGGGAGTAACTGATGATCAGCAATTTGCTCCTAAATAGCAGAAAACAGATGAAAATGGCGTCAGACAAGTTTGTTAAATGTTTGATCTGAAAAGTTTGTTCAAACAACAGTTTTTGTCCATTTTCCGGCGTTTGGGAGCAAATTGCTGATCATCAGTTACTCCCATACGTTACCAGATTTTCATTCCAACCAATCAACTAGTTGGGTGGTTGGACAGAAAATCTTTACGTGTGTACCCCGCCTTACAAATCTGACCGTGTGTATGAACCATTAAAATGACTGAAATCGTCCAAAACTGACTGCAAACACATCAGATGTCAGACATCGTTATCTGACCATCGGGAACACACATCGTTCATCGTTCAGGCATGTCAGATATGTCAGATTTTCCTTCAGATATGAAGGACTGAACGATTTTTTAAATTGTTAGCGTTCAGATCTGAAGAAAAATCTGACCGTGTGTATGCACCATTACATGACGTCCGCGGAGTTGCTGGCAGTAAGTGGCACTGGCGTAGGAAGGGGAGCCCTTTTAGGAGGTGGACCACCAGGACCAGCCAGGTGCCATCAGATAAAGGGTCCTGGGTGACCGCCCTAGCAACATGTCTGGCGGCCGGATTTACAAGGATAATTAGCCGCGCAGAGTGCAGATGGCTCCTAGCCCCCGGCCCAGCCCATCCCTGGCCTCAGGCAGTAAGAATCAGCCTGATTCTTATTGGCTATCGCTGTCACAGCCGACAGAGACAGCCGCATCTTCAGCCATCTGCGACTTCAGTTTGGTGCAGCAGCCAGTAAGAATCATACTGATTAGCTGGTGGTGATACATCTGACCGCAGACAGTACATGTCAGCTTCGATGCGGCAGCCAATATGAATCTGTCTGACTCTTATTGGAAGCTGCTGGCTGCTCCCGGACGTCCACCGCAATCGCCTGGTCGCGTGTCCGTGGTAGATCGGTTGATTGCTATTAACCTTTTGACCACCCAAGTGCTATGGTATCCCCCAGATTTGTTACCTAGGGGCATATATATCAAAGGGATTTTGCAGGTAGTCCCCACAAAACAGCTGTTATCGGAGGAATAACTGCAACAAGTATCACCTGGATTTAAGCAGCTCCCAATTGTCAGTTTTGCAGAGCATTACAGAACGTGACCCTGACAGCTAGTGTCACTGTTAGCTGGTGTTAGCTGTTGTAGCCTATGGGTTACACGTCGCAGCACTTTCCCGCGAGCGGCATCTTCACATACGCGGTCTAATGGCAGTAACGCTGCATGAGGTCCGACCCCGGAAGTAATGTGATCATATAACTGATCACTTTAATTCTTTCACATCGCACGAATCGGAGCCCCTGTCCCTGCACGTGGATATTAGTGTATTCGGGCGACAAGCAGAGATAAGGAATATATATAACGTGTCCAAGTTCTGATTAATGCTAAATATGCCCCAAAGCCTTTCAGTCTAAGGGCAAAATTTACTAAGCGGCGGTTTGACGGTGGTTTCTATTCTATTCTAAACCCCGGCGGTTTCTATTCTATTCTAAACCCCGGGGGTTTGGTGGCGGTTTTGCAGTGGTTTCTAAATGACAGCCCTGTTCTGTTCTATTCTAAAATGTGTGTTGACTGTGGTTTGGTGGCGGTTTTGCTATCTGCAGATTTACTAAGTCCAAAACCGCTGCAAAACTGCCATCAAAACACATTTTAGAATAGAATAGAACAGGGCTGTCATTTAGAAGACCGCTGCAAAACCTCCACCAAACCCCCGGGGTTTAGAACATGCTTGCCGACTATCTGGCTGCCCCTTCCGGGAGGGAGCAGCCAGATCGGCTTGACTGGGGGGCGTGGCCGACAAACGGGGGCGGGGCCGGCCAGACTACAACAGTTTGCGGGTGGAGCGGGGGGCGGAGCCACGCGATTGCGTCATTTTGGCCCCGCCCCTGCTACACGCTGCCGATATTACAGGCAGCGTGAAGCAGGGGGCGGGACCAAAATGACGCGATTCGACGTGAATCGCGTCACAGGCCCCCCGCTGCCGGGGATTTTCCTGTCATTGCGGTGGGGGGCAGGAGGGGTCGGCAGCTGCCGGGAGACTTGCCTGCCTTCCCGGGAGGTCGGGAGCGGCACCCGATTTTTGGGAGGCTCCCGACCAAATCGGGAGGGTAGGCAAGTATGAATAGAATAGAAACCGCCGTCAAACCGCCGCTTAGTAAATGTTGCCCTTAGACTGAAGTGTTCCCTTCATGTCTGGCCCATGCATGGTGAGAGTTGTTGTCCAATGAGATCTAAGGCCTGATCCTTAGTAGTCACACGCTGTGCGGACTCTGGACGCAGTTGGCCGACGTTTGCGAATGTGTCCCAGTCGCACAGAGCCTGCGTTCTGATTGTTACCGCTCAGAGGCGCAGAACCGAATCAGATGCAGGCTCTGTGGGTTTTAGTGGGTGTAACTGGGAAGTAACAGAGGAGGGGGCTAAGCCGATGAGGGCGCGGCGCTGAAAACGGCTAAACCGATCACACAGAGGGCCGTACTCAGAATGTAGAAAGAGCACCGTCTCATAGGACTGGCACAAGTTCCGTTGGTGCGACCGGTGGTGGTGTCTGAAGACTCTCCGAGATGGAAAGTTGCTGCAAGTGGCGCCTCAGGGGTCTATGTACTAAGCCCTGGACAGAGACAAAGTACCAACCAATCAGCTTCTGTCATTTTTCAAACGCCGCCTGTAAAGTGACAGTTACAGTAGGAGCTGATTGGTTGGTACTTTATCTCCATCCGCTTTATTTCTCCAAGGCTTAGTACATAGGACCTCATTCAGACCCGCTCGCAAGTTGCCACCGTTCGCTGGCAAAAAGGGGCCGGATGTTTAAATGAAGCGCTCGCACTGCGTCGCATAAAGACGCCCACTAAGTCTTAGCGAGCTACGGCAAAGCGCGCTCGCAAGTGTATAAAGACACCCCCTTGCCACTCGCAAAACACGTCATCTCCGGGAAATGTAGGATTAATCGAGACCATCGACAGCCATCGGAGCTGCTCGCAGCCCTTGAGGTTGCCTTAACCCGCCGCAAGCACTGCGATCAGCGCTGGCTGAAATACATGCAGGTGACGTGTACAATATCGCTACTTTGCTAATTATGCACGCCTTTTAAACGGCGTTTTGGCAGCCTGACATGCCTGCGTCCGCAACACCACTCCCCCGGTAACAAGCACCTTCCCCGGTCACCACCCACAAATGGCGCTATCTGTCACTCAAAGTAGCGACCTGATAGTGGCTTACAAGCAACCAAAAACAGATCGCAACGAATGGCTTGCGCACGCGCACTGCGAATTATACGCATGCGCAGATGGGCGAAAATCGCTCAGAGCGAGCGCAACTTAGCGACCGGGTCTGAATCAGGTCCGTAGACCCCTAAGATCCCTAAAGAGACAGCTGGACCTGTAGCTATAAACAGTGTATCAAAGCTCATTAGTAATGATATACAGCATGGACGCGGCTTGCAAGATGCAATCACATAACTCTGCCCTGACCTCGCTATTGCTCTCATTGATTCCTATAGCCCTTTAATCGTGCAGCCACAGTCATCGCCCATAGCCCTATAGATTAATTCCGTCCCTGATGACAGGGGTCAGACAATTAGATCAGAGCAACAGACTATTACACATTAACAAACGCTAATGAAATGAAATTCCATTCAGAGGAAAATCTGCATTGACTTGAAATGGGACAGTTACAATTACTGTGTATTTCTCAGCCGCATGTGCTACGGATATAGATTATTAGTAATATTCTGTCCCTTTGCTGGCCTTCCACCCTTTTTTGACACTTATTAATTAGTCTTACACATCTATACTTTACACTTCACTGTCACCCTACTTCCTTTTTTCATGTGATGCCCTGGGGGAGTCCTGGGCTGGACGTTTATTTGGGTTGCCCTGCGCCCCGGAAGTCAACCCCTTAGTGTTAGGGACTGCCAGGGCCGGCCTGGGACTTAATATAGGCCCTGGCATTTTAAAGCACACAGGCCCACCTCGTGTCAGCACCTGGCATAGACTCCTCCCCTTACTAATCCTGACTCCTCCCACATCTTAGTCTATGCGCTTACACATATAATTAATATTAGAACATAAAAGTGTACATCATTCTCTGTATTAAAATACACACAAAAGAGCACATCCTGCAGGGGATTCATACATGTGCCATATTTAAACATTTGGTATTTGCTTGGTTCTGTTAGGTAAAGCTGGCGCTACATTGGTATATGTCATGCACAAAGTAAAGGAAAGGCATTTTCCAATTGACCAAGGCCTAGCATAGCAGTTGTAGAGGATTAGATGGTGTTCACTGTAGGAATTTTTTAGGGCAGGGGAGCGGAGCAGAGGAGGACATGTCTGTGCCACCAAAGCAGAGCTGTTACTACACATTTTGATGCCCTATAGACATAAAGGGCTTTGGTTTCCCCCCGACACAAAAGAATTTGGTAGTATGCGCACAGTAGAGCGCGTCGAAAAAAACAGTGTGTTCGCTGAGAAGGGGCGTGAGCACACAGTAGTACCCCCAATTCAAATTATTCCATACCATAGTGCCCCTTTGTCACATTACACTGCAGAGTAGTGCCCCTCATTCAAGTTACACACAGTAATGCCCCTTACACCCAGTGATCGCGCTAAATTAAAAAAAGTGTGGGTCCCAGGGACCCCTCACTTTAAAAAGAATGGGTTCCTACTCCATACTGTCTGGGTCCTATGACAATTTATGCCTCACTGCGTGTAGTGCATAAAAAAGCACAGAACAGCAGAAGGGGTACAGACATGGGAGAGGGGAACAGGGGGCACAGAGGTGGGAGGGCAGAGTACACGGGAGAGCAGAAGGGGTACAGACATGGGGAGAGGGGAACAGGGGGCACAGAGGTGGGAGGGCAGAGTACACGGGAGAGCAGAAGGGGTACAGACATGGGGAGAGGGGAACAGGGGGCACAGAGGTGGGAGGGCAGAGTGCACGGGAGAGCAGAAGGGGTACAGACATGGGGAGAGGGGAACAAGGGGCACAGAGGTGGGAGGGCAGAGTACACAGGAGAGCAGAAAGGGTACAGACATGGGGAGAAGGGAACAGGGGGCACAGAGGTGGGAGGGCAGAGTACACGGGAGGGCAGAAGGGGTACAGACATGGGGAGGGAGAACAGGGAGCACAGAGGTGGGAGGCAGAATACACGGGAGAGCAGAAGGGGTACAGACATGGGGAGAAGGGAACAGGGGGCACCGAGGTGGGAGGGCAGAGTACATGGGAGAGCAGAAGGGGTACAGACATGGGGAGGGGGAACAGGGAGCACAGAGGTGGGAGGCAGAATACACGGGAGAGCAGAAGGGGTACAGACATGGGGAGGGGGAACAGGGAGCACAGAGGTGGGAGGGCAGAGTACACGGGAGAGCAGAAGAGGTACAGACATGGGGAGAGGGGAACAGGGGGCACAGGTGGGAGGGCAGAGTACATGGGAGAGCAGAAGGGGTACAGACATGGGGAGAGGGGAACAGGGGGCACCGAGGTGGGAGGGCAGAGTACACAGGAGAGCAGAAGGGGTACAGACATGGGGAGAAGGGAACACGGGGCACAGAGGTGGGAGGGCAGAATACACGGGAGAGCAGGAGGGGTACAGACATGGGGAGAAGGGAACAGGGGTCATAGAGGTGGGAGGGCAGAGTACACGGGAGAGCAGAAGGGGTACAGACATGGGGAGAGGGGAACAGGGGGCACAGAGGTGGGAGGGCAGAGTACACGGGAGAGCAGAAGGGGTAAAGACATGGGGAGAGGGGAACAGGGGCACAGAGGTGGGAGGGCAGAGTACACGGGAGAGCAGAAGGGGTACAGACATGGGGAGAAGGGAACAGGGGTCACAGAGGTGGGAGGGGAGAGTACACGGGAGAGCAGAAGGGGTACAGAAATGGGGAGAAGGGAACAGGGGTCACAGAAGTGGGAGGACAGAATACACGGGAGAGCAGAAGGGGTACAGACATGGGGAGAAGGGAACAGGGGTCACAGAGGTGGGAGGGGAGAGTACACGGGAGAGCAGAAGAGGTACAGACATGGGAGAGGGGAACAGGGGTCACAGAGGAGGGAGGGCAGAGTACACGGGAGAGCAGAAGGGGTACAGACATGGGGAGAGGGGGCACAGAGGAGGGAGGGCAGAGTACACAGGAGAGCAGAAGGGGTACAGTTATGGGGAGAGGGGAACAGGGGGCACAGAGGAGGGAAGGCAGAGTACACGGGAGAGCAGAAGGGGTACAGACATGGGGAGAGGGGGAGAGGGGGCACAGAGGAGGGAGGGCAGAGTACACAGGAGAGCAGAAGGGGTACAGTTAGGGGGAGAGGGGAACAGGGGGCACAGAGGTGGGAGGGCAGAATACACGGGAGGGCAGAAGGGGTACAGACATGGGGAGAGGGGAACAGGGGGCACAGAGGTGGGAGGGCAGAGTACACGGGAGAGCAGAAGGGTTGCAGACATGGGGAGAGGGGAACAGGGGGCACAGGTGGGAGGGCAGAGTACATGGGAGAGCAGAAGGGGTACAGACATGGGGAGAGGGGAACAGGGGGCACAGAGGTGGGAGGGCAGAGTACACGGGAGAGCAGAAGGGGTACAGACATGGGGAGAAGGGAACAGGGGTCACAGAGGTGGGAGGGCAGAGTACACGGGAGAGCAGAAGGGGTACAGACATGGGGAGAGGGGGCACAGAGGAGGGAGGGCAGAGTACACGGGAGAGCAGAAGGGGTACAGTCATGGGGAGAGGGGAACAGGGGGCACAGAGGAGGGAGGGCAGAGTACACGGGAGAGCAGAAGGGGTACAGACATGGGGAGAGGGGGAGAGGGGGCACAGAGGAGGGAGGCAGAGTACACGGGAGAGCAGAAGGGGTACAGTCATGGGGAGAGGGGAACAGGGGGCACAGAGGTGGGAGGGCAGAATACATGGGAGGGCAGAAGGGGTACAGACATGGGGAGAGGGGAACAGGGGGCACAGAGGTGGGAGGGCAGAGTACACAGGAGAGCAGAAGGGGTACAGACATGGGGAAAGGGGGAGAGGGGGCACAGAGGTGGGAGGGCAGAGTACGTGGGAGAGCAGAAGGGGTACAGTCATGGGGAGAGGGGAACAGGGGGTACAGAGGAGGGAGGGCAGAGTACACGGGAGAGCAGAAGGGGTACAGTCATGGGGAGAGGGGAACAGGGGGCACAGGTGGGAGGGCAGAGTACACGGGAGAGCAGAACGGGTACAGTCATGGGGAGAGGGGAACAGGGGTCACAGAGGAGGGAGGGCAGAGTACACGGGAGAGCAGAAGGGGTACAGACATGGGGAGAGGGGGCACAGAGGAGGGAGGGCAGAGTACACAGGAGAGCAGAAGGGGTACAGTTATGGGGAGAGGTGAACAGGGGGCACAGAGGAGGGAAGGCAGAGTACACGGGAGGGCAGAAGGGGTACAGACATAGGGAGAGGGGAACAGGGGTCACAGAGGAGGGAGGGCAGAATACACGGGAGAGCAGAAGGGGTACAGACATGGGGAGAGGGGAACAGGGATCACAGAAGTGGGAGGGCAGAGTACACGGGAGAGCAGAAGGGGTACGGACATGGGGAGGGGGAAACAGGGGGCACAGAGGTGGGAGGGGAGAGTACACGGGAGGGCAGAAGGGGTACAGACATGGGGAGAGGGGGAGAGGGGGCATAAAGGAGGGAGGGCAGAATACATGGGAGAGCAGAAGGGGTACAGACATGGGGAGAGGGGAACGGGGCATAATAGAGCTGGAGAGCAGAACGAGTATAAAAATAGGGGGGGGTTAGATTTAGGCACTAATGGGGAGGGTTAGGAGGAGAAGGGGGGAGGGTAAGTATGAAAAACTCAGTTTTTAACAAACAAAAATATTTGGTGAAAAGTGAGAAAAATATGGGAAACAATATGTGTATATTAAGGGTGTGCACCGGCCACTTTTCGTGTTTTGGTATTGGATCTGGATCTTTCTTAGTGTTTTGGATCTGGATTGGTTTTGCCAAAACCACCTTTTTTTTTAAAAACAGCTAACATCACAGAATTTGTTGGTTTTTCTGCTCCTATGCTATTATTAACCTCAATAACCTCAATAACCTTAATTTCCAGTCTATTCTGAACACCTCACACCTCACAATAGTGTTTTTATGTCCAAAAGGTTGCACCGAGGTAGCTGGATGACTATGCTACGCGACTCGAGTGGCCGGCACAAACACGTGACCTATCTAGGAGTGACACTGCAGTGGCAGACAGGATGGCAGTTTGAAAAACTAGGCCCCAAACTGTACATAATGCAAAGAAAAAAAAGAGGTGCAAGATGGAATTGTCCTTGGGCCCTCCCAGCCACCCTTATGTTGTATAAACAGGACATGCACACTTTAAGTAACCAATCATTTTAGCACCAGGGTCTGCCACACGACTGTGGCTGAAATGATTGGTTCGTTTGGGCCCCCACAAAACAAGCTGGCAATTAATCTGTCCCTGCACAAACTGGCTCTACGGAGGCAAGATGTCGTCTTCATCCTCCTCATTCACCGATTCCTCACCCTCTTGAGTGTTGTGTACATCCTCATCCTCACAAAGTATTAATTCGTCCCCACTGGAATCCACCACCACAGGTCCCTCTGTACGTTCTGGAGGCTGGTCTCCCTGGAAGAGTTGATAATTCATTTTTATGAAAATCATCTTCTCCACATTTTGTGGAAGCAACCTCCTACGCCTTTCGCTGATAAGGTTCCCGGCTGCACTAAACACTCTTTCGGAGTACACACTGGAGGGGGGCTAACTCAGGTAAAATAGAGCCAGTTTGTACAGGGGCCTCCAAATTGCCTCTTTTTCCTGCCAGTACAGGTACAGACTGACTGACATGCCTACTTGGATGCTGTCACCGATGTAATCCTCCACCATTCTGTCAGTGGTGACAGTATCATATGCAGTGACAGAAGACATGTCAGAAATTGTTGGCACGTCCTTCAGTCCGGACCAGATGTCCAAACTGGCCCTTGACTTATGACACAGGCGCACGTTTGGCGCTGTTGCTGTGTTGATTCACGTGCGGCTACTGCTCCCAGTAGTGGTGCAGTGATCCCAGTGGTAGTCTCCCCCCCTATGCAGTGCCCCTAGTAGTAGTCCCCTCCCCTTGTAGTGCCCCTAGTAGTAGTGCCCTCCCCTTGTAGTGCCCCTAGTAGTAGTCCCCCCTTGTAGCCCCCCTATTAGTAGCCCCCCCTTTGTAGTGCCCCTATTAGTAGTCCCCCCATATGCAGTACCCTCAGTAGTGGTCCCCTGATGCAGTGCCCCTATTAGTAGCCCCCCCCTTGTAGTAGTCCCCCTAGTAGTAATCCCCCCACAATAGTACCCCTAGTGGTTGTCCCCTCCCTTGTAATAGTAGTTCCCCTAGTAGTAATCCCCCCACAGTAGTACCACCCCTGATGCAGTGTCCGTAGTAGTTGTCCCCCCCCTTGAAGTAGTAGTAATCCCCCCACAGTAGTGCCAACCCCCAGTAGACACACACATAATGAAAAAAAAAAACACTTACCTTAAAGGCAGGGGAGGCAACATGCAGGTCTTGCCCGGGATTTTGCCAAACTAGCTGCTCCCTGTTACTAGAGGTACAGCTGGTCCTCTAGCGTCTGGCAGCAGAACATGGCAAATGAAGACCTCTCAAATGTCAATGTTCTACGATGTCTCCTATGAGGTGGCGGCCATTTTGGGAGAGACAATTTCAATAGTACTGTTTCCATGTAGACGGACAGACCGGCCCACGCAGCCATCAGCCCTATGGTCAGTCCGGCCCTGGGGACTGCTAGTAACAGAGAAGCCGTGGCCTAGCAGCTTCCCATGGATTTGCAAGTGCATGCAACTAATATCTCTGAATTTCTATCACCATATACTGTAGTCTTCATGTATTGTTGCAGGTGCAATTCAGTGTGTTGAGGAACAATAGGGGGTTTAACCCCCCCTTTTTTCTACTTGGTATGACCCCTCCCTTTCATGCACCTGAAGAGTACTGCCAGATTGATTTGGGCAGTTGCCATTTTCTGTTTGCCGATAATGACAGTGAAGGTTCCAGAGACAAAGTAAGGGGCATAGTTGCTATGTGAGGCCGTGGCAATTTTATTGATGTTGCCCCCCACAATTTAGTTGCCCTGGGGCCCCCAGAAGCGTTAATCCGGCCCTGCTCCCCAGAGTTGGACAGCCACGAACTCCCTAATGGTAGGGATGGCCATCGACCATCGATTATTCAAAATCATTGATGGTTTATGGGAGGGATGAGCGGGTTCGGATTTCTGAAATCTGAACCCCCCCGATCTGAGTCGTATCCGAGTCAGGCATGACTTTTCCCGCTTGACTCGGATCTGAAATCGAGGCAAAACGTCATCGTGCCGCCTTCCGGATCTTGCGGGTTTTGGATTCTATAAAAGGTCCCCGCGTTGGCGCCATTTCTCACTTCGGCTGTGGACAGTGAAGAGGGAGGGCGGGAGCTAGGGCTGACTGGGCAGTGTTGTGCTGCTGGTGTCCATAGGGGCTGGCTGGGCTGTGTTGTGCAGTGAGTTGTCCATAGGGGCTGTGACCAATCAGTCCATAGGGGCTGACTGGGCTGTGTTGTGCTGCTGTTGTCCATAGGGGATGTGTCCACTCCAAAGTCTATAGGGGCTGGGCTGTGTTGTGCAGTGTCCCATAAAGGCTGTAGTCCTAGAGGGGTGTTGTAGTGTTGTCCAGGAGGTGATCTGTGCATCAGGGGTGCTCCCCCAAAGTGCACTCCAAAAAAAATGATAATTTTTTCTGTGTTTGTGAATTGTGTGCGCAGTAGCCGCACATGCATCAACAAAGTAGCGCCAAGCGTGCGCCTGTGTCATAAATCAAGGGCCGGCTGGCTTGTCCATTAAAGGGTGGTGTAACCCTCAAAGTGCACTCCAACAAAAATATATATTTTTTTTGTGTGTGTTTGTGAATTGTGTACGCAGTAGCCGCACGTGAATCAACAGAGTAACGCCAAGCGTGCGCCTGTGTCATAAGTAAAGGGCCGGCTGGCTTGACCATTAAAGGGTGCTGTAACCCCCAAAGTGCACTCCAAACAAAATAAAAAATAATTTTCTGTGTTTGGGAATTGTGTGCACTGTGGCTGCACATGCATCAACAAAGGAGCAGCGCCAAGCGTGCGCCTGTGTCATAAGTAAAGGGCCGGCTGGCTTGTCTGTTAAAGGGTGCTGTAACCCCCAAAGTGCACTCCAAAAAAAAAAATATATATTTTTTTTGTGTTTGTGAATTGTGTGCGCAGTAGCCGCACATGCATCAACAAAGGAGCAGCGCCAAGCGTGCGCCTGTGTCATAAGTAAAGGGCCAGCTGGCTCGTCTGTTAAAGGGTGGTGTAACCCCCAAAGTGCACTCCAACAAAAATAAAACATTTTCTTCTGTGTTTGTGAATTGTCTGCACTGTACGTGCATCCTCAAAGCAGCAGCGCCAAGCGTGCGTCTGTCTGTTAAAGGGTGGTGTAACCCCCAAAGTGCACTCCAACAAAAATAAAACATTTTCTTCTGTGTTTGTGAATTGCCTGCACTGTACGTGCATCCTCAAAGCAGCAGCGCCAAGCATGCGTCTGTTTGTTAAAGGGTGGTGTAACCCTCAAAGTGCGCTCCACAAAAAATAAAAAATTCTTTTTTTTCTGTCTTTGTGAATTGTATGGGCTGTAGCTGCACGTGCATCAACAAAGGAGCAGCGCCAAGCGTACACCTGTGTCCCATAAGTAAAGAGCCGGCTGGCTCATTTCTTAAAGGGTGGTGTAACCCACAGAGTGCACTAGTCTCCAACTAAAATAAAAAATATTTTCTGTATTTGTGTGCGCCTTAGCCGCACGTATATATCAATATAACATAAATGGAGGACCAAACTTTCTCCGATAAATATACAATAGGGAAAGATCAAGAACCACTTCCTCCTAGTGCTGAAGCTGCTGCCACTAGTCATGACATAGACGATAACATGCCATCAACGTCGTCTGCCAAGGCCGATGCCCAATGTCATAGTAGAGGGCACATACAATCCCAAATGACAAAGTTCAGGAAAATGACCTTAAAAAAAAAAAAAACATTTCAATCATCTGAGGAGAAACGTAAACTAAGGTCTTTCCTTATGTTCATGACTAGTGGTTCAGCTTCACATGACGATGGAAGCCCTCCTCCCGCTACAAAAATCAAATGAGTTAAGCTCGCAAAAGCACAGCGAAGAACTGTGCGTTCTAAGAAGATATCACAAATCCCCAAGGAGAGTCCAAGTGTGGTGGCGGTTGCGATGCCTGACCTTCCCAGCACTGCACAGGAAGAGATGGCTCTTTCCACCATTTGCTCGCCCTCTGCAAACGCTGAAAGAAGCACCCACAGTCCACTTGCTGATATGCAAATTTAAGATGTCACTGTTGAAGTACAACAGGATGAGGATACTGGTGTAGCTGGCGCTGAGGAGGAAGTTGGCGCGGAGGATTCTGATGGTGATGTGGTTTGTTTAAATCAGGCTCCAGGGGAGACAGTTGTTGTCCGTGGGATGAAAAAGCCCATCACGGTCATGCCTGAGCAGAAGAGCAAACATTCCACCTCTTTGGTCTGGCAATATTTCTATCCAAATCCGGACAACAACTGTCTTGCCATATGTACCATATGTAAAGGTGAAATAAGTAGGGGTAGGGACGTTAACCACCTAGGAACATCCTCCCTTATACGTCACCTGCAGCGCATTCATAAAAAGTTACTGTCAAGTTCAGAAACTTTGGCTAAGACCGTAAGCAGTCCAGGGACACCTAAATCCCCTTGTCCTGTTGTATCCAAGCGCCTGCAAACCACACCATCAACTCCCTCCTCATCAATTTCCTCCTTAGTTAGGATCGGAAGTAGTCCTGCAGGCCATGTCACTGGCATGACTGACTCTCCTATCCGGGATTCCTCCGGAGGATCCTGCATTGCTATGCCTCCTGCTGCCGCTGCTGCTGGGAGTCGTTCATCATCCCAGAGAGGAAGTAGGAACACCACTACTTTTACTAAACAATTGACCCTCCAACAGTCCTTAGCGGGGAGGATGAAGTACGACAGCAGTCATCCTGAAGCAAAACATATAACTGAGACCTTGACTGCTATGTTGGTGTTAGACGTGCGTCCGGTATCCGCCATTAGTGCAGTGTGATTTAGACAATTGATGGAGGTAGTGTGTCCCCGGTTCCAAATCCCGTCTAGATTCCACTTCACTAGGCAGGCGATACCGAGACTGTACAGAAACATCAGAAAAAGTGTCCTCAGTGTCCTGAAAAATGCTGTTGTACCCAATATCCACTTAACCACGGACATGTGGACAAGCGGACCAGGGCAGACTAAGGACTATATGACTGTGACAGCCCACTGGGTAAATGTATCACTATATGCAGCAACAACAGCAGCGTCACCAGTAGCAGCATCTCAGAAACGCCAGCTCATTCCAAGGCAGGCTACACTGTGTATCACCGGTTTCAGTAAGAGGCACACCGCCGACAACCTCTTAGAGAAACTGAGGGAAATCATCGCCTAGTGGCTTACCCCACTTAGACTCTCCTGGTGATTTGTGATATCTGACAACGCCACCAATATTGTGCGGGCATTACATCTGGTCAAATTCCAGCACGTCCCATGTTTTGCTCACACAATAAATTTGGTGGTGCAGAATTTTCTGAAAAGCGACAGGGGCGTGCAGGAGATGCTTTGGGTGGCCAGAAAAATTTCTGCCCACTTTCGCCATTCATCGATTGCGTGCCGAAGACTGGAGCGCCAGCAAACACTCTTGAACCTGCCCCGCCATCACCTGAAGCAAGAGGTTGTGACGCGGTGGAACTCAACCCTCTATATGCTGCAGAGGATGGAGGAGCAGCAAAAGGCCATTCAAGCCTATACATCCACCTATGACATAGGCAAAGGAGGGGGTATGACTATGCACCTGACTCAACTACAGTGGAGAATGATTTCCATGTTGTGCAAGGTTCTCCAGCCCTTCTAACTTGCCACATGTGAAGTCAGTTCAGACACTGCCAGCTTGAGTCAGGTCATTCCCCTCATCAGGCTTTTGCAGAAGCAGCTGGAGAAAGTGAAGGAGGAGCTAAGATGGAGCGATTCCGCTCGGCAAGTGGGACTTGTGGATGAAGCCCTTCATTCGCTTTGCCAGGATTCCAGGGTGGTCAATCTGTTGAAATCAGACCACTACATTTTGGCCACCGTGCTCGATGCTAGGTTTAAAGCCTATGTGGTGTCTCTCTTTCAGGCCACACAAGCCTGCAGAGGTGCAAAGACCTGCTGGTGAAAACACTGTCAGCTGAAGCGGAACGTGACCCGTCAACAGCTCCTTCTTCATTTTCTCCCGCAACTGGGGCTGCCAGGAAAACACTTAGCTATCCTAAGCAACCTGCTGGCGGTGATGCAGGGCAGGCAGGACCAAGTTTGGACATCTGGTCCGGACTGAAGGACCTGGCAACAATTTCTGACATGTCTACTGTCACTGCATATGATACTGTCACCATTGACAGAATGGTGGAGGATTACATCGGTGACAGCATCCAAGTAGGCATGTCAGACAGTCCATACCTGTCCTGGCAGGAAAAGAGAGGCAATTTGGAGGCCCCTGTACAAACTCGCTCTATTTTACCTGAGTTGCCCCCCCTCCAGTGTGTACTCCGAAAGAGTGTTTAGTGCAGCCAGGAACTTTGTCAGCGAAAGGCGTAGGAGGTTGCTTCCACAAAATGTGGAGAAGATGATGTTCATAAAAATTAATTATCAACTCTTCCTGGGAGACCAGCCTCCAGAACGTACAGAGGGACCTGTGGTGGTGGATTCCAGAGGGGACGAATTAATACTCTGTGAGGATGAGGATATACACAACACTGAAGAGGGTGAGGAATCGGTGGATGAGGATGACATCTTGCCTCCGTAGAGCCAGTTTGTGCAGGGACAGATTAATTGCCAGCTTGTTTTGTGGGGGCCCAAACGAACCAATCATTTCAGCCACAGTCATGTGGCAGACCCTGGCACTGAAATGATTGGTTTGTTAAAGTGTGCATGTCCTGTTTATACAACATAAGGGTGGGTGGGAGGACCCAAGGACAATTCCATCTTTCAACTCTTTTTTTTCTTTGCATTATGTACTGTTTGAGGCCTAGTTTTTCAAACTGCCATCCTGTCTGCCACTGCAGTGTCACTCCTAGATGGGCCATGTGTTTGTGCCGCCCACTTGCGTCGCTTAGCATAGTCATCCAGCTACCTCTGTGCAACCTTTTGGACATAAAAACACTATTGTGAGGTGTTCCGAATAGACTGGAAATAAGTAGAAATTAAGGTTATTGAGGTTAATAATAGCATAGGAGCAGAAAAACCCACAAATTCTGTGATGTTAGCTGTTTTTATGCTTTTTTTAAAAAAAAATACAGATCCAAAACACAAAACCCAGAACCCAAAACACGGAAGGGTGGTTTTGGCAAAACCAATCCAGATCCAAAACACGAAGAAAGATCCAAATCCAAAACCAAAACACGAAAAGTGGCTGGTGCACACCCCTAGTTTATGGCCAATGTCAAATGCTTTTACCATCGATGGAAAAGAGCCAATGGTTCTTAGCCATCGATGGATTGGTTGGAGCCAACATTTTTTTTTTTCTGGAAGGGACTGAGCTTAGCCCTGCCCCACGGGCCCACTAAACCACTCCCCCATTTTTCATTGTTCCCTGGCCCACTGTTTTCCCCAGCAGCGGTGGCCATCGAGGGCTGTAAACCATATGTGGTTCACCAATTATATCTTTTGTGCCATCGATGGTAATCAGCAATGGGGACATCTACGGACAACTCACCGATGGCCATCCTACCTATTGGTTTAAAATCTGTGGGTTGCTAGAACGGGCAGCGCTACCACCTAATGAGTGCTATCCCATCCAATCGGTAGTTACCATCCTGATTACATGTAATGTCAGCTGCCTGAAATTATGATTGTGGGTTAATGTTTATTTATTTATCTATGTTTGTGTCGACATGTGCCATCTGATGTCAGTAGCTCTGCCAGGGTCCGAACCTGGAAGTAAAGTGATCGTATAAGTGATCACTTTGCACAGATCGGAGCCCCTGACCCTGCACATAGATATTAGTATATTCTGGCGATAAGTGGAGATAAGAAATTATATTTAACGACGACAAGTTCTGATTTCTAAAACAGATTTTTGATGCTGTAATATATAAATATATCCAGATGATTAAACTGGCCAGAAAATATCACACTGTCCTTTTTTGTTTGTTTTTCAAGATCAAAAAAAATAAATAAATATTAGGAAAATATAAACAACACAGAGAAGGTGCCAATACCATGCACTTAAGTAGCACGAATGTTGTTTCCAGCACTGTGTTACAGATTAGGTCATCTTTATTTCAGGATTTATTGCCTTTGGGTAACAGATTACTGGCAATTATTATTTATTTATTGCCAGTTATTTATATAGTGCACACATACAGTATTCCGCAGAGCTTTACAGAGAATAGTTGGCCATTCATTCACATCAGTCCCTGCCCCAGTGGAGCTTACAATCTATATTCCCCACAACAAGTACACAAGTGCGCACACACCATACTTGCCAACTCTCCCTAATTGTCAGTAGGGATGTGCGCCGGACCATTTGTGCTGGATTTGGATTTGGTTCTGATTCGTCATCAGGTTTTAGATTTGGATTTTCCAAACCTGCCGTGACTGGTTTTGGATTTGGATTTTTTTTGCAAAAATGTACAAAAAAAGCTAAAAATCACATAATTGGGGCTTTTTTATTTCTAGAGTATTATTAACCCCAATAACATTAATTTCCAGCGATTTGCAGTCAATTTGGGCCACCTCACAGCTTATAGTATTGTTTTCACCATTATTGGCCAAAGGCTGCAGTGAGCTGGCTGGTTACCAAGCAACAGACACCGCATTTTAAAGCACATCTATGAAACATTGCCACTCACTACTGTGTCACAGTACTTGTGTGCTATGGACACACAGAGGGCTAAGGACCTGATTCAGATCCAGTTGCTAAGTTGCTCTCGCTCACTCTGAGCGATTTTCGCCCGCCTGGGCATGCATATAATTCGCAGTGTGCGAGTACAAGCCAGTCTTTGGTTGCTCGTAAGCCACTATCAGGTTGCTGCTTTGAGTGACCGCGCCGTTTGTTGTTGGTAACTGGGGAAGGTGCTTGTAAACGGGGGAGTGGTGTTGCGGATGCAGGCGTGCCAAAATGCTGTCTAAAGGGCATGCATAATTAGGAAATTAGCGTCATTGTACACGTCACCTGCAAGTATTTCAGGCCGCACTGATCGCTGTGCTTGTGGCGGGTTAAGGCAACCACAATGGCTGCGAGCAGCTCTGATGGCTCTCGATGGTCCCGATTAATCCATCATTTCCCGGAGATGATGTGTGTTGCGAGTGGCAAGGGGGCGTCTTTATACACTTGCGAGCGCACTTTCTCATAGCTCACTTAAACTTAGTGGCCGTCCTTTTGCAACGCAGAGTGAGCACTTCATTTAAATATCCGACCCCTTTATGCCAACAAGCAGTCGCAACTTGCGAGCAGGTCTGAATGAGCTCCTAAGGCCCAAGGAGTCATGGTGCTTTTATACACAGAGGGCTACTGCCCAAGGAGTCATGATGCTTGTATACACAGAGGGCTACGGCCCAAGGAGTCATGGTGCTTGTATACACAGAGGGCTACGGCCCAAGGAGTCATGGTGCTTGTATACACAGAGGGCTACGCCCCAAGGAGTCACGGTGCTTGTATACACAGAGGGCTACTGCCCAATTATTCACGGTGCTTATACACACAGAGGGCTACTGCCCAAACAGTCACAGTGCTTGTATACACAGCGGGCTAAGGCCCAAGGAGTCATGGTGCTTTTACTTTATTTAAAATTTATACACAGAAGGCTTATGCCCAAGAAGTCACAGTGCTTGTTTGTATACTGTGGGCTAATGCCCATGCAGTCACGGTGCTTCTATTCACAGAGGGCTTATACCAATGAAGTCATTGTGGTTGTAAGCACATTAGAGTACAGCACAAAAAAAATGTCCACTGAGTCCTCTGGATAGTACAGGGCCAGGCTAATACAGCAGAGTATGTGCAGCATACATCAGCGTGCTGTGTGTGCCTACCAGGGGCTGAGACACGCTGGGGGAGGGGGAAGGCTGAGACACACTGGGGGAGGTAAGGCTGAGACACACACTGGGGCTGGGGGGGAGAGGATGACACGCTGGGGCTGGGGGGGAAAGAGGATGACACCCTGGGGCTGGGGGGGGAGAGGATGACACCCTGGGGCTGGGGGGGGAGAGGATGACATGCTGGGGCTGGGGGGAGAGGATCACACGCTGGGGCTGGGGGGGAGAGGATGACACGCTGGGGCTGGGGGAGAGGATGACACACTGGGGCTGGGGGGGAGAGGATGACACACTAGGGCTGGGGGTGAGAGGATGACACCCTGGGGCTGGGGGGGAGAGGATGACACCCTGGGGCTGGGGGGAGAGGATGACACCCTGGGGCTGGGGGGGAGAGGATGACACCCTGGGGCTGGGGGGGAGAGGATGAAACCCTGGGGCTGGGGGGAGAGGATGACACGCTGGAGCTGGGGGGGATAGGATGACATGCTGGGGCTGGGGGAGAGAGGATGACACCCTGGGGCTGGGGGGGGAGGGAGGATGACACCCTGGGGCTGGGAGGGGGAGAGGATGACACGCTGGGGCTGGGGGGGAGAGGATGACACCATGGGGCTGGGGGGGGAGAGGATGACACCCTGGGGCGGGGGGGGGGGGAGAGGATGACACCCTGATGCTAGGGGGACAGAGGATGACACGCTGGGGCAGGGGGGGAGAGGATGACACACTGGGGCTGGTGGGGGAGAGGATGACACACTGGGGCTGGGGGGGAGAGGATCACACGCTGGGGCTGGGGGAGAATGAGGATGACACGCTGGGGCTGGGGGGGGAGTGGATAACATGCTGGGGCAGAGGGGGGAGAATGAGGATGACACCCTGGGGCTGGGGGGGAGAATGAGGATGACACGCTGGGGCTGGGGGAGAGAATGAGGATGACATGCTGGGTCTGGGGGGGAGAGGATGACACCCTGGGTCTGGGGGGAGAGGATGACACCCTGGGGCTGGGGGGGGAGAGAATGACACCCTGGGGCTGGGGGGAAAGAGGATGACACCCTGGGGCTGGGGGGGAGAGGATGACACCCTGGGGCTGGGGGGGAGGATGACACCCTGGGGTAGGGGGGGGAGAGGATGACACGCTGGGGCTGGGGGGGAGAGAATGACATGCTGGGGCTGGGGGTGGAGAGGATGACATCCTGGGGCTGGGGGGGAGAGGATGACACGCTGGGGCTGGTGGGGAGAGGATGACGCCCTGGGGCTGGGGGGGAGAGGATGACACCCTGGGTCTGGGGGGCAGAGGATGACACCTTGGGGCTGGGGGGGGAGAGGATGACACCCTTGGACTGGGAGGGGAGAGGATGACATGCTGGGGCTGGGGGGGAGAGGATGACACCCTGGGTCTGGGGGGAGAGGATGACACCCTGGGGCTGGGGGGGGAGAGGATGACACCCTGGGGCTGGGGGGGAGAGGATGACACGCTGGGGCTGGGAGGGGGAGAGGATGACACGCTGGGGCTGGGGGGGAGAGGATGACACCCTGGGTCTGTTGGGGGAGAGGATTACACCATGGGGCTGGGGGGGGAGAGGATGACACGCTGGGGCTGGGGGGGAAGAATGAGGCTGACACACGGGCTGGATGGACAGGGTTTAATTACTGGGGGGGCAGTGAGGGGTGGTGAAAAAACAAGGCTGGGCAGCAGGACAGACACTGGATTTAATTACTGCTGGGGGAATGAGGGGTGGTGAAAAAATGTTGGGGTGCGGGGTGCCAGGAATGGTTGGGGGGTGGCCCAAAGCATATTCTTGCACCTGGGCCCACCACTCTCTAGTTCTGCCACTGGTGCCTCCGATAAGCCCCCGCTAGTCCCGACTCCCTCCCAACGAAGTCCTAACTAAGTAACATGCAGAGCTCAGGTCAGCGTGAAGCTTGAAATGGTGCAGAGTCCCCGGCGCCGCACATTTTATCGAGGCCAAACGTCACCCAAGTCTCACGAGAATCCGTAGTCGGCCGGGTGACGTTCGGCCTCGAGCTGGAATCCGAGTCAGGTGAGAACACCCAAACTTGAGCTCCGGTGTACTCAGATTCCACCTCTGAAGCTGAACCGCTCATATCTAATTGTCAGGGAGATTCCCTGAGGAGTCTAGCAATCTCCCTCACTGCACCTTACCCCCATTATGTACTTGTTATATTCTTGGGAAAAAAAAGAAATCAGAGATATATATACACATTCAAATGATATCATCAGTGCCATTTCCCTGCATTGGGTATAAGGCACATGATCCCTATGGCTACATGCATTTTCACATAAGGTTTCTTAATACCACTTATATGTAGGGATGTGCGCCGGACCATTTTTGCCGGATTTGGATTTGGTTCTAATTCGTCGTCCGGCTTTGGATTTGGATTTGCCAAACTGCGGTGACTGGCTTTGGATTTGGATTTGGATTTTTTTTACAAAAATTGACAAAAAAAAGCTAAAATCACATAAATTGGTCTTTTTTTTCTTCCTAGAGTATTATTAACCTCAATAACATTAATTTCCAGTCAATTTAGACCATATCACAGCTTATAATATTGTTTTCAACATTATTGGCCAAAGGTTGCAGTGAGCTGACTGGTTACTAAGCGACAAAGCAGCGGCACAACGACACAGACACCACAGTATAAAGCACATCTATGACACTTTGCCACACAGCAGTGGCAGAAATGAAAAGTAGTGCACCCACCCAGTGGGTACGGCCAGCAGAGTCACAGTACTTGTTTACATAGTGGGCTACGGCCCAAAGAGTCACAGTGCACAATCTTATTCACATTACACCGCACATGTGAATCAGGGCCTGATTCACATTACACCATAAAGTAGTGTCTCTTATTTATGTTACGACACACAGTAGTGCCCCTTTTACACAATGCCCACAGTAGTGCCCCTTTTACACAATGCCCACAGTAGCGGTGTCCCTTACACAATGCCCCCAGCAGTGGTGCCCCCTATGCAGTCCCCTTAGTAGTAGGGTCCCCTATACAGTGCCCCCAGTAGTATGCCCCCCAGTAGTATGCCCCCCATTAGCATGCCACCCAGTAGTATGCCCCCCATTAGCAGGCCCCCCAGTAGTATGCCCCCCATTAGCATGCCACCCAGTAGTATGCCCCCCATTAGCAGGCCCCCCAGTAGTATGCCCCCCATTAGCAGCCCCCCCAGTAGTATGGCCCCCCAGTAGTATGGCCCCCCCAGTAGTAGGCTGCCCCAGTAGCAGGCCCCCCTCAGTAGTAGGCTGCCCCAGTAGTAGCCCCCCTGTAGTATGGCCCCCCTGTTGTATGGCCCCCCCAGTAGTAGTATGCCCCCACAGTAGTATGGCCCCCCCAGTAGCAGGCCCCTCAGTAGTATGCCCCCCCAGTAGCGGACCCCCCCAGTAGTATAGCCTCCCCAGTAGCAGGCCCCTCAGTAGTATGGACGCCCAGTAGCAGACCCCCCCAGTTGTATAGCCCCCCCAGTAGCAGACCCCCCCAGTAGTATAGCCCCCCAGTAGCAGGCCCCCCCAGTAGCAGACCTCCCCAGTAGCAGACCCCCCCAGTAGCAGACCCCCCCAGTAGCGCCCCCGGCCCTTGCACAACTTTCACAAGTTAAAAAAAAAAAAAACTTACCTAATTCCTGATTCCCCGCTCCCGCGCCGTCCGCTCTGCTGAGCCTGTCACACACTGCGGAGGGAGCCGGAAGACGGAGCTCATGTGTGAGCTCCAGCCGGCTCCCTCCGTGCAGCAGCCAATGAGAGTCTGTGTGACTCTCATTGGCTGCTGTAACAAACACACAGCTGCCGCTGGCGGCTGTGTGTTTGTATCTGTGTAGGGCAGACCGCTATCACAGCGCTCTGCCCTACACAATAGGAGACCTGATGTCGGATTCTCTAGTGAGAATCCGACATCAGGCGGCCGCCGTTCGGCCCCGAACGGGGATCCGAGTCAGGCGGTGAACACCCGACTCGGATCCCCAATGTTCGGAGCGGTTCGGATTCCACAGAATCCGAACCGCTCATCTCTACTTATATGGAACCACATATAAAACACAATACATGAGCAAGCCCTAAAAGTATCAGTGTGTTTTCATCAACAAATAGATCTTACTGACTGCTTTTGGGCTCGTTTACATTTGGATGTAAGTCAGTTATATGACACGCCTCTCAGATGTAGCAGTACACGCCCATCACATGTATGACACGCCTCTCAGATGTAGCAGTACACGCCCATCACATGTATGACACGCCTCTCAGATGTAGCAGTACACGTCTATCACATGTATGACACGCCTCTCAGATGTAGCAGTACACGCCCATCACATGTATGACACGCCTCTCAGATGTAGCAGTACACGTCTATCAAATGTATGACACGTCTCTCAGATGTAGCAGTACACTCCCACTTTACTGCCGCGCTCATAGGTGCTGCTTTCACAATCTCCTTGAAATGCTTTTTAGAAGGCAAGTCTGTCGCTGTGGCAAGCTCAGAAGGTGCATTAAAGACTTCCTCTAGACCGGTGGCTCTCAACTCCAACCAATAAAGTTCCCCCAACAAGTCATGATTTGAGGATCTCTGCCTGTTGAAACAGGTGGGATAATTACTGACACAGCAACATAGACAAAATCTCCTCTGCATGATTAAAGAAATCCACAAAATATGGCCTGTTGGAGTCACTTGAGGACTGGCGTTGCATACGCGCACGCAGGGGGGGTTTCTGAGTACTTGGAAACCCCTCTGGCTGCCACTGCATCACCATGCAGCTGAAGGATTTTTTTTTGTTTTTCATCATAATGAAAAGGAGCAACAGGAGGTCAGACAACGAGAAAGCTGCCTGCACAGTGCCCGCCCACATTGACATCCATCCATCCATTGGCTCAGCCATCGCGGAGAACAGAAAGGCAGAAGGGGGCAGGGTGGGGGTAGCTCCTCCCATCCTGCAGCTCCTCCCATCCTGCTCCTCCTGCCATTCTGTTCTCCTCGGCCAAGTACAAACTGCATGACAGCAAGAAGAGGTCAGTCATTGTACAGGGGCTTTTGTACTGGGCTACAGAGGGTTAATCTGCACGGCGCAGGGGGGATTCTCACCTCCACCATCTGGGACCGAGGCACATGAAGATACACATGAGTCAGCTGGTGCAGTCTGCACACTGCGGAGTCTTCTGCAGAGCTCCTCCCTGCTGCCTGGCTGTGTCACAGAACGGGCTACTCTGCCTCTGGAAGCAGCAAATGTAAAATGACATCTATAAGTAAGATGCTTGTAATTTGGTTGTTCCAATAGCTGCTCCTAATGCACAGGGGAGGCACAGTATGCACAGGCACAAGCAGGGATCCCCATTCCTACACAATCAGACGCAGACCCCTCCTCCCAGACTGTAACCAAATGCAGAGCAGCAACAGGTACCTGCAGCTTTCTCCCAGCAGTCTCAGCCCCATTCATGATGTGGAATTGACTCCAGTCCAAAATGTTCCCCATTCAGTTTTTCACTCTCCCACCCCCTGCCAACCTGCATGAAATCATTGGGGAATGGGGGAGGGGGGGGTTGTGACTAGTGTCTGTCAGTGTCTGGCTGAGGTGTAATTGTCACCTATCATACATGTTACTAACTTACATGCAGCTAAAGGTGGAGCCATGTCCTAACTTGCTCCAAAGTCTGTGTGTTCCCCTACACCAGCTACCTGACCACTCCATACCCACCCAATTCTAATCTGCATCACCTCCCTGACACTTTCATAGCCTGCACTACTTCTCTGCATCACTTCCCTGACTCCTGCATTACCCCCTGGGCCCTTGCCCCACAATACCCAACACTACTTCTCTGCATCACTTCCCTGGCTCCTGCATTACCCCCTGGGCCCTCGCCCCACTATACCCAACACTACCTCTCTGCATCACTTCCCTGACTCCTGCATTACCCCCTGGGCCCTCGCCCCACTATACCCAACACTACCTCTCTGCATCACTTCCCTGACTCCTGCATTACCCCCCGGGGCACTTGCCCCACTATACCCAACACTACTTCTCTGCATCACTTCCCTGACTCCTGCATTACCCCCTGGGCCCTCGCCCCACTATACCCAACACTACCTCTCTGCATCACTTCCCTGACTCCTGCATTACCCCCTGGGCCCTCGCCCCACTATACCCAACACGACCTCTCTGCATCACTTCCCTGATTCCTGCATTACCCCCCGGGCCCTCGCCCCACTATACCCAACACTACTTCTCTGTATCACTTCCCTGACTCCTGCATTACCCCCCGGGGCCCTCGCCCCACTATACCAAACACTACCTCTCTGCATCACTTCCCTGACTCCTGCATTACCCCCCGGGGCCCTCGCCCCACTATACCCAACACTACCTCTCTGCATCACTTCCCTGACTCCTGCATTACCCCCCGGGGCCCTCGCCCTACTATACACAACACTACCTCTCTGCATCACTTCCATGACTCCTGCATTACCCCCTGGGCCCTCGCCCCACTATACCCAACACTACCTCTCTGCATCACTTCCCTGACTCCTGCATTACCCCCCGGGGCCCTCGCCCCACTATACCCAACACTACTTCTCTGCATCACTTCCCTGACTCCTGCATTACCCCCCGGGGCCCTCGCCCCACTATACCCAACACTACTTCTCTGCATCACTTCCCTGACTCCTGCATTACCCCCCGGGGCCCTCGCCCCACTATACACAAAACTACCTCTCTGCATCACTTCCATGACTCCTGCATTACCCCCTAGGCCCTCGCCCCACTATACCCAACACTACCTCTCTGCATCACTTCCCTGACTCCTGCATTACCCCCCGGGGCCCTCGCCCCACTATACCCAACACTACTTCTCTGCATCACTTCCCTGACTCCTGCATTACCCCCCGGGGCCCTCGCCCCACTATACCCAACACTACCTCTCTGCATTACATAATTGATGTTTCCCTTCTAAATAGCACTACATCACGTAGCCCTAAATAATTGACCCTCCATACCTAGCACTACTACACAGATCACTCCATATCAAGCAGTGCACCTTCTTCTTCCAATTTTCCAGATAAAGCAAGGTGCTGGGTCTTAGTCATAAACCAATCATAATTCAGCTTTTCTGCCCAGAAAGGCAAAGTTATCTTCAAGCAATTTTCTATAACTTGGTTCAGTTAGCGACAAGTTTAATTGATGAAAAAAAAAAATTGTGACCATCTTCAGTTGTCATAGTGTATTTGGGGCTAAATAGCCTGATATACATACAACAACTAGTGTGGGGAGGTAGTGTAGTTATATAGTGTGGGGATGTAGTGTAGTTATATAGTGTGGGGATGTAGTGTAGTTATATAGTGTGGGGAGGTAGTGTAGTTATATAGTGTAGGGAGGTAGTGTAGTTATATAGTGTGGGGAGGTAGTGTAGTTATATAGTGTGGGGAGGTAGTGTAGTTATATAGTGTGGGGAGGTAGTGTAGTTATATAGTGTGGGGATGTAGTGTAGTTATATAGTGTGGGGAGGTAGTGTAGTTATATAGTGTGGGGAGGTAGTGTAGTTATATAGTGTGGGGAGGTAGTGTAGTTATATAGTGTGGAGAGGTAGTGTAGGTATATATAGTGTGGGGAGGTAGTGTAGTTATATAGTGTAGGGAGGTAGTATAGTTATATAGTGTGGGGAGGTAGTGTAGTTATATAGTGTGGGGATGTAGTGTAGTTATATAGTGTAGGGAGGTAGTGTAGTTATATATTGTGGGGATGTAGTGTAGTTATATAGTGTGGGGATGTAGTGTAGTTATATAGTGTGGGGAGGTAGTGTAGTTATATAGTGTGGGGGGGTAGTGTAGTTATATAGTGTAGGGAGGTAGTGTAGTTATATAGTGTGGGGAGGTAGTGTAGTTATATAGTGTGGGGAGGTAGTGTAGTTATATAGTGTGGGGAGGTAGTGTAGTTATATAGTGTGGGGATGTAGTGTAGTTATATAGTGTGGGGAGGTAGTGTAGTTATATAGTGTGGGGATGTAGTGTAGTTATATAGTGTGGGGAGGTAGTGTAGTTATATAGTGTAGGGAGGTAGTGTAGGTATATATAGTGTGGGGAGGTAGTGTAGGTATATATAGTGTGGGGAGGTAGTGTAGTTATATAGTGTGGGGAGGTAGTGTAGTTATATAGAGTGGGGAGGTAGTGTAGTTATATAGTGTGGGGAGGTAGTGTAGGTATATATAGTGTGGGGATGTAGTGTAGTTATATAGTGTGGGGAGGTAGTGTAGTTATATAGTGTGGGGAGGTAGTGTAGTTATATAGTGTAGGGAGGTAGTGTAGGTATATATAGTGTGGGGAGGTAGTGTAGTTATATAGTGTAGGGAGGTAGTGTAGTTATATAGTGTGGGGAGGTAGTGTAGTTATATAGTGTGGGGAGGTAGTGTAGTTATATAGTGTGGGGATGTAGTGTAGTTATATAGTGTAGGGAGGTAGTGTAGGTATATATAGTATAGGGAGGTAGTGTAGGTATATATAGTGTGGGGAGGTAGTGTAGTTATATAGTGTGGGGAGGTAGTGTAGTTATATAGTGTGGGGAGGTAGTGTAGTTATATAGTGTGGGGAGGTAGTGTAGGTATATATAGTGTGGGGAGTTAGTGTAGTTATATAGTGTGGGGAGGTAGTGTAGTTATATAGTGTGGGGAGGTAGTGTAGTTATATAGTGTGGGGATGTAGTGTAGTTATATAGTGTAGGGAGGTAGTGTAGGTATATATAGTGTAGGGAGGTAGTGTAGGTATATATAGTGTGGGGAGGTAGTGTAGTTATATAGTGTGGGGAGGTAGTGTAGTTATATAGTGTGGGGAGGTAGTGTAGTTATATAGTGTGGGGAGGTAGTGTAGGTATATATAGTGTGGGGAGGTAGTGTAGTTATATAGTGTGGGGATGTAGTGTAGTTATATAGTGTAGGGAGGTAGTGTAGGTATATATAGTGTGGGGAGGTAGTGTAGTTATATAGTGTAGGGAGATAGTGTAGTTATATAGTGTAGGGAGGTAGTGTAGTTATATAGTGTAGGGAGGTAGTGTAGTTATATAGTGTGGGGATGTAGTGTAGTTATATAGTGTAGGGAGGTAGTGTAGTTATATAGTGTAGGGAGGTAGTGTAGTTATATAGTGTAGGGAGGTAGTGTAGTTATATAGTGTGGGGATGTAGTGTAGTTATATAGTGTGGGGAGGTAGTGTAGGTATATATAGTGTGGGGAGGTAGTGTAGTTATATAGTGTGGGGAGGTAGTGTAGCTATATAGTGTGGGGAGGTAGTGTAGGTATATATAGTGTGGGGATGTAGTGTAGTTATATAGTGTGGGGAGGTAGTGTAGTTATATAGTGTGGGGAGGTAGTGTAGTTATATAGTGTGGGGAAGTAGTGTAGTTATATAGTGTAGTTATATAGTGTAGGGAGGTAGTGTAGGTATATATAGTGTAGGGAGGTAGTATAGTTATATAGTGTGGAGAGGTAGTGTAGGTATATATAGTGTAGGGAGGTAGTGTAGTTATATAGTGTGGGGAGGTAGTGTAGTTATATAGTGTGGGGAGGTAGTGTAGTTATATAGTGTAGGGAGGTAGTGTAGGTATATATAGTGTAGGGAGGTAGTGTAGTTATATAGTGTGGGGAGGTAGTGTAGTTATATAGTGTGGGGAGGTAGTGTAGTTATATAGTGTAGGGAGGTAGTGTAGGTATATATAGTGTGGGGAGGTAGTGTAGTTATATAGTGTGGGGATGTAGTGTAGTTATATAGTGTGGGGAGGTAGTGTAGTTATATAGTGTAGGGAGGTAGTGTAGGTATATATAGTGTGGGGATGTAGTGTAGTTATATAGTGTAGGGAGGTAGTGTAGGTATATATAGTGTAGGGAGGTAGTATAGTTATATAGTGTGGAGAGGTAGTGTAGGTATATATAGTGTAGGGAGGTAGTGTAGTTATATAGTGTGGGGAGGTAGTGTAGTTATATAGTGTGGGGAGGTAGTGTAGTTATATAGTGTAGGGAGGTAGTGTAGGTATATATAGTGTGGGGAGGTAGTGTAGTTATATAGTGTGGGGATGTAGTGTAGTTATATAGTGTGGGGAGGTAGTGTAGTTATATAGTGTAGGGAGGTAGTGTAGGTATATATAGTGTAGGGAGGTAGTATAGTTATATAGTGTGGAGAGGTAGTGTAGGTATATATAGTGTGGGGATGTAGTGTAGTTATATAGTGTGGGGAGGTAGTGTAGGTATATATAGTGTAGGGAGGTAGTGTAGGTATATATAGTGTAGGGAGGTAGTATAGTTATATAGTGTGGAGAGGTAGTGTAGGTATATATAGTGTAGGGAGGTAGTGTAGGTATATATAGTGTGGGGATGTAGTGTAGTTATATAGTGTAGGGAGGTAGTGTAGGTATATATAGTGTAGGGAGGTAGTGTAGGTATATATAGTGTGGGGATGTAGTTTAGTTATATAGTGTGGGGAGGTAGTGTAGTTATATAGTGTGGGGAGGTAGTGTAGGTATATATAGTGTGGGGATGTAGTGTAGTTATATAGTGTAGGGAGGTAGTGTAGTTATATAGTGTGGGGAGGTAGTGTAGTTATATAGTGTGGGGATGTAGTGTAGGTATATATAGTGTAGGGAGGTAGTGTAGGTATATATAGTGTGGGGATGTAGTGTAGTTATATAGTGTAGGGAGGTAGTGTAGGTATATATAGTGTGGGGATGTAGTGTAGTTATATAGTGTAGGGAGGTAGTGTAGTTATATAGTGTAGGGAGATAGTGTAGTTATATAGTGTAGGGAGGTAGTGTAGGTATATATAGTGTGGGGAGGTAGTGTAGGTATATATAGTGTGGGGAGGTAGTGTAGTTATATAGTGTGGGGATGTAGTGTAGTTATATAGTGTGGGGAGGTAGTGTAGTTATATAGTGTGGGGAGGTAGTGTAGTTATATAGTGTGGGGATGTAGTGTAGTTATATAGTGTGGGGAGGTAGTGTAGTTATATAGTGTGGGGAGGTAGTGTAGTTATATAGTGTAGGGACGTAGTGTAGGTATATATAGTGTGGGGAGGTAGTGTAGTTATATAGGACCTCATTCAGAGTCGGTTGTAAGCGGCTGCTCGGTCGTACGCCTAACGACCGCAAAACTGAAAAAGAAAGCGATCGCACGGCCGGTCAGTCGTAACCAAAGTGACGCCCATACGTGAACAATGCACCTCCTCTAGCTAGCGAGTGATAGCAGTTAGCGATCGAGTCAGTCACTGTCAGTCGTTGTCAGTCGCTGTATCTTAATTTTCTTCTGATAGTTGCGGCCGCTTGCGTTGTGTGCAAATCACTCCAAAAATTACCAAAAAAACACATAGAATAAGCCGTCCCCATGAAATAGATTTATTCTTATTATTCTCTAATGCAAACGCATCTGAATCAATTACATGCCAATTAGCAGTGTTATTAGCTACAACAAACGATTATTGGCTGCTTGCATTGTGTGGCTCAAAAGAGAAACATCACTCCTAACATCAGTAACATTCAATAGTATCAATTGTACTCTGGGTCCTGATAGAGCACGTACCCAACCTCAAGCTGTAAGATCAGCCAGGCCTCTAACCTGCTCGCAGAGTGACGTTTTACTACTTCCGGCCTTCTATGTCGGTCGTAGCAGGTAATTTATGTACGCCCCTAAAACGCCCTGAAAACGGTGAGGAATGCCTGCGTTTCATGTCAATCAACTCTCGGAAGCCACTTCCTGCTCGTAAGCCGTACGGTCTACAGCATATTTGGATCGCAAAGCCTCGAACACACACATGCGCACAACTAACCGTACGCATGGCTGGTTCAGAAACATCGGATGCGTACGACCGAGCGGCCGCTTACGACTGGCTCTGAATGAGGTCCATAGTGTGGGGAGGTAGTGTAGGTATATATAGTGTGGGAAGCTTGTGCAGTGATATAGTGCATGAATGTATCATAGTGATGTAGTATGGGGAGATAGCATTGTGAAGTAGTGTGGAGAGATAGCGTAGTGATGTAGTATGGGGAGATAGCGTAGTGATGTAGTGTGGGGAGATAGCGTAGTGATGTAGTGTGGGGAGATAGCGTAGTGATGTAGTGTGGGGAGATAGCGTAGTGATGTAGTGTGGGGAGATAGCGTAGTGATGTAGTGTGGGGAGATAGCGTAGTGATGTAGTGTGGGGAGATAGCGTAGTAATGTAGTATGGGGAGTTAGCGTAGTGATGTAGTATGGGGAGATAGCGTAGTGATGTAGTGTGGGGAGATAGCGTAGTGATGTAGTATGGGGAGTTAGCGTAGTGATGTAGTATGGGGAGATAGCGTAGTGATGTAGTGTGGGGAGATAGCATAGTGATGTAGTTTGGGGAGTTAGCGTAGTGATGTAGTATGGGGAGATAGCGTAGTGATGTAGTTTGGGGAGTTAGCTTAGTGATGTAGTAAAGGGAGATAGCGTAGTGATGTAGTATGGGGAGATAGCGTAGTGATGTAGTGTGGAGAGGTAGCATTGTGATGTAGTGTGGGGAGATAGCGTAGTGATGTAGTGTGGGGAGATAGCGTAGTGATGTAGTGTGGGGAGATAGCGTAGTGATGTAGTGTGGGGAGATAGCATTGTGAAGTAGTGTGGAGAGATAGCGTAGTGATGTAGTGTGGGGAGATAGCGTAGTGATGTAGTGTGGGGAGGTAGCGTAGTGATGTAGTATGGGGAGATAGCATTGTGAAGTAGTGTGGAGAGATAGCGTAGTGATGTAGTATGGGGAGATAGCGTAGTGATGTAGTATGGGGAGACAGCGTAGTGATGTAGTGTGGAGAGACAGCGTAGTGATGTAGTGTGGGGAGATAGCGTAGTGATGTAGTGTGGGGAGATAGCGTAGTGATGTAGTGTGGGGAGATAGCATTGTGAAGTAGTGTGGAGAGATAGCGTAGTGATGTAGTGTGGGGAGATAGCGTAGTGATGTAGTGTGGGGAGATAGCGTAGTGATGTAGTATGGGGAGATAGCGTAGTGATGTAGTATGGGGAGATAGCGTAGTGATGTAGTGTGGGGAGATAGCGTAGTGATGTAGTGTGGGGAGATAGCATTGTGAAGTAGTGTGGAGAGATAGCGTAGTGATGTGGTGTGGAGAGACAGCGTAGTGATGTAGTGTGGGGAGATAGCGTAGTAATGTAGTGTGGGGAGATAGCATTGTGATGTAGTATGGGGAGATAGCGTAGTGATGTGGTGTGGAGAGACAGCGTAGTGATGTAGTGTGGGGAGATAGCGTAGTGATGTAGTGTGGGGAGATAGCATTGTGATGTAGTATGGGGAGATAGCGTAGTGATGTAGTGTGGGGAGATAGCGTAGTGATGTAGTGTGGGGAGATAGCATTGTGATGTAGTATGGGGAGATAGCGTAGTGATGTAGTGTGGGGAGATAGCGTAGTGATGTAGTGTGGAGAGATAGCGTAGTGATGTAGTATGGGGAGATAGCGTAGTGATGTAGTATGGGGAGATAGCGTAGTGATGTAGTATGGAGAGATAGCGTAGTGATGTAGTATGGGGAGATAGCGTAGTGATGTAGTATGGAGAGATAGCGTAGTGATGTAGTATGGGGAGATAGCGTAGTGATGTAGTATTTGGAGATAGCGTAGTGATGTAGTATGGGGAGATAGCGTAGTGATGTAGTATGGGGAGATAGCGTAGTGATGTAGTATGGGGAGATAGCGTAGTGATGTAGTATGGAGAGATAGCGTAGTGATGTAATATGGAGAGATAGCGTAGTGATGTAGTATGGGGAGATAGCGTAGTGATGTAGTATGGGGAGATAGCGTAGTGATGTAGTATTTGGAGATAGCGTAGTGATGTAGTATGGGGAGATAGCGTAGTGATGTAGTATGGGGAGACAGCGTAGTGATGTAGTGTGGGGAGATAGCATTGTGAAGTAGTATGGAGAGATAGCGTAGTGATGTAGTATTTGGAGATAGCGTAGTGATGTAGTATGGGGAGATAGCGTAGTGATGTAGTATGGGGAGATAGCGTAGTGATGTAGTATGGAGAGATAGCATTGTGAAGTAGTATGGAGAGATAGCGTAGTGATGTAGTATTTGGAGATAGCGTAGTGATGTAGTATGGGGAGATAGCGTAGTGATGTAGTATGGGGAGATAGCGTAGTGATGTAGTATGGGGAGATAGCGTAGTGATGTAGTATGGAGAGATAGCGTAGTGATGTAGTGTGGGGAGATAGCGTAGTGATGTAGTATGGGGAGATAGCGTAGTGATGTAGTATGGGGAGATAGCGTAGTGATGTAGTATGGGGAGATAGCGTAGTGATGTAGTATGGAGAGATAGCATTGTGAAGTAGTATGGAGAGACTGCGGTGTCTGTTAGTGTATGTGTGTGTCTGTGTCAGAGTGTGTGGTTCTGTATTCGGTATTTGGAAACCCCCCTTTCAAAATCCTGCGTTTGCCACTGCTCTAGATTGTAAGCCCTTGTGGACAGGGTCTTCTCCTTCATGTATTTTCTAAATGATTATATAATCTATCTAGCACTATAATTATGTATTTACTGTATGTAAAATTTAGTAATTATTTATACTACTTTGTGCTTATGTAATTTTCTGTTAGTCCTATCCCATCATACGGCTTTCTGGAATCCTTGTTACACCTTGTAAAGAAATGATACATGGGATATTTGGGAATAGGCTTCCTTAAGGCCCCTATACATCAGAGATTGATTGCAGCAATCGTGCAATTTGCAATCGATTGTGTATAAAAATCTTTCCCTTTTTCAATCGATTGTGGCAATTCTGCAATCGTTTGAAAAAGGGAAAGATTTATATACACAATCGATTGCAAATTGCATGATTGCTGCAATCAATCTCTGATGTACAATATGGGGGCCTTTAAACAGGAGTGAATATAACCTAAATCAGGGGTAGCCAACCTCGGTCCTTGAGAGCTACTGTAATAACAGTTCACATTTTCCAGCCCACCTAGCTGGTGCACAGGTGTAGTTATTACTCACTAACACATTTGAAAAGAGGTGGAGCTAATTATTTCACTTGCGATTCAGTGAGACCTGGAAAACATGCTCTGTTGTTAGCTCTCGAGGACCAGGGTTGGTTACCCCTGACCTAAATGAATAACTGTGCACCTCACATGATTGTGGCTCTCTGTGTAACACTACTAGGGGTATATTTACTAAAGTGAGAGTTTTAGAAGTGGAGATGTTGTCCATAACAACCGATCAGATTCTTCTAGAAGGGGCTAGATAAATACGTAGACTCTGATTGCTTGTTATGGGCAACATCTCCACTTTTAAATATCTGCACTTTAGTAAATATACCCCCTAGTGTGACTTACTGTATGCAATAAAACATATATCTATCTCATATCTATCCATCTATCTACCTATATCATATCTATCTATCTATCTATCTATCTATCTCATATCTATCTATCTCATATCTATCTATCTATCTCATATTTATCTCTCTCATATCTATCTCACACTTTGATACATTGTTTTATGATTGCAAACTGTCACAAATGAAGCTGGGTTCTCTTATTTACAGGAAAATGTCTTATTACAGAAGCTACTGCTCCTCTCACACAACAGCCAGGATCAACTAGAGCCCCCAAATATGACATGCCGCCAATTAAATGTTTTTGCTTATATTAGCTCGTTTCAGACGTGTCAGATACCAGCGAGATTCAGGAAAGGTTTAGATGAAGAGGGCAGAAGGTCTGGCTACATAATAGCTCATAGTGAATGGAAATATTGTGATATCTACTAATATCTATGGGAGATGACAGGATGTATCATCTACTCGAGCAATGGGTGGTCCTAGGGCTGCAAGCAGCCATGATTCATGTTACCTGCAGCCCAGCTCCTTCCTTTATCCTTTATGGGCAGATTCACTTGTTATAGTCTGTGACACGTTTGCAATGTTGTTACAGATAGGTGATTCTTCCTTTGCTTAAATTGTTTTAAATGATAAGAATAGATATATAGAAAGTCTATATGACAAGACATACCTCTATCATGGTGAAACGCGTCGGGTGATATATATTTGTTGGCTGTCTTCATTTGGACATATTCAGAGAAGCAGAATATTCTCTCTACAATGTGCGTACATTATTGTATGTATTTGTTGGTATGTCAATACCTAAAGACGGTTACACTATGTGCTCTTGTTCATTTTATTCTATATATTGCAGCTGTTAATAAAAGCAGAATTCCTGCTGCTGGGACCACTTGTGGGATCATTTTGGATATCAGATAAGCCTTTATACTATTAAATTTTGTACGGGTTCACTTTATATGATCTTTTAGTACTTTTGGTGTTTACTATTTATTATTGCACTAGGAGGTTCACCTGTCTTTTCTGTCTTTCAGACTTTGATGTTAATTCAGATGAGGAGCATTGCCGTCCTGTACATATGGATTTTCCTATTCACTTAAATTACACTTTTTGGAATGTTTTGTACATTTATACTTTGCTTACTTTATTTGCATTTATTTACATTGTCTCTTGGATTGTATACACATTGCTAGCACTACAGTAATTATTTTTGTTTTCAGGATACTTGAATATGTGTGTGTGTGTATATATATATATATATATATATATACTGTATATATCTATCTATCTATCTATCTATCTATATATATATATATATATATTAGGGGTGTGCACCGGCCACTTTTCGTGTTTTGGTTTTGGATCTGGATCTTTCTTCGTGTTTTGGATCTGGATTGGTTTTGCCAAAACCACCCTTCCGTGTTTTGGGTTCTGGGTTTTGTGTTTTGGATCTGTATTTTTTTGAAAAAAAGCATAAAAACAGCTAAAATCACAGAATTTGTAGGTTTTTCTGCTCCTATGCTATTATTAACCTCAATAACCTTAATTTCCACTCATTTCCAGTCTATTCTGAATACCTCACACCTCACAATAGTGTTTTTATGTCCAAAAGGTTGCACCGAGGTAGCTGGATGACTATGCTAAGCGACACGAGTGGGCGGCACAAACACGTGACCCATCTAGGCGTGAAACTGCAGTGGCAGACAGGATGGCATTGAAAAACTAGGCCCCAAACTGTACATAATGCAAAGAAAAAAAAGAGGTGCAAGATGGAATTGTCCTTGGGCCCTCCCACCCACCCTTATGTTGTATAAACAGGACATGCACACTTTAACAAACCAATCATTTCAGCGCCAGGGTCTGCCACACAACTGTGGCTGAAATTATTGGTTCGTTTGGGCCCCCACAAAACAAGCTGGCAATTAATCTGTCCCTGCACAAACTGGCTCTACGGAGGCAAGAAGTCGTCCTCATCCTCCTCATCCACAGATTCCTCACCCTCTTCAGTGTTATGTACATCCTCATCCTCACAGAGTATTAATTCGTCCCTGCTGGAACCACAGGTCCCTCTGTACGTTCTGGAGGCTGGTCTCCCTGGAAGAGTTGATCATTCATTTTATGAACATCATCTTCTCCACATTTTGTGGAAGCAACCTCCTACGCCTTTCGCTAACAAGGTTCCCGGCTGCACTAAACACTCTTTCGGAGTACACACTGGAGGGGGGGCAACTCAGGTAAAATAGAGCCAGTTTGTACAGGGACCTCCAAATTGCTTCTTTTTCCTGCCAGTACAGGTACGGACTGTCTGACATGCCTACTTGGATGCTGTCACCGATGTAATCCTTTAACAGACAGACGCACGCTTGTCGCTGCTGCTTTGAGGATTCAAGTGCGGCTACAGCCCACACAATTCACAAAGACAGAAAAAAAAAAAGAATATTTTTATTGTTTGTGGAGCACACTTTGAGGGTTACACCACCCTCTAACAGACAGACGCACGCTTGTCGCTGCTGCTTTGAGGATGCAAGTGCGGCTACAGCCCACACAATTCACAAAGACAGAAAAAAGAAGAAGAATATTTTTATTCTTTGTGTAGCACACTTTGAGGGTGTCACCACCCTTTAACAGACAGACGCACGCTTGTCGCTGCTGCTTTAAGGATGCAGGTGCGGCTACAGCCCACACAATTCACAAAGACAGAAAAAAGAAGAATATTTTTATTGTTTGTGTAGCACACTTTGAGGGTGTCACCACCCTTTAACAGACAGACGCACGCTTGTCGCTGCTGCTTTGAGGATGCAAGTGCGGCTACATCGCACACAAGTCACAAACACATTAAAAAAATATTTTTTTATTTTGTGGAGCACTTTGAGAGTTACACCACCCTTTAACAGACAGACGCACGCTTGTCGCTGCTGCTTTAAGGATGCAGGTGCGGCTACAGCCCACACAATTCACAAAGACAGAAAAAAGAAGAATATTTTTATTGTTTGTGTAGCACACTTTGAGGGTGTCACCACCCTTTAACAGACAGACGCACGCTTGTCGCTGCTGCTTTGAGGATGCAAGTGCGGCTACATCGCACACAAGTCACAAACACATTTAAAAATTTTTTTTGATTTTTTGGAGCACTTTGAGAGTTACAACACCCTTTAACAGACAGACGCACGCTTGTCGCTGCTGCTTTGAGGATGCAAGTGCGGCTACAGCCCACACAATTCACAAAGACAGAAAAAAAAAGAACAATATTTTAATTGTTTGTGTAGCACACTTTGAGGGTGTCACCACCCTTTAACAGACAGACGCACACTTGTCGCTGCTGCTTTAAGGATGCAGGTGCGGCTACAGCCCACACATTTCACAAAGACAGAAAAAAAAAGAACAATATTTTAATTGTTTGTGTAGCACACTTTGAGGGTGTCACCACCCTTTAACAGACAGACGCACGCTTGTCGCTGCTGCTTTGAGGATGCAGGTGGAATCTAGACGGGATTTGGAACCGAGGACACACTACCTCCATCAATTGTCTAAATCCCACTGCACTAATGTCGGATACCGGACGCACGTCTAACACCAACATAGCAGTCAAGGCCTCAGTTATACGTTTTGCTTCAGGATGACTGCTGTCGTACTTCATCCTCATCGCTAGGGACTGTTGGAGGGTCAATTGTTTAGTAAAAGTAGTGATGTTCCTACTTCCTCTCTGGGATGATGAACAACTCCCAGCAGCAGCAACAGCACTAGTAGGAAGTGGTTCTTGATCTTTCCCTATTTTATTTTTATCAGAGAAAGTTTGGTCCTCCATTTATGTTATATTGATATATATACGTGCGGCTAAAGCGCACACAAACACAGAAAATATTTTTTTATTTTTGCTGGAGAGTAGTGCACTTTGTGGGTTACACCACCCTTTAAGAAATGAGCCAGCCGGCTCTTTACTTATGGGACACAGGCGCACGCTTGGCGCTGCTCCTTTGTTGATGCACGTGCAGCCACAGTGCACACAAGTCACAAACACAGAAAATATATATTTTTTTGGTTTGGAGTGTACTTTGGGGGTTACAGAACCCTTTAACGGTCAAGCCAGCCGGCCCTTTACTTATGACACAGGCGCACGCTTGGCACTACTTTGTTGATGCACGTGCGGCTACTGCGCACACAATTCACAAACACAGAAAATAATTTTTTTTCGTTTGGACTGGAGTGTACTTTGGGGGTTACAGCACCCTTTAACGGTCAAGCCAGCCGGCCCTTTACTTATGACACAGGCGCACGCTTGGCACTACTTTGTTGATGCACGTGCGGCTACTGCGCACACAATTCACAAACACAGAAAATAAATTTTTTTTTGGTTTGGACTGGAGTGTACTTTGGGGGTTACAGCACCCTTTAACGGTCAAGCCAGCTGGCCCTTTACTTATGACACAGGCGCACGCTTGGCACTACTTTGTTGATGCACGTGCGGCTACTGCGCACACAATTCACAAACACAGAAAATAATTTTTTTTCGTTTGGACTGGAGTGTACTTTGGGGGTTACAGCACCCTTTAACGGTCAAGCCAGCCGGCCCTTTACTTATGACAGGCGCACGCTTGGCACTACTTTGTTGATGCACGTGCGGCTACTGCGCACACAATTCACAAACACAGAAAATAATTTTTTTTTTTGTTTGGACTGGAGTGTACTTTCGGGGGTTACAGCACCCTTAACGGTCAAGCCAGCCGGCCCTTTACTTATGACACAGGCGCACGCTTGGCACTACTTTGTTGATGCACGTGCGGCTACTGCGCACACAATTCACAAACACAGAAAATAAATTTTTTTTTGGTTTGGACTGGAGTGTACTTTCGGGGGTTACAGCACCCTTAACGGTCAAGCCAGCCGGCCCTTTACTTATGACACAGGCGCACGCTTGGCACTACATTGTTGATGCACGTGCGGCTACTGCGCACACAATTCACAAACACAGAAAATAATTTTTTTTTTGGTTTGGACTGGAGTGTACTTTCGGGGGTTACAGCACCCTTAACGGTCAAGCCAGCCGGCCCTTTACTTATGACACAGGCGCACGCTTGGCACTACTTTGTTGATGCACGTGCGGCTACTGCGCACACAATTCACAAACACAGAAAATAATTTTTTTTTTGGTTTGGACTGGAGTGTACTTTCGGGGGTTACAGCACCCTTAACGGTCAAGCCAGCCGGCCCTTTACTTATGACACAGGCGCACGCTTGGCACTACTTTGTTGATGCACGTGCGGCTACTGCGCACACAATTCACAAACACAGAAAATAATTTTTTTTTGGTTTGGACTGGAGTGTACTTTCGGGGGTTACAGCACCCTTTAACGGTCAAGCCAGCCGGCCCTTTACTTATGACACAGGCGCACGCTTGGCACTACTTTGGTGATGCACATGCGGCTACTGCGCACACAATTCACAAACACAGAAAATATATTATTTTTTTAGCACTTGGGGGGAGCACCCCTGATGGACAGAGCACCCCCTGGACAACACTACAGCACCTCTTTAGGACTGGGACACTGCACAGGACTTTGGAGTGGACACAGCCCCTATGGAGAACTGACTGCACAACACAGTCCAGCCAGCCCCTATGGACTTTGAAGTAGTGGACACAGCCCCTATTAACAACAGCAGCACAGCACAACACAGCCAGCCCCTATGGACTTTGAAGTAGTGGACAACAGCAGCACTACACTACACTACACTACACAGCCCTAACTCCCACCCTCCCTCTTCACTGTCCACAGCCGAGTGAGAAAATGGCGCCGACGTGGGTACCTTATATAGGATCCAAAACCCGCGAGACTCGGAAGGCGGGAAGATGACGTTTTGCCTCGATTTCAGAATCCGAGTCAGGCGGGAAAAGTCGAGCCTGACTCGGATCGGACTCGGATCGGGGGGGCTCGGGGGGGTTCGGATTTCAGAAATCCGAACCCGCTCACCCCTAATATATATATATATACAGTATATGCATACACACACACTGTACATAGCTATCTATCTTTATTAGAGATGAGCGTTTCGGTTTTCCTGAAAATTGAACACACCTGCACTATTGAGCTCCGAGTTTAACTGAGTCCCAGCTCGAATCACTTTGGAATTCCAAAAAGGTCCAAGTCGCGACTCGAGCATTCTTGCCAAGTTCAGAACTCAGATCTGAAAACCGTATCTCCCGTATTTTGGATGTAAAAAGAATATATATATATATATATATATATATATATATATATATACTGTATTGTGGCTAACATTGTGATCAAAAGAAGCAAATGTGTCAGTTCTAAGCATTGTTTGAAAAGCGTGTGCGTTTGTGTCCTCTGTGCCGCACAGTGGTCATACGGTTTGATACTGTGCCTGCAGATGATGTTCTGACATATATACATGACTGTCTCGCCCAGATAATGTCATGTCAGTCACTGGTTATTGTCAGTCAGATCTGTCGTGCTTGGCAGTACAATGTCAACAGGTGTGCGCTAATTTGCCTGGGCAGGGGGCCTCATTACAGGGCCGTCCAGCTTTCTAAAAGAGACATTTTCAGTGCTGGGGAAAAATCAAGCTCGGCTGTCCATCTTCATTCTCATCTGCTTGGCAAATGTGCCTCGATGAAACTGGCACTTGTGTGGGCACTGTGCCACCCTGACAGATGTGTTGATATCTATGCATGCAGGAAAAGAGAAAAAAAAACACTTTAAGTATCAAACGTGTTGGCAGCAGTATATTCCTGACCTCAGAGAGTTTGGGGCATCCTGAAAATGTAATGTATGATGCAGAAATGTGGATTAAATCTTAAAGCAAAAATGATCAAAGACCTGAACTGAAATAGTTTATATCTAAAACAAAACACAGAAACTTTATATCATAACAGAAATAAATATTGGGATTTTTTATTTCATCTTAAAAACATCTTGCTGACTTTTTGTTATCAAATACATGTGCAAACCTATTCTGCAAATATTACCCATATCCTCGGCCTAATTAATGGACAGAGTCCCTGTTTAGCAGCGTTTACCTAGCACTTACTTTCCTGCCAACATTTCATCTTCCGGGAATTTGCATTTGCAGGTCCATTTTATTGGAAAGGACTGCGGGGAGCAAACCGCTTTTTGGCACTTCTCAGTTGGACACACTGACATCAGCCAGATGGTATACGCTCAAAATGTCCACATTCAGATTGTTGACACCAGAATGTCGACATGGACGTTATGATAACATATAACATGTAAACACACAGATAACAAAACTTACGGGATATTACACACAGCCTATTCTGTCCTGGGGGCACAGCTGGAAAATGAAGGTGCAGTCTCTCAATTAAATTGATCCTCAAGTCTAAACAAAAGACTCACATACTGTACATTTTATCAACTGTTCTCCCACTCCATAAATGATGTCATGACCAAGTTGCTGATGACTGGCTGACTAGTTATTTAAACCAGGGTCGACTAGGACTGCCAAATATTTTTTAACTTAAGTACAAATAACTATACATAACTTCACCTGTGTTATAGCTACATTACATGCAATATGGCATGACCACATTAATCTCTTAGAATTTAATCTAGCAAAATAATGTGATTACGACAACGCAGCGAGGGATGATTAGTTATATACCTAATTATTTCCACACCATGCATCCTAGTGATTCCCAAATCACACATAACTAGCACACCAATGTCAGGTATATTACTATGATTTCTGAAGCTTCCAGCTATTATAGAAAGATCAATTTTATGTCAAAATAGGTATTATATGAGTGTTTACCACCCCTATGTTATAAGTCAGGGAAGCATCCTTACCTCACTTATATGTAGCCCTAAATGACAGACTTGGTTTACCCACGTCCTGTCAGGTATTTGCAGTTTCCGGCAGACAGGATTCCATATGGGATGTACATTTTAATTGAAACTTCACCAGACCACCCTTCAGGCTTCCTGAGTGAGAGTAACATTCTATTGATCTTTGTGGGGCAGACTTATAACCCAACATCAAAAGAAATACATAACTTGCAATATGTCCTAAGTAGAGATGTACATGGACATCCGTATTTTGGTTTTAGTTCTAATTCATCATTGTGTGTTGGTTTTGGCAAAACCACCCTCCAGTGTTTTGGTGCGGATTCAGTTTTGGTTCTTTTGGATTCCTTTAAAATCTATAAAAATCAATGAAAAAAAACTAGATATAAACAGCTAAAAATATTGTAATTTAGACTTGTTTACATGCAAAACCCGAGTTCAGTTTTTAAATCCAAGTTCCGAACTGACAGCAGACTCATGCTGGGACTCGGTTCCACTCGCAACCCAAAATTGATTCCGAACTGGGACTCATTTTAGACTTGGAACTCTAAGTTTGAGTGTGTTTGTTTTCAGGAAAACCAAACCACATATCTCTAGTTCTAATATACCTTTAATCTCTACACAAGGTATTATGAGATTGATGAAATACTGACATGGATCCCAGTTTGCCATAAAATACAATTTTATTTCAGTAATTAATAATGAAGTACTGTAGCTCACCGGAATGCATGGATTATTTCAACTGAGAAGTAGATACAAGTCAAGGTAACAGGCAGAGTTTGGTACACAAGTATCAAGCCAGAACGTGTTAAGCCATTGCAGGTCCAGCTAACAGGTAGTGTCGATAACAGTTATCAGACCAAGTATTTGGGTAAAGGTAAGGGAGGCTGGAAGAGCAAGCATGGTTAAGCAGCAGTGAGGTGCTGCAAAATACATTAATCAACAAGTAAGGAGTGGGGACCCAAACTTTGACACAGTTCCCTCAGCATCTGCAAATCAGACCTCCAGTCACCCTGCACCAACCCATAACATAAGGATAGCCGATGGAAGAAGCAGTTCTGGACCCCTAAGGAAGCAGCTGTAGGCATTATGTAAGGTAAGTGAAACGGTGGGAATGAAAAGGTGCAGTGGGGTAGGGGGAGGGGTTGAGGTTGTGATGATGAAGTTCCAAAAATAGAAAAAGAGTGAGGTTTACCAGACGGACAAAACCATCTGCTTATGGATAAGCACCCCAATCGGTGATCCCCACCACCTGGCACAACAATTCACCAATAAACACAAATAGGGTGCTGTATTCCACCAGCGCTAGAACATATCACACTTAAACTGAATAAATAGTCACGTTCCTTTAAGGTAATCAATGATAGGACACAAACAACTTTCCTGCAAGAACCGTATGTGGAAAAACAATCCTTATTTGTTCTCCTTTCTACTGTGCTACTCTCGACATCCCAATGTTCTCACAATGGTTGATGTGGGGAATATATAGAAGAGATAAAACACGTAGAGAAAGTAATATAGTATAGTACAATTTAACAAATCACATATGTCACATTGCATAAGAAATCTAAAATAATATGTAACAATTCACAAGTAAATAAGTGGTATTCCTCCCCAAATGAATTCAAAGCTATTACCAGCAGGGCTTTTAGAACTGGAGGAGATACATAGAGATACATAGATGACATTCTATTTTTATGGAAAGGGTCACGGTCTGCATTGGATGATTTTTGTCTTTTTTTAAATACTGACAATGAATATATCATTGACTTTTAATGTGAGTGACACATCTGTTGATTTTTTAGCTATTACCATTTTTAGAGAGGAAGATAGATTTTGTACAAAAACTTTCCTCAAACCAACAGACTCGGGAGCTTATATTCAAGGCATCATAGAAACTGGCTAAAGTCAATACATAATAGCCAGCTGAAGAGACTGGAACATAATTGCATGGAAGAACATACATATCAGACTCAGGTTAAGAAATTAAGGATAATTTCATTGCCAGTGCAGGGCCGCAACTAGGGCGGGAGGGGTGGGGTAAAGGGGCACATGACCCGGGTGCCAGACTTGAGGGGGTGCTGAGGCGAGGCTACCGGGAGGCTAGGTTGTTGCTCTTGAGGGTTTGGAGCCGCATCATGGCCTTCAGAGGCACAGGGACAATGTCAGTATACTATAATGTGGTGCTGGTCGCAAGCCAATCAGTGCTCGTGAATTAGCAGAGGCTGCCGGTCCGTGAGCTCCAGTTGGTTAATGAGCGGCACCACATTACAGTGACGGCAGTACTGACAGTTCCCCAGCATGTGGCAGTCCCGTCCCACGCGACCCAGAGCTCACCCACCGCACAGCCCTGGCAGGTAAGAGAAGGGAGATGGGGCCTTATTGTGGCTTAATGTAAAAGAGGCATTACTATGGCATAAGGTGTAAGGGGCCTTAATGTGTAAAGGGCCTTACTGTGGCATAATGTATATGGGGCATTACTGTGGCATAATGTGTAAGGAGCCTTACTGTGGCATAATGTGTAAGGGGCATTACTGTGGCATAATGTGAAAGGGGCCTTACTGTGGCAAAAATGTATAAGGGGCCTTACTGTGGCAAAAATGTATAAGGGGCATAATGTGTTGGGAGCATTACTGTGTGGCATAATGTGTTGTAAATTGCATTACTGTTTTTCATAATGTGTTGTAAGGGGCATTACTGTGTTGCATAATGTGTTGGGCCCAAATTATGGCCTTGCCCCGGGTGACAAAAATCTAGTTTCGGCCCTGGCCAGTGGATATGATAAAACCATAGAAAGAGCATCACAAGAAGTAGATGAGGTATAAAGGTTGAGACTTCTTATGAATCATCCAAGACAAAGGCCAATAATGAAGATGTTCATCAATGGGCATTTGTAACAAATTATAGTACTCAATACAAAGAGGTTGAACACATATTGAGGAAATATTGTCCTTTATTAAAGAAAGATCCGATTCTAGGGAATTTATTACTGGATTGCCCTAATTGCATCTATAAAAAAAAAGCTCCAATTCTTGCCAATAAGTTGTAAGAGTGTGTTACCCTTGAGAAATCATTGCGTAGTATAAAATCTAAGGGTTTTTACACAGCTGGCCCTAGCCAATTTGGTGCCCTAGGCAAAATTTTGACTGGTGCCCCCCAGCAGATAATCCCACCACCAATAACACAGGAGCCCAGCCGCTGGCATCGTTAGTCTGCCAGAAGCCCAGCAGAGGACCTCGTAGAGGAGGAGGACTTTGCAGGGGTAAATACCAGTACATTTTTTGTTTGTATCACAGTGATGCTAAGCGAAAAACTGCGTTGGTGTTTACCATCGTTGATAAATGGGAAATGCAAAAAAAGAGACCAGCACACCACCTTAGATAATATTCACATTTTTAGTAGAAAAAAGCATCAAAACAGAGCATGTCACATATGTATAATACTCGTCATATGCCCCGTGATATTATGCATCCTTCATAGTTGGCCCTTGGCCCGACATCCGTTTCGGTGGAGAACCACCTTCATCATGAGTATGGGTGAAATGAAACAAGCAACAGTTTAAGTAGGGGGATTGGCACCAAAGACCAAACAGATCCACGTACTTACCATACGACCGCCATGCCGCACGCTGGCTACTGCGTCCCGACCGTGCCTCACCAGGACACATGGGAACCTAGCATTCCGTGCGTAACAGCATCATGGCCCGTCTCCCTGTAACCAACCAGTAGCGTCCCAGAGGCGCTATCACCAGACTGGAGGGGGGAAAACTACAACCCTGTAGCCATGGTAATATAGACAGCCCGTCCCCATGCAAACCAATCTGCAGTGCAGGACTGGTATACATATACACATATATTTATATATACATGAATATATATATATATGTACGGACAGAGGCCGATGGAACAAACTATAAACGGGCAGGGTGCACATCCAGAGACTATAACTGACCCCTTCTGTGCAGAAGCGGTTCACGGTCAGTCACTAAGGGCCCCATTTACAAACGAAGGGAAATACCAGCGGGAATTTTCGTTTAGCATCACTGTAATACAAACGAAAATTCCACTGGTATTTAGTAATACTTACCCCTCCGGCGAGGTCCCGCAAAGTCCAGCGGAATCCTCGTCCTCGACTAGGTCCTCTGCTGGGCTGCTGGCAGCCTAACGCTGCCAGCGACGGGCTCCAGGGTCATGCGCATGCGCGACGGTCCATCTGCGCATGTGCATGACAGGGAGACCCGGCAGTGCCTGGAAGGCTTCGTTGAAGCCGGAAAGGCACCGCCGGGTCTCCATTGCCGGCAACGGGGCCCGCATCGCTCTCGCCATCTTTTAGATGGCGAGAGCGATGCTGTACAAACAGCGGTAATCTAAGATTTTACTAAATACAGCAAGATGGTATAACCCCTTTAGTGAGCGCTACAGGGGTTATATTTCATTTGTAAATGGGGGCCCTAAGTGCTCTGTCTGATCGGAGCTGAGCTCCGATGGCGGCAGTAGCGGGGGCAGCGTCAGAGCCATGGAATGCCCCTAGGCATTCCAGTTGCCCTAGGCATTTGCTTACAATGCCTATGCCTAGGGCCGGTTCTGTTTTTACAGGTGTGGGGCATGTATGGGTTGTAAAGAAATAAACATGTTACTAGGAGTTTATTACATGTAATGTAAAGAACGTGGTATATACTGTATGATAGAGTGTACATCAATTTGGTATATATCAGTAGAACATCAAGGCCTTTAAAAGTACGGCTAAGTGAACATACAGTATAAGAATGTGAAGAAGGGCTTAGAATCACACGCTCTGTCCCAGTATTTCAAAACAGTACATAACTGTTCAACTACACATATTAAATGTTTTGCAGGTATAAAATTAATAAAAGGAAATTGGAGAAGAAATGACCCAGACAAACAATTAGCTAGAAGTGAAATGAAATTTATTTATGATTTCAATACATTACAACCAGGAGGTTTTAATTTCAATATCAAGTGGTTTTTATAGATTATTTTTTAAATTCATCTTTATATGTACTTTGGTGTTTTAAAAGTTTGGTTTTATTGTGTGCAATTGCGATCTTAATAACGGACACGAACAGTTGGGAGCTGACAAGGTGCCCATCCACTAAACGATTAAATTGAGCGATTGAATGATAATGATATCGTTCATAAATCATTTGCAAATCATTAAGAAAAATGTCTAAAACGAATCTCTAAAACGACCAGCGTTTTAGATGTCTATCTATCATCGGGCAAACATGCTGGACAACCTGAGTTAACGTCAGGTTCAGCATGTTTGCAGATGTATGATTGTGCCTACACTGGACGATTGTCACAGACTGACAAATGACTGCGCGATTACAACGTCATAATGGTGCAGTCGTTTACATGTCTTTTAGTGGATGAGCAGCAATAGGCTGGCACCTTATCACCTTTCACGTTGTCTCCTAACACTGCTTAGTAAATAGACCTCTATATGTACTAAGAAGGTCATGTAATCCTCGTTGTGAGAACTAAGGACGAGCCACATTATAAAAGGAGTGATCCCCTTGTATATACATCACCATGGTAATGGAAGCGGTCACGTGATCGGACACACTCGAAGATTATTGGGTGGGAACCGGCAATAACATGCGCTACACGGAGAAGAACTTCCGTATTCATTTATTACCATGACACCGGCGGATCACAAGGGGTCACATGATCGGACACGTGGACAGTGTTCCGAGAATAATACGTGCTGTACTGAGAAAGGACTTCCGCATTTCTGTGTTACCGTGGCACCAACGTACTATATGATTGGACTGTTGTTTTTCGTCATGAGGATAGGTGGAAACTTAGGTTAGGTAGTAATATATGTATAGTTAGGTTGAGGTGGAAACATCTCTCCTGATTGGGTGTTAGCAGTATTTAAGGGGGGGGGGAGACCTTCAGCTCATCCGCTTATTTTGCCTTGACACAGACCCTAGTAAGCAGGGGCAGAACTAGCGACTGTGCAGCTGGTGCATAGAACTGGGGCCCGCCGCTGTAAAGGGGCCCGTGGCCGGTGGAATTATGCAGGCCAGCCAGGTAGTAGTCTCACTCATGATTCATTATAGTATGCGCAGCATCCGCCGTGCTGCGCTGTGTCAGAGGGAGGAGGCGGTATGGCCGGGAGGAGAGGAGGAAGGGGCACCTCCACTGTCGTGTGCCTGCCTAAGCGCACCCTGATATCATTGGACGGCTTCTGTGCTTCATGGAGGCTGGGCCCTCCCCTGGGACCAGCCATCCAAACAGATGTGCTCCGTGGATCAGCCATGGGCTGACCAGTCCCTCCCCTCCCCTACTCCTCACTTCCCACTTCAAGGCGAAAGACGTCAATCAATTTAAAAAATAATTGGTCCTACAAGATGCACTGGAGTGTCAGAACATGTAGGACACCGTGGCCGCGGGCAGTTGGTCCCTATTCACCGGAAACCTCAGCAGTAGTCTACTGCATCTCCCGGCAGGGGGTGGGAAGATATTAAAGAACAGGCAGCTGGAAGAGACCTCCGGGTACCGATACATATCTGGGGCATGCATGGCGGGGATTGCAGGCATCCTTAGCTAGATCCTGTAGAGATGAGGACAAGAGTGGCACGGTGCGTGCAGTTAGTGGGATACACATGGTACACGGGCCTCGCAGTCTGCACAGTATCTGTCTGATGTGTGTCCTGGACAGTTGTTGCAGTTTCCTGATCCACCCAGACAACCTGTGCTTGCTGAGGATTGCTGTGACTTGCAGTTCACCATCCACTCATTAACCTATCTAACAGTCACAGAGCTTGTTTTCTTTGCATACTGTACATATATGAGGTTGTTTGCCTACTGTTCCTATAGCCACATATAAGATGTAATTACTGTCACATTACTAGTTATTAGTTATGACCATACATATATAACACAGGAGCATTTTCTTCTTTACTCTCAACCAGGTGTGCTGCAGATGTACTAAAAATATATTTGATACAGCCACTTATGCCACACACAGCTATCACACCCGACACTTAATGTCCTAATGCACGCCTTATATGTGCTCCATACTGTACTAAGGGCCTGATTCAGAGCCGGACGCTATTTGCGCTTGCTCGTCCAGAAAAAGGGGCAGGCTATTTAAATTGACCGTTCGCTCTTTGCGGTCTGTTGACGCCTCTATGTCTGAACAAGCGAACAAAACATGCAGACATTTTTTTGTAAAAAACGCCCCCTGGCCGCTCGCATCATACGTCATCTCCGCTATTTATTAGATTAATCGAGTACATCGAAAGGCGAATGAACTGCTCGCTATTCATGTAGTTGCATTTTCCTACCGCAATCTTGCGAGCAGTTCTGGCTAAAAGACACCCAACTGACGTGGTCGATGACGCTGCTTTGTTAATAATGCACACCCTTAAAACGCCCGTTTTGACCGTTTGGCACGCCTGCGGTCTGATCTCCACTCCCCGTTTTCAAGCACCTTCCCCTGTTACCACCCACAAACGCCTCATCCTGTCACTCAAATTAGCAGGCATTCGCTATTTTGCGAACACACGATTTTCGGCCGCACTAACTGGTTTGCGCATGCGTACTAAAACCCATACGCATGCGCAATGTGCGAACATCGCTCAGAGCGAACGAGCGGCCGCTTACGAGTGGCTCTGAATCAGGCCCTAAGTCATTTGTTATTAGATTAAGTTCAGAGAAGGGGAGGGGGGCTCAAGTATCCATAGACATGTCTTCTGACTTATTTAGAGTTGGCTCATAGGGGCATATTTATTATCAGGATTTAGATGGATCTGGCTTTTTATATATATTTAATATGTATCCTGCTTTTCCGTGTGTGTGAAATTAGTGTGGATTGGGCTTTTCCTGTGGATCCGGCTTTTTCAATGTATTTAATATAAATCTGGCATTTCCAATGTATTTAGCTTTACCTATATGTAGAATGGATCTGTCTTTTCCTATATATTTATTCCTGCCTTCTGGTTGTGTTTGTGCGGATCCTGCTGGAATGACGCACCCATTGATGCCCCACACCTGCTGAAGCTTTGCCTGCCTTTGCCACCCACCACCCTTCAGGCGTTCCTGAACCTATATTTCTAGAAAACTAGCACTGCAGACAGTAATATTGTTTTATATACTACTAATATTGTGCGAAAGAGACACTTCTAATAAAATGTTCATTCTTCCTCTTTACTTTGAAATTATAACAGCTAGCATTTGTGGCCAAACACACCCCTTAAAAAGACCTGTGCAGCCTGTTTCCTTCCCCTCATGTCTCCCCGGATCTGCTGCCTCCTCTCTGAGGGAATCGGTACGAATTACCGCCGGAATCCCAACAGCGGCTGCCCGACATTGGTGAAAATCCTGATCGTCCCCAGGTAAGTATTTACTAACCTAACCTCCCCCCCTAACCCTCCTTAGGGGTGCCTAACCCTAACCTTACCCCCAGTGCCTAACCCTAATCCCCCCTCTAAGTGCCTAAACCTAACCCTCCCTTCCCCGCCGCCTAAATCTATGTCCCCCGGGGGTTGTCTAACCCTAAGTCCCCCCCGGGGGTGCCTATCCCTAACCCTCCCTCCCCCCTAGCCTAACCTTCCCCCCAGTGCCTAACCCTAATCCCCCCTCTAAGTGCCTAAACCTAACCCTCCCTTCCCCGCCGCCTAAATCTATGTCCCCCGGGGGGGGTGCCTAACCCTAAGTCCCCCCCGGGAGCCCTAAACCTAACCCTCCCCCCCCCGCGGCGGCGTACGGCATCCCTTCCATTGGGATGCCGGGCGCCGGTCTCCCGGCGTCGGTAAAATGACAGGCGCTCTTCCCCGTCGGCAAGAGCAGGACCGCCTCAGAGGGGTATGCAGCCGGGAAGCCGGCGGACCTAATCCCGACAGCCGGCTTCCCGACTGCTTAATCCCTGCGAGGGTTAAATGACAGGTGTCTAAATCTAGATGCCTGTCATTTTACCGATGCCGGGAGACCGGCGTCCCCGGCATCCCGATCGAAGGGATGCCGGGCGCTGACAGCCGCATGGGGGGGAAGGGTTAGGTTTAGGGCTCCCAGAGGGGACTTAGGGTTAGGCACCCCCAGGGCCGGATTATAGGAGGGGTGAAAGGGGTGGACCTCATTCAGAGTCGGTCATTGCGGCCGCACGGTCGTACGCAACCGATGTTCGCTAAACTGCGCATGCGTAAAGTTCGCAATGCGCGTGCGCAAACTAGCCGCTACGATCAGAAATTTCTCTCTCCTTGAACACAGCCAGGTCGGTAGTTTGAGTGACAGGATGAGGCGTTTGTGGGTGGTAACAGGGGAAGGTACTTGAAAACGGGGGAGTGGAGATCCGAACGCAGGCGTGCCTAATTATGCGAACGGCGTGTTATGGGAGTGCATAATTAACAAAGTAGTGTCATGGCACATGTGACATGGGTGGTTTGTACAATGACCTGATCGTAGTGCTTAAGAGAGGGTATGGTCAACCTTAAGCTCTACGACCAGTTCTGATGGTTACCGATGGTCTCGATTAATCCTTATATGGCCGGAGATGACATGTAATGCGTACGAGAAGGGGGCGTATTTTTTGTCTTACTGCCGCATCCTCCCCTTGGTCGGCCAGCTAACGATCCGATCTTAAGGACGCAACTTGCGAGTGCATCATTTGCATATCCGGCCCCTTTTCCCTTACGACCGTGCGGCCGCAACGACCGACTCTGAATGAGGTCCACTGTCCCCAGCCCCCTGCCACATCCCTCTGATGCTACGTACCAATTTTTTGTCTTGTACTGCAGTTGCCTGCTACGGCCCACAATTAAGCCCCTCCCCTCCCTGCATTAGGCTCCGCCCCCTTTTGAACAAGCCGCGAATCGGGCCATGTGACCTGGTCCAGCTGCTGCTGCCGGCTCCCCGCTGCCACTGACACCAGGTGATCCTGTAAGACGAGATCAGGTACAGTATGCATATATATATATATATATATATATATATAATATATTATACATCTAACAAAATATCACTCTTCAATCACAGGATAAACTTTAAGGAACAATGTTAGTGTCCGGTGCCTTCCAGAAGCAACATGAAGCCTCATGCAGCCACATCCACAGATATCCAACGTTTCAATGCTGATAATTTTGAACCCTGATGAAAATGCAAAATTATCAGTATTGAACGTTGGTTCACACTACAGCAGTGTCTGTTGTTCTGGATATATATATATACTGTATATATATATACAATGAACTTTGATCAACTTGATAAGGCCCCCACACGTTCGTTGCCCAGGGGCCCCCACAGACCTTAATCCGGCTCTGGGCACCCCCCCGGGAGGTTAGGATTAGGCTAGGAAGGGGGGTTAGGGTTACGCACCCCCCCGGGGGACTTATGTTTAGGCAGCGGGGAAGGGGGGGTTAGGTTTAGGCACTTAGGTGGGGGATTAGGGTTAGGCACTGGGAGGTTAGGGTTAAGCAACCCTATGGGATCATTAGGGTTAGGGGAGGGAATTAGGTTAGTCTACACTTACCTTAGGCATGATCAGGATTTTCACCCATGTCGGGCAGCCGCTGTCGGGATTCCAACCGCCGGACGCAAACATACCGATTCCTATTATAGGAGGGGGGGGGGGCAAAGCATATTGCTGCACCTGGGCCCACCACTTGCTAGTTCCGCCACTGCTAGTAAGGGTAGAAACGCGTTGGCATGGACGTGGCTATTCCCCGGTGGTTGCAAGGGTTATCCCCAGCAGAAGGACGTTGTGGTTCCGGAGGGTACCCGGGACTCCTGAGAATTCCATCTAATGCTTTATAGAATTGATTCCATCCACTTCTAAAAGCCCTGCTGGTAATAGCTTTGAATTCATGGCGGAATACAGCACCCTATTTGTGTTTATTGGTGATGGTGAAGTTGATGATGATGATTGAGTTTGAATAGGACTGCAAAGAGGACCCTTAAACCACTACGCTTGCTGACAATGCCCCCTCAATGTTCTTTACACCCCCCCCTAATTGGTGGCACACTGACTCTTGGCATAAGCATGCACATATGTGTAGGCCCATGGTTAATGGAGGACATCTGAGCAGGAGCTCTCTCCATGTGCCATGATGGCTCCTTGCAACCCCACTCAGGGCCGGATTACCAATGTGTGGCAGGTGACGCTGCAGCTCCAGGCCTCCCATTTTATACTAAGCCCACAGCATGTGCTCAGTGCTATCTTATAATAGGCCCACAGCATGTGCTCAGTGCTATCTTATACTAGGCCCACAGCATGTGCTCAGTGCTATCTTACACTAGGCCCACAGCATGTGCTCAGTGCTATCTTACACTAGGCCCACAGCATGTGCTCAGTGCTATCTTACACTAGGCCCACAGCAGCTCCTCAGTGCTATCTTATACTAGGCCCACAGCAGCTCCTCAGTGCTATCTTATAATAGGCCCACAGCATGTGCTCAGTGCTATCTTACACTAGGCCCACAGCATGTGCTCAGTGCTATCTTATAATAGGCCCACAGCATGTGCTCAGTGCTATCTTACACTAGGCCCACAGCATGTGCTCAGTGCTATCTTACACTAGGCCCACAGCAGCTCCTCAGTGCTATCTTATACTAGGCCCACAGCAGCTCCTCAGTGCTATCTTATAATAGGCCCACAGCATGTGCTCAGTGCTATCTTACACTAGGCCCACAGCATGTGCTCAGTGCTATCTTACACTAGGTCCACAGCATGTGCTCAGTGCTATCTTACACTAGGTCCACAGCATGTGCTCAGTGCTATCTTATAATAGGTCCACAGCATGTGCTCAGTGCTATCTTACACTAGGCCCACAGCATGTGCTCAGTGCTATCTTATAAAAGGCCCACAGCATGTGCTCAGTGCTATCTTATACTAGGCCCACAGCATGTGCTCAGTGCTATCTTACACTAGGCCCACAGCATGTGCTCAGTGCTATCTTACACTAGGCCCACAGCATGTGCTCAGTGCTATCTTACACTAGGCCCACAGCAGCTCCTCAGTGCTATCTTATACTAGGCCCACAGCAGCTCCTCAGTGCTATCTTATAATAGGCCCACAGCATGTGCTCAGTGCTATCTTACACTAGGCCCACAGCATGTGCTCAGTGCTATCTTATACTAGGCCCACAGCATGTGCTCAGTGCTATCTTACACTAGGCCCACAGCATGTACTCAGTGCTATCTTACACTAGGCCCACAGCAGCTCCTCAGTGCTATCTTATACTAGGCCCACAGCAGCTCCTCAGTGCTATCTTATAATAGGCCCACAGCATGTGCTCAGTGCTATCTTACACTAGGCCCACAGCATGTGCTCAGTGCTATCTTATAATAGGCCCACAGCATGTGCTCAGTGCTATCTTACACTAGGCCCACAGCATGTGCTCAGTGCTATCTTACACTAGGCCCACAGCAGCTCCTCAGTGCTATCTTATACTAGGCCCACAGCAGCTCCTCAGTGCTATCTTATAATAGGCCCACAGCATGTGCTCAGTGCTATCTTACACTAGGCCCACAGCATGTGCTCAGTGCTATCTTACACTAGGTCCACAGCATGTGCTCAGTGCTATCTTACACTAGGTCCACAGCATGTGCTCAGTGCTATCTTATAATAGGTCCACAGCATGTGCTCAGTGCTATCTTACACTAGGCCCACAGCATGTGCTCAGTGCTATCTTATAAAAGGCCCACAGCATGTGCTCAGTGCTATCTTACACTAGGCCCACAGCATGTGCTCAGTGCTATCTTACACTAGGCCCACAGCATGTGCTCAGTGCTATCTTACACTAGGCCCACAGCATGTGCTCAGTGCTATCTTACACTAGGCCCACAGCAGCTCCTCAGTGCTATCTTATACTAGGCCCACAGCAGCTCCTCAGTGCTATCTTATAATAGGCCCACAGCATGTGCTCAGTGCTATCTTACACTAGGCCCACAGCATGTGCTCAGTGCTATCTTACACTAGGTCCACAGCATGTGCTCAGTGCTATCTTACACTAGGTCCACAGCATGTGCTCAGTGCTATCTTATAATAGGTCCACAGCATGTGCTCAGTGCTATCTTACACTAGGCCCACAGCATGTGCTCAGTGCTATCTTATAAAAGGCCCACAGCATGTGCTCAGTGCTATCTTATACTAGGCCCACAGCATGTGCTCAGTGCTATCTTACACTAGGCCCACAGCATGTGCTCAGTGCTATCTTACACTAGGCCCACAGCATGTGCTCAGTGCTATCTTACACTAGGCCCACAGCAGCTCCTCAGTGCTATCTTATACTAGGCCCACAGCAGCTCCTCAGTGCTATCTTATAATAGGCCCACAGCATGTGCTCAGTGCTATCTTACACTAGGCCCACAGCATGTGCTCAGTGCTATCTTATACTAGGCCCACAGCATGTGCTCAGTGCTATCTTACACTAGGCCCACAGCATGTACTCAGTGCTATCTTACACTAGGCCCACAGCAGCTCCTCAGTGCTATCTTATACTAGGCCCACAGCAGCTCCTCAGTGCTATCTTATAATAGGCCCACAGCATGTGCTCAGTGCTATCTTACACTAGGCCCACAGCATGTGCTCAGTGCTATCTTATAATAGGCCCACAGCATGTGCTCAGTGCTATCTTACACTAGGCCCACAGCATGTGCTCAGTGCTATCTTACACTAGGCCCACAGCAGCTCCTCAGTGCTATCTTATACTAGGCCCACAGCAGCTCCTCAGTGCTATCTTATAATAGGCCCACAGCATGTGCTCAGTGCTATCTTACACTAGGCCCACAGCATGTGCTCAGTGCTATCTTACACTAGGTCCACAGCATGTGCTCAGTGCTATCTTACACTAGGTCCACAGCATGTGCTCAGTGCTATCTTATAATAGGTCCACAGCATGTGCTCAGTGCTATCTTACACTAGGCCCACAGCATGTGCTCAGTGCTATCTTATAAAAGGCCCACAGCATGTGCTCAGTGCTATCTTACACTAGGCCCACAGCATGTGCTCAGTGCTATCTTACACTAGGCCCACAGCATGTGCTCAGTGCTATCTTACACTAGGCCCACAGCATGTGCTCAGTGCTATCTTACACTAGGCCCACAGCAGCTCCTCAGTGCTATCTTATACTAGGCCCACAGCAGCTCCTCAGTGCTATCTTATAATAGGCCCACAGCATGTGCTCAGTGCTATCTTACACTAGGCCCACAGCATGTGCTCAGTGCTATCTTATACTAGGCCCACAGCATGTGCTCAGTGCTATCTTACACTAGGCCCACAGCATGTACTCAGTGCTATCTTACACTAGGCCCACAGCATGTGCTCAGTGCTATCTTACACTAGGCCCACAGCAGCTCCTCAGTGCTATCTTATACTAGGCCCACAGCAGCTCCTCAGTGCTATCTTATAATAGGCCCACAGCATGTGCTCAGTGCTATCTTACACTAGGCCCACAGCATGTGCTCAGTGCTATCTTATACTAGGCCCACAGCATGTGCTCAGTGCTATCTTACACTAGGCCCACAGCATGTGCTCAGTGCTATCTTACACTAGGTCCACAGCATGTGCTCAGTGCTATCTTACACTAGGTCCACAGCATGTGCTCAGTGCTATCTTATAATAGGCCCACAGCATGTGCTCAGTGCTATCTTATAATAGGCCCACAGCATGTGCTCAGTGCTATCTTACACTAGGCCCACAGCATGTGCTCAGTGCTATCTTACACTAGGTCCACAGCATGTGCTCAGTGCTATCTTACACTAGGTCCACAGCATGTGCTCAGTGCTATCTTATAATAGGTCCACAGCATGTGCTCAGTGCTATCTTACACTAGGCCTACAGCATGTGCTCAGTGCTATCTTATAATAGGCCCACAGCATGTGCTCAGTGCTATCTTATAATAGGCCCACAGCATGTGCTCAGTGCTATCTTACACTAGGCCCACAGCATGTGCTCAGTGCTATCTTACACTAGGCCCACAGCATGTGCTCAGTGCTATCTTACACTAGGCCCACAGCATGTGCTCAGTGCTATCTTACACTAGGCCCACAGCAGCTCCTCAGTGCTATCTTATACTAGGCCCACAGCAGCTCCTCAGTGCTATCTTACAATAGGCCCACAGCATGTGCTCAGTGCTATCTTACACTAGGCCCACAGCATGTGCTCAGTGCTATCTTACACTAGGCCCACAGCATGTGCTCAGTGCTATCTTACACTAGGTCCACAGCATGTGCTCAGTGCTATCTTACACTAGGTCCACAGCATGTGCTCAGTGCTATCTTACACTAGGCCCACAGCATGTGCTCAGTGCTATCTTACACTAGGCCCACAGCATGTGCTCAGTGCTATCTTACACTAGGCCCACAGCATGTGCTCAGTGCTATCTTACACTAGGCCCACAGCAGCTCCTCAGTGCTATCTTATACTAGGCCCACAGCAGCTCCTCAGTGCTATCTTATAATAGGCCCACAGCATGTGCTCAGTGCTATCTTACACTAGGCCCACAGCATGTGCTCAGTGCTATCTTATACTAGGCCCACAGCATGTGCTCAGTGCTATCTTACACTAGGTCCACAGCATGTGCTCAGTGCTATCTTACACTAGGTCCACAGCATGTGCTCAGTGCTATCTTATAATAGGCCCACAGCATGTGCTCAGTGCTATCTTATAATAGGCCCACAGCATGTGCTCAGTGCTATCTTATAATAGGCCCACAGCATGTGCTCAGTGCTATCTTATAATAGGCCCACAGCATGTGCTCAGTGCTATCTTATAATAGGCCCACAGCATGTGCTCAGTGCTATCTTATAATAGGCCCACAGCATGTGCTCAGTGCTATCTTATAATAGGCCCACAGCATGTGCTCAGTGCTATCTTATAATAGGTCCACAGCATGTGCTCAGTGCTATCTTATAATAGGCCCACAGCATGTGCTCAGTGCTATCTTACACTAGGCCCACAGCATGTGCTCAGTGCTATCTTATACTAGGCCCACAGCATGTGCTCAGTGCTATCTTACACTAGGTCCACAGCATGTGCTCAGTGCTATCTTACACTAGGTCCACAGCATGTGCTCAGTGCTATCTTATAATAGGCCCACAGCATGTGCTCAGTGCTATCTTATAATAGGCCCACAGCATGTGCTCAGTGCTATCTTATAATAGGCCCACAGCATGTGCTCAGTGCTATCTTATAATAGGCCCACAGCATGTGCTCAGTGCTATCTTATAATAGGCCCACAGCATGTGCTCAGTGCTATCTTATAATAGGCCCACAGCATGTGCTCAGTGCTATCTTATAATAGGCCCACAGCATGTGCTCAGTGCTATCTTATAATAGGCCCACAGCATGTGCTCAGTGCTATCTTATAATAGGTCCACAGCATGTGCTCAGTGCTATCTTATAATAGGCCCACAGCATGTGCTCAGTGCTATCTTATAATAGGCCCACAGCATGTGCTCAGTGCTATCTTATAATAGGCCCACAGCATGTGCTCAGTGCTATCTTATAATAGGTCCACAGCATGTGCTCAGTGCTATCTTATAATAGGCCCACAGCATGTGCTCAGTGCTATCTTATAATAGGCCCACAGCATGTGCTCAGTGCTATCTTATAATAGGCCCACAGCATGTGCTCAGTGCTATCTTATAATAGGCCCACAGCATGTGCTCAGTGCTATCTTATAATAGGCCCACAGCATGTGCTCAGTGGTGCAGCAGACAGGAAACACATTTTACCTACTAGTCTGCTACAGCTGCCAGCCTGCCCTGTTTGAAGCCCCGCCCCCTTAGACACCGGCATCCCCTCCCTGTCCTGTCTGCGCCGCTGTCTGAAGCCCCGCCCCCTGAGTCCCCGGCATCCCCTCCCTGACCTGTCTGCGCCGCTGTCTGAAGCCCCGCCCCCTGAGAACCCGGCACCCCCTCCCTGTCCTGTCTGCGCTGCTGTCTGAAGCCCCGCCCCCTGAGTCCCCGGCACCCCCTCCCTGTCCTGTCTGCGCTGCTGTCTGAAGCCCCGCCCCCTGAGTCCCCGGCATCCCCTCCCTGTCCTGTCTGAAGCCCCGCCCCCTGAGTCCCCGGCACCCCCTCCCTGTCCTGTCTGCGCTGCTGTCTGAAGCCCCGCCCCCTGAGAACCCGGCATCCCCTCCCTCTCCTGTCTGCGCCGCTGTCTGAAGCCCCGCCCCCTGAGTCCCCGGCACCCCCTCCCTGTCCTGTCTGCGCCGCTGTCTGAAGCCCCGCCCCCTAAGAACCCAGCAGTGCACCTGAACGCCCCCACCCCCTCCCGGCCGCCGCCCGCAGTGCAGACACATGGCCTTGGAGGCGCATTGGAAGGGAACAGCCCTCCCTGCACCGGGTGTCTCAGCTCCGCAGCCGCCGCCACGACCTTCTGCTGCCGAGCAGTAGGAGGATCCTATCGTCGTGAAGGCAGCAACAGGGTGAGCGACCCGGAGCCTCCTGATGGCAGTGCTGGTGACTGCAGATTGGGATGCCTCATATAGTAAGAAGGTGTGCAAACACTGACTGTACTTTATTCATAAAGTGTCATATAGTGTATGTATATATATATATATATGTATATATGTATATATATACATATGTGTATGTATATATTAGGGGTGAGCGGGTTCGGATTTCTGAAATCCGAACCCCCCCGAGCCCCCCCGATCCGAGTCCGATCCGAGTCAGGCTCGACTTTTCCCGCCTGACTCGGATTCTGAAATCGAGGCAAAACGTCATCTTCCCGCCTTCCGAGTCTCGCGGGTTTTGGATCCTATATAAGGTACCCACGTCGGCGCCATTTTCTCACTCGGCTGTGGACAGTGAAGAGGGAGGGTGGGAGTTAGGGCTGTGTAGTGTAGTGTAGTGCTGCTGTTGTCCACTACTTCAAAGTCCATAGGGGCTGGCTGTGTTGTGCTGTGCTGCTGTTGTTAATAGGGGCTGTGTCCACTACTTCAAAGTCCATAGGGGCTGGCTGGACTGTGTTGTGCAGTCAGTTCTCCATAGGGGCTGTGTCCACTCCAAAGTCCTGTGCAGTGTCCCAGTCCTAAAGAGGTGCTGTAGTGTTGTCCAGGGGGTGCTCTGTCCATCAGGGGTGCTCCCCCCAAGTGCTAAAAATATAATATATTTTCTGTGTTTGTGAATTGTGTGCGCAGTAGCCGCACGTGCATCAACAAAGTAGTGCCAAGCGTGCGCCTGTGTCATAAGTAAAGGGCCGGCTGGCTTGACCGTTAAAGGGTGCTGTAACCCCCGAAAGTACACTCCAGTCCAAACCAAAAAAAAATTATTTTCTGTGTTTGTGAATTGTGTGCGCAGTAGCCGCACGTGCATCAACAAAGTAGTGCCAAGCGTGCGCCTGTGTCATAAGTAAAGGGCCGGCTGGCTTGACCGTTAAGGGTGCTGTAACCCCCGAAAGTACACTCCAGTCCAAACCAAAAAAAAAATTATTTTCTGTGTTTGTGAATTGTGTGCGCAGTAGCCGCACGTGCATCAACAAAGTAGTGCCAAGCGTGCGCCTGTGTCATAAGTAAAGGGCCGGCTGGCTTGACCGTTAAGGGTGCTGTAACCCCCGAAAGTACACTCCAGTCCAAACCAAAAAAAAAATTATTTTCTGTGTTTGTGAATTGTGTGCGCAGTAGCCGCACGTGCATCAACACAGTAGTGCCAAGCGTGCGCCTGTGTCATAAGTAAAGGGCCGGCTGGCTTGACCGTTAAGGGTGCTGTAACCCCCGAAAGTACACTCCAGTCCAAACCAAAAAAAAAATTATTTTCTGTGTTTGTGAATTGTGTGCGCAGTAGCCGCACGTGCATCAACAAAGTAGTGCCAAGCGTGCGCCTGTGTCATAAGTAAAGGGCCGGCTGGCTTGACCGTTAAAGGGTGCTATAACCCCCGAAAGTACACTCCAGTCCAAACCAAAAAAAAATTATTTTCTGTGTTTGTGAATTGTGTGCGCAGTAGCCGCACGTGCATCAACAAAGTAGTGCCAAGCGTGCGCCTGTGTCATAAGTAAAGGGCCGGCTGGCTTGACCGTTAAAGGGTGCTGTAACCCCCGAAAGTACACTCCAGTCCAAACCAAAAAAAAATTATTTTCTGTGTTTGTGAATTGTGTGCGCAGTAGCCGCACGTGCATCAACAAAGTAGTGCCAAGCGTGCGCCTGTGTCATAAGTAAAGGGCTGGCTGGCTTGACCGTTAAGGGTGCTGTAACCCCCGAAAGTACACTCCAGTGCAAACCAAAAAAAAAATTATTTTCTGTGTTTGTGAATTGTGTGCGCAGTAGCCGCACGTGCATCAACAAAGTAGTGCCAAGCGTGCGCCTGTGTCATAAGTAAAGGGCCGGCTGGCTTGACCGTTAAAGGGTGCTGTAACCCCCGAAAGTACACTCCAGTCCAAACCAAAAAAAAATTATTTTCTGTGTTTGTGAATTGTGTGCGCAGTAGCCGCACGTGCATCAACAAAGTAGTGCCAAGCGTGCGCCTGTGTCATAAGTAAAGGGCCGGCTGGCTTGACCGTTAAGGGTGCTGTAACCCCCGAAAGTACACTCCAGTCCAAACCAAAAAAAAAATTATTTTCTGTGTTTGTGAATTGTGTGCGCAGTAGCCGCACGTGCATCAACACAGTAGTGCCAAGCGTGCGCCTGTGTCATAAGTAAAGGGCCGGCTGGCTTGACCGTTAAGGGTGCTGTAACCCCCGAAAGTACACTCCAGTCCAAACCAAAAAAAAAATTATTTTCTGTGTTTGTGAATTGTGTGCGCAGTAGCCGCACGTGCATCAACAAAGTAGTGCCAAGCGTGCGCCTGTGTCATAAGTAAAGGGCCGGCTGGCTTGACCGTTAAAGGGTGCTGTAACCCCCGAAAGTACACTCCAGTCCAAACCAAAAAAAAATTATTTTCTGTGTTTGTGAATTGTGTGCGCAGTAGCCGCTCGTGCATCAACAAAGTAGTGCCAAGCGTGCGCCTGTGTCATAAGTAAAGGGCCGGCTGGCTTGACCGTTAAGGGTGCTGTAACCCCCGAAAGTACACTCCAGTCCAAACCAAAAAAAAAATTATTTTCTGTGTTTGTGAATTGTGTGCGCAGTAGCCGCACGTGCATCAACAAAGTAGTGCCAAGCGTGCGCCTGTGTCATAAGTAAAGGGCCGGCTGGCTTGACCGTTAAGGGTGCTGTAACCCCCGAAAGTACACTCCAGTCCAAACCAAAAAAAAATTATTTTCTGTGTTTGTGAATTGTGTGCGCAGTAGCCGCACGTGCATCAACAAAGTAGTGCCAAGCGTGCGCCTGTGTCATAAGTAAAGGGCCGGCTGGCTTGACCGTTAAGGGTGCTGTAACCCCCGAAAGTACACTCCAGTCCAAACCAAAAAAAAAATTATTTTCTGTGTTTGTGAATTGTGTGCGCAGTAGCCGCACGTGCATCAACAAAGTAGTGCCAAGCGTGCGCCTGTGTCATAAGTAAAGGGCCGGCTGGCTTGACCGTTAAAGGGTGCTGTAACCCCCAAAGTACACTCCAGTCCAAACCAAAAAAAAAATTATTTTCTGTGTTTGTGAATTGTGTGCGCAGTAGCCGCACGTGCATCAACAAAGTAGTGCCAAGCGTGCGCCTGTGTCATAAGTAAAGGGCCGGCTGGCTTGACCGTTAAAGGGTGCTGTAACCCCCGAAAGTACACTCCAGTCCAAACCAAAAAAAAATTATTTTCTGTGTTTGTGAATTGTGTGCGCAGTAGCCGCACGTGCATCAACAAAGTAGTGCCAAGCGTGCGCCTGTGTCATAAGTAAAGGGCCGGCTGGCTTGACCGTTAAGGGTGCTGTAACCCCCGAAAGTACACTCCAGTCCAAACCAAAAAAAATATTATTTTCTGTGTTTGTGAATTGTGTGCGCAGTAGCCGCACGTGCATCAACAAAGTAGTGCCAAGCGTGCACCTGTGTCATAAGTAAAGGGCCGGCTGGCTTGACCGTTAAGGGTGCTGTAACCCCCGAAAGTACACTCCAGTCCAAACCAAAAAAAATATTATTTTCTGTGTTTGTGAATTGTGTGCGCAGTAGCCGCACGTGCATCAACAAAGTAGTGCCAAGCGTGCGCCTGTGTCATAAGTAAAGGGCCGGCTGGCTTGACCGTTAAAGGGTGCTGTAACCCCCGAAAGTACACTCCAGTCCAAACCAAAAAAAAATTATTTTCTGTGTTTGTGAATTGTGTGCGCAGTAGCCGCACGTGCATCAACAAAGTAGTGCCAAGCGTGAGCCTGTGTCATAAGTAAAGGGCCGGCTGGCTTGACCGTTAAGGGTGCTGTAACCCCCGAAAGTACACTCCAGTCCAAACCAAAAAAAAAATTATTTTCTGTGTTTGTGAATTGTGTGCGCAGTAGCCGCACGTGCATCAACAAAGTAGTGCCAAGCGTGTGCCTGTGTCATAAGTAAAGGGCCGGCTGGCTTGACCGTTAAAGGGTGCTGTAACCCCCAAAGTACACTCCAGTCCAAACCAAAAAAAAAATTATTTTCTGTGTTTGTGAATTGTGTGCGCAGTAGCCGCACGTGCATCAACAAAGTAGTGCCAAGCGTGCGCCTGTGTCATAAGTAAAGGGCCGGCTGGCTTGACCGTTAAAGGGTGCTGTAACCCCCAAAAGTACACTCCAGTCCAAACCAAAAAAAAATTATTTTCTGTGTTTGTGAATTGTGTGCGCAGTAGCCGCACGTGCATCAACAAAGTAGTGCCAAGCGTGCGCCTGTGTCATAAGTAAAGGGCCGGCTGGCTTGACCGTTAAGGGTGCTGTAACCCCCGAAAGTACACTCCAGTCCAAACCAAAAAAAAAATTATTTTCTGTGTTTGTGAATTGTGTGCGCAGTAGCCGCACGTGCATCAACAAAGTAGTGCCAAGCGTGCGCCTGTGTCATAAGTAAAGGGCCGGCTGGCTTGACCGTTAAAGGGTGCTGTAACCCCCGAAAGTACACTCCAGTCCAAACCAAAAAAAAATTATTTTCTGTGTTTGTGAATTGTGTGCGCAGTAGCCGCACGTGCATCAACAAAGTAGTGCCAAGCGTGCGCCTGTGTCATAAGTAAAGGGCCGGCTGGCTTGACCGTTAAAGGGTGCTGTAACCCACAAAGTACACTCCAGTCCAAACCCAAAAAAAAATTATTTTCTGTGTTTAGCCGCACGTATATATCAAATCGATATAACATAAATGGAGGACCAAACTTTCTCCGATAAAAATAAAATAGAGAAAGATCAAGAACCACTTCCTCCTAGTGCTGAAGCTGCTGCCACTAGTCATGACATAGACGATAACATGCCATCAACGTCGTCTGCCAAGGCCGATGCCCAATGTCATAGTAGAGGGCACATACAATCCCAAATGGCAAAGTTCAGGAAAATGACCTTGAAAAAGACATTTAAATCAGCTGAAGAGAAACGTAAACTTGCCAATATGCCATTTACGACACGGAGTGGCAAGGAACGGCTAAGGTCCATCCCTAGTATGTTCATGACTAGTGGTTCAGCTTCACATGACGATGGAAGCCCTCCTCCCACTAAAAAAATCAAAAGAGTTAAGCTGGCAAAAGCACAGCGAAGAACTGTGCTTTCTAAGAAGATATCACAAATCCCCAAGGAGAGTCCAAGTGTGGTGGTGGTTGCGATGCCTGACCTTCCCAGCACTGGACGGGAAGAGGTGGCTCTTGCCACCATTTGCACGCCTCCTGCAAGTGCTGAAAGGAGCACCCACAGTCCACTTGCTGATATGCAAATTGAAGATGTCACTGTTGAAGTACAACAGGATGAGGATACTGGTGTAGCTGGCGCTGAGGAGGAAGTTGGCGAGGAGGATTCTGATGGTGATGTGGTTTGTTTAAATCAGGCTCCGGGGGAGACAGTTGTTGTCCGTGGGATGAAAAAGCCCATCACGGTCATGCCTGGGCAGAAGACCAAACATTCCACCTCTTTGGTCTGGCAATATTTCTATCCAAATCCGGACAACAACTGTCTTGCCATATGTACCATATGTAAAGGTGAAATAAGTAGGGGTAGGGACGTCAACCACCTAGGAACATCCTCCCTTATACGGCACCTGCAGCGCGTTCATAAAAAGTTACTGTCAAGTTCAGAAACTTTGGCTAAGACCGTAAGCAGTCCAGGGACACCTAAATCCCGTTGTCCTGTTGTATCCAAGCGCCTGCAAACCACACCGTCAACTCCCTCCTCGTCAATTTCCTCCTTAGTTAGGATCGGAAGTAGTCCTGCAGGCCATGTCACTGGCATGACTGACTCTCCTATCCGGGATTCCTCCGGAGGATCCTGCATTGCTACGCCTACTGCTGCCGCTGCTGCTGTTGCTGCTGCTGGGAGTCGTTCATCATCCCAGAGAGGAAGTAGGAACACCACTACTTTTACTAAACAATTGACCCTCCAACAGTCCTTAGCGAGGAGGATGAAGTACGACAGCAGTCATCCTGAAGCAAAACGTATAACTGAGGCCTTGACTGCTATGTTGGTGTTAGACGTGCGTCCGGTATCCGCCATTAGTGCAGTGGGATTTAGACAATTGATGGAGGTAGTGTGTCCCCGGTTCCAAATCCCGTCTAGATTCCACTTCACTAGGCAGGCGATACCGAGACTGTACAGAAACGTCAGAAAAAGTGTCCTCAGTGTCCTGAAAAATGCCGTTGTACACAATGTCCACTTAACCACGGACATGTGGACAAGTGGAACAGGGCAGACTAAGGACTATATGACTGTGACAGCCCACTGGGTAGATGTATCACCTTACGCAGCAACAGCAGCAGCGTCACCAGTAGCAGCATCTCAGAAATGCCAGCTCGTTACAAGGCAGGCTACGCTGTGTATCACCGGTTTCAGTAAGAGGCACACCGCCGACAACCTCTTAGAGAAACTGAGGGAAATCATCGCCCAGTGGCTTACCCCACTTAGACTCACCTGGGGATTTGTGATATCTGACAACGCCACCAATATTGTGCGGGCATTACATCTGGGCAAATTCCAGCACGTCCCATGTTTTGCTCACACAATAAACTTGGTGGTGCAGAATTTTCTGAAAAGCGACAGGGGCGTGCAGGAGACGCTTTGGGTGTCCCGAAAAATTTCTGGCCACTTTCGCCATTCAGCGACTGCGTGCCGAAGACTGGAGCGCCAGCAAACACTCTTGAACCTGCCCCGCCATCACCTGAAGCAAGAGGTTGTGACGCGGTGGAACTCAACCCTCTATATGCTTCAGAGGATGGAGGAGCAGCAAAAGGCCATACAAGCCTATACATCCACCTATGACATAGGCAAAGGAGGGGGTATGCACCTGACTCAAGCGCAGTGGAGAATGATTTCCGTGTTGTGCAAGGTTCTCCAGCCCTTCGAACTTGCCACACGTGAAGTCAGTTCAGACACTGCCAGCTTGAGTCAGGTCATTCCCCTCATCAGGCTTTTGCAGAAGCAGCTGGAGAAAGTGAAGGAGGAGCTAAGACGGAGCGATTCCGCTCGGCATGTGGGACTTGTGGATGAAGCCCTTCATTCGCTTTGCCAGGATTCCAGGGTGGTCAATCTGTTGAAATCAGACCACTACGTTTTGGCCACCGTGCTCGATCCTAGGTTTAAAGCCTATGTGGTGTCTCTCTTTCCGGCCGACACAAGCCTGCAGAGGTGCAAAGACCTGCTGGTGAACACACTGTCAGCTGAAGCGGAACGTGACACGTCAACGGCTCCTTCTTCATTTTCTCCTGCAACTGGGGCTGCCAGGAAAAAACTTAGGTATCCTAAGCAACCCGCTGGCGGTGATGCAGGGCAGGCAGAACCAAGTTTGGACATCTGGTCCGGACTGAAGGACCTGGCAACAATTTCTGACATGTATACTGTCACTGCATATGATACTGTCACCATTGACAGAATGGTGGAGGATTACATCGGTGACAGCATCCAAGTAGGCATGGCAGACAGTCCATACCTGTACTGGCAGGAAAAAGAGGCAATTTGGAGGCCCCTGTACAAACTGGCTCTATTTTACCTGAGTTGCCCCCCCTCCAGTGTGTACTCCGAAAGAGTGTTTAGTGCAGCCGGGAACCTTGTCAGCGAAAGGCGTAGGAGGTTGCTTCCACAGAATGTGGAGAAGATGATGTTCATCAAAATGAATTATCAGCTCTTCCAGGGAGACCAGCCTCCAGAAGGTACAGAGGGACCTGTGGTGGTGGATTCAAGTGGGGACGAGTTAATACTTTGTGAGGATGAGGATGTACACACTGAAGAGGGTGAGGAATCGGTGGATGAGGAGGATGAGGATGACATCTTGCCTCCATAGAGCCAGTTTGTGCAGGGACACATTAATTGCCAGCTTGTTTTGTGGGGGCCCAAACGAACCAATCATTTCAGCCAAAGTTGTGTGGCAGACCCTGGCGCTGAAATGATTGGTTTGTTAAAGTGTGCATGTCCTGTTTATACAACATAAGGGTGGGTGGGAGGGCCCAAGGACAATTCCATCTTGCACCTCTTTTTTTCTTTGCATTATGTACAGTTTGGGGCCTAGTTTTTCAAACTGCCATCCTGTCTGCCACTGCAGTTTCACGCCTAGATGGGTCACGTGTTTGTGCCGCCCACTCGTGTCGCTTAGCATAGTCATCCAGCTACCTCGGTGCAACGTTTTGGACATAAAAACACTATTGTGAGGTGTGAGGTGTTCAGAATAGACTGGAAATGAGTGGAAATTAAGGTTATTGAGGTTAATAATAGCATAGGAGCAGAAAAACCTACAAATTCTGTGATTTTAGCTGTTTTTATGCTTTTTTTAAAAAAAATACAGATCCAAAACACAAAACCCAGAACCCAAAACACGGAAGGGTGGTTTTGGCAAAACCAATCCAGATCCAAAACACGAAGAAAGATCCAGATCCAAAACCAAAACACGAAAAGTGGCCGGTGCACACCCCTAGTATATATATATATGTGTTTGTGTACAGTGTATATATATATATATATATTATATATATATATATATATATACACATATATACACACACACACATACATATAATATATATATATACAGGTGTAGGCTTTTTACAGCCAGAGAGGGCACTCACCGCATTTCAAAGCAAATAATCAAGTATATTTTAGTATACAACCATCCAGCAGGATGACCAGGTGTATGCTGGATGGTTAGTCTTGGTGACTTGTCTTGAGAAAGACCCGTAAAGGGTGGAAACGTCGATTGACTGCAACACTGCTATGGTGATATGACTTTCTTATAATAAAATATACTTGATTATTTGCTTTGAATTGCAGTGAGTGCCCTCTCTGGCTGTAAATAGCCTACACCGGGATATTTGAATGGAGTACCTTTGGTTATCCGCTTAGTGGAGCACCCACTCTGGATGTGAGTGTAGTAAAAAAAAAATTAAATAAATATATATTATATATATACAAGAAACATAAGTGCGGCACTCAGGTTGCATAGTATGCAACCCGCTGTGTTGTAGTTTCTGTGGTTTCTATAGCTCTGAGTGTCGCACTTATGTTTCTTGTTATTACTTCTGGCTGTGAGGGCACCGGGCGCAGTTACATCTGTACATGATTGCCGACCAGTGTGTTTTTGTATATATATATATATATATATAATTATATATATATATGTGTGTACGTATGTATGTATATATATATATATATATATATACACACACACACACACACACACACACACACACACACACACACACACACACACACACACAGTGTTCACTCTAGCTCCAGCGGCAGGCAGACAGGGCGCCGGAGCTAGAGAAGACACTTACGCGCGCACCTGCGTCCTTTGGGCTGTGGCTGTATTTTATGTACATCTAAACATTGCTGTGATTGGCTGCTGGCTTGATAATGGTCCCGGTGTGACCGAAACATCACTATCCATATGCTGCTATAACCTGCTGCTATCATACAATTTGAATCATGGAATAAAGAATATTGAATGGCTATGTCTCCTTGGTGAGTGCGTCCTTTTGGATATTTACATTGTTGCCTACTGTCTCTAAACAAGACTGGACTGGCTGGAATGCACCCCGACGTTGTATCTGACTTAGATGTGAGTGCGGGACTTATATGCAAAGATATATATATATATATACATACACACACATACATACAAATACAATGTTCACTCTAGCTCCGGCGGCAAGCAGGGCGCCAGGGCTAGAGAAGGCACCGATGCTTCCAATCCAACCTGATGGAGCTTGAGAGGTGCTGCAAAGAGGATTGGGCGAAACTGCCCAAAGATAGGTGTGCCAAGCTTGTGGCATCGTATTCAAAAAGACTTGAGGCTGTAATTGCTGCCCAAGGTGCATCAACAAAGTATTCAGCAAAGGCTGTGAATACTTATGTACATGTGATTTCTTCTTTTTTATTTTGTTTAATTAAATTTGCAATAATCACAAAACAACTTTTTACACGTTGTCATTATGGGGTATTGTGTGTAGAATTTTGAGGACAAAAATGAATTCCATTTTGGAAAAAGGCTGTAACAACAAAATGAGGAAAAAGTGAAGAGCTGTGGATACTTTCTGGATGCACTGTAGTGTACCTTGGGCACTACAATGTAACATAACGTGTAAGGGGCCACTACAAAGTGGTATATAGTGTACCGTGGGCACTACAAAGTAACAATGTGTACCTGGGCCACTACAAAGTGGTATATAGTGTACCTTGGGCACTACAATGTAACATAACGTGTAAGGGGCCACTACAAAGTGGTATATAGTGTACTGTGGGCACTACAATGTAACATAACGTGTAAGGGGCCACTACAAAGTGGTATATAGTGTACCTTGGGCACTACAATGTAACATAACGTGTAAGGGGCCACTACAAAGTGGTATATAGTGTACGGTGGGCACTACAAAGTAGCATAATGTGTAATGGGGCCACTAGAAAGTGGTATATAGTGTACGGTGGGCACTACAATGTAACATAACGGGTAAGGGGCCACTACAAAGTGGTATATAGTGTACCGTGGGCACTACAAAGAAGCTTAATGTGTAACAGGGCCACTATAAAGTGGTATATAGTGTACGGTGGGCACTATAAAGTAGCATAATGTGTAATGGGGCCACTAGAAAGTGGTATATAGTGTACCGTGGGCACTATAAAGTAGCATAATGTGTAATGGGGCCACTACAAAGTGGTATATAGTGTACGGTGGGCACTACAAAGTAGCATAATGTGTAATAGGGACACTACAAAGTGGTATATAGTGTACGGTGGGCACTACAAAGTAACATAATGTGTAATAGGGACACTACAAAGTATTATATAGTGTACGGTGGGCACTACAAAGTAGCATAATGTGTAATGGGGACACTACAAAGTGGTATATAGTGTACGGTGGGCACTACAAAGTAGCATAATGTGTAATGGGGACACTACAAAGTGGTATATAGTGTACTGTGGGCACTACAAAGTAGCATAATGTGTAAAGGGGACACTACAAAGTGGTATATAGTGTACGGTGGTCACTACAAAGTAACATAATGTGTACCTGGGTCCCTACAAAGTGGTATATAGTGTACCGTGGGCACTACAAAGTAGCATAATGTGTAATAGGGACACTACAAAGTATTATATAGTGTACGGTGGGCACTACAAAGTAGCATAATGTGTACCGTGGGCTCTACAAAGTAACATAATGTGTACCGTGGGCACTACAAAGTGGTATATAGTGTACGGTGGGCACTACAAAGTAGCATAATGTGTAAAGGGGACACTACAAAGTGGTATTTCTACTTCAGGGTCCATAGGGTATCCACAGGATACCTTGGGGTATAGGCGATGGCGGCAGACATCCAGGCACCACAGAGTTAAATTTTCAGCCTCCCAGGATGCACTGGGGTCCCTCTCCCATACCCCGCCCCCGAGCCTCAGGCCTCTCAGTTTTCGTAGGTGCCTGGCCGGACCAGTCGCACCGTACAGAGGGGGGTCTTTTTAAGGCCCCTGAATATTTCTTCGCAGCTGTGGCTGCACAACTAGAGTGCTCCAGCATAGGACAGTCAGTATTGACGTCCATGCTGTCACTCCTACACCCCGCCGGTACCAGAACGCCGGTACCGATCCGGGGATGCTGGTAGGTAGCTGGGGTCACAGCTAGCGGTGATCCCCGGCTACCTGGACTGTGGCCGGATGCACGGGGAACAAGGTAAGCGGCGGGGTCCCGCGGTGGGCACCCGCCGGTAACACAGTCCTGTTTGGTCCCCAGGCAGGGGGCTCCCTGGGGACCGGCTGCGCGTGGGGCCAGGTACTGATCCTGCGCCTTCCACTAGACCACCAGGGACAGCGGGCCCGCAGCATGTGCGGTACAGCGCGGCGTCCCAGGGGTTAATAGCACGCCAGGGGAGAACGCCTTCCCTGTCTCACAGCCGGCATCTCCCCCGCTGCACAGTGCCATTCCACAGCGGTCTGAGCGGGCTGTGTCAGCGCTCCTCCCCCGGGCCCGCCTCCTCTCTGCTCCTCGGTGGCCATTTCTTCACTACATGTGCTGGGGATGGCAAACGCTGCTGGAAGCTGATACAGATGCCATTGCGGTCCGGGTCCCCCGCATACCTCTCCTTCAATTAAGGTCAGTGTATGCAGCACTGTTTCCTACCAGGCTCTGGTCTGTGTAGTTGATCGCAGTGCTTGTAATGCAGGATGTTATCTGTGCATTGTATGTGACTTAAATGCTAGCGCTGTTTGCCTGTACTTTCATTTCTGACTGTCAGCCTTTTCCTATCCCTGTTCTTCTGCTACAGCCCTTGCGGTGCGGTGTCGCAGGGTGTTTATTACCTCACAGTAAACGTGTTTTTTCTGTGTGGGAGGTCACATACGCTCCGTTCACACTCCTCATGTCGGAAAGTGAACGAGGATATCCTCTTCCAGCTATAATGTACTGATATCATGTGCAGTTAGCGGAGGGATATGTAGACGCTGAGGGTTTATGGAGGGCATGTTGTATTATATATCACACCCCATTTCTGTCACTGTGCCTGCACAAAAAAAAGGGGACCGCCCTCGGCTGGCTAAGATGCTTACAGCCTTTGTGGGCAACGCCCCCTGCGTTTCCCCATAGGGGTTATCGCAGCCTGTGGTGGTCTCATCACATGCAGGGGTCCCTGGACAGTTGATGGTACCCCAGTGTATCCTGCTTTTCGCCCCCCCAGGTCTCGCAGGAGCCTGTGTGGGTGAATTTATTGTCCAAATGGTATAGCACCTGATGGACGTTTTACAGGGGGAGTCACCATTTCGGCCTTCTAAACGGCCTTTCGGGTCTCAGACGGGTAAAGACATGACGTCTGATGACTGTGACATTATTGACTTTTTCAGACATGAGCCCCTTAGTGCAAAGGAGGTGTAGTCTGGGTCTAAAGTCTATATACCTGGCCTTCTACGGGCAGTCCGTGCGGCTTTGGTTATTACATATCCCCCGTGGCTAAATCCTAATATGCCTTCTTTAAGGATAAGGGTGTTGCCACTGTAATTCCTCTATCTGGTCAGGTGGATCATTTAGAGGAGGCGTGGAAATTCCGGGTAAGCGGTTCCAGCCTCAAAAACGGTTGACCTTTTGCATACCCTTTTTGCGGATAATTACATTTCCGAATGGGAGTTACCTTTACGGGTAGATTCTCATGTTACACGCCTAGTGAGGAGTGCTACGTTGCCGATGCCCTCCAGGTCCTCTTTGAAAGAGGTTCCAGATTGCAAGGTGCAAATATATCTAAAATCCAATATTCCCTTGCTGCAGGGGCTTCCAGGCCGGCTATGGCCGTGTGCTGGGGGGCCAGAGCCATGGAACACTGAGTAGGTAACTGGATCTCTGCACACTGACTCTCCAGCAGAGCAGGTGGATAGTGGCAAATTCTCAGAGACTTTGCCACGTTCATAATGAGACGGTCTTACATATAGCCTACTCCTTTCCAGAATCTCCTCGGCAGCAGTAGCGGCTTGCCGCTCCCTGTGGTTGCGCTCTTGGAAAGCGGACGCAGATTCCATTTGGAATGCTTTGCCTTTTACGGGACAAGTCCTGTTTGGCCCTCGTCTGGACGCAATTGTGGCCCTGCAGGCAGCAGCTACGTCTGCGTGTCTGCCATCGGCTACAGTCCCATCAGGGTCTGGGACTTTGTCTTTTCGGCCCTGTGAGGCCAGGGTAAGTCTAAAATACAGCTTTCCAAGACAGTCAGTAGCCAGGAAATCTGCTCAGCCATAAGAACAGGCTTAGAGTACAAGACGTCCTACTCCCAAGTTGGACTATAAGCCTTCAGCCTCACGGGACGAGCCTCCTCTCGGGAGCCCCCAGAGTTGGAGGCCGGCTTCTCCAGTTCGCCCAGTGCTGGTGTCTGACCACCACGGACACTGGGGTAAGAGAAGTATTTTCTTGAAGGTATGTCCTCTCTTCCCGGTAAAAGCCTCCCAGACGGTTTTTCGTTACAGGTCTTCTGTCAATTCAGGACAAGGCCCTGTAATTTTTGAGGGTGTTACACTCTATGCTCCAGGCAGGAGTTATAGTACCTATTCCGTTGCCCCAAAGGGGAACGAGGTATTACTCCATCCTCTTTCTGGTACAGACACCCAATTGGGCTTACCAGGACATTCTCAACCTCAAATCCTTCAACAAATTCTTAAGGGTTCCTCGGTTCGGGAGAGGGACCCTGCATTCCATCATTCAATGGAGCCTGGGAATTTTGTGGTGTCGTTGGATATATTCAGGGTGACTACCTGAATATCCCTCTTATCTTAGCACACCAGTGTTTTCCTCAGGTTTGCAGTGGTCGATAAGCGTTTCCAGTTTCTGGCATTGCCCCTTGGTCTGGCCTCCGCACCTCACGGTTTACCAGGGTCATGGTAGTTATGGCAGCCCACCTGCGGATGCAGGGGGTCCGCTTGTTACCCTATCCGAGTGACCTCCTGTTGTTACCACGCTCTCCAGAGATACTTCAGTGCCATATGCAACGGACAATATCTGTGTTGCTACGTTAGGGCTGACTGATAAACTGGAAATTGTCCTCTCTGATTCTTCACAGAGGATGCTCCATATCCCAACATCTGAGGATCTTTGTGATTGAGGAAAAGATCTCTGCAGGCAACTGCGTACCTTTGCCTGTAATGCAGAGTCGCCGAGTGTCTATTCACTTGGCAATGTGGTTCCTGGGTTCCAGGATGTCGCTGTTTGACATGGTGGAGTACCCAGCTTCACTCTAAAGAACTTGATCCTCTCCGGATGGGATGGGTTGCCCCATAGGATAAAGTCAATAGGCTTTCCCCGGAGGTTTGTCTCTCTCTGGCCTGGTGGCTGCAGAAAGCTCACCTAAACAAGGGGCACCCCCTTTGGGATTGCGGACAGGGTCCTTCTGACGACGGACGCCAGTATCCGTGGCTGGGAAGCAGTGACGGGTCCACACTTGTTCCAGGGCAGGTGGACACCAGTAGTTTTTGCGCTTCCCATAAACATCTGAGAACTCTGAGCAGTATTCAAGGTTCTCCAGCGTGCAGGACAGGTCCTCCACGGAAATACCGTGCAGGTACAGTCTGACAACGCCATCATGATGGCTTATGTAAGCCACCTAGGAGGTTCCCGAAGTCAGGCGACACTAACAGTGGTGTCCCGAATTCTGGCTTGGGTGGAAGGCTATATCCCTGCCATCATCAGCAGTGTTCATTCAGGAATCCTCAGATGGAAAGCAGGCTTTCTCAGCCGTCAAGACGTGCATTCAGGGAAATGTCCTCTTTATCAGGAGGTGTTCAATCTTCTGGTGAACAAGTGGAGCCTTTCAGAGATGAGACTCTTCTGATAGACGTAGGTAGGTCCAGTGGACCTTCCAAGTTGTGTACCTCGTCCCTCCGTTATCCCTTCTTCCTCCAGTAATAGCAAGAAGGAGGCACGCTCCTGCTGATAGCTCCAGCGTAGGCCAGATGGCACTATTACTCAGATCTTCGGAGCCTCTCAGTTAACACTCCGAAGCTGTTGCCTCTACGCCCGGACCTGTTGTCTCAGGATCCTGGCTGATACCCAGACCTGGGTTGTCTGTCCTTGACGGTGTGGCGGTGGAGACTGCCCTCTTAAGGTCTAGGAGTTTTTCCAGCTCTATAGTTAACAGGGGCTCTGTCCATGCTAAGAGCTCGGAAGTTTTTATCTGCAAGAATTTACCATTAGGTATGGTATACTTTCTTTCAGGTGTCGCCCTAGAGGCTAGGCTCCTCGGGTATTCCGGATATCCACAGGTTGGCTTTCCTACAGGTGGGCTTAGATAACGGTCTTCGCCTTGCTTACCTGAAGGTGCAGGTTTCTGCCCTGTTAGTATGGTTTCAGTGTAGGATTGCTAATCTTCCTGATGTCCACACCTTTGTGCAGGGTGTACGTTATATTCAGAATCCCTTTGTTCCACCTGTGGCTCCTTGGGATTTGGCTGTGGTCCTTAGGGCTCTCTGAGGACCGCCATTTGATCCACTGGGCTCAGTGGATTTCAAATGGCTTACGGCTAGGACTGTATTCCTTCTGGCTCTTAATTTGGCCAGTAGGATCTCCGAATGGGAGGCTCTGTCATGTAGACCTCCCTTTTTCTCATCTTTCCTAGGAACAGGGCAGTGCTTGCCTTTACTTCCCCAGTCCTGTCTGCTGGTGAGGCCTATTTGGCTGTGGTACGGGCGCTAAGAATTTAAGTTGACCGTACCAGTCCATTTAGGAAATCAGACTCTCGGTTTTGTCCTTTCTGATTTCCATAAAAAGGGTTGGCCTGCCACTACGCTAACTTTGGCAGGATGGATTCACAGGTCTTCCTGTTCCATCCTCTATTAAAGCTCTTCCACTAGGTCTGTGGGTCCTTCGTGGGCAGCTCGACGTGGCGCCTCAGCGGTGATTGGCAGCCACGTGGTCATCTGTCCATATTTTTGTAAGGTATTATGCTTATGATACCTTCGCCTCTCAGGATGCTTCCTTTCGGCGGCGGATTCTCCTTACAGCACAGGAGCGTCCCCACCCTTAAAGGATACTGCTTTGGGACATCCCCAAGGTATCCTGTGGATACCCTATGGACCCTGAAGTAGAAAATATGAGATATGGTAAGAACTTACCCTTGTTATCTCTATTTCTACGAAGTCCATAGGGTTCCACAGGACTCCCGCCCTGTCGCACCTGTACTGCAGATGGGCTTTGATCTGGTCACCGGTTTCTCCGTCTCCTTCTGGTGAGAATGTGATTCTTGTGTGTTCCAGACTGTCTTCTCTCTCTTTTTTGCTCCTGCTCCGGCCTATGGCTTGTTATGAAATTGAGTGGCCTGAGGCTCGGGGGCGGGGTATAGGAGAGGGACCCCAGTGCATCCTGGGAGGCTGAAAATTTAACTCTGTGGTGCCTGGATGTCTGCCGCCATCGCCTATACCCCAAGGTATCCTGTGGAACCCTATGGACTTCGTAGAAATAGAGATAACAAGGGTAAGTTCTTACCATATCTCATATTATAGTGTACTGTGGGCACTACAAAGTATTATAATGTGTAATAGGGACACTACAAAGTATTATATAGTGTACCGTGGGCACTACAAAGTAGCATAATGTGTAATAGGGACACTACAAAGTATTATATAGTGTACCGTGGGCACTACAAAGTAACATAATGTGTACCTGGGTCCCTACAAAGTGGGATATAGTGTACGGTGGGCACTACAAAGTAGCATAATGTGTAATGGGGACACTACAAAGTGGTATATAGTGTACTGTGGGCACTACAAAGTAACATAATGTGTAATAGGGACACTACAAAGTGGTATATAGTGTACCGTGGGCAATACAAAGTAGCATAATGTGTACCTGGGTCCCTACAAAGTGGTATATCGTGTACCGCGGGCACTACGAAATAACATAATGTGTACCTGGGCCACTACAAAGAGGTATATAGTATACTGTGGGCTCTACAAAGTAGCATAATGTGTATCAGGGCCACTACTTTGTGGTATATAGTTTATCGTGGGAACTACAAAGTAGCATAATGTGTAACGGTGCCACTACAAAGTGGTATATCGTGTACCGTGGGCACTACAAAGTAACATAATGTGTACCTGGGCCACTACAAAGTAGTGTATCGTGTACCGTGGGCACTAAAAAATAGTATAATGTGTAACGGGGCCACTACAAAGTGGTATATAGTGTACTGTGGGCACTACAAAGTAGCATAATGTGTACCTGGGGCACTACAAAGTGGTATATAGTGTACTGTGGGCACTGCAATGTAACATAATGTGTAAGGGGCAACTAAAAAGTGGTATATAGTGTACCGTGGGTACTACAAAGTAGTATATAGTGTACCGTGGGCACTACAAAGTAACATAATGTGTACCTGGGCCACTACAAAGTAGTTTATAGTTTACCGTGGGCAGTAAAAAAGTAACAATGTGTAAAGGGGACACTACAACGTGGTATATAGTGTACCGTGGGCTCTACAAATTAGCATAATGTGTAACGGGGCCACTACAAAGTGGTATATAGTGTACCGTGGGCACTACAAAGTTGCATAATGTGTAACAGGGACACTACATTGTGGTATATAGTGTACCGTGGGTACTACAAAGTAACAATGTGTAACGCTGCTACTACAAAGTGGTATATAGTGTACCGTGGGCACTACAAAGTAACATAATGTGTAACGGGGCCACTACAAAGTGGTATATAGTGTACCGTGGGCACTACAAAGTAACAATGTGTAACGCTGCTACTACAAAGTGGTATATAGTGTACCATGGGCCCTACAAAGTAGCATAATGTGTAACGGTGCCACTACAAAGTGGTATATAGTGTACCGTGGGCACTACAAAGTAACAATTTGTAACGGGGCCACTTCAAAGTTCTATATAATGTACGTGGGCACTACAAGGTAACAATGTGTAACGCTGCTACTACAAAGTGGTATATAGTGTACCATGGGCACTACAAAGTAGCATAATGTGTAACGGGCAACTACAAAGTATTATATAGTGTACCGTGGGCACTACAAAGTAGCATAATGTGTAACGGGCAACTACAAAGTATTATATAGTGTACCGTGGGCACTACAAAGTAGCATAATGTGTAACGGGCAACTACAAAGTATTATATAGTGTACCGTGGGCACTACAAAGTAGCATAATGTGTAACGGGCAACTACAAAGTATTATATAGTGTACCGTGGGCACTACAAAGTAGCTTAATGTATAACAGGGACACTACAAAGTGGTATATAGTGTACCTTGGGCACTACAAAGTAACAATGTGTAACGGGGCCACTACAAAGAGGTATAGAGTGTTCCTTGGGCAATACAAAGTAGCATAATGTGTAACAGGGACACTACAAAGTTGTATATAGTGTGCCGTGGGCAATACAAAGTAGCATAATGTGTAACGGAGTCATTACAAAGTGGTATATAGTGTACCGTGGGCACTACATATTGATGGTCTATAGCAGTGCACCCCTAACAGTGCATGTTTTCCAACTCTCCTTCTTGGTGCGCCAGTGTATTTATTACTGGCTGACAAGTGTTAAAAGATCCACAGGTGGTACAAATTATCACATTTGGGATACTGAGAAGAACATGCAGCACTAGTAACATTCTATTATATTACTTTTTCTATTGTGGTTATGGTTTGGGCTGGGGAGGGGGGATCTCCAGGCAACCGGAACCCCCCCTGCGTTTACCTATAACTTAACATCCATCTAACACCTTCTAGACGATAATAGCTCGAATCTGATTGGTAGCTACGGGCAACATCTCCACGGCTAAAAACTCTCACTTTAGTAAATATACCCCAATGTATCTAAGGAAACTAATGTGATTTTGTTTGAACATGTATTTCACCTGTTTGCAATGCAGTGCAGCTAATGGCTGCGCAGGTGGGTGAGAACCTCTGGTACATGTGCAATTGAAGATCCTTGGGGGAAATCTCAATATTGTCAAGATAAACCACTTCGAGCTTATACAGGAGATATAAGATGAAAGTTGCTGCCGAAAGTGATGCAGACATTCTCTATGGAGGATTGTCTTTGTGTAGGCATTGTGACTGAGCAGTCAGAACTACAGGATGAAACATAACCCTAGTGCCAATCCAAGACCGGAGTGATGCGGTGGCAGGAAGGGAAAATACATTGGTAATTCAGTGGCAGGATGAGGTAGAGAAAAGACCTTACACTAAGGGCCGTATTCAATTAGTGTTGCGTCCGCGATAAAGTTTTGCCTGCCCGACTGACACCTGCATCGCATGTTTTGGATGCGGAAACTTTTCAAATAGGAAGCCGCGATGTCGGAACCGGCGGAAAGTGCTGTCAGAAACGGGGAAATCAGCCTGAACCCTCCAGAAAGATGCAGTAACATTGGGGATCAATGTAGAGGTCCCCGAATAGCCCTAATAAAGCTATTTGGGGTACTTAAGTTGTTTCAATAACTTCTTATTGGCGTCTTTACACAAGTGGTGAAAAATGGCATAAAGCAGTTTTTTCTACTTCAGGGTCCATAGGGTATCCACAGGATACCTTGGTGTATAGGTGTGACGTCAGTCGCAGGGCACCAAAGAGTTAAGCTTTCAGCCTCCCAGGATGCAGTAGGTCCCCCTCCTATACCCCGCCCCCGGGCCAAGGCACCCCAGTTTAGTTTGGTGCCCGGCCGGAGTCGGGTGCACCTGTTGGAGTGGGGGCTAGAAGAGCCCCTGAAGCTTTTTCTTCATGCAGCTGTGGCTGCACATCTGGATGAACAGCATGGACAGTCAGTCCTGACGTCCATGCTGTCTTCCCTACACCCCGCCGGTACCAGAACACCGGTACTGATCCGGGGATGCTGGTGGGCGTGTGGGGTCACAGCTAGCGGTGACCCCAGATGCTCCGGACCATGGCCGGATTCAAGGGGGACAGAGGTAAGCAGCGGGGTCCCGCGGTGGGTCCCCGCTGATCACATGGTCCTAAGTCCCCAGGCAGGGGGCTCCCTGGGGACTGGCTGAAGCGTGGAGCCAGGCGACCAACCTGCGCTTCCACTACCCCCTGGGACAGCGGACCGCAGCAGAGCGGTAGCGCTGCGGCGTCCCAGGGGTTAAATGCATGCCAGGGGAGCGCGCCTTCCCTGTCTCACAGCCGGCGCCTCCCACGCTGCACACAGCCCTCTCTGCACTGTGCTGACTGGTCCTGTGTCAGCGCTCCTCCCCCAGGCCAGCTTCTCTCTGCTCCTCGGCGGCCATCTTCTCTGCAACGCATGGTGAACGCTGCTGGAAGCCTGGAAGGAAGCATCGTGGTCTGGGTCCCCCCGCATACCTCTCCTCCGCTGTGGCTCAGGTCTGTGTATGCAGCGCTGTGTCCTACCAGGCCCTGTGTCTGTGTAGTTGAGTGATCAGCGCAGTTAGTGCAGGAATTGTTATTTCTCTGCATTGTATGTGACTGTGCTAGCGCTGCTGCCTGTAACTTTATCTTCTCAAAACTGTCAGCTTTATTACTGTCCCTGTTCTTTCTGCTAAAGCCCTTGCAGTGCGGTGCTGCAGGGTGGTCTCTCGCCTATTTAATACTTAATTGGTGAGAGAGGTCACATACGTGGTGCCATCATGTCTGAAAGTGATTTTCCCCTCCGGCTACAGTGTACCACGTGCAAAGTACCGTTAGCGGAGGGGGAGGGTAGCGCGGAGGGCCTTTGCCGGCAGTGTTTGTCCATGGCGCGACCTATTACGGTTACAGCACTGGTACAGGAGCCGCCCTGGGCTTGTTTCGCTCAGGCGTTAACAGCTTTAGTGGGCCAGTTAGCTCCGCAGCCCGCGTTTACTCCGATGGGTTTGTCCCTGCAGTCTGTGGTGTCGTCACCCATGCAGGGGTTCCCACGACAATTGGTGGTACCCCACAGTCTCCCTATTTCCCCGCTCCCGGGTTCTTAGGAGCCAGCGTGGGTTAACTCCCTGACGAGTTCTGTACAGCACTTGTCGGATGTGATGCAAGGGGAGTCTGTGATGCGGCCTCATAAAAGGCCGGTGGCGTCTCTGTCCGCTCCTTATGAGGATGACGAAGGGACGTCTGATGATGGGGAGATTCTGGATCCTTACGATCAGGAACCTCTCCATACTAAGGACGCTGATGCTAAGTCCAAAGTATATATTCCTGGACTTATTCGGGCGGTCCGCACAGCCTTGGTGATTGAGGACGAAGTTCCCCCAGCGGCTAAATCTAAGTATGCCTTTTTCAAAGATGTGAAGGGCGATGCCACAGTCTTTCCTCTTTCGGGTCAGTTGGTGGACCATTTAGAGGAGGCGTGGAAACAACCTGGCAAAAGATACCAGCCGCAGAGACGCCTGGCGGTGGCTTATCCGTTCACGGATAATTATTTTGCTAAGTGGGAATCCCCTCCACAGGTGGATTCTCACGTGACCCGTCTTGTCCGTAGTGCCACATTGCCGATGCCATCCATGTCCTCCCTTAAGGATGCTACGGACCGCAAGTTAGAAATCTGCCTGAAGTCCGCTTATTCCCTTGCAGGGGGGGCAGCATGGCCGGCTATGGCCATTTGCTGGGTTGCCAGAGCGATGGAGCGCTGGGCGGATTCATTAGAGGCTTCTTTTGAATCCGACTGTCTGGCCGAACAGGCGGAGTTGATTGGCAATCTCCGTGATTCGGCCACCTACATCAACGAGGCGGCTCTAGACATTAGTACTCTGGTGTCTAGAATTTCTTCAGCAGCGGTAGCTGCTCGTCGCACCTTGTGGCTGCGATCCTGGAAGGCGGACGCAGATTCCAAGAAAGGTCTGGAAGTGTTGCCGTTTACTGGAGAAGTTCTCTTCGGTCCGGATCTGGATAAGATTGTGGCCACGCTGGCAGCAGCCAAATCTGCTTGTCTCCCGTCGGCCGCTGCTCCTTCTGGTTCTGGACCATCGTCCTTTCGGTCATCTAGGGCCCAGGGCAGGCCCAAACCACAGTCGTTTCCTCGACAGGCTGGCCCTAAGAAATCGGTCAAGCCCCGGAAGCAGGCATGGAGTACCAGACGTCCGGCCCCCAAGCCAGATGACAAGCCTGCGGCCTGACGGTCCGGGCCTCCCTTTGGGGGATCCCAGGGTGGGAGGCCGCCTGCTACAGTTCGCCCAGTGTTGGTCGACCACTACGACAGACACTTGGGTTCTGGAGGTGGTTTCCCACGGATACGCCCTCTCCTTCCGGCACAGACCCCCGGCTCGATTCTTCACCACGGGTCTACCATAAGACCGGAACAAGGCTACGGAGCTGCGGAAGGTATTGCACACTATGCTCCAGGCTGGAGTTATAGTGCCTGTTCCATTCTCCCAGAGGGGCCAGGGTTTCTATTCAAATCTATTTTTGGTACAGAAACCCAATGGGTCATATCGTCCGATTCTCAACCTCAAAGCACTCAACAAGTCTTTGTGGGTCCCGAAGTTTCGGATGGAGATCCTACGGTCCATCATTGTGGCGCTGGAACCTGGGGACTACATGGTGTCATTGGACATACAGGATGCTTACCTGCATGTCCCTATTCTTTTGCGCCATCAACAGTTCCTCCGGTTTGCAATCCGCAGCGACCACTTCCAGTTTCGGGTGTTACCTTTTGGCCTGGCGACAGCACCACGTGTTTTCACCAAGGTGATGGCGGTCATGGCGGCTTCTCTGCGGCTGCAGGGAGTCCGCATGTTGCCGTACTTGGACGACCTGTTATTGGTGGCAGGATCTCCAGAGCTCCTGTTACACCACTTGGACCTGACCATTGCACTGCTGCAACGGCACGGCTGGCTAATCAACTGGCAGAAGTCCACTCTAATCCCGTCTCGGAGGATTCTGCATCTTGGAGCCTTATTGGACTCGGGACAGCAAAGGATCTTCGTGACGGAGGACAAGATCTCTGCTTTACAGTCAAGGGTGCGCAGTTGTCTGCACAGCCGCCGGGTGTCCTTACACTCGGCGATGAGGTTACTGGGCTCCATGGTGTCGGTGTTCGACATGGTGGAATACGCCCAGTTTCACTCCAGACCTCTGCAGCACCTGATCCTGTCCAAATGGAACGGGCTGCCTCAGTCTCTGAAGTCCCAGACGATTGTGCTCACCCCGGAGGTTCGCCTGTCCCTTGCGTGGTGGTTAAAGACGACCCACCTCAACAAGGGACGTCCGTTCTGGGTTCCAAATTGGGTCCTGTTGACAACGGACGCCAGTCTTCGGGGCTGGGGAGCAGTTTCGGGTCCACACTTGTTCCAGGGCAGGTGGACGCCGACAGAAGCGGAGCTTCCAATAAATATCTTGGAACTCCGTGCGGTCTTCAATGCTCTCCAGCAGGCACAGCGGTTTCTCCAGGGTCACCCGGTGCAGGTCCAGTCGGACAACGCTACCACCGTGGCCTACATAAACAGGCAAGGAGGAACTCGCAGTCGTGCGGCTCTCGTAGAGGTCTCTCGGATCCTTGTTTGGGCGGAGCGCAATCTTCCAGCCATATCAGCGGTCTTCATCCCGGGAGTGCTAAATTGGGAGGCGGACTTTCTAAGTCGCCAGGACGTTCATCCGGGGGAATGGTCCCTGCACCCGGACGTTTTTCAACTACTGGTGGACAGGTGGGGTCTTCCAGAAATCGACCTCATGGCGTCCCGGCACAACAACAAGTTGCCGGTGTACGGGTCTCGCACAAGCGACGAAGGGGCGTCTCTGGTGGATGCTCTGTCCGTCCGGTGGACGTTCCGGTTCGCATATCTGTTCCCTCCGGTCTCCCTTCTTCCACGGGTAATCCGGAAATTCAAACAGGAAGGAGGGACGCTCCTGTTGATAGCTCCCGCATGGCCCAGACGGCACTGGTTCTCAGACCTTCAGGGTCTGTCCGTGGACAGTCCTCTGCGGTTGCCGCTACAACCGGACCTTCTGTCTCAGGGTCCTTGCCTTCACCCGGACCTGACTCGGCTGTCTTTGACGGCGTGGCTGTTGAGACGGCCATGCTGAGGTCCCGGGGGTTTTCCAGCTCTGTGGTGCGTACCATGTTACGAGCTCGGAAACCGTCTTCCGCGAGGATATACCATCGCGTGTGGCATACGTTCTTCCAGTGGTGTCGACCGAGAGGTTATGCACCGCGGGAGTTTCGTCTGTCTCGGATTCTCGCCTTCCTGCAAGCGGGACTAGATCATGGGCTTCGCCTTGCTTCTTTGAAGGTACAGGTTTCGGCCCTATCTGTCTGGTTTCACCGTAGGATTGCTACAATCCCGGATGTGCGCACCTTTATGCAAGGTGTTCTCCGCATTCAGCCACCCTTTGTTCCACCTGTGGCGCCTTGGGATTTGGCTGTGGTCCTGAGGGCTCTCCAAGGACCGCCGTTTGAACCACTGGGCTCAGTGGATATTAAATGGCTAACAGCTAAGACTGTTTTCCTTCTGGCCATTGCTTCGGCCAGACGTGTTTCTGAGTTAGGGGCTCTTTCTTGTAGACCCCCTTTCTTGGTTTTTCACGGGAACAGGGCAGTGCTCCGCACTCGGCCCGAGTTTCTTCCCAAAGTTGTTTCCCAGTTTCATGTTAACGAGGAAATAGTTGTTCCGGCCTTTAACTCACCGGGTCTTTCCGTGGGTGAGGCCTCTTTGGATGTTGTGCGGGCCTTAAGGACTTATGTTGACCACACTTCTTCGTTTAGGAAGTCGGACGCTTTGTTTGTCCTCTTTGGCTTCCGTAAAAAGGGTTGGCCTGCTTCAAAGCAAACTTTGGCAGCCTGGATCCGTATGGCTATTTCTGAAGCTAATCTTCATGAAGGCCTACCGGTCCCTCCTTCTCTGAAGGCTCATTCCACTAGGTCTGTGGGTCCTTCGTGGGCAGCTCGACGTGGTGCCTCGGCAGTTCAGATCTGCAAGGCTGCTACGTGGTCTTCTGTCCATACCTTCGTGAGGTATTACAGGTTTGACACCTTCGCCTCTCAGGATGCTTCCTTCGGGCGGCGGATTCTCCTTTCTGCACAGGAGCGTCCCCACCCTTAAAGGATACTGCTTTGGGACATCCCCAAGGTATCCTGTGGATACCCTATGGACCCTGAAGTAGAAAATATGAGATATGGTAAGAACTTACCCTTGTTATCTCTATTTCTACGAAGTCCATAGGGTTCCACAGGACTCCCGCCCTGTCGCACCTGTGCTGCAGATGGGCTTTGCTCTGGTCACCGGTTTTCCGTCTCCCTCTGGTGAGAATGTGATTCTTGTATGTGTCCAGATCTTTGTTCTCTCTCTTCCTTCTCCTCCTCCGGCCTATGGCTTGGTAACTAACTGAGGTGCCTTGGCCCGGGGGCGGGGTATAGGAGGGGGACCTAGTGCATCCTGGGAGGCTGAAAGCTTAACTCTTTGGTGTCCTGCGACTGACGTCACACCTATACCCAAGGTATCCTGTGGAACCCTATGGACTTCGTAGAAATAGCGATAACAAGGGTAAGTTCTTACCATATCTCATATTTTTGGGGGGTGAAAATAAGTAGTCCTGGCAAATTTGGGGTACATGACAATGGGTGCTAGCATATTTTAAAGTCGCTAAAAACTTTAAAAACGCACCTGTAGCAAGCACCTGCAATCAAAAAAACACCTCACCCATCCTTGCAGACCCCCAAAAAGTCTATTTCGCTAGTTTGTATGTTTGTACCCCCACTTTGTATTTTTTCGCCCCCAATTTCAAAGTACTTTTTTGGGGTGTTCCTTATTTTTTTTTTAGGGATTTTTTGACGCAGTTATCCTTTGGGGGGCTGTCCCAAGGGTTCTGAGTGGTTTCCACGCCTTTTCACCCCACAATAAAAATGCAGAATCTTTTTTGCCTATTACATTACATTGACTTTCCGCGGACGCGAAAAGTGTTTGGAATTGAATACGGAGATAAGTTTCTGCCAGGCGTAATGACACCGTCTACGATACTTTTTTGCGGATTCCGACTTTTCGCGGCTCATTGAATACGGGCCTAAGTATTACTTGATTACAGCCTGAGCATGAGAGTGTGACATCGATCCTTCCTTGTCCTCTCTAGAACCGCGGAATTGATTGGCTTATTGAATTTTCTCATAGTAATCCGGTGAAAGGCGATAACAACCCAGTTGTTTAGGCTTATTCAGAGGATGCGTAGAAATTTGAAAGTAGGGTGTACATTTTATTGCTGCACGCCATGGTACGTATGCGGCGAATGAGTGCCCACCAGTGGCATTTGGCGTACTGTGTCGTGCGGGTGCGCGGCAATCCGCATGCTGCGACTCGCGGGGACGTTAGCCGATAACGCGGGCGAGATGAAAAAGGACACATCTTTATTACACTCCATACTGCTCAATGTCTCAACCTCACGTCAAACCCAATGGGTCTTAGGTGGAGACTTATCGAATCTTCTCAAGAGGACAAGTCGAGCCTTTGTCCATAGTGTAATATAGCTATCATTTATTTACTGCATTCTATACAATGATAGCCAGGATCTGATTGGTTGCTATGGACAATACTTTTAACAGTTTAGAAGGTTTGATCAATCTCCCTCTTATTCTTTATACAGTTCGATCTGTAAATAATTTTTTTGAACCTGGTAATAAAATTTGGAAAGCAGATGCAGGGCCTCCCAGGAACAGCAGCTTCTACAGTGGGGACACACGTCCTGATTCTCCATACATACTGGGCCATAGGAGACTGTCAAATTTATTTTTTGCGGCTACTGATGGCCATCTCTCCACCGGGATGTTACAGAATGTCAGCATGTACTATTTGTACTCAGGATAAAAACCCACAAGAAGGATCGGGTGCTCTTCTACCTGTGGCCATTCCTGTTAGACCTTGGAATCCCATCTCCAACCTGGTTTTTCCTTTTAAATTGTTGTCTCTTTAAATCTAGACGCTAAATCGTCAAAATCGCGCTGCAACTCACAGGCTAATACGTTTGGCCAAAGACTGTAATCAGACTCATGAAGATGTCGGGTCTCTGGGCCTGATTCAGAGCCGGACGCTATTTGCGGACGGTCGTTCTAAAAAAGGGGCTTGCTATTTAAATGAAGTGCTCGCTCTTTGCGGTCTGTTGACGCCTCTAAGTCTGAACGAGCGAACAAAACCTGCGGCCTCTATTTTGATAAAAACGCCCCCTGGCCGCTCGCATCCTACGTCATCTCCGCTATTCATTTGATTAATCGAGTACATCGAAAGGCGTCTGAACTGCTCGCAGTGCTTGTGGTTGGATTTTCCTACCGCAATCATGCGAGCAGTTCAGGCTAAGAAACAACCAAGTGACGTGGTCGATGACGCTGCTTTGTTAATTATGCACACCCTTAAAACGCCCGTTTTGACCTTTTGGCATGCCTGCGTTCGGATCTCCACACCCCGTTTTAAAGCACCTTCCCCTGTTACCACCCACAAACGCCTCATTCTGTCACTCAAATTATCAGACATTCGCTATTTTGCGAGCACATGAATTTCGACCGCACTGACTGGTTCACGCATACGCAGTTGTGCGAACATCGCTCGGAACGAACGAGCAGCCGCTTACGAGCGGCTCTGAATCAGGCCCTCTGTCAATAGGCCCTTGCTACGCCACTAATGACATCATACTCCACTATTATGTCATACCCAGCACTTACCTTTAGACCACAATCGGCGGTTATTCTGAATAGATGATATGAATAAGTCAATAAGATAAGTAAGAGACAGGAGTGCCCGGGGGAGTGTGAAATAGAGACAAAGGGAATGGCAACCTACTGAATATTCATTATAATATGCAAACAAGCAATATTGGTCCAGCGATATGTGCTATGTGCACACCAGCTACGTCTTTGGGTGTATGCTTATGCTGCAGGGGGCAGCAACTCCGATCCAATGCCTGCATCCAAAGACGCAGGATCGGAACAACATCACCAGCATCAGTCGTGATGTGTGCAGCATCGGCCGTCTGGGTAAGCCTATGCTTATACAGACCGACCACCTCCTGCCCACTTTAAAAGACGTAGACACTGCCCTTGGCCGACATGCCCCTGTTTCCTGAGAACGCAGGCAGCGCTGCCCCAAACGGCCGCAACATGTCAATGACGCTGCAACGTGGGGGCACAGAGTGCGAGCTCGCAGGACCTGTTCATGCACGGAACGGATCATGGGCAGTTCTCCCACGCCATCAGTGATGTACACAGACCATCGGGTTTGCGGACATCTCTGGATCACGCCCAAAGATAATACAGTAGGTAAAGTCCTAAAATAACTATATTAATACATATTTTGTTACAACAATGCAAATAGAAAATGGTGTTTAGATCTGTTTATAGAGAACTGGAGTCATTGATTGCCAGCGAGCTGCAGCTACACATAGGAATGGCAAGCTTAATATCTAGTTAATGTTTTCCTTCTGGCTCATAAATGTGATTTACCACCTAAGTCCTTAAGGGGTTTGGTACATGTGCAGGGAAAACATGCTGCTGTTTGTAGGGTAATAACCTTTGTTAGATGCACTAACACTGATGAAACATGACTCCGATAACAGTAGTGTAGATTATATGTGGAGCGATGTGTCCTGTGCTCATTTACATGAAACCATCAATCAGATCAAACCTGATTGTGTTAGCTGGAAAGTCAAATCAATCACAAACGCGCGGCACTATAATCACCAGGAATAAATGGCAGGCAGGCGACATGTACGGAGGCCGGTGATACATTCAATTATAACCGTGTCAGGATTGGATTAAGGAAATAAAGGCAAATAACAGATAAATCAGTTTAAGACAAACGTCTCCAGGATACAAGTGTTGATGTTGATGAAAATTAATTTAACTTTGTAATTTAGGGGGGGTGGTTCAATAGCGGATGGAAGTGCAAAGCGCCAGCAGTTTTGCAATAATTCCTTCTTTGCAATTATGGTGATGCAGCAGGTAATGCATTCTGCATGCATTAATGATACAAGCTGCGTCCACTGACACAGCATTGGATCATCTGCGTGATCCCTGGCTGGCTGAGTCACCATGGGGATCACGCAGACAGGCCATCGCAGATGAGGGAAAAGGCCAGGAAATCTCCGAGATCCTGGCCTCTTCTCTCACCCCCAATGTTTTTGGGAAACAGAGGCCGTCACTGCCCCCCCACCAAATAGCAGAAGACTGTTAATCATTGACAGTCTTGTGTCGCTCTGCATGCAATCACGCAAGACATGCGCAATACGGGTCTGGCACTCAACGGGAATCTGCATTCTACTGTGTACTCTGCTGAATGAGGCACTATAAATATGTGTATATTATATTATATTATATTTGTGCAGTAGCAATCAAGTGATTTATTGTTTACTTTTCAAGCAGATTCTTTGAACTGTTTTTTACGGCAAATCTCAGGGCCTGATCTTTACGTATCGCAACTGCAACAGCGTACGCAGATGGGGCCGATGATGAGTACTGCGCTTGCATATGCACCGCAGTGTGCGTGCGTAAGCTAGCATTGTGATCGCACTGCGATCACTATACAGATGCAAAGCCATTGCAGATCAAGGGACAGGACGTAAGCATTTGTGGGTGGTGACGGGGTAATGGTCAGAGAAATGCAGGCGTGCCTGTCTTTTTGAACGCCGTTGCATGGTTGTGCATAAATTAGCCACTAGTTAGCAATTTCTGAATAAGGTCTGACCTTAATTGTGCGTTATTCAATGTTTCCGATGTATACACAGCACTGCGAGGTGTTACGGATGTGCGAAAGCGGTCGTGGGTGTCTCAATGCTGGCTTTGCGATTGGCGACATTAGCATATTTTCACAGCGGGTCCATGTGCGTAATCGCAGCTGCGATCGCAATAGCGAATCGTAGTGAATCAGGCCGTCGGTCCCTAAACCAGGTTTTACATTTCACGTCTAAGTTGAAATTGATGTACTAGATATTATGTAGGATTGAGCAGTAAAAGGGGAAAAAAAAATAGGTTCAAAGCAGATTATTTTCCCAAATTTCACAACCATTAAGTTAGAGACATTTAGCTGCACTTCATAGATTAACCCCTTCCTGACCGATCTGCTCATTTTCACATCACCGGGTATATTTACTAAAGTACAGGTTTACAAAAGAGAAGGTGTTGCCCTGTTGCTGAAAGAATGGGAGGTCTTAGAGGGGGAGGAGTTTCAGCTCCAATAGATTAACTATTTAGTGCCTACTCCTCAGCCTCCCCTTTACATCCACAGTCTGCAGTGTCCCCCATATAGGAACGAAAGAGGAAATGGCCAAGCGTAGAGATCTGAGCAACTTTGATAAGGGCCAAATTGTGATGGCTAGAGCATCTCCAAAACAGTAGGTCTTGTGGGGGTGTTGCCAGTATGCAGTGGTTAGTACAGATGTGCTCTCTTACACTTTCCTTTTTGCTTCATTTGGCATGAGATGCTTAGCACGGCTAAGACGCTCCACCACGAGTAGCGATTGGATAAGTTCCCAATTTTGTTTTCCTGCAAAAGACTTTGTATAATGTAACAGATTAAAGTAGCACATTTTAAGAAAAATCACAAGGTGTGGCTAAGTCACAGAGTCCATGGCATGTCAAGTTCGGCCATATAACTAGATTTTAGGAAAGGTGTATGTGGACACATATTTACCTAACAAAAGTGATCCAAGGAAGGACAACTAGCAACAGGGTCATGGGCACTGGAGGCTCAATGACGCACATGGTAAGTGAAGGTTAGCCCTTCTGGTCCAATGCCACAGAAAAGCTACTGTGGCACAAATTGCTGAAAAGTCTAGTGCTGGCTATGATAGAAAGGTGTTAGAACACACTGTGCATCACAGTTTGCTGCACACGAGGCTGTATAGTCGCAGATCAGTGCTCTACTCATGCTGACCCCTGTCCACAACCAAAAGTGCCTACAATGAGCACATAAGTGTCAGAACTGGTCCATGGAGCAATGGATGAATCACATTTTCTTTTACATAATTTGAAAGGCCGGGTGTGTAATTTATGTGGGGAAGAGATGGCACCAGGATGCACTATGGGAAGAAGGTTAAATCTGGACAATGTTCTGCTGGGAAACCTTGGGTCCTGGCATTCATGTGGCTTTTACTTTGACCCGTACCAGCTACCTAAGCATTGTTGCAGTACAACTACACCCCTTCATGGCAACAGTATTTCCTGTTGGCAGTGGCCTCTAGTGGTCTCTCTAGTCATCTCTAATCATTACCCAATGGTACTGGAAACCCCTCAGACCTCACACTCAGAAAAGCCAAGAGATCACTGGCATAGTTGCCGGGACTTTGCCACTGAGCAAGGAGATATCCGACTAGAAAGGAGCATGAGAAGAGGAAGTAGTAAAAACTTACTTAGGTCTACATAGGTCATTAGGCAATGTCTCATCAGCTCTCTGTAGGTCTAGCCAAGGCTAGCCTATTGATAATAATTAAAATATACCTCTTATGAGTTAACATCTTCTTTGTTTCTCTCAGTTTCAGTATGTTGCTTGAGGTCCATTGTAATTTCAGTCCGGAATCCATTCTATTCTTCTTGTGTCACTTGGCTTCTTAGCAGTTTCATCTGTGGAGAAAACAGAAAGAGCTGATGAGACATTGCAAGTTAAGGTACAGACCCATGTTATGCCTGTTTTTATCTGTTATCTCAGCAACTCCTGTAGACATTTTACTCTGCTTTCGCTGGTTCTGCCCGACACTAGAACAGTCTGGTCTGCTCCTTAGCGCTTCCAATACCCAGTCTACAAGCAGATTATGTCAATAAATAAGGATTGGAGAAACTGAGATAAGAGATGAAGATATGTTCCTGTATTCAGACTGTCTCTCTAGTCATCTCTAATCATTACCCAATGGTACTGGAAACCCCTCAGGCCTCACACTCAGAAAAGCCAAGAGATCACTGGCATAGTTGCCGGGACTTTGCCACTGAGCAAGGAGATATCCGACTAGAAAGGAGCATGAGAACAGGAAGTAGTAAAAACTTACTTAGGTCTACATAGGTCATTAGGCAATGTCTCATCAGCTCTCTGTAGGTCTAGCCAAGGCTAGCCTATTGATAATAATTAAAATATACCTCTTATGAGTTAACATCTTCTTTGTTTCTCTCAGTTTCAGTATGTTGCTTGAGGTCCATTGTAATTTCAGTCCGGAATCCATTCTATTTTTCTTGTGTCACTTGGCTTCTTAGCAGTTTTATCTGTGGAGAAAACAGAAAGAGCTGATGAGACATTGCAAGTTAAGGTACAGACCCATGATATGCCTGGTTTTATCTGTTATCTCAGCAACTCCTGTAGACATTTTACTCTGCTTTCGCTGGTTCTGCCCGACACTAGAACAGTCTGGTCTGCTCCTTAGCGCTTCCAATACCCAGTCTACAAGCAGATTATGTCAATAAATAAGGATTGGAGAAACTGAGATAAGAGATGAAGATATGTTCCTGTATTCAGACTATCTCTCTAGTCATCTCTAATCATTACCCAATGGTACTGGAAAGCCCTCAGGCCTCACACTCAGAAAAGCCAAGAGATCACTGGCATAGTTGCCGAGACTTTGCCACTGAGCAAGGAGATATCCGACTAGAAAGCCGCATGAGAAGAGGAAGTAGTAAAAACTTACTTAGGTCTACATAGGTCATTAGGCAATGTCTCATCAGCTCTCTGTAGGTCTAGCCAAGGCTAGCCTATTGATAATAATTAAAATATACCTCTTATGAGTTAACATCTTCTTTGTTTCTCTCAGTTTCAGTATGTTGCTTGAGGTCCATTGTAATTTCAGTCCGGAATCCATTCTATTCTTCTTGTGTCACTTGGCTTCTTAGCAGTTTCATCTGTGGAGAAAACAGAAAGAGCTGATGAGACATTGCAAGTTAAGGTACAGACCCATGTTATGCCTGTTTTTATCTGTTATCTCAGCAACTCCTGTAGACATTTTACTCTGCTTTCGCTGGTTCTGCCCGACACTAGAACAGTCTGGTCTGCTCCTTAGCGCTTCCAATACCCAGTCTACAAGCAGATTATGTCAATAAATAAGGATTGGAGAAACTGAGATAAGAGATGAAGATATGTTCCTGTATTCAGACTGTCTCTCTAGTCATCTCTAATCATTACCCAATGGTACTGGAAACCCCTCAGGCCTCACACTCAGAAAAGCCAAGAGATCACTGGCATAGTTGCCGGGACTTTGCCACTGAGCAAGGAGATATCCGACTAGAAAGGAGCATGAGAACAGGAAGTAGTAAAAACTTACTTAGGTCTACATAGGTCATTAGGCAATGTCTCATCAGCTCTCTGTAGGTCTAGCCAAGGCTAGCCTATTGATAATAATTAAAATATACCTCTTATGAGTTAACATCTTATTTGTTTCTCTCAGTTTCAGTATCTTGCTTGAGGTCCATTGTAATTTCAGTCCGGAATCCATTCTATTCTTCTTGTGTCACTTGGCTTCTTAGCAGTTTTATCTGTGGAGAAAACAGAAAGAGCTGATGAGACATTGCAAGTTAAGGTACAGACCCATGTTATGCCTGGTTTTATCTGTTATCTCAGCAACTCCTGTAGACAGTTTACTCTGCTTTCGCTGGTTCTGCCCGACACTAGAACAGTCTGGTCTGCTCCTTAGCGCTTCCAATACCCAGTCTACAAGCAGATTATGTCAATAAATAAGGATTGGAGAAACTGAGATAAGAGATGAAGATATGTTCCTGTATTCAGACTGTCTCTCTAGTCATCTCTAATCATTACCCAATGGTACTGGAAACCCCTCAGGCCTCACACTCAGAAAAGCCAAGAGATCACTGGCATAGTTGCCGGGACTTTGCCACTGAGCAAGGAGATATCCGACTAGAAAGGAGCATGAGAACAGGAAGTAGTAAAAACTTACTTAGGTCTACATAGGTCATTAGGCAATGTCTCATCAGCTCTCTGTAGGTCTAGCCAAGGCTAGCCTATTGATAATAATTAAAATATACCTCTTATGAGTTAACATCTTCTTTGTTTCTCTCAGTTTCAGTATGTTGCTTGAGGTCCATTGTAATTTCAGTCCGGAATCCATTCTATTTTTCTTGTGTCATTTGGCTTCTTAGCAGTTTTATCTGTGGAGAAAACAGAAAGAGCTGATGAGACATTGCAAGTTAAGGTACAGACCCATGTTATGCCTGTTTTTATCTGTTATCTCAGCAACTCCTGTATACATTTTACTCTGCTTTCGCTGGTTCTGCCCGACACTAGAACAGTCTGGTCTGCTCCTTAGCGCTTCCAATACCCAGTCTACAAGCAGATTATGTCAATAAATAAGGATTGGAGAAACTGAGATAAGAGATGAAGATATGTTCCTGTATTCAGACTGTCTCTCTAGTCATCTCTAATCATTACCCAATGGTACTGGAAACCCCTCAGGCCTCACACTCAGAAAAGCCAAGAGATCACTGGCATAGTTGCCGGGACTTTGCCACTGAGCAAGGAGATATCCGACTAGAAAGGAGCATGAGAACAGGAAGTAGTAAAAACTTACTTAGGTCTACATAGGTCATTAGGCAATGTCTCATCAGCTCTCTGTAGGTCTAGCCAAGGCTAGCCTATTGATAATAATTAAAATATACCTCTTATGAGTTAACATCTTCTTTGTTTCTCTCAGTTTCAGTATGTTGCTTGAGGTCCATTGTAATTTCAGTCCGGAATCCATTCTATTCTTCTTGTGTCACTTGGCTTCTTAGCAGTTTTATCTGTGGAGAAAACAGAAAGAGCTGATGAGACATTGCAAGTTAAGGTACAGACCCATGTTATGCCTGGTTTTATCTGTTATCTCATCAACTCCTGTAGACATTTTACTCTGCTTTCGCTGGTTCTGCCCGACACTAGAACAGTCTGGTCTGCTCCTTAGCGCTTCCAATACCCAGTCTACAAGCAGATTATGTCAATAAATAAGGATTGGAGAAACTGAGATAAGAGATGAAGATATGTTCCTGTATTCAGACTGTCTCTCTAGTCATCTCTAATCATTACCCAATGGTACTGGAAACCCCTCAGGCCTCACACTCAGAAAAGCCAAGAGATCACTGGCATAGTTGCCCGGGACTTTGTCACTGAGCAAGGAGATATCGGACTAGAAAGGAGCATGAGAACAGGAAGTAGTAAAAACTTACTTAGGTCTACATAGGTCATTAGGCAATGTCTCATCAGCTCTCTGTAGGTCTAGCCAAGGCTAGCCTATTGATAATAATTAAAATATACCTCTTATGAGTTAACATCTTCTTTGTTTCTCTCAGTTTCAGTATGTTGCTTGAGGTCCATTGTAATTTCAGTCCGGAATCCATTCTATTCTTCTTGTGTCACTTGGCTTCTTAGCAGTTTTATCTGTGGAGAAAACAGAAAGAGCTGATGAGACATTGCAAGTTAAGGTACAGACCCATGTTATGCCTGGTTTTATCTGTTATCTCAGCAACTCCTGTAGACATTTTACTCTGCTTTTGCTGGTTCTGCCCGACACTAGAACAGTCTGGTCTGCTCCTTTGCGCTTCCAATACCCAGTCTACAAGCAGATTATGTCAATAAAAAAGGATTGGAGAAACTGAGATAAGAGATGAAGATATGTTCCTGTATTCAGACTGTCTCTCTAGTCATCTCTAATCATTACCCAATGGTACTGGAAACCCCTCAGGTCTCACACTCAGAAAAGCCAAGAGATCACTGGCATAGTTGCCGGGACTTTGCCACTGAGCAAGGAGATATCCGACTAGAAAGGAGCATGAGAACAGGAAGTAGTAAAAACTTACTTAGGTCTACATAGGTCATTAGGCAATGTCTCATCAGCTCTCTGTAGGTCTAGCCAAGGCTAGCATATTGATAATAATTAAAATATACCTCTTATGAGTTAACATCTTCTTTGTTTCTCTCAGTTTCAGTATGTTGCTTGAGGTCCATTGTAATTTCAGTCCGAAATCCATTCTATTCTTCTTGTGTCACTTGGCTTCTTAGCAGTTTTATCTGTGAAGAAAACAGAAAGAGCTGATGAGACATTGAAAGTTAAGGTACAGACCCATGTTATGCCTGGTTTTATCTGTTATCTCATCAACTCCTGTAGACATTTTACTCTGCTTTCGCTTGTTCTGCCCGACACTAGAACAGTACTTAGCGCTTCCAATACCCAGTCTACAAGCAGATTATGTCAATAAATAAGGATTGGAGAAACTGAGATAAGAGATGAAGATATGTTCCTGTATTCAGACTATCTCTCTAGTCATCTCTAATCATTACCCAATGGTACTGGAAACCCCTCAGGCCTCACACTCAGAAAAGCCAAGAGATCACTGGCATAGTTGCCGGGACTTTGCCACTGAGCAAGGAGATATCCGACTAGAAAGGAGCATGAGAACAGGAAGTAGTAAAAACTTACTTAGGTCTACATAGGTCATCAGGCAATGTCTCATCAGCTCTCTGTAGGTCTAGCCAAGGCTAGCCTATTGATAATAATTAAAATATACCTCTTATGAGTTAACATCTTCTTTGTTTCTCTCAGTTTCAGTATGTTGCTTGAGGTCCATTGTAATTTCAGTCCGGAATCCATTCTATTCTTCTTGTGTCATTTGGCTTCTTAGCAGTTTTATCTGTGGAGAAAACAGAAAGAGCTGATGAGACATTGCAAGTTAAGGTACAGACCCATGTTATGCCTGTTTTTATCTGTTATCTCAGCAACTCCTGTAGACATTTTACTCTGCTTTCGCTGGTTCTGCCCGACACTAGAACAGTCTGGTCTGCTCCTTAGCGCTTCCAATACCCAGTCTACAAGCAGATTATGTCAATAAATAAGGATTGGAGAAACTGAGATAAGAGATGAAGATATGTTCCTGTATTCAGACTGTCTCTCTAGTCATCTCTAATCATTACCCAATGGTACTGGAAACCCCTCAGGCCTCACACTCAGAAAAGCCAAGAGATCACTGGCATAGTTGCCGGGACTTTGCCACTGAGCAAGGAGATATCCGACTAGAAAGGAGCATGAGAACAGGAAGTAGTAAAAACTTACTTAGGTCTACATAGGTCATGAGGCAATGTCTCATCAGCTCTCTGTAGGTCTAGCCAAGGCTAGCCTATTGATAATAATTAAAATATACCTCTTATGAGTTAACATCTTCTTTGTTTCTCTCAGTTTCAGTATGTTGCTTGAGGTCCATTGTAATTTCAGTACGAAATCCATTCTATTCTTCTTGTGTCACTTGGCTTCTTAGCAGTTTTATCTGTGAAGAAAACAGAAAGAGCTGATGAGACATTGCAAGTTAAGGTACAGACCCATGTTATGCCTGGTTTTATCTGTTATCTCATCAACTCCTGTAGACATTTTACTCTGCTTTCGCTTGTTCTGCCCGACACTAGAACAGTACTTAGCGCTTCCAATACCCAGTCTACAAGCAGATTATGTCAATAAATAAGGATTGGAGAAACTGAGATAAGAGATGAAGATATGTTCCCTTTATTCAGACTGTCTCTCTAGTCATCTCTAATCATTACCCAATGGTACTGGAAACCCCTCAGGCCTCACACTCAGAAAAGCCAAGAGATCACTGGCATAGTTGCCGGGACTTTGCCACTGAGCAAGGAGATATCCGACTAGAAAGGAGCATGAGAACAGGAAGTAGTAAAAACTTACTTAGGTCTACATAGGTCATTAGGCAATGTCTCATCAGCTCTCTGTAGGTCTAGCCAAGGCTAGCCTATTGATAATAATTAAAATATACCTCTTATGAGTTAACATCTTCTTTGTTTCTCTCAGTTTCAGTATGTTGCTTGAGGTCCATTGTAATTTCAGTCCGGAATCCATTCTATTCTTCTTGTGTCATTTGGCTTCTTAGCAGTTTTATCTGTGGAGAAAACAGAAAGAGCTGATGAGACATTGCAAGTTAAGGTAGAGACCCATGTTATGCCTATTTTTATCTGTTATCTCAGCAACTCCTGTAGACATTTTACTCTGCTTTCGCTGGTTCTGCCCGACACTAGAACAGTCTGGTCTGCTCCTTAGCGCTTCCAATACCCAGTCTACAAACAGATTATGTCAATAAATAAGGATTGGAGAAACTGAGATAAGAGATGAAGATATGTTCCTGTATTCAGACTGTCTCTCTAGTCATCTCTAATCATTACCCAATGGTACTGGAAACCCCTCAGGCCTCACACTCAGAAAAGCCAAGAGATCACTGGCATAGTTGCCGGGACTTTGCCACTGAGCAAGGAGATATCCGACTAGAAAGGAGCATGAGAAGAGGAAGTAGTAAAAACTTACTTAGGTCTACATAGGTCATTAGGCAATGTCTCATCAGCTCTCTGTAGGTCTAGCCAAGGCTAGCCTATTGATAATAATTAAAATATACCTCTTATGAGTTAACATCTTCTTTGTTTCTCTCAGTTTCAGTATGTTGCTTGAGGTCCATTGTAATTTCAGTCCGGAATCCATTCTATTCTTCTTGTGTCACTTGGCTTCTTAGCAGTTTTATCTGTGGAAAAAACAGAAAGAGCTGATGAGACATTGCAAGTTAAGGTACAGACCCATGTTATGCCTGGTTTTATCTGTTATCTCTGCAACTCCTGTAGACATTTTACTCTGCTTTCGCTGGTTCTGCCCGACACTAGAACAGTCTGGTCTGCTCCTTAGCGCTTCCAATACCCAGTCTACAAGCAGATTATGTCAATAAATAAGGATTGGAGAAACTGAGATAAGAGATGAAGATATGTTCCTGTATTCAGACTGTCTCTCTAGTCATCTCTAATCATTACCCAATGGTACTGGAAACCCCTCAGGCCTCACACTCAGAAAAGCCAAGAGATCACTGGCATAGTTGCCGGGACTTTGCCACTGAGCAAGGAGATATCCGACTAGAAAGGAGCATGAGAACAGGAAGTAGTAAAAACTTACTTAGGTCTACATAGGTCATTAGGCAATGTCTCATCAGCTCTCTGTAGGTCTAGCCAAGGCTAGCCTATTGATAATAATTAAAATATACCTCTTATGAGTTAACATCTTATTTGTTTCTCTCAGTTTCAGTATGTTGCTTGAGGTACATTGTAATTTCAGTCCGGAATCCATTCTATTCTTCTTGTGTCACTTGGCTTCTTAGCAGTTTTATCTGTGGAGAAAACAGAAAGAGCTGATGAGACATTGCAAGTTAAGGTACAGACCCATGTTATGCCTGGTTTTATCTGTTATCTCAGCAACTCCTGTAGACATTTTACTCTGCTTTCACTGGTTCTGCCCGACACTAGAACAGTCTGGTCTGCTCCTTAGCGCTTCCAATACCCAGTCTACAAGCAGATTATGTCAATAAATAAGGATTGGAGAAACTGAGATAAGAGATGAAGATATGTTCCTGTATTCAGACTGTCTCTCTAGTCATCTCTAATCATTACCCAATGGTACTGGAAACCCCTCAGGCCTCACACTCAGAAAAGCCAAGAGATCACTGGCATAGTTGCCGGGACTTTGCCACTGAGCAAGGAGATATCCGACTAGAAAGGAGCATGAGAACAGGAAGTAGTAAAAACTTACTTAGGTCTACATAGGTCATTAGGCAATGTCTCATCAGCTCTCTGTAGGTCTAGCCAAGGCTAGCCTATTGATAATAATTAAAATATACCTCTTATGAGTTAACATCTTCTTTGTTTCTCTCAGTTTCAATATGTTGCTTGAGGTCCATTGTAATTTCAGTCCGGAATCCATTCTATTCTTTTTGTGTCACTTGGCTTCTTAGCAGTTTTATCTGTGGAGAAAACAGAAAGAGCTGATGAGACATTGCAAGTTAAGGTACAGACCCATGTTATGCCTGGTTTTATCTGTTATCTCAGCAACTCCTGTAGACATTTTACTCTGCTTTCGCTGGTTCTGCCCGACACTAGAACAGTCTGGTCTGCTCCTTAGCGCTTCCAATACCCAGTCTACAAGCAGATTATGTCAATAAATAAGGATTGGAGAAACTGAGATAAGAGATGAAGATATGTTCCTGTATTCAGACTGTCTCTCTAGTCATCTCTAATCATTACCCAATGGTACTGGAAACCCCTCAGGCCTCACACTCAGAAAAGCCAAGAGATCACTGGCATAGTTGCCGGGACTTTGCCACTGAGCAAGGAGATATCCGACTAGAAAGGAGCATGAGAACAGGAAGTAGTAAAAACTTACTTAGGTCTACATAGGTCATTAGGCAATGTCTCATCAGCTCTCTGTAGGTCTAGCCAAGGCTAGCCTATTGATAATAATTAAAATATACCTCTTATGAGTTAACATCTTATTTGTTTCTCTCAGTTTCAGTATGTTGCTTGAGGTCCATTGTAATTTCAGTCCGGAATCCATTCTATTCTTCTTGTGTCACTTGGCTTCTTAGCAGTTTTATCTGTGGAGAAAACAGAAAGAGCTGATGAGACATTGCAAGTTAAGGTACAGACCCATGTTATGCCTGGTTTTATCTGTTATCTCAGCAACTCCTGTAGACATTTTACTCTGCTTTCGCTGGTTCTGCCCGACACTAGAACAGTCTGGTCTGCTCCTTAGCGCTTCCAATACCCAGTCTACAAGCAGATTATGTCAATAAATAAGGATTGGAGAAACTGAGATAAGAGATGAAGATATGTTCCTGTATTCAGACTGTCTCTCTAGTCATCTCTAATCATTACCCAATGGTACTGGAAACCCCTCAGGCCTCACACTCAGAAAAGCCAAGAGATCACTGGCATAGTTGCCGGGACTTTGCCACTGAGCAAGGAGATATCCGACTAGAAAGGAGCATGAGAACAGGAAGTAGTAAAAACTTACTTAGGTCTACATAGGTCATTAGGCAATGTCTCATCAGCTCTCTGTAGGTCTAGCCAAGGCTAGCCTATTGATAATAATTAAAATATACCTCTTATGAGTTAACATCTTCATTGTTTCTCTCAGTTTCAGTATGTTGCTTGAGGTCCATTGTAATTTCAGTCCGGAATCCATTCTATTCTTCTTGTGTCATTTGGCTTCTTAGCAGTTTTATCTGTGGAGAAAACAGAAAGAGCTGATGAGACATTGCAAGTTAAGGTACAGACCCATGTTATGCCTGGTTTTATCTGTTATCTCAGCAACTCCTGTAGACATTTTACTCTGCTTTCGCTGGTTCTGCCCGACACTAGAACAGTCTGGTCTGCTCCTTAGCGCTTCCAATACCCAGTCTACAAGCAGATTATGTCAATAAATAAGGATTGGAGAAACTGAGATAAGAGATGAAGATATGTTCCTGTATTCAGACTGTCTCTCTAGTCATCTCTAATCATTACCCAATGGTACTGGAAACCCCTCAGGCCTCACACTCAGAAAAGCCAAGAGATCACTGGCATAGTTGCCGGGACTTTGCCACTGAGCAAGGAGATATCCGACTAGAAAGGAGCATGAGAACAGGAAGTAGTAAAAACTTACTTAGGTCTACATAGGTCATTAGGCAATGTCTCATCAGCTCTCTGTAGGTCTAGCCAAGGCTAGCCTATTGATAATAATTAAAATATACCTCTTATGAGTTAACATCTTCTTTGTTTCTCTCAGTTTCAGTATGTTGCTTGAGGTCCATTGTAATTTCAATCCGGAATCCATTCTATTCTTCTTATGTCACTTGGCTTCTTAGCAGTTTTATCTGTGGAGAAAACAGAAAGAGCTGATGAGACATTGCAAGTTAAGGTACAGACCCATGTTATGCCTGGTTTTATCTGTTATCTCATCAACTCCTGTAGACATTTTACTCTGCTTTCGCTTGTTCTGCCCGACACTAGAACAGTCCTTAGCGCTTCCAATACCCAGTCTACAAGCAGATTATGTCAATAAATAAGGATTGGAGAAACTGAGATAAGAGATGAAGATATGTTCCTGTATTCAGACTGTCTCTCTAGTCATCTCTAATCATTACCCAATGGTACTGGAAACCCCTCAGGCCTCACACTCAGAAAAGCCAAGAGATCACTGGCATAGTTGCCGGGACTTTGCCACTGAGCAAGGAGATATCCGACTAGAAAGAAGCATGAGAACAGGAAGTAGTAAAAACTTACTTAGGTCTACATAGGTCATTAGGCAATGTCTCATCAGCTCTCTGTAGGTCTACCAAGGCTAGCCTATTGATAATAATTAAAATATACCTCTTATGAGTTAACATCTTATTTGTTTCTCTCAGTTTCAGTATGTTGCTTGAGGTCCATTGTAATTTCAGTCCGGAATCCATTCTATTCTTCTTGTGTCACTTGGCTTCTTAGCAGTTTTATCTGTGGAGAAAACAGAAAGAGCTGATGAGACATTGCAAGTTAAGGTACAGACCCATGTTATGCCTGTTTTTATCTGTTATCTCAGCAACTCCTGTAGACATTTTACTCTGCTTTCGCTGGTTCTGCCCGACACTAGAACAGTCTAGTCTGCTCCTTAGCGCTTCCAATACCCAGTCTACAAGCAGATTATGTCAATAAATAAGGATTGGAGAAACTGAGATAAGAGATAGAGATATGTTCCTGTATTCAGACTGTCTCTCTAGTCATCTCTAATCATTACCCAATGGTACTGGAAACCCCTCAGGCCTCACACTCAGAAAAGCCAAGAGATCACTGGCATAGTTGCCGGGACTTTGCCACTGAGCAAGGAGATATCCGACTAGAAAGGAGCATGAGAACAGGAAGTAGTAAAAACTTACTTAGGGCTACATATGTCATTAGGCAATGTCTCATCAGCTCTCTGTAGGTCTAGCCAAGGCTAGCCTATTGATAATAATTAAAATATACCTCTTATGAGTTAACATCTTCTTTGTTTCTCTCAGTTTCAGTATGTTGCTTGAGGTCCATTGTAATTTCTGTCCGGAATCCATTCTATTCTTCTTGTGTCACTTGGCTTCTTAGCAGTTTTATCTGTGGAGAAAACAGAAAGAGCTGATGAGACATTGCAAGTTAAGGTACAGACGCATGTTATGCCTGTTTTTATCTGTTATCTCAGCAACTCCTGTAGACATTTCACTCTGCTTTCGCTGGTTCTGCCCGACACTAGAACAGTCTGGTCTGCTCCTTAGCGCTTCCAAAACCCAGTCTACAAGCAGATTATGTCAATAAATAAGGATTGGAGAAACTGAGATAAGAGATGAAGATATGTTCCTGTATTCAGACTGTCTCTCTAGTCATCTCTAATCATTACCAATGGTACTGGAAACCCCTCAGGCCTCACACTCAGAAAAGCCAAGAGATCACTGGCATAGTTGCCGGGACTTTGCCACTGAGCAAGGAGATATCCGACTAGAAAGGAGCATGAGAACAGGAAGTAGTAAAAACTTACTTAGGTCTACATAGGTCATTAGGCAATGTCTCATCAGCTCTCTGTAGGTCTAGCCAAGGCTAGCCTATTGATAATAATTAAAATATACCTCTTATGAGTTAACATCTTATTTGTTTCTCTCAGTTTCAGTATGTTGCTTGAGGTCCATTGTAATTTCAGTCCGGAATCCATTCTATTCTTCTTGTGTCACTTGGCTTCTTAGCAGTTTTATCTGTGGAGAAAACAGAAAGAGCTGATGAGACATTGCAAGTTAAGGTACAGACCCATGTTATGCCTGTTTTTATCTGTTATCTCAGCAACTCCTGTAGACATTTTACTCTGCTTTCGCTGGTTCTGCCCGACACTAGAACAGTCTGGTCTGCTCCTTAGCGCTTCCAATACCCAGTCTACAAGCAGATTATGTCAATAAATAAGGATTGGAGAAACTGAGATAAGAGATGAAGATATGTTCCTGTATTCAGACTGTCTCTCTAGTCATCTCTAATCATTACCCAATGGTACTGGAAACCCCTCAGGCCTCACACTCAGAAAAGCCAAGAGATCACTGGCATAGTTGCCGGGACTTTGCCACTGAGCAAGGAGATATCCGACTAGAAAGGAGCATGAGAACAGGAAGTAGTAAAAACTTACTTAGGTCTACATAGGTCATTAGGCAATGTCTCATCAGCTCTCTGTAGGTCTAGCCAAGGCTAGCCTATTGATAATAATTAAAATATACCTCTTATGAGTTAACATCTTCTTTGTTTCTCTCAGTTTCAGTATGTTGCTTGAGGTCCATTGTAATTTCAGTCCGGAATCCATTCTATTTTTCTTGTGTCATTTGGCTTCTTAGCAGTTTTATCTGTGGGGAAAACAGAAAGAGCTGATGAGACATTGCAAGTTAAGGTACAGACCCATGTTATGCCTGTTTTTATCTGTTATCTCAGCAACTCCTGTAGACATTTTACTCTGCTTTCGCTGGTTCTGCCCGACACTAGAACAGTCTGGTCTGCTCCTTAGCGCTTCCAATACCCAGTCTACAAGCAGATTATGTCAATAAATAAGGATTGGAGAAACTGAGATAAGAGATGAAGATATGTTCCTGTATTCAGACTGTCTCTCTAGTCATCTCTAATCATTACCCAATGGTACTGGAAACCCCTCAGGCCTCACACTCAGAAAAGCCAAGAGATCACTGGCATAGTTGCCGGGACTTTGCCACTGAGCAAGGAGATATCCGACTAGAAAGGAGCATGAGAACAGGAAGTAGTAAAAACTTACTTAGGTCTACATAGGTCATTAGGCAATGTCTCATCAGCTCTCTGTAGGTCTAGCCAAGGCTAGCCTATTGATAATAATTAAAATATACCTCTTATGAGTTAACATCTTCTTTGTTTCTCTCAGTTTCAGTATGTTGCTTGAGGTCCATTGTAATTTCAGTCCGGAATCCATTCTATTCTTCTTGTGTCACTTGGCTTCTTAGCAGTTTTATCTGTGGAGAAAACAGAAAGAGCTGATGAGACATTGCAAGTTAAGGTACAGACCCATGTTATGCCTGGTTTTATCTGTTATCTCAGCAACTCCTGTAGACATTTTACTCTGCTTTTGCTGGTTCTGCCCGACACTAGAACAGTCTGGTCTGCTCCTTTGCGCTTCCAATACCCAGTCTACAAGCAGATTATGTCAATAAATAAGGATTGGAGAAACTGAGATAAGAGATGAAGATATGTTCCTGTATTCAGACTGTCTCTCTAGTCATCTCTAATCATTACCCAATGGTACTGGAAACCCCTCAGGCCTCACACTCAGAAAAGCCAAGAGATCACTGGCATAGTTGCCGGGACTTTGCCACTGAGCAAGGAGATATCCAACTAGAAAGGAGCATGAGAAGAGGAAGTAGTAAAAACTTACTTAGGTCTACATAGGTCATTAGGCAATGTCTCATCAGCTCTCTGTAGGTCTAGATAAGGCTAGCCTATTGATAATAATTAAAATATACCTCTTATGAGTTAACATCTTCTTTGTTTCTCTCAGTTTCAGTATGTTGCTTGAGGTCCATTGTAATATCAGTCCGAAATCCATTCTATTCTTCTTGTGTCACTTGGCTTCTTAGCAGTTTTATCTGTGGAGAAAACAGAAAGAGCTGATGAGACATTGCAAGTTAAGGTACAGACCCATGTTATGCCTGGTTTTATCTGTTATCTCATCAACTCCTGTAGACATTTTACTTTGCTTTCGCTTGTTCTGCCCGACACTAGAACAGTACTTAGCGCTTCCAATACCCAGTCTACAAGCAGATTATGTCAATAAATAAGGATTGGAGAAACTGAGATAAGAGATGAAGATATGTTCCTGTATTCAGACTGTCTCTCTAGTCATCTCTAATCATTACCCAATGGTACTGGAAACCCCTCAGGCCTCACACTCAGAAAAGCCAAGAGATCACTGGCATAGTTGCCGGGACTTTGCCACTGAGCAAGGAGATATCCGACTAGAAAGGAGCATGAGAACAGGAAGTAGTAAAAACTTACTTAGGTCTACATAGGTCATTAGGCAATGTCTCATCAGCTCTCTGTAGGTCTAGCCAAGGCTAGCCTATTGATAATAATTAAAATATACCTCTTATGAGTTAACATCTTATTTGTTTCTCTCAGTTTCAGTATGTTGCTTGAGGTCCATTGTAATTTCAGTCCGGAATCCATTCTATTCTTCTTGTGTCACTTGGCTTCTTAGCAGTTTTATCTGTGGAGAAAACAGAAAGAGCTGATGAGACATTGCAAGTTAAGGTACAGACCCATGTTATGCCTGGTTTTATCTGTTATCTCAGCAACTCCTGTAGACATTTTACTCTGCTTTCGCTGGTTCTGCCCGACACTAGAACAGTCTGGTCTGCTCCTTAGCGCTTCCAATACCCAGTCTACAAGCAGATTATGTCAATAAATAAGGATTGGAGAAACTGAGATAAGAGATGAAGATATGTTCCTGTATTCAGACTGTCTCTCTAGTCATCTCTAATCATTACCCAATGGTACTGGAAACCCCTCAGGCCTCACACTCAGAAAAGCCAAGAGATCACTGGCATAGTTGCCGGGACTTTGCCACTGAGCAAGGAGATATCCGACTAGAAAGGAGCATGAGAAGAGGAAGTAGTAAAAACTTACTTAGGTCTACATAGGTCATTAGGCAATGTCTCATCAGCTCTCTGTAGGTCTAGCCAAGGCTAGCCTATTGATAATAATTAAAATATACCTCTTATGAGTTAACATCTTCTTTGTTTCTCTCAGTTTCAGTATGTTGCTTGAGGTCCATTGTAATTTCAATCCGGAATCCATTCTATTCTTCTTATGTCACTTGGCTTCTTAGCAGTTTTATCTGTGGAGAAAACAGAAAGAGCTGATGAGACATTGCAAGTTAAGGTACAGACCCATGTTATGCCTGGTTTTATCTGTTATCTCATCAACTCCTGTAGACATTTTACTCTGCTTTCGCTTGTTCTGCCCGACACTAGAACAGTCCTTAGCGCTTCCAATACCCAGTCTACAAGCAGATTATGTCAATAAATAAGGATTGGAGAAACTGAGATAAGAGATGAAGATATGTTCCTGTATTCAGACTGTCTCTCTAGTCATCTCTAATCATTACCCAATGGTACTGGAAACCCCTCAGGCCTCACACTCAGAAAAGCCAAGAGATCACTGGCATAGTTGCCGGGACTTTGCCACTGAGCAAGGAGATATCCGACTAGAAAGAAGCATGAGAACAGGAAGTAGTAAAAACTTACTTAGGTCTACATAGGTCATTAGGCAATGTCTCATCAGCTCTCTGTAGGTCTACCAAGGCTAGCCTATTGATAATAATTAAAATATACCTCTTATGAGTTAACATCTTATTTGTTTCTCTCAGTTTCAGTATGTTGCTTGAGGTCCATTGTAATTTCAGTCCGGAATCCATTCTATTCTTCTTGTGTCACTTGGCTTCTTAGCAGTTTTATCTGTGGAGAAAACAGAAAGAGCTGATGAGACATTGCAAGTTAAGGTACAGACCCATGTTATGCCTGTTTTTATCTGTTATCTCAGCAACTCCTGTAGACATTTTACTCTGCTTTCGCTGGTTCTGCCCGACACTAGAACAGTCTAGTCTGCTCCTTAGCGCTTCCAATACCCAGTCTACAAGCAGATTATGTCAATAAATAAGGATTGGAGAAACTGAGATAAGAGATAGAGATATGTTCCTGTATTCAGACTGTCTCTCTAGTCATCTCTAATCATTACCCAATGGTACTGGAAACCCCTCAGGCCTCACACTCAGAAAAGCCAAGAGATCACTGGCATAGTTGCCGGGACTTTGCCACTGAGCAAGGAGATATCCGACTAGAAAGGAGCATGAGAACAGGAAGTAGTAAAAACTTACTTAGGTCTACATATGTCATTAGGCAATGTCTCATCAGCTCTCTGTAGGTCTAGCCAAGGCTAGCCTATTGATAATAATTAAAATATACCTCTTATGAGTTAACATCTTCTTTGTTTCTCTCAGTTTCAGTATGTTGCTTGAGGTCCATTGTAATTTCTGTCCGGAATCCATTCTATTCTTCTTGTGTCACTTGGCTTCTTAGCAGTTTTATCTGTGGAGAAAACAGAAAGAGCTGATGAGACATTGCAAGTTAAGGTACAGACGCATGTTATGCCTGTTTTTATCTGTTATCTCAGCAACTCCTGTAGACATTTCACTCTGCTTTCGCTGGTTCTGCCCGACACTAGAACAGTCTGGTCTGCTCCTTAGCGCTTCCAAAACCCAGTCTACAAGCAGATTATGTCAATAAATAAGGATTGGAGAAACTGAGATAAGAGATGAAGATATGTTCCTGTATTCAGACTGTCTCTCTAGTCATCTCTAATCATTACCAATGGTACTGGAAACCCCTCAGGCCTCACACTCAGAAAAGCCAAGAGATCACTGGCATAGTTGCCGGGACTTTGCCACTGAGCAAGGAGATATCCGACTAGAAAGGAGCATGAGAACAGGAAGTAGTAAAAACTTACTTAGGTCTACATAGGTCATTAGGCAATGTCTCATCAGCTCTCTGTAGGTCTAGCCAAGGCTAGCCTATTGATAATAATTAAAATATACCTCTTATGAGTTAACATCTTATTTGTTTCTCTCAGTTTCAGTATGTTGCTTGAGGTCCATTGTAATTTCAGTCCGGAATCCATTCTATTCTTCTTGTGTCACTTGGCTTCTTAGCAGTTTTATCTGTGGAGAAAACAGAAAGAGCTGATGAGACATTGCAAGTTAAGGTACAGACCCATGTTATGCCTGTTTTTATCTGTTATCTCAGCAACTCCTGTAGACATTTTACTCTGCTTTCGCTGGTTCTGCCCGACACTAGAACAGTCTGGTCTGCTCCTTAGCGCTTCCAATACCCAGTCTACAAGCAGATTATGTCAATAAATAAGGATTGGAGAAACTGAGATAAGAGATGAAGATATGTTCCTGTATTCAGACTGTCTCTCTAGTCATCTCTAATCATTACCCAATGGTACTGGAAACCCCTCAGGCCTCACACTCAGAAAAGCCAAGAGATCACTGGCATAGTTGCCGGGACTTTGCCACTGAGCAAGGAGATATCCGACTAGAAAGGAGCATGAGAACAGGAAGTAGTAAAAACTTACTTAGGTCTACATAGGTCATTAGGCAATGTCTCATCAGCTCTCTGTAGGTCTAGCCAAGGCTAGCCTATTGATAATAATTAAAATATACCTCTTATGAGTTAACATCTTCTTTGTTTCTCTCAGTTTCAGTATGTTGCTTGAGGTCCATTGTAATTTCAGTCCGGAATCCATTCTATTTTTCTTGTGTCATTTGGCTTCTTAGCAGTTTTATCTGTGGGGAAAACAGAAAGAGCTGATGAGACATTGCAAGTTAAGGTACAGACCCATGTTATGCCTGTTTTTATCTGTTATCTCAGCAACTCCTGTAGACATTTTACTCTGCTTTCGCTGGTTCTGCCCGACACTAGAACAGTCTGGTCTGCTCCTTAGCGCTTCCAATACCCAGTCTACAAGCAGATTATGTCAATAAATAAGGATTGGAGAAACTGAGATAAGAGATGAAGATATGTTCCTGTATTCAGACTGTCTCTCTAGTCATCTCTAATCATTACCCAATGGTACTGGAAACCCCTCAGGCCTCACACTCAGAAAAGCCAAGAGATCACTGGCATAGTTGCCGGGACTTTGCCACTGAGCAAGGAGATATCCGACTAGAAAGGAGCATGAGAACAGGAAGTAGTAAAAACTTACTTAGGTCTACATAGGTCATTAGGCAATGTCTCATCAGCTCTCTGTAGGTCTAGCCAAGGCTAGCCTATTGATAATAATTAAAATATACCTCTTATGAGTTAACATCTTCTTTGTTTCTCTCAGTTTCAGTATGTTGCTTGAGGTCCATTGTAATTTCAGTCCGGAATCCATTCTATTCTTCTTGTGTCACTTGGCTTCTTAGCAGTTTTATCTGTGGAGAAAACAGAAAGAGCTGATGAGACATTGCAAGTTAAGGTACAGACCCATGTTATGCCTGGTTTTATCTGTTATCTCAGCAACTCCTGTAGACATTTTACTCTGCTTTTGCTGGTTCTGCCCGACACTAGAACAGTCTGGTCTGCTCCTTTGCGCTTCCAATACCCAGTCTACAAGCAGATTATGTCAATAAATAAGGATTGGAGAAACTGAGATAAGAGATGAAGATATGTTCCTGTATTCAGACTGTCTCTCTAGTCATCTCTAATCATTACCCAATGGTACTGGAAACCCCTCAGGCCTCACACTCAGAAAAGCCAAGAGATCACTGGCATAGTTGCCGGGACTTTGCCACTGAGCAAGGAGATATCCAACTAGAAAGGAGCATGAGAAGAGGAAGTAGTAAAAACTTACTTAGGTCTACATAGGTCATTAGGCAATGTCTCATCAGCTCTCTGTAGGTCTAGATAAGGCTAGCCTATTGATAATAATTAAAATATACCTCTTATGAGTTAACATCTTCTTTGTTTCTCTCAGTTTCAGTATGTTGCTTGAGGTCCATTGTAATATCAGTCCGAAATCCATTCTATTCTTCTTGTGTCACTTGGCTTCTTAGCAGTTTTATCTGTGGAGAAAACAGAAAGAGCTGATGAGACATTGCAAGTTAAGGTACAGACCCATGTTATGCCTGGTTTTATCTGTTATCTCATCAACTCCTGTAGACATTTTACTTTGCTTTCGCTTGTTCTGCCCGACACTAGAACAGTACTTAGCGCTTCCAATACCCAGTCTACAAGCAGATTATGTCAATAAATAAGGATTGGAGAAACTGAGATAAGAGATGAAGATATGTTCCTGTATTCAGACTGTCTCTCTAGTCATCTCTAATCATTACCCAATGGTACTGGAAACCCCTCAGGCCTCACACTCAGAAAAGCCAAGAGATCACTGGCATAGTTGCCGGGACTTTGCCACTGAGCAAGGAGATATCCGACTAGAAAGGAGCATGAGAACAGGAAGTAGTAAAAACTTACTTAGGTCTACATAGGTCATTAGGCAATGTCTCATCAGCTCTCTGTAGGTCTAGCCAAGGCTAGCCTATTGATAATAATTAAAATATACCTCTTATGAGTTAACATCTTATTTGTTTCTCTCAGTTTCAGTATGTTGCTTGAGGTCCATTGTAATTTCAGTCCGGAATCCATTCTATTCTTCTTGTGTCACTTGGCTTCTTAGCAGTTTTATCTGTGGAGAAAACAGAAAGAGCTGATGAGACATTGCAAGTTAAGGTACAGACCCATGTTATGCCTGGTTTTATCTGTTATCTCAGCAACTCCTGTAGACATTTTACTCTGCTTTCGCTGGTTCTGCCCGACACTAGAACAGTCTGGTCTGCTCCTTAGCGCTTCCAATACCCAGTCTACAAGCAGATTATGTCAATAAATAAGGATTGGAGAAACTGAGATAAGAGATGAAGATATGTTCCTGTATTCAGACTGTCTCTCTAGTCATCTCTAATCATTACCCAATGGTACTGGAAACCCCTCAGGCCTCACACTCAGAAAAGCCAAGAGATCACTGGCATAGTTGCCGGGACTTTGCCACTGAGCAAGGAGATATCCGACTAGAAAGGAGCATGAGAAGAGGAAGTAGTAAAAACTTACTTAGGTCTACATAGGTCATTAGGCAATGTCTCATCAGCTCTCTGTAGGTCTAGCCAAGGCTAGCCTATTGATAATAATTAAAATATACCTCTTATGAGTTAACATCTTCTTTGTTTCTCTCAGTTTCAGTATGTTGCTTGAGGTCCATTGTAATTTCAGTCCGGAATCCATTCTATTCTTCTTGTGTCACTTGGCTTCTTATCAGTTTTATCTGTGGAGAAAACAGAAAGAGCTGATGAGACATTGCAAGTTAAGGTACAGACCCATGTTATGCCTGGTTTTATCTGTTATCTCATCAACTCCTGTAGACATTTTACTCTGCTTTCGCTTGTTCTGCCCGACACTAGAACAGTCCTTAGCGCTTCCAATACCCAGTCTACAAGCAGATTATGTCAATAAATAAGGATTGGAGAAACTGAGATAAGAGATGAAGATATGTTCCTGTATTCAGACTGTCTCTCTAGTCATCTCTAATCATTACCCAATGGTACTGGAAACCCCTCAGGCCTCACACTCAGAAAAGCCAAGAGATCACTGGAATAGTTGCCGGGACTTTGCCACTGAGCAAGGAGATATCCGACTAGAAAGGAGCATGAGAACAGGAAGTAGTAAAAACTTACTTAGGTCTACATAGGTCATTAGGCAATGTCTCATCAGCTCTCTGTAGGTCTAGCCAAGGCTAGCCTATTGATAATAATTAAAATATACCTCTTATGAGTTAACATCTTATTTGTTTCTCTCAGTTTCAGTATGTTGCTTGAGGTCCATTGTAATTTCAGTCCGGAATCCATTCTTTCTACTTCAGGGTCCATAGGGGGTCCACAGGGTTGACCTTGGGGTATAGGTTGGGAACCAAATCCGGGCACCACGCAGTTAAAGCTTTTAGCTCCCAGGATGCACTGGGTCCACTCTCCCTATAACCCCACCCCCAAGCCAGAGGCACCTCAGTTTAAGTTGGTGCCCGGCCGGAGTCGGGTCACCGTTACCGCAGGGGGAGCTGATTAGCAGCCCCTAAGCTTATTTTATTTTTTTAGGGACAAAGTTTTTTCCATGGACTTTAGACTCTTCAGAGCGGCAGCGTCGGACTGTCCATAGGACGTCTAAGCTGCCGCTCCGTCACCCCGCTGGCGCTGAGACGCCAGTACAGATCTGGGGATCTCAGCGGGACCCCAGAGTCTGTACTAGCCGGACTCTGCGGGCGCCCAGGACTGCTGCCGGATCCACGGGGAGCAGGTAAGGTCGCGGATCACCGCTTGCGGTGATCCGCGCATTTCAAATGCAGTCCTTTGCCTCCGGTCTCAGGGGACAGACCGGAGGCGCCGGCAGTGGCGGCGGGCCCCCCATACCCCGTGTGTCCACTAGACCACCAGGGACTTAACGATCGGTGCAGGGAGCCGGCGTCCCGGGGGTTAATAGCCGGCCAGGGGAGGCAGCCTTCCCTGTTACAGCGGCTCCTCCCCTCAGCTCAGCGCGCCTTTCAGTATCCATAGTCTGGCGTCGCTGAGCTGCTTCCTCCGCGGGCCATGCTTCCTCTGAGGTCTCCAGCGGCCATTTTATCTCTGTGGTGCAGCAGAAATCTCTCAGGATGGCAGTGAGTCCAGTCCCCCTGCGTACCTCACCATCAGGTCAGTGTACACAGCGCTGTAGCCTTCCCAGACACTGAATCTGGGCAGTTGAATGCAGTGTAATAGTGCAGTATATTATATGACATGTTTATGTATATATGTATATATCTGCATTGTATGTGACTTATGCTAGTGCTGACTGTACTTTATTCTCTCACCTGTCAGTGTATATCTATCCCTTTTCTTTATCTGCCCTAATACAGCTGTACTTAGGGTGGTTCTGAGACCTCACATTTATATACTTGTTAATATTTGTGTGGTTTGTCACATACTGTTGCGTGCTGCACGTTGCCATATTTTAGATGGAACTGTGTGTTGCATACGCTGAAAATGGGTCCCTGCAGCTAATTTTTGGCATCAGTCAGGACCAGTATAGTGCTGCTTAATATTTCCGCCAAGATTGGTCAGATATGTCTGACCAGGAGATAGAGCGTTATACTGCACCCATTTTTACTATCCTGCAAGTCATGTGCTGCAGGTGTTAGTGCGGAGGATTTGACTCATAAAGGGTTCTGTATGTGGCGTCATCTGGTGCCGGCCTCTTTCACGACCCCCTTGGTCGGTTTGTTTTCTCGGGATCCTCTCAATTGCGGATCGCCGGGCGGGCCCCATTGTTGTACCTCACTTGGGGTTACTTCACCATACTGCCCTTTTCATCTCAGGGTATCTCGCAGCTTCTTGCACTCTTCCCCTGTGACACAGACTACCGCTCCCTGCAGGGGTTTTTCGCAGTATATGAATTCCCCCTGGTGCCACAATAGTCTGTCATTCCCCTTGCAGGGATTACCACAACAGCCACCCTGGGTGGATGTCGTTTTCTACGAAACGCTAATTGGCGTGGTTGACGCCCTGTGGTTACTTCCCAGTTGGCTCTGCCGTGAACTGGGTACTGTTCGGGGCTCTTTCCCTCTTACACGGGGGGAAGCCTATTTCAGGTATTATTATCCCTGCTTTAGGGCTGGTAGCAGGTCCATTCTGGTTAGAGTGAATGTTGACCTGCACCTGTATCATACACCCTCAGTATTGCGTGCCTTCGGGTTACCTGTTGCTGACTAGCGGGTGGATCGCATAGCGGGACTCTGGCTGTTGCCAGATAGGAGGTGTTACAACAGTGTTTGGCCTCCTGTCCCAAATTCCCTGAGGGTCATCACGAGCCCCTCCTGGGGGGGGATGGGCGTGTTACTCGTCTAATTACAGACGTTACTACGCCTCCCATTCCTGCGTGGTCGGATTCTTCGGATCCGTAGGTGGTAACTCTGCCTGAAATCAGTATACTTGCTTTCAGGAGTTGTTACCCATCCTACCATGGCTATAGCATGGTTGGTTAATACTATTGCATATTGGGTTGATGCATTTGTAACGTTTTTTCCCCTCCAACACGTCGGGGGTTCAAATGTATTTGGTCGCTCACGTAATATATGCTGTTGTCATAGGTGGAAATGCCTATATTGGATACCAGTCTCCTAACTTTCAGAGTTCCGGCTGCGACTGTATCCTCTGTAATACCCTATGGCTGCGCTCTGGGAATGCAGAGGTGCAGATACCATCTTTAGGGTTGATATTGTTTGGTCCTGACCTTGACAAGATTGTAGTAACATTGGCAGTATTACTAACGACAAGTTTACCGCTTTCAGCTATGCCCACTACAAGGCCTCAGACTAAGTCTGTTAAGTCTTTTTTGTCCTCTGGGTCAGCCTAAAGGTCTGTTTCTTCGTAGACTGTCGGCATCTACAAGGGCCGACATATCCAGTACCGAGCAGGCCTGGACTGCCAGCCGATCCTGCTTCTGAACCTACGGATATCTCTTCAGTCTGACGGGACAGGCCTACAACTGGGAGATACCGATTTTCTCAGTTCGCCCGGTATTAGTGTCAAGTTGCCGCGGCTACGTGGGTAGGAGGATACGCCCTCTTTACAAGGGCCTTACAGATCCAGAAAGCTATGCAGTTGTTGCGGTAAGCGGAGCTAATTAGGCCATCCCCACTATCTCAGTGAGGGACTGGTTGTTCTGTTTTCTTTCTGGTGCGGTGGCTGAATGGTCCTCTTTGGCCTATTCTCTGTCTCAATTCCCTGAACCAGTTCCTAAAGCTACCTGGGCTCAGGAGGAAATCCCTATGCTCCATCATACGATGTTTGGAACCTGGGGACTTTAGGGTATCACTGGATATACAGGACGCGTGCCTACGGGTACTTACAGAGACCTTTCCTCAGCATGGGCTGAGGTTTGCTGTATCACAGCAACACTTACAATTTTTCGGGCTCTGCCTGTTGGGACTGTCCTCAGCCCCACAGGGGTTTACCAGCGTTTTGGATTTTCTGACAGTTCTTCTGTTCAGTATATCCCAATGCTCCTGTACCTGGACGGCCTCCTGCTCTTAGCGGGATCACCGGGGTACTTTACGGCCAGGTCAGGATGACTGTGGCTTCTTCAGGGTGCAGACGTTTAATCAACGGGGAAAAAGTCCTCCCTGCATCCCTCTCTGGGTATTCTTCATCTAGGATCCCTGCTGGATTCTCAGAATCTGAGAATTCTTCTGGCGTAAGACGGAATCTCCTCTCTTCCATTAGGAGTACATGGTTGTCTGCGCAGTCGACAGATGTCTTTACACTCTGGGATGCATGGTGGAATGGGCTCAGTTCCATTCCAGGCCTTTCCATAATTGGCTCATCTCCAGATGGAATGAGTTTTTTCTGTCGGATAACTGTTCAAACGATGATGCTCTCTCCGGAGGCAAGTCGGTCCCTGTCCGGGTGGCTATGGCCATCTCGTCCAGGGTTTTCTTTGCTATGGACAGTGTCTGGATCGAATCCTTTTCAGTGCAGTTGGACGTCTGTCGATTCCACCCTGTCAATTAACTTACTCTGGCATAACTCTTGTTTCCCGGTGAACCTGAAAAGGTTCAGTCCGACAGGGTCAGGACAGTGGCTTCCTTTTTAGCAACACTGTTCGTTGGGTGGCAATGACAGGTATGTCACATATTCGGACATAGTCCGAGGGTCTCCTCCCGACCATCTCGGCAGCGTTCATTTCAGGAGCTCTCCATTGGGAAGCGGGAGTCCTCAGCCGTCACGACGTGCATCCCGGGGACTAGTCTCTTCCCCAAGAGAGGTTTCATCTCCTGGTGAGCAGGGGGGGCCCCCCTGAGGTGACCCTCATGGCCTTCTGACTTTATCACACTATGGTGTTACAGTTCAGCTCTGGGGATTCTGAAGCAAACTTCAGCGACTCTTTGTCGGTGAAGTGGTCCTTCCACTTTGTGTACCTGTGTTCTCCGGTCTCCCTTCTTCCTCGAGGTCTTTGGAAGTGTTTTCAATCGAGACGGAGATGCTTTCCTGCTGGTGGCTCCTGATTGCCCCAGATGTCAGGGGTACTTGGATCTTCGGAGTCTCTACATCGATACTCCATCCCTGATGCTTCACTGCCCGGACCTGTTGTCTCAGGGTCCTTGGTTTTGCCTTGGACCTGGGTCGTTTGTCTTTGACTGTGTCCTTACAGTGGTCTTACGGCTTCCCTGGCTTTGTCATCGTTGGAATGATTAGAGCACATGGATCAGCTTTTGCTGGGACCTACCACAAACTGTGGCAGCCATAAATCTTATGGTATTGTACCTGTCGATACAATCCTCCGGTGTCCAGGATTTCCAGATATTCTGGCATTCCTTCCGGCTGGCTTGGGTTTCACACTTGGCCTGGTCTTCCTGACAGTGCGGATCTCTACACTGTCAGTATGGTTAAGATATGGAATTGCTTCACTCTGGTATCCAGTTCATCCTTTGGAGTGTTTTCTTGATTATGCCTCCATTTGTCCTCCCTAGGGACTCCTTGGGAGTAAGTAGTGGTTCTTCATTACCTCCGGGGACAATCAATGGAACCGCTGGTTGTGATAGCCATTACATGGTCTATTGCTTAGGCTCTCTCTTTCTCTCAGGGTGTTTATATCAACCAGGAGAGTGTCTGAATTGGGAGCGTTCTCATGTGGCTCCCTCTTCTGGAGGGCATCATGTCAGGGTGGGAGTTGCTCTCGCCCTGTGTTTCTTCTTAGTGGTTTTCAGGTTCCATATTATTCTGGAACTTATGGTACGGCCATTCTGTCCCCAGTCCTCTCGGCTGGTGTGGCCTCATTGACTGTGGTCTGGCCTCTTTGGATTTATGTGATCCGTTCAGGTTCCTTACGGAAATCGGACTCCTTATTGGTGGTCTGAGATTTCTGGTTTTCACAGGAAAGGATGGCCGGCCTATAACCAAATGTTGGCTTGGATGGCCTCGTAGGTCTTCCTCAGGGGCCTACCCATGGGTAGGCCTTCCTGTTGATGATGCTTGTTTTTTCTAGGGCCATGTGACCCTCGTGTGCGGCTCGCTGTGGCGCCTCGGCTGTTTTGCCTTACTAGGTGGCCACGTGGTCTTCTGTCCACACCTTTTTAAGGTTCTAGGCATTGGTTTCCTTTGCCTCTCAGGATGCTTCCTTTTTGGCGACGGATTCTCCTCTCAGCACAGGAGCGTCCCCACCCTTGGTTGAACTGCTTTGGGACATCCCCAAGGTCAACCCTGTGGACCCCCTATGGACCCTGAAGTAGAAAACAAGAGATATGGTAAGAACTTACCTTTGTTATCTCTGTTTCTACGAAGTCCATAGGGTCCACAGGGCGCCCGCCCTGACGCACCTGGCTTCATATGGGCTGTGTGGCTGGTCACCGGTTTTCCGTCTCCCATTTCGGTGAGTATGGTTATTGAGTGTTCCAGTTTTCTCTCTCTTTTTCTCTCCTCCTCCGGCCTTTGGCTACTTACAAACTGAGGTGCCTTTGGCTTAGGGGTGGGGTTATAGGGAGAGTGGACCCAGTGCATCCTGGGAGCTAAAAACTTTAACTGCGTGGTGCCCGGATTTGGTTCCCAACCTATACCCCAAGGTCAACCCTGTGGACCCTATGGACTTCGTAGAAACAGAGATAACAAAGGTAAGTTCTTACCATATCTCTTGTTATTCTTCTTGTGTCACTTGGCTTCTTAGCAGTTTTATCTGTGGAGAAAACAGAAAGAGCTGATGAGACATTGCAAGTTAAGGTACAGACCCATGTTATGCCTGTTTTTATCTGTTATCTCAGCAACTCCTGTAGACATTTTACTCTGCTTTCGCTGGTTCTGCCCGACACTAGAACAGTCTGGTCTGCTCCTTAGCGCTTCCAATACCCAGTCTACAAGCAGATTATGTCAATAAATAAGGATTGGAGAAACTGAGATAAGAGATGAAGATATGTTCCTGTATTCAGACTGTCTCTCTAGTCATCTCTAATCATTACCCAATGGTACTGGAAACCCCTCAGGCCTCACACTCAGAAAAGCCAAGAGATCACTGGCATAGTTGCCAGGACTTTGCCACTGAGCAAGGAGATATCCGACTAGAAAGGAGCATGAGAAGAGGAAGTAGTAAAAACTTACTTAGGTCTACATAGGTCATTAGGCAATGTCTCATCAGCTCTCTGTAGGTCTAGCCAAGGCTAGCCTATTGATAATAATTAAAATATACCTCTTATGAGTTAACATCTTATTTGTTTCTCTCAGTTTCAGTATGTTGCTTGAGGTCCATTGTAATTTCAGTCCGGAATCCATTCTATTCTTCTTGTGTCATTTGGCTTCTTAGCAGTTTTATCTGTGGAGAAAACAGAAAGAGCTGATGAGACATTGCAAGTTAAGGTACAGACCCATGTTATGCCTGTTTTTATCTGTTATCTCAGCAACTCCTGTAGACATTTTACTCTGCATTCGCTGGTTCTGCCCGACACTAGAACAGTCTGGTCTGCTCCTTAGCGCATCCAATACCCAGTCTACAAGCAGATTATGTCAATAAATAAGGATTGGAGAAACTGAGATAAGAGATGAAGATATGTTCCTGTATTCAGACTGTCTCTCTAGTCATCTCTAATCATTACCCAATGGTACTGGAAACCCCTCAGGCCTCACACTCAGAAAAGCCAAGAGATCACTGGCATAGTTGCCGGGACTTTGCCACTGAGCAAGGAGATATCCGACTAGAAAGGAGCATGAGAAGAGGAAGTAGTAAAAACTTACTTAGGTCTACATAGGTCATTAGGCAATGTCTCATCAGCTCTCTGTAGGTCTAGCCAAGGCTAGCCTATTGATAATAATTAAAATATACCTCTTATGAGTTAACATCTTCTTTGTTTCTCTCAGTTTCAGTATGTTGCTTGAGGTCCATTGTAATTTCAGTCCGGAATCCATTCTATTCTTCTTGTGTCACTTGGCTTCTTAGCAGTTTTATCTGTGGAAAAAACAGAAAGAGCTGATGAGACATTGCAAGTTAAGGTACAGACCCATGTTATGCCTGGTTTTATCTGTTATCTCAGCAACTCCTGTAGACATTTTACTCTGCTTTCGCTGGTTCTGCCCGACACTAGAACAGTCTGGTCTGCTCCTTAGCGCTTCCAATACCCAGTCTACAAGCAGATTATGTCAATAAATAAGGATTGGAGAAACTGAGATAAGAGATGAAGATATGTTCCTGTATTCAGACTGTCTCTCTAGTCATCTCTAATCATTACCCAATGGTACTGGAAACCCCTCAGGCCTCACACTCAGAAAAGCCAAGAGATCACTGGCATAGTTGCCGGGACTTTGCCACTGAGCAAGGAGATATCCGACTAGAAAGGAGCATGAGAACAGGAAGTAGTAAAAACTTACTTAGGTCTACATAGGTCATTAGGCAATGTCTCATCAGCTCTCTGTAGGTCTAGCCAAGGCTAGCCTATTGATAATAATTAAAATATACCTCTTATGAGTTAACATCTTATTTGTTTCTCTCAGTTTCAGTATGTTGCTTGAGGTACATTGTAATTTCAGTCCGGAATCCATTCTATTCTTCTTGTGTCATTTGGCTTCTTAGCAGTTTTATCTGTGGAGAAAACAGAAAGAGCTGATGAGACATTGCAAGTTAAGGTACAGACCCATGTTATGCCTGTTTTTATCTGTTATCTCAGCAACTCCTGTAGACATTTTACTCTGCTTTCACTGGTTCTGCCCGACACTAGAACAGTCTGGTCTGCTCCTTAGCGCTTCCAATACCCAGTCTACAAGCAGATTATGTCAATAAATAAGGATTGGAGAAACTGAGATAAGAGATGAAGATATGTTCCTGTATTCAGACTGTCTCTCTAGTCATCTCTAATCATTACCCAATGGTACTGGAAACCCCTCAGGCCTCACACTCAGAAAAGCCAAGAAATCACTGGCATAGTTGCCGTGACTTTGCCACTGAGCAAGGAGATATCCGACTAGAAAGGAGCATGAGAACAGGAAGTAGTAAAAACTTACTTAGGTCTACATAGGTCATTAGGCAATGTCTCATCAGCTCTCTGTAGGTCTAGCCAAGGCTAGCCTATTGATAATAATTAAAATATACCTCTTATGAGTTAACATCTTCTTTGTTTCTCTCAGTTTCAATATGTTGCTTGAGGTCCATTGTAATTTCAGTCCGGAATCCATTCTATTCTTCTTGTGTCACTTGGCTTCTTAGCAGTTTTATCTGTGGAGAAAACAGAAAGAGCTGATGAGACATTGCAAGTTAAGGTACAGACCCATGTTATGCGTGGTTTTATCTGTTATCTCAGCAACTCCTGTAGACATTTTACTCTGCTTTCGCTGGTTCTGCCCGACACTAGAACAGTCTGGTCTGCTCCTTAGCGCTTCCAATACCCAGTCTACAAGCAGATTATGTCAATAAATAAGGATTGGAGAAACTGAGATAAGAGATGAAGATATGTTCCTGTATTCAGACTGTCTCTCTAGTCATCTCTAATCATTACCCAATGGTACTGGAAACCCCTCAGGCCTCACACTCAGAAAAGCCAAGAGATCACTGGCATAGTTGCCGGGACTTTGCCACTGAGCAAGGAGATATCCGACTAGAAAGGAGCATGAGAACAGGAAGTAGTAAAAACTTACTTAGGTCTACATAGGTCATTAGGCAATGTCTCATCAGCTCTCTGTAGGTCTAGCCAAGGCTAGCCTATTGATAATAATTAAAATATACCTCTTATGAGTTAACATCTTATTTGTTTCTCTCAGTTTCAGTATGTTGCTTGAGGTCCATTGTAATTTCAGTCCGGAATCCATTCTATTCTTCTTGTGTCACTTGGCTTCTTAGCAGTTTTATCTGTGGAGAAAACAGAAAGAGCTGATGAGACATTGCAAGTTAAGGTACAGACCCATGTTATGCCTGGTTTTATCTGTTATCTCAGCAACTCCTGTAGACATTTTACTCTGCTTTCGCTGGTTCTGCCCGACACTAGAACAGTCTGGTCTGCTCCTTAGCGCTTCCACTACCCAGTCTACAAGCAGATTATGTCAATATATAAGGATTGGAGAAACTGAGATAAGAGATGAAGATATGTTCCTGTATTCAGACTGTCTCTCTAGTCATCTCTAATCATTACCCAATGGTACTGGAAACCCCTCAGGCCTCACACTCAGAAAAGCCAAGAGATCACTGGCATAGTTGCCGGGACTTTGCCACTGAGCAAGGAGATATCCGACTAGAAAGGAGCATGAGAACAGGAAGTAGTAAAAACTTACTTAGGTCTACATAGGTCATTAGGCAATGTCTCATCAGCTCTCTGTAGGTCTAGCCAAGGCTAGCCTATTGATAATAATTAAAATATACCTCTTATGAGTTAACATCTTCTTTGTTTCTCTCAGTTTCAGTATGTTGCTTGAGGTCCATTGTAATTTCAGTCCGGAATCCATTCTATTCTTCTTGTGTCATTTGGCTTCTTAGCAGTTTTATCTGTGGAGAAAACAGAAAGAGCTGATGAGACATTGCAAGTTAAGGTACAGACCCATGTTATGCCTGTTTTTATCTGTTATCTCAGCAACTCCTGTAGACATTTTACTCTGCTTTCGCTGGTTCTGCCCGACACTAGAACAGCAGGTCTGCTCCTTAGCGCTTCCAATACCCAGTCTACAAGCAGATTATGTCAATAAATAAGGATTGGAGAAACTGAGATAAGAGATGAAGATATGTTCCTGTATTCAGGCTGTCTCTCTAGTCATCTCTAATCATTACCCAATGGTACTGGAAACCCCTCAGGCCTCACACTCAGAAAAGCCAAGAGATCACTGGCATAGTTGCCGGGACTTTGCCACTGAGCAAGGAGATATCCGACTAGAAAGGAGCATGAGAACAGGAAGTAGTAAAAACTTACTTAGGTCTACATAGGTCATTAGGCAATGTCTCATCAGCTCTCTGTAGGTCTAGCCAAGGCTAGCCTATTGATAATAATTAAAATATACCTCTTATGAGTTAACATCTTATTTGTTTCTCTCAGTTTCAGTATGTTGCTTGAGGTCCATTGTAATTTCAGTCCGGAATCCATTCTATTCTTCTTGTGTCACTTGGCTTCTTAGCAGTTTTATCTGTGGAGAAAACAGAAAGAGCTGATGAGACATTGCAAGTTAAGGTACAGACCCATGTTATGCCTGGTTTTATCTGTTATCTCAGCAACTCCTGTAGACATTTTACTCTGCTTTCGCTGGTTCTGCCCGACACTAGAACAGTCTGGTCTGCTCCTTAGCGCTTCCAATACCCAGTCTACAAGCAGATTATGTCAATATATAAGGATTGGAGAAACTGAGATAAGAGATGAAGATATGTTCCTGTATTCAGACTGTCTCTCTAGTCATCTCTAATCATTACCCAATGGTACTGGAAACCCCTCAGGCCTCACACTCAGAAAAGCCAAGAGATCACTGGCATAGTTGCCGGGACTTTGCCACTGAGCAAGGAGATATCCGACTAGAAAGGAGCATGAGAACAGGAAGTAGTAAAAACTTACTTAGGTCTACATAGGTCATTAGGCAATGTCTCATCAGCTCTCTGTAGGTCTAGCCAAGGCTAGCCTATTGATAATAATTAAAATATACCTCTTATGAGTTAACATCTTCTTTGTTTCTCTCAGTTTCAGTATGTTGCTTGAGGTCCATTGTAATTTCAGTCCGGAATCCATTCTATTCTTCTTGTGTCACTTGGCTTCTTAGCAGTTTTATCTGTGGAGAAAACAGAAAGAGCTGATGAGACATTGCAAGTTAAGGTACAGACCCATGTTATGCCTGGTTTTATCTGTTATCTCAGCAACTCCTGTAGACATTTTACTCTGCTTTCGCTGGTTCTGCCCGACACTAGAACAGTCTGGTCTGCTCCTTAGCGCTTCCAATACCCAGTCTACAAGCAGATTATGTCAATAAATAAGGATTGGAGAAACTGAGATAAGAGATGAAGATATGTTCCTGTATTCAGACTGTCTCTCTAGTCATCTCTAATCATTACCCAATGGTACTGGAAACCCCTCAGGCCTCACACTCAGAAAAGCAAAGAGATCACTGGCATAGTTGCCGGGACTTTGCCACTGAGCAAGGAGATATCCGACTAGAAAGGAGCATGAGAACAGGAAGTAGTAAAAACTTACTTAGGTCTACATAGGTCATTAGGCAATGTCTCATCAGCTCTCTGTAGGTCTAGCCAAGGCTAGCCTATTGATAATAATTAAAATATACCTCTTATGAGTTAACATCTTCTTTGTTTCTCTCAGTTTCAGTATGTTGCTTGAGGTCCATTGTAATTTCAGTCCGGAATCCATTCTATTCTTCTTGTGTCATTTGGCTTCTTAGCAGTTTTATCTGTGGAGAAAACAGAAAGAGCTGATGAGACATTGCAAGTTAAGGTACAGACCCATGTTATGCCTGTTTTTATCTGTTATCTCAGCAACTCCTGTAGACATTTTACTCTGCTTTCGCTGGTTCTGCCCGACACTAGAACAGCAGGTCTGCTCCTTAGCGCTTCCAATACCCAGTCTACAAGCAGATTATGTCAATAAATAAGGATTGGAGAAACTGAGATAAGAGATGAAGATATGTTCCTGTATTCAGGCTGTCTCTCTAGTCATCTCTAATCATTACAAATGGTACTGGAAACCCCTCAGGCCTCACACTCAGAAAAGCCAAGAGATCACTTGCATAGTTGCCGGGACTTTGCCACTGAGCAAGGAGATATCCGACTAGAAAGGAGCATGAGAAGAGGAAGTAGTAAAAACTTACTTAGGTCTACATAGGTCATTAGGCAATGTCTCATCAGCTCTCTGTAGGTCTAGCCAAGGCTAGCCTATTGATAATAATTAAAATATACCTATTATGAGTTAACATCTTCTTTGTTTTTCTCAGTTTCAGTATGTTGCTTGAGGTCCATTGTAATTTCAGTCCGGAATCCATTCTATTCTTCTTGTGTCACTTGGCTTCTTAGCAGTTTTATCTGTGGAAAAAACAGAAAGAGCTGATGAGACATTGCAAGTTAAGGTACAGACCCATGTTATGCCTGGTTTTATCTGTTATCTCAGCAACTCCTGTAGACATTTTACTCTGCTTTCGCTGGTTCTGCCTGACACTAGAACAGTCTGGTCTGCTCCTTAGCGCTTCCAATACCCAGTCTACAAGCAGATTATGTCAATAAATAAGGATTGGAGAAACTGAGATAAGAGATGAAGATATGTTCCTGTATTCAGACTGTCTCTCTAGTCATCTCTAATCATTACCCAATGGTACTGGAAACCCCTCAGGCCTCACACTCAGAAAAGCCAAGAGATCACTGGCATAGTTGTCGGGACTTTGCCACTGAGCAAGGAGATATCCGACTAGAAAGGAGCATGAGAACAGGAAGTAGTAAAAACTTACTTAGGTCTACATAGGTCATTAGGCAATGTCTCATCAGCTCTCTGTAGGTCTAGCCAAGGCTAGCCTATTGATAATAATTAAAATATACCTCTTATGAGTTAACATCTTCTTTGTTTCTCTCAGTTTCAGTATGTTGCTTGAGGTCCATTGTAATTTCAGTCCGGAATCCATTCTATTCTTCTTGTGTCACTTGGCTTCTTAGCAGTTTTATCTGTGGAGAAAACAGAAAGAGCTGATGAGACATTGCAAGTTAAGGTACAGACCCATGTTATGCCTGGTTTTATCTGTTATCTCAGCAACTCCTGTAGACATTTTACTCTGCTTTCGCTGGTTCTGCCCGACACTAGAACAGTCTGGTCTGCTCCTTAGCGCTTCCAATACCCAGTCTACAAGCAGATTATGTCAATAAATAAGGATTGGAGAAACTGAGATAAGAGATGAAGATATGTTCCTGTATTCAGACTGTCTCTCTAGTCATCTCTAATCATTACCCAATGGTACTGGAAACCCCTCAGGCCTCACACTCAGAAAAGCAAAGAGATCACTGGCATAGTTGCCGGGACTTTGCCACTGAGCAAGGAGATATCCGACTAGAAAGGAGCATGAGAACAGGAAGTAGTAAAAACTTACTTAGGTCTACATAGGTCATTAGGCAATGTCTCATCAGCTCTCTGTAGGTCTAGCCAAGGCTAGCCTATTGATAATAATTAAAATATACCTCTTATGAGTTAACATCTTATTTGTTTCTCTCAGTTTCAGTATGTTGCTTGAGGTCCATTGTAATTTCAGTCCGGAATCCATTCTATTCTTCTTGTGTCACTTGGCTTCTTAGCAGTTTTATCTGTGGAGAAAACAGAAAGAGCTGATGAGACATTGCAAGTTAAGGTACAGACCCATGTTATGCCTGGTTTTATCTGTTATCTCAGCAACTCCTGTAGACATTTTACTCTGCTTTCGCTGGTTCTGCCCGACACTAGAACAGTCTGGTCTGCTCCTTAGCGCTTCCAATACCCAGTCTACAAGCAGATTATGTCAATAAATAAGGATTGGAGAAACTGAGATAAGAGATGAAGATATGTTCCTGTATTCAGACTGTCTCTCTAGTCATCTCTAATCATTACCCAATGGTACTGGAAACCCCTCAGGCCTCACACTCAGAAAAGCCAAGAGATCACTGGCATAGTTGCCGGGACTTTGCCACTGAGCAAGGAGATATCCGACTAGAAAGGAGCATGAGAACAGGAAGTAGTAAAAACTTACTTAGGTCTACATAGGTCATTAGGCAATGTCTCATCAGCTCTCTGTAGGTCTAGCCAAGGCTAGCCTATTGATAATAATTAAAATATACCTCTTATGAGTTAACATCTTATTTGTTTCTCTCAGTTTCAGTATGTTGCTTGAGGTCCATTGTAATTTCAGTCCGGAATCCATTCTATTCTTCTTGTGTCACTTGGCTTCTTAGCAGTTTTATCTGTGGAGAAAACAGAAAGAGCTGATGAGACATTGCAAGTTAAGGTACAGACCCATGTTATGCCTGGTTTTATCTGTTATCTCAGCAACTCCTGTAGACATTTTACTCTGCTTTCGCTGGTTCTGCCCGACACTAGAACAGTCTGGTCTGCTCCTTAGCGCTTCCAATACCCAGTCTACAAGCAGATTATGTCAATAAATAAGGATTGGAGAAACTGAGATAAGAGATGAAGATATGTTCCTGTATTCAGACTGTCTCTCTAGTCATCTCTAATCATTACCCAATGGTACTGGAAACCCCTCAGGCCTCACACTCAGAAAAGCCAAGAGATCACTGGCATAGTTGCCGGGACTTTGCCACTGAGCAAGGAGATATCCGACTAGAAAGGAGCATGAGAACAGGAAGTAGTAAAAACTTACTTAGGTCTACATAGGTCATTAGGCAATGTCTCATCAGCTCTCTGTAGGTCTAGCCAAGGCTAGCCTATTGATAATAATTAAAATATACCTCTTATGAGTTAACATCTTCTTTGTTTCTCTCAGTTTCAGTATGTTGCTTGAGGTCCATTGTAATTTCAGTCCGGAATCCATTCTATTCTTCTTGTGTCACTTGGCTTCTTAGCAGTTTTATCTGTGGAGAAAACAGAAAGAGCTGATGAGACATTGCAAGTTAAGGTACAGACCCATGTTATGCCTGGTTTTATCTGTTATCTCAGCAACTCCTGTAGACATTTTACTCTGCTTTCGCTGGTTCTGCCCGACACTAGAACAGTCTGGTCTGCTCCTTAGCGCTTCCAATACCCAGTCTACAAGCAGATTATGTCAATAAATAAGGATTGGAGAAACTGAGATAAGAGATGAAGATATGTTCCTGTATTCAGACTGTCTCTCTAGTCATCTCTAATCATTACCCAATGGTACTGGAAACCCCTCAGGCCTCACACTCAGAAAAGCCAAGAGATCACTGGCATAGTTGCCGGGACTTTGCCACTGAGCAAGGAGATATCCGACTAGAAAGGAGCATGAGAACAGGAAGTAGTAAAAACTTACTTAGGTCTACATAGGTCATTAGGCAACGTCTCATCAGCTCTCTGTAGGTCTAGCCAAGGCTAGCCTATTGATAATAATTAAAATATACCTCTTATGAGTTAACATCTTCTTTGTTTCTCTCAGTTTCAGTATGTTGCTTGAGGTCCATTGTAATTTCAGTCCGGAATCCATTCTATTCTTCTTGTGTCATTTGGCTTCTTAGCAGTTTTATCTGTGGAGAAAACAGAAAGAGCTGATGAGACATTGCAAGTTAAGGTACAGACCCATGTTATGCCTGTTTTTATCTGTTATCTCAGCAACTCCTGTAGACATTTTACTCTGCTTTCGCTGGTTCTGCCCGACACTAGAACAGTCTGGTCTGCTCCTTAGCGCTTCCAATACCCAGTCTACAAGCAGATTATGTCAATAAATAAGGATTGGAGAAACTGAGATAAGAGATGAAGATATGTTCCTGTATTCAGACTGTCTCTCTAGTCATCTCTAATCATTACCCAATGGTACTGGAAACCCCTCAGGCCTCACACTCAGAAAAGCCAAGAGATCACTGGCATAGTTGCCGGGACTTTGCCACTGAGCAAGGAGATATCCGACTAGAAAGGAGCATGAGAACAGGAAGTAGTAAAAACTTACTTAGGTCTACATAGGTCATTAGGCAATGTCTCATCAGCTCTCTGTAGGTCTAGCCAAGGCTAGCCTATTGATAATAATTAAAATATACCTCTTATGAGTTAACATCTTATTTGTTTCTCTCAGTTTCAGTATGTTGCTTGAGGTCCATTGTAATTTCAGTCCGGAATCCATTCTATTCTTCTTGTGTCACTTGGCTTCTTAGCAGTTTTATCTGTGGAGAAAACAGAAAGAGCTGATGAGACATTGCAAGTTAAGGTACAGACCCATGTTATGCCTGGTTTTATCTGTTATCTCAGCAACTCCTGTAGACATTTTACTCTGCTTTCGCTGGTTCTGCCCAACACTAGAACAGTCTGGTCTGCTCCTTAGCGCTTCCAATACCCAGTCTACAAGCAGATTATGTCAATAAATAAGGATTGGAGAAACTGAGATAAGAGATGAAGATATGTTCCTGTATTCAGACTGTCTCTCTAGTCATCTCTAATCATTACCCAATGGTACTGGAAACCCCTCAGGCCTCACACTCAGAAAAGCCAAGAGATCACTGGCATAGTTGCCGGGACTTTGCCACTGAGCAAGGAGATATCCGACTAGAAAGGAGCATGAGAACAGGAAGTAGTAAAAACTTACTTAGGTCTACATAGGTCATTAGGCAACGTCTCATCAGCTCTCTGTAGGTCTAGCCAAGGCTAGCCTATTGATAATAATTAAAATATACCTCTTATGAGTTAACATCTTCTTTGTTTCTCTCAGTTTCAGTATGTTGCTTGAGGTCCATTGTAATTTCAGTCCGGAATCCATTCTATTCTTCTTGTGTCATTTGGCTTCTTAGCAGTTTTATCTGTGGAGAAAACAGAAAGAGCTGATGAGACATTGCAAGTTAAGGTACAGACCCATGTTATGCCTGTTTTTATCTGTTATCTCAGCAACTCCTGTAGACATTTTACTCTGCTTTCGCTGGTTCTGCCCGACACTAGAACAGTCTGGTCTGCTCCTTAGCGCTTCCAATACCCAGTCTACAAGCAGATTATGTCAATAAATAAGGATTGGAGAAACTGAGATAAGAGATGAAGATATGTTCCTGTATTCAGACTGTCTCTCTAGTCATCTCTAATCATTACCCAATGGTACTGGAAACCCCTCAGGCCTCACACTCAGAAAAGCCAAGAGATCACTGGCATAGTTGCCGGGACTTTGCCACTGAGCAAGGAGATATCCGACTAGAAAGGAGCATGAGAACAGGAAGTAGTAAAAACTTACTTAGGTCTACATAGGTCATTAGGCAATGTCTCATCAGCTCTCTGTAGGTCTAGCCAAGGCTAGCCTATTGATAATAATTAAAATATACCTCTTATGAGTTAACATCTTATTTGTTTCTCTCAGTTTCAGTATGTTGCTTGAGGTCCATTGTAATTTCAGTCCGGAATCCATTCTATTCTTCTTGTGTCACTTGGCTTCTTAGCAGTTTTATCTGTGGAGAAAACAGAAAGAGCTGATGAGACATTGCAAGTTAAGGTACAGACCCATGTTATGCCTGGTTTTATCTGTTATCTCAGCAACTCCTGTAGACATTTTACTCTGCTTTCGCTGGTTCTGCCCGACACTAGAACAGTCTGGTCTGCTCCTTAGCGCTTCCAATACCCAGTCTACAAGCAGATTATGTCAATAAATAAGGATTGGAGAAACTGAGATAAGAGATGAAGATATGTTCCTGTATTCAGACTGTCTCTCTAGTCATCTCTAATCATTACCCAATGGTACTGGAAACCCCTCAGGCCTCACACTCAGAAAAGCCAAGAGATCACTGGCATAGTTGCCGGGACTTTGCCACTGAGCAAGGAGATATCCGACTAGAAAGGAGCATGAGAACAGGAAGTAGTAAAAACTTACTTAGGTCTACATAGGTCATTAGGCAACGTCTCATCAGCTCTCTGTAGGTCTAGCCAAGGCTAGCCTATTGATAATAATTAAAATATACCTCTTATGAGTTAACATCTTCTTTGTTTCTCTCAGTTTCAGTATGTTGCTTGAGGTCCATTGTAATTTCAGTCCGGAATCCATTCTATTCTTCTTGTGTCATTTGGCTTCTTAGCAGTTTTATCTGTGGAGAAAACAGAAAGAGCTGATGAGACATTGCAAGTTAAGGTACAGACCCATGTTATGCCTGTTTTTATCTGTTATCTCAGCAACTCCTGTAGACATTTTACTCTGCTTTCGCTGGTTCTGCCCGACACTAGAACAGTCTGGTCTGCTCCTTAGCGCTTCCAATACCTAGTCTACAAGCAGATTATGTCAACAAATAAGGATTGGAGAAACTGAGATAAGAGATGAAGATATGTTCCTGTATTCAGGCTGTCTCTCTAGTCATCTCTAATCATTACCCAATGGTACTGGAAACCCCTCAGGCCTCACACTCAGAAAAGCCAAGAGATCACTGGCATAGTTGCCGGGACTTTGCCACTGAGCAAGGAGATATCCGACTAGAAAGGAGCATGAGAAGAGGAAGTAGTAAAAACTTACTTAGGTCTACATAGGTCATTAGGCAATGTCTTATCAGCTCTCTGTAGGTCTAGCCAAGGCTAGCCTATTGATAATAATTAAAATATACCTATTATGAGTTAACATCTTCTTTGTTTTTCTCAGTTTCAGTATGTTGCTTGAGGTCCATTGTAATTTCAGTCCGGAATCCATTCTATTCTTCTTGTGTCACTTGGCTTCTTAGCAGTTTTATCTGTGGAAAAAACAGAAAGAGCTGATGAGACATTGCAAGTTAAGGTACAGACCCATGTTATGCCTGGTTTTATCTGTTATCTCTGCAACTCCTGTAGACATTTTACTCTGCTTTCGCTGGTTCTGCCCGACACTAGAACAGTCTGGTCTGCTCCTTAGCGCTTCCAATACCCAGTCTACAAGCAGATTATGTCAATAAATAAGGATTGGAGAAACTGAGATAAGAGATGAAGATATGTTCCTGTATTCAGACTGTCTCTCTAGTCATCTCTAATCATTACCCAATGGTACTGGAAACCCCTCAGGCCTCACACTCAGAAAAGCCAAGAGATCACTGGCATAGTTGCCGGGACTTTGCCACTGAGCAAGGAGATATCCGACTAGAAAGGAGCATGAGAACAGGAAGTAGTAAAAACTTACTTAGGTCTACATAGGTCATTAGGCAATGTCTCATCAGCTCTCTGTAGGTCTAGCCAAGGCTAGCCTATTGATAATAATTAAAATATACCTCTTATGAGTTAACATCTTATTTGTTTCTCTCAGTTTCAGTATGTTGCTTGAGGTACATTGTAATTTCAGTCCGGAATCCATTCTATTCTTCTTGTGTCACTTGGCTTCTTAGCAGTTTTATCTGTGGAGAAAACAGAAAGAGCTGATGAGACATTGCAAGTTAAGGTACAGACCCATGTTATGCCTGGTTTTATCTGTTATCTCAGCAACTCCTGTAGACATTTTACTCTGCTTTCACTGGTTCTGCCCGACACTAGAACAGTCTGGTCTGCTCCTTAGCGCTTCCAATACCCAGTCTACAAGCAGATTATGTCAATAAATAAGGATTGGAGAAACTGAGATAAGAGATGAAGATATGTTCCTGTATTCAGACTGTCTCTCTAGTCATCTCTAATCATTACCCAATGGTACTGGAAACCCCTCAGGCCTCACACTCAGAAAAGCCAAGAGATCACTGGCATAGTTGCCGGGACTTTGCCACTGAGCAAGGAGATATCCGACTAGAAAGGAGCATGAGAACAGGAAGTAGTAAAAACTTACTTAGGTCTACATAGGTCATTAGGCAATGTCTCATCAGCTCTCTGTAGGTCTAGCCAAGGCTAGCCTATTGATAATAATTAAAATATACCTCTTATGAGTTAACATCTTCTTTGTTTCTCTCAGTTTCAGTATGTTGCTTGAGGTCCATTGTAATTTCAGTCCGGAATCCATTCTATTCTTCTTGTGTCACTTGGCTTCTTAGCAGTTTTATCTGTGGAGAAAACAGAAAGAGCTGATGAGACATTGCAAGTTAAGGTACAGACCCATGTTATGCCTGGTTTTATCTGTTATCTCAGCAACTCCTGTAGACATTTTACTCTGCTTTCGCTGGTTCTGCCCGACACTAGAACAGTCTGGTCTGCTCCTTAGCGCTTCCAATACCCAGTCTACAAGCAGATTATGTCAATAAATAAGGATTGGAGAAACTGAGATAAGAGATGAAGATATGTTCCTGTATTCAGACTGTCTCTCTAGTCATCTCTAATCATTACCCAATGGTACTGGAAACCCCTCAGGCCTCACACTCAGAAAAGCCAAGAGATCACTGGCATAGTTGCCGGGACTTTGCCACTGAGCAAGGAGATATCCGACTAGAAAGGAGCATGAGAACAGGAAGTAGTAAAAACTTACTTAGGTCTACATAGGTCATTAGGCAATGTCTCATCAGCTCTCTGTAGGTCTAGCCAAGGCTAGCCTATTGATAATAATTAAAATATACCTCTTATGAGTTAACATCTTATTTGTTTCTCTCAGTTTCAGTATGTTGCTTGAGGTCCATTGTAATTTCAGTCCGGAATCCATTCTATTCTTCTTGTGTCACTTGGCTTCTTAGCAGTTTTATCTGTGGAGAAAACAGAAAGAGCTGATGAGACATTGCAAGTTAAGGTACAGACCCATGTTATGCCTGGTTTTATCTGTTATCTCAGCAACTCCTGTAGACATTTTACTCTGCTTTCGCTGGTTCTGCCCGACACTAGAACAGTCTGGTCTGCTCCTTAGCGCTTCCAATACCCAGTCTACAAGCAGATTATGTCAATAAATAAGGATTGGAGAAACTGAGATAAGAGATGAAGATATGTTCCTGTATTCAGACTGTCTCTCTAGTCATCTCTAATCATTACCCAATGGTACTGGAAACCCCTCAGGCCTCATACTCAGAAAAGCCAAGAGATCACTGGCATAGTTGCCGGGACTTTGCCACTGAGCAAGGAGATATCCGACTAGAAAGGAGCATGAGAACAGGAAGTAGTAAAAACTTACTTAGGTCTACATAGGTCATTAGGCAATGTCTCATCAGCTCTCTGTAGGTCTAGCCAAGGCTAGCCTATTGATAATAATTAAAATATACCTCTTATGAGTTAACATCTTATTTGTTTCTCTCAGTTTCAGTATGTTGCTTGAGGTCCATTGTAATTTCAGTCCGGAATCCATTCTATTCTTCTTGTGTCATTTGGCTTCTTAGCAGTTTTATCTGTGGAGAAAACAGAAAGAGCTGATGAGACATTGCAAGTTAAGGTACAGACCCATGTTATGCCTGGTTTTATCTGTTATCTCAGCAACTCCTGTAGACATTTTACTCTGCTTTCGCTGGTTCTGCCCGACACTAGAACAGTCTGGTCTGCTCCTTAGCGCTTCCAATACCCAGTTTACAAGCAGATTATGTCAATAAATAAGGATTGGAGAAACTGAGATAAGAGATGAAGATATGTTCCTGTATTCAGACTGTCTCTCTAGTCATCTCTAATCATTACCCAATGGTACTGGAAACCCCTCAGGCCTCACACTCAGAAAAGCCAAGAGATCACTGGCATAGTTGCCGGGACTTTGCCACTGAGCAAGGAGATATCCGACTAGAAAGGAGCATGAGAACAGGAAGTAGTAAAAACTTACTTAGGTCTACATAGGTCATTAGGCAATGTCTCATCAGCTCTCTGTAGGTCTAGCCAAGGCTAGCCTATTGATAATAATTAAAATATACCTCTTATGAGTTAACATCTTCTTTGTTTCTCTCAGTTTCAGTATGTTGCTTGAGGTCCATTGTAATTTCAATCCGGAATCCATTCTATTCTTCTTGTGTCACTTGGCTTCTTAGCAGTTTTATCTGTGGAGAAAACAGAAAGAGCTGATGAGACATTGCAAGTTAAGGTACAGACCCATGTTATGCCTGGTTTTATCTGTTATCTCATCAACTCCTGTAGACATTTTACTCTGCTTTCGCTTGTTCTGCCCGACACTAGAACAGTCCTTAGCGCTTCCAATACCCAGTCTACAAGCAGATTATGTCAATAAATAAGGATTGGAGAAACTGAGATAAGAGATGAAGATATGTTCCTGTATTCAGACTGTCTCTCTAGTCATCTCTAATCATTACCCAATGGTACTGGAAACCCCTCAGGCCTCACACTCAGAAAAGCCAAGAGATCACTGGCATAGTTGCCGGGACTTTGCCACTGAGCAAGGAGATATCCGACTAGAAAGAAGCATGAGAACAGGAAGTAGTAAAAACTTACTTAGGTCTACATAGGTCATTAGGCAATGTCTCATCAGCTCTCTGTAGGTCTACCAAGGCTAGCCTATTGATAATAATTAAAATATACCTCTTATGAGTTAACATCTTATTTGTTTCTCTCAGTTTCAGTATGTTGCTTGAGGTCCATTGTAATTTCAGTCCGGAATCCATTCTATTCTTCTTGTGTCACTTGGCTTCTTAGCAGTTTTATCTGTGGAGAAAACAGAAAGAGCTGATGAGACATTGCAAGTTAAGGTACAGACCCATGTTATGCCTGTTTTTATCTGTTATCTCAGCAACTCCTGTAGACATTTTACTCTGCTTTCGCTGGTTCTGCCCGACACTAGAACAGTCTAGTCTGCTCCTTAGCGCTTCCAATACCCAGTCTACAAGCAGATTATGTCAATAAATAAGGATTGGAGAAACTGAGATAAGAGATGAAGATATGTTCCTGTATTCAGACTGTCTCTCTAGTCATCTCTAATCATTACCCAATGGTACTGGAAACCCCTCAGGCCTCACACTCAGAAAAGCCAAGAGATCACTGGCATAGTTGCCGGGACTTTGCCACTGAGCAAGGAGATATCCGACTAGAAAGGAGCATGAGAACAGGAAGTAGTAAAAACTTACTTAGGTCTACATAGGTCATTAGGCAATGTCTCATCAGCTCTCTGTAGGTCTAGCCAAGGCTAGCCTATTGATAATAATTAAAATATACCTCTTATGAGTTAACATCTTCTTTGTTTCTCTCAGTTTCAGTATGTTGCTTGAGGTCCATTGTAATTTCTGTCCGGAATCCATTCTATTCTTCTTGTGTCACTTGGCTTCTTAGCAGTTTTATCTGTGGAGAAAACAGAAAGAGCTGATGAGACATTGCAAGTTAAGGTACAGACGCATGTTATGCCTGTTTTTATCTGTTATCTCAGCAACTCCTGTAGACATTTCACTCTGCTTTCGCTGGTTCTGCCCGACACTAGAACAGTCTGGTCTGCTCCTTAGCGCTTCCAAAACCCAGTCTACAAGCAGATTATGTCAATAAATAAGGATTGGAGAAACTGAGATAAGAGATGAAGATATGTTCCTGTATTCAGACTGTCTCTCTAGTCATCTCTAATCATTACCAATGGTACTGGAAACCCCTCAGGCCTCACACTCAGAAAAGCCAAGAGATCACTGGCATAGTTGCCGGGACTTTGCCACTGAGCAAGGAGATATCCGACTAGAAAGGAGCATGAGAACAGGAAGTAGTAAAAACTTACTTAGGTCTACATAGGTCATTAGGCAATGTCTCATCAGCTCTCTGTAGGTCTAGCCAAGGCTAGCCTATTGATAATAATTAAAATATACCTCTTATGAGTTAACATCTTATTTGTTTCTCTCAGTTTCAGTATGTTGCTTGAGGTCCATTGTAATTTCAGTCCGGAATCCATTCTATTCTTCTTGTGTCACTTGGCTTCTTAGCAGTTTTATCTGTGGAGAAAACAGAAAGAGCTGATGAGACATTGCAAGTTAAGGTACAGACCCATGTTATGCCTGTTTTTATCTGTTATCTCAGCAACTCCTGTAGACATTTTACTCTGCTTTCGCTGGTTCTGCCCGACACTAGAACAGTCTGGTCTGCTCCTTAGCGCTTCCAATACCCAGTCTACAAGCAGATTATGTCAATAAATAAGGATTGGAGAAACTGAGATAAGAGATGAAGATATGTTCCTGTATTCAGACTGTCTCTCTAGTCATCTCTAATCATTACCCAATGGTACTGGAAACCCCTCAGGCCTCACACTCAGAAAAGCCAAGAGATCACTGGCATAGTTGCCGGGACTTTGCCACTGAGCAAGGAGATATCCGACTAGAAAGGAGCATGAGAACAGGAATTAGTAAAAACTTACTTAGGTCTACATAGGTCATTAGGCAATGTCTCATCAGCTCTCTGTAGGTCTAGCCAAGGCTAGCCTATTGATAATAATTAAAATATACCTCTTATGAGTTAACATCTTCTTTGTTTCTCTCAGTTTCAGTATGTTGCTTGAGGTCCATTGTAATTTCAGTCCGGAATCCATTCTATTTTTCTTGTGTCATTTGGCTTCTTAGCAGTTTTATCTGTGGGGAAAACAGAAAGAGCTGATGAGACATTGCAAGTTAAGGTACAGACCCATGTTATGCCTGTTTTTATCTGTTATCTCAGCAACTCCTGTAGACATTTTACTCTGCTTTCGCTGGTTCTGCCCGACACTAGAACAGTCTGGTCTGCTCCTTAGCGCTTCTAATACCCAGTCTACAAGCAGATTATGTCAATAAATAAGGATTGGAGAAACTGAGATAAGAGATGAAGATATGTTCCTGTATTCAGACTGTCTCTCTAGTCATCTCTAATCATTACCCAATGGTACTGGAAACCCCTCAGGCCTCACACTCAGAAAAGCCAAGAGATCACTGGCATAGTTGCCGGGACTTTGCCACTGAGCAAGGAGATATCCGACTAGAAAGGAGCATGAGAACAGGAAGTAGTAAAAACTTACTTAGGTCTACATAGGTCATTAGGCAATGTCTCATCAGCTCTCTGTAGGTCTAGCCAAGGCTAGCCTATTGATAATAATTAAAATATACCTCTTATGAGTTAACATCTTCTTTGTTTCTCTCAGTTTCAGTATGTTGCTTGAGGTCCATTGTAATTTCAGTCCGGAATCCATTCTATTCTTCTTGTGTCACTTGGCTTCTTAGCAGTTTTATCTGTGGAGAAAACAGAAAGAGCTGATGAGACATTGCAAGTTAAGGTACAGACCCATGTTATGCCTGGTTTTATCTGTTATCTCAGCAACTCCTGTAGACATTTTACTCTGCTTTTGCTGGTTCTGCCCGACACTAGAACAGTCTGGTCTGCTCCTTTGCGCTTCCAATACCCAGTCTACAAGCAGATTATGTCAATAAATAAGGATTGGAGAAACTGAGATAAGAGATGAAGATATGTTCCTGTATTCAGACTGTCTCTCTAGTCATCTCTAATCATTACCCAATGGTACTGGAAACCCCTCAGGCCTCACACTCAGAAAAGCCAAGAGATCACTGGCATAGTTGCCGGGACTTTGCCACTGAGCAAGGAGATATCCAACTAGAAAGGAGCATGAGAACAGGAAGTAGTAAAAACTTACTTAGGTCTACATAGGTCATTAGGCAATGTCTCATCAGCTCTCTGTAGGTCTAGCCAAGGCTAGCCTATTGATAATAATTAAAATATACCTCTTATGAGTTAACATCTTCTTTGTTTCTCTCAGTTTCAGTATGTTGCTTGAGGTCCATTGTAATTTCAGTCCGGAATCCATTCTATTCTTCTTGTGTCATTTGGCTTCTTAGCAGTTTTATCTGTGGAGAAAACAGAAAGAGCTGATGAGACATTGCAAGTTAAGGTAGAGACCCATGTTATGCCTATTTTTATCTGTTATCTCAGCAACTCCTGTAGACATTTTACTCTGCTTTCGCTGGTTCTGCCCGACACTAGAACAGTCTGGTCTGCTCCTTAGCGCTTCCAATACCCAGTCTACAAGCAGATTATGTCAATAAATAAGGATTGGAGAAACTGAGATAAGAGATGAAGATATGTTCCTGTATTGAGACTGTCTCTCTAGTCATCTCTAATCATTACCCAATGGTACTGGAAACCCCTCAGGCCTCACACTCAGAAAAGCCAAGAGATCACTGGCATAGTTGCCGGGACTTTGCCACTGAGCAAGGAGATATCCGACTAGAAAGGAGCATGAGAAGAGGAAGTAGTAAAAACTTACTTAGGTCTACATAGGTCATTAGGCAATGTCTCATCAGCTCTCTGTAGGTCTAGATAAGGCTAGCCTATTGATAATAATTAAAATATACCTCTTATGAGTTAACATCTTCTTTGTTTCTCTCAGTTTCAGTATGTTGCTTGAGGTCCATTGTAATTTCAGTCCGAAATCCATTCTATTCTTCTTGTGTCACTTGGCTTCTTAGCAGTTTTATCTGTGGAGAAAACAGAAAGAGCTGATGAGACATTGCAAGTTAAGGTACAGACCCATGTTATGCCTGGTTTTATCTGTTATCTCATCAACTCCTGTAGACATTTTACTCTGCTTTCGCTTGTTCTGCCCGACACTAGAACAGTACTTAGCGCTTCCAATACCCAGTCTACAAGCAGATTATGTCAATAAATAAGGATTGGAGAAACTGAGATAAGAGATGAAGATATGTTCCTGTATTCAGACTGTCTCTCTAGTCATCTCTAATCATTACCCAATGGTACTGGAAACCCCTCAGGCCTCACACTCAGAAAAGCCAAGAGATCACTGGCATAGTTGCCGGGACTTTGCCACTGAGCAAGGAGATATCCGACTAGAAAGGAGCATGAGAAGAGGAAGTAGTAAAAACTTACTTAGGTCTACATAGGTCATTAGGCAATGTCTCATCAGCTCTCTGTAGGTCTAGCCAAGGCTAGCCTATTGATAATAATTAAAATATACCTCTTATGAGTTAACATCTTCTTTGTTTCTCTCAGTTTCAGTATGTTGCTTGAGGTCCATTGTAATTTCAGTCCGGAATCCATTCTATTCTTCTTGTGTCATTTGGCTTCTTAGCAGTTTTATCTGTGGAGAAAACAGAAAGAGCTGATGAGACATTGCAAGTTAAGGTAGAGACCCATGTTATGCCTATTTTTATCTATTATCTCAGCAACTCCTGTAGACATTTTACTCTGCTTTCGCTGGTTCTGCCCGACACTAGAACAGTCTGGTCTGCTCCTTAGCGCTTCCAATACCCAGTCTACAAGCAGATTATGTCAATAAATAAGGATTGGAGAAACTGAGATAAGAGATGAAGATATGTTCCTGTATTCAGACTGTCTCTCTAGTCATCTCTAATCATTACCCAATGGTACTGGAAACCCCTCAGGCCTCACACTCAGAAAAGCCAAGAGATCACTGGCATAGTTGCCGGGACTTTGCCACTGAGCAAGGAGATATCCGACTAGAAAGGAGCATGAGAACAGGAAGTAGTAAAAACTTACTTAGGTCTACATAGGTCATTAGGCAATGTCTCATCAGCTCTCTGTAGGTCTAGCCAAGGCTAGCCTATTGATAATAATTAAAATATACCTCTTATGAGTTAACATCTTATTTGTTTCTCTCAGTTTCAGTATGTTGCTTGAGGTCCATTGTAATTTCAGTCCGGAATCCATTCTATTCTTCTTGTGTCACTTGGCTTCTTAGCAGTTTTATCTGTGGAGAAAACAGAAAGAGCTGATGAGACATTGCAAGTTAAGGTACAGACCCATGTTATGCCTGGTTTTATCTGTTATCTCAGCAACTCCTGTAGACATTTTACTCTGCTTTCGCTGGTTCTGCCCGACACTAGAACAGTCTGGTCTGCTCCTTAGCGCTTCCAATACCCAGTCTACAAGCAGATTATGTCAATAAATAAGGATTGGAGAAACTGAGATAAGAGATGAAGATATGTTCCTGTATTCAGACTGTCTCTCTAGTCATCTCTAATCATTACCCAATGGTACTGGAAACCCCTCAGGCCTCACACTCAGAAAAGCCAAGAGATCACTGGCATAGTTGCCGGGACTTTGCCACTGAGCAAGGAGATATCCGACTAGAAAGGAGCATGAGAAGAGGAAGTAGTAAAAACTTACTTAGGTCTACATAGGTCATTAGGCAATGTCTCATCAGCTCTCTGTAGGTCTAGCCAAGGCTAGCCTATTGATAATAATTAAAATATACCTCTTATGAGTTAACATCTTCTTTGTTTCTCTCAGTTTCAGTATGTTGCTTGAGGTCCATTGTAATTTCAGTCCGGAATCCATTCTATTCTTCTTGTGTCACTTGGCTTCTTATCAGTTTTATCTGTGGAGAAAACAGAAAGAGCTGATGAGACATTGCAAGTTAAGGTACAGACCCATGTTATGCCTGGTTTTATCTGTTATCTCATCAACTCCTGTAGACATTTTACTCTGCTTTCGCTTGTTCTGCCCGACACTAGAACAGTCCTTAGCGCTTCCAATACCCAGTCTACAAGCAGATTATGTCAATAAATAAGGATTGGAGAAACTGAGATAAGAGATGAAGATATGTTCCTGTATTCAGACTGTCTCTCTAGTCATCTCTAATCATTACCCAATGGTACTGGAAACCCCTCAGGCCTCACACTCAGAAAAGCCAAGAGATCACTGGAAAAGTTGCCGGGACTTTGCCACTGAGCAAGGAGATATCCGACTAGAAAGGAGCATGAGAACAGGAAGTAGTAAAAACTTACTTAGGTCTACATAGGTCATTAGGCAATGTCTCATCAGCTCTCTGTAGGTCTAGCCAAGGCTAGCCTATTGATAATAATTAAAATATACCTCTTATGAGTTAACATCTTATTTGTTTCTCTCAGTTTCAGTATGTTGCTTGAGGTCCATTGTAATTTCAGTCCGGAATCCATTCTTTCTACTTCAGGGTCCATAGGGGGTCCACAGGGTTGACCTTGGGGTATAGGTTGGGAACCAAATCCGGGCACCACGCAGTTAAAGCTTTTAGCTCCCAGGATGCACTGGGTCCACTCTCCCTATAACCCCACCCCCAAGCCAGAGGCACCTCAGTTTAAGTTGGTGCCCGGCCGGAGTCGGGTCACCGTTACCGCAGGGGGAGCTGATTAGCAGCCCCTAAGCTTATTTTATTTTTTTAGGGACAAAGTTTTTTCCATGGACTTTAGACTCTTCAGAGCGGCAGCGTCGGACTGTCCATAGGACGTCTAAGCTGCCGCTCCGTCACCCCGCTGGCGCTGAGACGCCAGTACAGATCTGGGGATCTCAGCGGGACCCCAGAGTCTGTACTAGCCGGACTCTGCGGGCGCCCAGGACTGCTGCCGGATCCACGGGGAGCAGGTAAGGTCGCGGATCACCGCTTGCGGTGATCCGCGCATTTCAAATGCAGTCCTTTGCCTCCGGTCTCAGGGGACAGACCGGAGGCGCCGGCAGTGGCGGCGGGCCCCCCATACCCCGTGTGTCCACTAGACCACCAGGGACTTAACGATCGGTGCAGGGAGCCGGCGTCCCGGGGGTTAATAGCCGGCCAGGGGAGGCAGCCTTCCCTGTTACAGCGGCTCCTCCCCTCAGCTCAGTGCGCCTTTCAGTATCCATAGTCTGGCGTCGCTGAGCTGCTTCCTCCGCGGGCCACGCTTCCTCTGAGGTCTCCAGCGGCCATTTTATCTCTGTGGTGCAGCAGAAATCTCTCAGGATGGCAGTGAGTCCAGTCCCCCTGCGTACCTCACCATCAGGTCAGTGTACACAGCGCTGTAGCCTTCCCAGACACTGAATCTGGGCAGTTGAATGCAGTGTAATAGTGCAGTATATTATATGACATGTTTATGTATATATGTATATATCTGCATTGTATGTGACTTATGCTAGTGCTGACTGTACTTTATTCTCTCACCTGTCAGTGTATATCTATCCCTTTTCTTTATCTGCCCTAATACAGCTGTACTTAGGGTGGTTCTGAGACCTCACATTTATATACTTGTTAATATTTGTGTGGTTTGTCACATACTGTTGCGTGCTGCACGTTGCCATATTTTAGATGGAACTGTGTGTTGCATACGCTGAAAATGGGTCCCTGCAGCTAATTTTTGGCATCAGTCAGGACCAGTATAGTGCTGCTTAATATTTCCGCCAAGATTGGTCAGATATGTCTGACCAGGAGATAGAGCGTTATACTGCACCCATTTTTACTATCCTGCAAGTCATGTGCTGCAGGTGTTAGTGCGGAGGATTTGACTCATAAAGGGTTCTGTATGTGGCGTCATCTGGTGCCGGCCTCTTTCACGACCCCCTTGGTCGGTTTGTTTTCTCGGGATCCTCTCAATTGCGGATCGCCGGGCGGGCCCCATTGTTGTACCTCACTTGGGGTTACTTCACCATACTGCCCTTTTCATCTCAGGGTATCTCGCAGCTTCTTGCACTCTTCCCCTGTGACACAGACTACCGCTCCCTGCAGGGGTTTTTCGCAGTATATGAATTCCCCCTGGTGCCACAATAGTCTGTCATTCCCCTTGCAGGGATTACCACAACAGCCACCCTGGGTGGATGTCGTTTTCTACGAAACGCTAATTGGCGTGGTTGACGCCCTGTGGTTACTTCCCAGTTGGCTCTGCCGTGAACTGGGTACTGTTCGGGGCTCTTTCCCTCTTACACGGGGGGAAGCCTATTTCAGGTATTATTATCCCTGCTTTAGGGCTGGTAGCAGGTCCATTCTGGTTAGAGTGAATGTTGACCTGCACCTGTATCATACACCCTCAGTATTGCGTGCCTTCGGGTTACCTGTTGCTGACTAGCGGGTGGATCGCATAGCGGGACTCTGGCTGTTGCCAGATAGGAGGTGTTACAACAGTGTTTGGCCTCCTGTCCCAAATTCCCTGAGGGTCATCACGAGCCCCTCCTGGGGGGGGATGGGCGTGTTACTCGTCTAATTACAGACGTTACTACGCCTCCCATTCCTGCGTGGTCGGATTCTTCGGATCCGTAGGTGGTAACTCTGCCTGAAATCAGTATACTTGCTTTCAGGAGTTGTTACCCATCCTACCATGGCTATAGCATGGTTGGTTAATACTATTGCATATTGGGTTGATGCATTTGTAACGTTTTTTCCCCTCCAACACGTCGGGGGTTCAAATGTATTTGGTCGCTCACGTAATATATGCTGTTGTCATAGGTGGAAATGCCTATATTGGATACCAGTCTCCTAACTTTCAGAGTTCCGGCTGCGACTGTATCCTCTGTAATACCCTATGGCTGCGCTCTGGGAATGCAGAGGTGCAGATACCATCTTTAGGGTTGATATTGTTTGGTCCTGACCTTGACAAGATTGTAGTAACATTGGCAGTATTACTAACGACAAGTTTACCGCTTTCAGCTATGCCCACTACAAGGCCTCAGACTAAGTCTGTTAAGTCTTTTTTGTCCTCTGGGTCAGCCTAAAGGTCTGTTTCTTCGTAGACTGTCGGCATCTACAAGGGCCGACATATCCAGTACCGAGCAGGCCTGGACTGCCAGCCGATCCTGCTTCTGAACCTACGGATATCTCTTCAGTCTGACGGGACAGGCCTACAACTGGGAGATACCGATTTTCTCAGTTCGCCCGGTATTAGTGTCAAGTTGCCGCGGCTACGTGGGTAGGAGGATACGCCCTCTTTACAAGGGCCTTACAGATCCAGAAAGCTATGCAGTTGTTGCGGTAAGCGGAGCTAATTAGGCCATCCCCACTATCTCAGTGAGGGACTGGTTGTTCTGTTTTCTTTCTGGTGCGGTGGCTGAATGGTCCTCTTTGGCCTATTCTCTGTCTCAATTCCCTGAACCAGTTCCTAAAGCTACCTGGGCTCAGGAGGAAATCCCTATGCTCCATCATACGATGTTTGGAACCTGGGGACTTTAGGGTATCACTGGATATACAGGACGCGTGCCTACGGGTACTTACAGAGACCTTTCCTCAGCATGGGCTGAGGTTTGCTGTATCACAGCAACACTTACAATTTTTCGGGCTCTGCCTGTTGGGACTGTCCTCAGCCCCACAGGGGTTTACCAGCGTTTTGGATTTTCTGACAGTTCTTCTGTTCAGTATATCCCAATGCTCCTGTACCTGGACGGCCTCCTGCTCTTAGCGGGATCACCGGGGTACTTTACGGCCAGGTCAGGATGACTGTGGCTTCTTCAGGGTGCAGACGTTTAATCAACGGGGAAAAAGTCCTCCCTGCATCCCTCTCTGGGTATTCTTCATCTAGGATCCCTGCTGGATTCTCAGAATCTGAGAATTCTTCTGGCGTAAGACGGAATCTCCTCTCTTCCATTAGGAGTACATGGTTGTCTGCGCAGTCGACAGATGTCTTTACACTCTGGGATGCATGGTGGAATGGGCTCAGTTCCATTCCAGGCCTTTCCATAATTGGCTCATCTCCAGATGGAATGAGTTTTTTCTGTCGGATAACTGTTCAAACGATGATGCTCTCTCCGGAGGCAAGTCGGTCCCTGTCCGGGTGGCTATGGCCATCTCGTCCAGGGTTTTCTTTGCTATGGACAGTGTCTGGATCGAATCCTTTTCAGTGCAGTTGGACGTCTGTCGATTCCACCCTGTCAATTAACTTACTCTGGCATAACTCTTGTTTCCCGGTGAACCTGAAAAGGTTCAGTCCGACAGGGTCAGGACAGTGGCTTCCTTTTTAGCAACACTGTTCATTGGGTGGCAATGACAGGTATGTCACATATTCGGACATAGTCCGAGGGTCTCCTCCCGACCATCTCGGCAGCGTTCATTTCAGGAGCTCTCCATTGGGAAGCGGGAGTCCTCAGCCGTCACGACGTGCATCCCGGGGACTAGTCTCTTCCCCAAGAGAGGTTTCATCTCCTGGTGAGCAGGGGGGGCCCCCCTGAGGTGACCCTCATGGCCTTCTGACTTTATCACACTATGGTGTTACAGTTCAGCTCTGGGGATTCTGAAGCAAACTTCAGCGACTCTTTGTTGGTGAAGTGGTCCTTCCACTTTGTGTACCTGTGTTCTCCGGTCTCCCTTCTTCCTCGAGGTCTTTGGAAGTGTTTTCAATCGAGACGGAGATGCTTTCCTGCTGGTGGCTCCTGATTGCCCCAGATGTCAGGGGTACTTGGATCTTCGGAGTCTCTACATCGATACTCCATCCCTGATGCTTCACTGCCCGGACCTGTTGTCTCAGGGTCCTTGGTTTTGCCTTGGACCTGGGTCGTTTGTCTTTGACTGTGTCCTTACAGTGGTCTTACGGCTTCCCTGGCTTTGTCATCGTTGGAATGATTAGAGCACATGGATCAGCTTTTGCTGGGACCTACCACAAACTGTGGCAGCCATAAATCTTATGGTATTGTACCTGTCGATACAATCCTCCGGTGTCCAGGATTTCCAGATATTCTGGCATTCCTTCCGGCTGGCTTGGGTTTCACACTTGGCCTGGTCTTCCTGACAGTGCGGATCTCTACACTGTCAGTATGGTTAAGATATGGAATTGCTTCACTCTGGTATCCAGTTCATCCTTTGGAGTGTTTTCTTGATTATGCCTCCATTTGTCCTCCCTAGGGACTCCTTGGGAGTAAGTAGTGGTTCTTCGTTACCTCCGGGGACAATCAATGGAACCGCTGGTTGTGATAGCCATTACATGGTCTATTGCTTAGGCTCTCTCTTTCTCTCAGGGTGTTTATATCAACCAGGAGAGTGTCTGAATTGGGAGCGTTCTCATGTGGCTCCCTCTTCTGGAGGGCATCATGTCAGGGTGGGAGTTGCTCTCGCCCTGTGTTTCTTCTTAGTGGTTTTCAGGTTCCATATTATTCTGGAACTTATGGTACGGCCATTCTGTCCCCAGTCCTCTCGGCTGGTGTGGCCTCATTGACTGTGGTCTGGCCTCTTTGGATTTATGTGATCCGTTCAGGTTCCTTACGGAAATCGGACTCCTTATTGGTGGTCTGAGATTTCTGGTTTTCACAGGAAAGGATGGCCGGCCTATAACCAAATGTTGGCTTGGATGGCCTCGTAGGTCTTCCTCAGGGGCCTACCCATGGGTAGGCCTTCCTGTTGATGATGCTTGTTTTTTCTAGGGCCATGTGACCCTCGTGTGCGGCTCGCTGTGGCGCCTCGGCTGTTTTGCCTTACTAGGTGGCCACGTGGTCTTCTGTCCACACCTTTTTAAGGTTCTAGGCATTGGTTTCCTTTGCCTCTCAGGATGCTTCCTTTTTGGCGACGGATTCTCCTCTCAGCACAGGAGCGTCCCCACCCTTGGTTGAACTGCTTTGGGACATCCCCAAGGTCAACCCTGTGGACCCCCTATGGACCCTGAAGTAGAAAACAAGAGATATGGTAAGAACTTACCTTTGTTATCTCTGTTTCTACGAAGTCCATAGGGTCCACAGGGCGCCCGCCCTGACGCACCTGGCTTCATATGGGCTGTGTGGCTGGTCACCGGTTTCCCGTCTCCCATTTCGGTGAGTATGGTTATTGAGTGTTCCAGTTTTCTCTCTCTTTTTCTCTCCTCCTCCGGCCTTTGGCTACTTACAAACTGAGGTGCCTCTGGCTTGGGGGTGGGGTTATAGGGAGAGTGGACCCAGTGCATCCTGGGAGCTAAAAGCTTTAACTGCGTGGTGCCCGGATTTGGTTCCCAACCTATACCCCAAGGTCAACCCTGTGGACCCTATGGACTTCGTAGAAACAGAGATAACAAAGGTAAGTTCTTACCATATCTCTTGTTATTCTTCTTGTGTCACTTGGCTTCTTAGCAGTTTTATCTGTGGAGAAAACAGAAAGAGCTGATGAGACATTGCAAGTTAAGGTACAGACCCATGTTATGCCTGTTTTTATCTGTTATCTCAGCAACTCCTGTAGACATTTTACTCTGCTTTCGCTGGTTCTGCCCGACACTAGAACAGTCTGGTCTGCTCCTTAGCGCTTCCAATACCCAGTCTACAAGCAGATTATGTCAATAAATAAGGATTGGAGAAACTGAGATAAGAGATGAAGATATGTTCCTGTATTCAGACTGTCTCTCTAGTCATCTCTAATCATTACCCAATGGTACTGGAAACCCCTCAGGCCTCACACTCAGAAAAGCCAAGAGATCACTGGCATAGTTGCCAGGACTTTGCCACTGAGCAAGGAGATATCCGACTAGAAAGGAGCATGAGAAGAGGAAGTAGTAAAAACTTACTTAGGTCTACATAGGTCATTAGGCAATGTCTCATCAGCTCTCTGTAGGTCTAGCCAAGGCTAGCCTATTGATAATAATTAAAATATACCTCTTATGAGTTAACATCTTATTTGTTTCTCTCAGTTTCAGTATGTTGCTTGAGGTACATTGTAATTTCAGTCCGGAATCCATTCTATTCTTCTTGTGTCATTTGGCTTCTTAGCAGTTTTATCTGTGGAGAAAACAGAAAGAGCTGATGAGACATTGCAAGTTAAGGTACAGACCCATGTTATGCCTGTTTTTATCTGTTATCTCAGCAACTCCTGTAGACATTTTACTCTGCTTTCACTGGTTCTGCCCGACACTAGAACAGTCTGGTCTGCTCCTTAGCGCTTCCAATACCCAGTCTACAAGCAGATTATGTCAATAAATAAGGATTGGAGAAACTGAGATAAGAGATGAAGATATGTTCCTGTATTCAGACTGTCTCTCTAGTCATCTCTAATCATTACCCAATGGTACTGGAAACCCCTCAGGCCTCACACTCAGAAAAGCCAAGAGATCACTGGCATAGTTGCCGGGACTTTGCCACTGAGCAAGGAGATATCCGACTAGAAAGGAGCATGAGAACAGGAAGTAGTAAAAACTTACTTAGGTCTACATAGGTCATTAGGCAATGTCTCATCAGCTCTCTGTAGGTCTAGCCAAGGCTAGCCTATTGATAATAATTAAAATATACCTCTTATGAGTTAACATCTTATTTGTTTCTCTCAGTTTCAGTATGTTGCTTGAGGTCCATTGTAATTTCAGTCCGGAATCCATTCTATTCTTCTTGTGTCACTTGGCTTCTTAGCAGTTTTATCTGTGGAGAAAACAGAAAGAGCTGATGAGACATTGCAAGTTAAGGTACAGACCCATGTTATGCCTGGTTTTATCTGTTATCTCAGCAACTCCTGTAGACATTTTACTCTGCTTTCGCTGGTTCTGCCCGACACTAGAACAGTCTGGTCTGCTCCTTAGCGCTTCCAATACCCAGTCTACAAGCAGATTATGTCAATATATAAGGATTGGAGAAACTGAGATAAGAGATGAAGATATGTTCCTGTATTCAGACTGTCTCTCTAGTCATCTCTAATCATTACCCAATGGTACTGGAAACCCCTCAGGCCTCACACTCAGAAAAGCCAAGAGATCACTGGCATAGTTGCCGGGACTTTGCCACTGAGCAAGGAGATATCCGACTAGAAAGGAGCATGAGAACAGGAAGTAGTAAAAACTTACTTAGGTCTACATAGGTCATTAGGCAATGTCTCATCAGCTCTCTGTAGGTCTAGCCAAGGCTAGCCTATTGATAATAATTAAAATATACCTCTTATGAGTTAACATCTTCTTTGTTTCTCTCAGTTTCAGTATGTTGCTTGAGGTCCATTGTAATTTCAGTCCGGAATCCATTCTATTCTTCTTGTGTCATTTGGCTTCTTAGCAGTTTTATCTGTGGAGAAAACAGAAAGAGCTGATGAGACATTGCAAGTTAAGGTACAGACCCATGTTATGCCTGTTTTTATCTGTTATCTCAGCAACTCCTGTAGACATTTTACTCTGCTTTCGCTGGTTCTGCCCGACACTAGAACAGCAGGTCTGCTCCTTAGCGCTTCCAATACCCAGTCTACAAGCAGATTATGTCAATAAATAAGGATTGGAGAAACTGAGATAAGAGATGAAGATATGTTCCTGTATTCAGGCTGTCTCTCTAGTCATCTCTAATCATTACCCAATGGTACTGGAAACCCCTCAGGCCTCACACTCAGAAAAGCCAAGAGATCACTTGCATAGTTGCCGGGACTTTGCCACTGAGCAAGGAGATATCCGACTAGAAAGGAGCATGAGAAGAGGAAGTAGTAAAAACTTACTTAGGTCTACATAGGTCATTAGGCAATGTCTCATCAGCTCTCTGTAGGTCTAGCCAAGGCTAGCCTATTGATAATAATTAAAATATACCTATTATGAGTTAACATCTTCTTTGTTTTTCTCAGTTTCAGTATGTTGCTTGAGGTCCATTGTAATTTCAGTCCGGAATCCATTCTATTCTTCTTGTGTCACTTGGCTTCTTAGCAGTTTTATCTGTGGAAAAAACAGAAAGAGCTGATGAGACATTGCAAGTTAAGGTACAGACCCATGTTATGCCTGGTTTTATCTGTTATCTCAGCAACTCCTGTAGACATTTTACTCTGCTTTCGCTGGTTCTGCCTGACACTAGAACAGTCTGGTCTGCTCCTTAGCGCTTCCAATACCCAGTCTACAAGCAGATTATGTCAATAAATAAGGATTGGAGAAACTGAGATAAGAGATGAAGATATGTTCCTGTATTCAGACTGTCTCTCTAGTCATCTCTAATCATTACCCAATGGTACTGGAAACCCCTCAGGCCTCACACTCAGAAAAGCCAAGAGATCACTGGCATAGTTGCCGGGACTTTGCCACTGAGCAAGGAGATATCCGACTAGAAAGGAGCATGAGAACAGGAAGTAGTAAAATCTTACTTAGGTCTACATAGGTCATTAGGCAATGTCTCATCAGCTCTCTGTAGGTCTAGCCAAGGCTAGCCTATTGATAATAATTAAAATATACCTCTTATGAGTTAACATCTTCTTTGTTTCTCTCAGTTTCAGTATGTTGCTTGAGGTCCATTGTAATTTCAGTCCGGAATCCATTCTATTCTTCTTGTGTCACTTGGCTTCTTAGCAGTTTTATCTGTGGAGAAAACAGAAAGAGCTGATGAGACATTGCAAGTTAAGGTACAGACCCATGTTATGCCTGGTTTTATCTGTTATCTCAGCAACTCCTGTAGACATTTTACTCTGCTTTCGCTTGTTCTGCCCGACACTAGAACAGTCCTTAGCGCTTCCAATACCCAGTCTACAAGCAGATTATGTCAATAAATAAGGATTGGAGAAACTGAGATAAGAGATGAAGATATGTTCCTGTATTCAGACTGTCTCTCTAGTCATCTCTAATCATTACCCAATGGTACTGGAAACCCCTCAGGCCTCACACTCAGAAAAGCCAAGAGATCACTGGCATAGTTGCCGGGACTTTGCCACTGAGCAAGGAGATATCCGACTAGAAAGGAGCATGAGAACAGGAAGTAGTAAAAACTTACTTAGGTCTACATAGGTCATTAGGCAATGTCTCATCAGCTCTCTGTAGGTCTAGCCAAGGCTAGCCTATTGATAATAATTAAAATATACCTCTTATGAGTTAACATCTTATTTGTTTCTCTCAGTTTCAGTATGTTGCTTGAGGTCCATTGTAATTTCAGTCCGGAATCCATTCTATTCTTCTTGTGTCACTTGGCTTCTTAGCAGTTTTATCTGTGGAGAAAACAGAAAGAGCTGATGAGACATTGCAAGTTAAGGTACAGACCCATGTTATGCCTGTTTTTATCTGTTATCTCAGCAACTCCTGTAGACATTTTACTCTGCTTTCGCTGGTTCTGCCCGACACTAGAACAGTCTGGTCTGCTCCTTAGCGCTTCCAATACCCAGTCTACAAGCAGATTATGTCAATAAATAAGGATTGGAGAAACTGAGATAAGAGATGAAGATATGTTCCTGTATTCAGACTGTCTCTCTAGTCATCTCTAATCATTACCCAATGGTACTGGAAACCCCTCAGGCCTCACACTCAGAAAAGCCAAGAGATCACTGGCATAGTTGCCGGGACTTTGCCACTGAGCAAGGAGATATCCGACTAGAAAGGAGCATGAGAACAGGAAGTAGTAAAAACTTACTTAGGTCTACATAGGTCATTAGGCAATGTCTCATCAGCTCTCTGTAGGTCTAGCCAAGGCTAGCCTATTGATAATAATTAAAATATACCTCTTATGAGTTAACATCTTATTTGTTTCTCTCAGTTTCAGTATGTTGCTTGAGGTCCATTGTAATTTCAGTCCGGAATCCATTCTATTCTTCTTGTGTCACTTGGCTTCTTAGCAGTTTTATCTGTGGAGAAAACAGAAAGAGCTGATGAGACATTGCAAGTTAAGGTACAGACCCATGTTATGCCTGGTTTTATCTGTTATCTCAGCAACTCCTGTAGACATTTTACTCTGCTTTCGCTGGTTCTGCCCGACACTAGAACAGTCTGGTCTGCTCCTTAGCGCTTCCAATACCCAGTCTACAAGCAGATTATGTCAATAAATAAGGATTGGAGAAACTGAGATAAGAGATGAAGATATGTTCCTGTATTCAGACTGTCTCTCTAGTCATCTCTAATCATTACCCAATGGTACTGGAAACCCCTCAGGCCTCACACTCAGAAAAGCCAAGAGATCACTGGCATAGTTGCCGGGACTTTGCCACTGAGCAAGGAGATATCCGACTAGAAAGGAGCATGAGAACAGGAAGTAGTAAAAACTTACTTAGGTCTACATAGGTCATTAGGCAATGTCTCATCAGCTCTCTGTAGGTCTAGCCAAGGCTAGCCTATTGATAATAATTAAAATATACCTCTTATGAGTTAACATCTTCTTTGTTTCTCTCAGTTTCAGTATGTTGCTTGAGGTCCATTGTAATTTCAGTCCGGAATCCATTCTATTCTTCTTGTGTCACTTGGCTTCTTAGCAGTTTTATCTGTGGAGAAAACAGAAAGAGCTGATGAGACATTGCAAGTTAAGGTACAGACCCATGTTATGCCTGGTTTTATCTGTTATCTCAGCAACTCCTGTAGACATTTTACTCTGCTTTCGCTTGTTCTGCCCGACACTAGAACAGTCCTTAGCGCTTCCAATACCCAGTCTACAAGCAGATTATGTCAATAAATAAGGATTGGAGAAACTGAGATAAGAGATGAAGATATGTTCCTGTATTCAGACTGTCTCTCTAGTCATCTCTAATCATTACCCAATGGTACTGGAAACCCCTCAGGCCTCACACTCAGAAAAGCCAAGAGATCACTGGCATAGTTGCCGGGACTTTGCCACTGAGCAAGGAGATATCCGACTAGAAAGGAGCATGAGAACAGGAAGTAGTAAAAACTTACTTAGGTCTACATAGGTCATTAGGCAATGTCTCATCAGCTCTCTGTAGGTCTAGCCAAGGCTAGCCTATTGATAATAATTAAAATATACCTCTTATGAGTTAACATCTTATTTGTTTCTCTCAGTTTCAGTATGTTGCTTGAGGTCCATTGTAATTTCAGTCCGGAATCCATTCTATTCTTCTTGTGTCACTTGGCTTCTTAGCAGTTTTATCTGTGGAGAAAACAGAAAGAGCTGATGAGACATTGCAAGTTAAGGTACAGACCCATGTTATGCCTGTTTTTATCTGTTATCTCAGCAACTCCTGTAGACATTTTACTCTGCTTTCGCTGGTTCTGCCCGACACTAGAACAGTCTGGTCTGCTCCTTAGCGCTTCCAATACCCAGTCTACAAGCAGATTATGTCAATAAATAAGGATTGGAGAAACTGAGATAAGAGATGAAGATATGTTCCTGTATTCAGACTGTCTCTCTAGTCATCTCTAATCATTACCCAATGGTACTGGAAACCCCTCAGGCCTCACACTCAGAAAAGCCAAGAGATCACTGGCATAGTTGCCGGGACTTTGCCACTGAGCAAGGAGATATCCGACTAGAAAGGAGCATGAGAACAGGAAGTAGTAAAAACTTACTTAGGTCTACATAGGTCATTAGGCAATGTCTCATCAGCTCTCTGTAGGTCTAGCCAAGGCTAGCCTATTGATAATAATTAAAATATACCTCTTATGAGTTAACATCTTATTTGTTTCTCTCAGTTTCAGTATGTTGCTTGAGGTCCATTGTAATTTCAGTCCGGAATCCATTCTATTCTTCTTGTGTCACTTGGCTTCTTAGCAGTTTTATCTGTGGAGAAAACAGAAAGAGCTGATGAGACATTGCAAGTTAAGGTACAGACCCATGTTATGCCTGGTTTTATCTGTTATCTCAGCAACTCCTGTAGACATTTTACTCTGCTTTCGCTGGTTCTGCCCGACACTAGAACAGTCTGGTCTGCTCCTTAGCGCTTCCAATACCCAGTCTACAAGCAGATTATGTCAATAAATAAGGATTGGAGAAACTGAGATAAGAGATGAAGATATGTTCCTGTATTCAGACTGTCTCTCTAGTCATCTCTAATCATTACCCAATGGTACTGGAAACCCCTCAGGCCTCACACTCAGAAAAGCCAAGAGATCACTGGCATAGTTGCCGGGACTTTGCCACTGAGCAAGGAGATATCCGACTAGAAAGGAGCATGAGAACAGGAAGTAGTAAAAACTTACTTAGGTCTACATAGGTCATTAGGCAATGTCTCATCAGCTCTCTGTAGGTCTAGCCAAGGCTAGCCTATTGATAATAATTAAAATATACCTCTTATGAGTTAACATCTTCTTTGTTTCTCTCAGTTTCAGTATGTTGCTTGAGGTCCATTGTAATTTCAGTCCGGAATCCATTCTATTCTTCTTGTGTCACTTGGCTTCTTAGCAGTTTTATCTGTGGAGAAAACAGAAAGAGCTGATGAGACATTGCAAGTTAAGGTACAGACCCATGTTATGCCTGGTTTTATCTGTTATCTCAGCAACTCCTGTAGACATTTTACTCTGCTTTCGCTTGTTCTGCCCGACACTAGAACAGTCCTTAGCGCTTCCAATACCCAGTCTACAAGCAGATTATGTCAATAAATAAGGATTGGAGAAACTGAGATAAGAGATGAAGATATGTTCCTGTATTCAGACTGTCTCTCTAGTCATCTCTAATCATTACCCAATGGTACTGGAAACCCCTCAGGCCTCACACTCAGAAAAGCCAAGAGATCACTGGCATAGTTGCCGGGACTTTGCCACTGAGCAAGGAGATATCCGACTAGAAAGGAGCATGAGAACAGGAAGTAGTAAAAACTTACTTAGGTCTACATAGGTCATTAGGCAATGTCTCATCAGCTCTCTGTAGGTCTAGCCAAGGCTAGCCTATTGATAATAATTAAAATATACCTCTTATGAGTTAACATCTTATTTGTTTCTCTCAGTTTCAGTATGTTGCTTGAGGTCCATTGTAATTTCAGTCCGGAATCCATTCTATTCTTCTTGTGTCACTTGGCTTCTTAGCAGTTTTATCTGTGGAGAAAACAGAAAGAGCTGATGAGACATTGCAAGTTAAGGTACAGACCCATGTTATGCCTGTTTTTATCTGTTATCTCAGCAACTCCTGTAGACATTTTACTCTGCTTTCGCTGGTTCTGCCCGACACTAGAACAGTCTGGTCTGCTCCTTAGCGCTTCCAATACCCAGTCTACAAGCAGATTATGTCAATAAATAAGGATTGGAGAAACTGAGATAAGAGATGAAGATATGTTCCTGTATTCAGACTGTCTCTCTAGTCATCTCTAATCATTACCCAATGGTACTGGAAACCCCTCAGGCCTCACACTCAGAAAAGCCAAGAGATCACTGGCATAGTTGCCGGGACTTTGCCACTGAGCAAGGAGATATCCGACTAGAAAGGAGCATGAGAACAGGAAGTAGTAAAAACTTACTTAGGTCTACATAGGTCATTAGGCAATGTCTCATCAGCTCTCTGTAGGTCTAGCCAAGGCTAGCCTATTGATAATAATTAAAATATACCTCTTATGAGTTAACATCTTCTTTGTTTCTCTCAGTTTCAGTATGTTGCTTGAGGTCCATTGTAATTTCAGTCCGGAATCCATTCTATTCTTCTTGTGTCATTTGGCTTCTTAGCAGTTTTATCTGTGGAGAAAACAGAAAGAGCTGATGAGACATTGCAAGTTAAGGTACAGACCCATGTTATGCCTGTTTTTATCTGTTATCTCAGCAACTCCTGTAGACATTTTACTCTGCTTTCGCTGGTTCTGCCCGACACTAGAACAGTCTGGTCTGCTCCTTAGCGCTTCCAATACCCAGTCTACAAGCAGATTATGTCAATAAATAAGGATTGGAGAAACTGAGATAAGAGATGAAGATATGTTCCTGTATTCAGACTGTCTCTCTAGTCATCTCTAATCATTACCCAATGGTACTGGAAACCCCTCAGGCCTCACACTCAGAAAAGCCAAGAGATCACTGGCATAGTTGCCGGGACTTTGCCACTGAGCAAGGAGATATCCGACTAGAAAGGAGCATGAGAACAGGAAGTAGTAAAAACTTACTTAGGTCTACATAGGTCATTAGGCAATGTCTCATCAGCTCTCTGTAGGTCTAGCCAAGGCTAGCCTATTGATAATAATTAAAATATACCTCTTATGAGTTAACATCTTCTTTGTTTCTCTCAGTTTCAGTATGTTGCTTGAGGTCCATTGTAATTTCAGTCCGGAATCCATTCTATTCTTCTTGTGTCATTTGGCTTCTTAGCAGTTTTATCTGTGGAGAAAACAGAAAGAGCTGATGAGACATTGCAAGTTAAGGTACAGACCCATGTTATGCCTGTTTTTATCTGTTATCTCAGCAACTCCTGTAGACATTTTACTCTGCTTTCGCTGGTTCTGCCCGACACTAGAACAGTCTGGTCTGCTCCTTAGCGCTTCCAATACCCAGTCTACAAGCAGATTATGTCAATAAATAAGGATTGGAGAAACTGAGATAAGAGATGAAGATATGTTCCTGTATTCAGGCTGTCTCTCTAGTCATCTCTATTCATTACCCAATGGTACTGGAAACCCCTCAGGCCTCACACTCAGAAAAGCCAAGAGATCACTGGCATAGTTGCCGGGACTTTGCCACTGAGCAAGGAGATATCCGACTAGAAAGGAGCATGAGAACAGGAAGTAGTAAAAACTTACTTAGGTCTACATAGGTCATTAGGCAATGTCTCATCGGCTCTCTGTAGGTCTAGCCAAGGCTAGCCTATTGATAATAATTAAAATATACCTATTATGAGTTAACATCTTCTTTGTTTTTCTCAGTTTCAGTATGTTGCTTGAGGTCCATTGTAATTTCAGTCCGGAATACATTCTATTCTTTTTGTGTCATTTGGCTTCTTAGCAGTTTTATCTGTGGAAAAAACAGAAAGAGCTGATGAGACATTGCAAGTTAAGGTACAGACCCATGTTATGCCTGGTTTTATCTGTTATCTCAGCAACTCCTGTAGACATTTTACTCTGCTTTCGCTGGTTCTGCCCGACACTAGAACAGTCTGGTCTGCTCCTTAGCGCTTCCAATACCCAGTCTACAAGCAGATCATGTCAATAAATAAGGATTGGAGAAACTGAGATAAGAGATGAAGATATGTTCCTGTATTCAGACTGTCTCTCTAGTCATCTCTAATCATTACCCAATGGTACTGGAAACCCCTCAGGCCTCACACTCAGAAAAGCCAAGAGATCACTGGCATAGTTGCCGGGACTTTGCCACTGAGCAAGGAGATATCCGACTAGAAAGGAGCATGAGAACAGGAAGTAGTAAAAACTTACTTAGGTCTACATAGGTCATTAGGCAATGTCTCATCAGCTCTCTGTAGGTCTAGCCAAGGCTAGCCTATTGATAATAATTAAAATATACCTCTTATGAGTTAACATCTTATTTGTTTCTCTCAGTTTCAGTATGTTGCTTGAGGTCCATTGTAATTTCAGTCCGGAATCCATTCTATTCTTCTTGTGTCACTTGGCTTCTTAGCAGTTTTATCTGTGGAGAAAACAGAAAGAGCTGATGAGACATTGCAAGTTAAGGTACAGACCCATGTTATGCCTGGTTTTATCTGTTATCTCAGCAACTCCTGTAGACATTTTACTCTGCTTTCGCTGGTTCTGCCCGACACTAGAACAGTCTGGTCTGCTCCTTAGCGCTTCCAATACCCAGTCTACAAGCAGATTATGTCAATAAATAAGGATTGGAGAAACTGAGATAAGAGATGAAGATATGTTCCTGTATTCAGACTGTCTCTCTAGTCATCTCTAATCATTACCCAATGGTACTGGAAACCCCTCAGGCCTCACACTCAGAAAAGCCAAGAGATCACTGGCATAGTTGCCGGGACTTTGCCACTGAGCAAGGAGATATCCGACTAGAAAGGAGCATGAGAACAGGAAGTAGTAAAAACTTACTTAGGTCTACATAGGTCATTAGGCAATGTCTCATCAGCTCTCTGTAGGTCTAGCCAAGGCTAGCCTATTGATAATAATTAAAATATACCTCTTATGAGTTAACATCTTCTTTGTTTCTCTCAGTTTCAGTATGTTGCTTGAGGTCCATTGTAATTTCAGTCCGGAATCCATTCTATTCTTCTTGTGTCACTTGGCTTCTTAGCAGTTTTATCTGTGGAAAAAACAGAAAGAGCTGATGAGACATTGCAAGTTAAGGTACAGACCCATGTTATGCCTGTTTTTATCTGTTATCTCAGCAACTCCTGTAGACATTTTACTCTGCTTTCGCTGGTTCTGCCCGACACTAGAACAGTCTGGTCTGCTCCTTAGCGCTTCCAATACCCAGTCTACAAGCAGATTATGTCAATAAATAAGGATTGGAGAAACTGAGATAAGAGATGAAGATATGTTCCTGTATTCAGACTGTCTCTCTAGTCATCTCTAATCATTACCCAATGGTACTGGAAACCCCTCAGGCCTCACACTCAGAAAAGCCAAGAGATCACTGGCATAGTTGCCGGGACTTTGCCACTGAGCAAGGAGATATCCGACTAGAAAGAAGCATGAGAACAGGAAGTAGTAAAAACTTACTTAGGTCTACATAGGTCATTAGGCAATGTCTCATCAGCTCTCTGTAGGTCTAGCCAAGGCTAGCCTATTGATAATAATTAAAATATACCTCTTATGAGTTAACATCTTATTTGTTTCTCTCAGTTTCAGTATGTTGCTTGAGGTCCATTGTAATTTCAGTCCGGAATCCATTCTATTCTTCTTGTGTCACTTGGCTTATTAGCAGTTTTATCTGTGGAGAAAACAGAAAGAGCTGATGAGACATTGCAAGTTAAGGTACAGACCCATGTTATGCCTGTTTTTATCTGTTATCTCAGCAACTCCTGTAGACATTTTACTCTGCTTTCGCTGGTTCTGCCCGACACTAGAACAGTCTGGTCTGCTCCTTAGCGCTTCCAATACCCAGTCTACAAGCAGATTATGTCAATAAATAAGGATTGGAGAAACTGAGATAAGAGATGAAGATATGTTCCTGTATTCAGACTGTCTCTCTAGTCATCTCTAATCATTACCCAATGGTACTGGAAACCCCTCAGGCCTCACACTCAGAAAAGCCAAGAGATCACTGGCATAGTTGCCGGGACTTTGCCACTGAGCAAGGAGATATCCGACTAGAAAGGAGCATGAGAACAGGAAGTAGTAAAAACTTACTTAGGTCTACATAGGTCATTAGGCAATGTCTCATCAGCTCTCTGTAGGTCTAGCCAAGGCTAGCCTATTGATAATAATTAAAATATACCTCTTATGAGTTAACATCTTATTTGTTTCTCTCAGTTTCAGTATGTTGCTTGAGGTCCATTGTAATTTCAGTCCGGAATCCATTCTATTCTTCTTGTGTCACTTGGCTTCTTAGCAGTTTTATCTGTGGAGAAAACAGAAAGAGCTGATGAGACATTGCAAGTTAAGGTACAGACCCATGTTATGCCTGGTTTTATCTGTTATCTCAGCAACTCCTGTAGACATTTTACTCTGCTTTCGCTGGTTCTGCCCGACACTAGAACAGTCTGGTCTGCTCCTTAGCGCTTCCAATACCCAGTCTACAAGCAGATTATGTCAATAAATAAGGATTGGAGAAACTGAGATAAGAGATGAAGATATGTTCCTGTATTCAGACTGTCTCTCTAGTCATCTCTAATCATTACCCAATGGTACTGGAAACCCCTCAGGCCTCACACTCAGAAAAGCCAAGAGATCACTGGCATAGTTGCCGGGACTTTGCCACTGAGCAAGGAGATATCCGACTAGAAAGGAGCATGAGAACAGGAAGTAGTAAAAACTTACTTAGGTCTACATAGGTCATTAGGCAATGTCTCATCAGCTCTCTGTAGGTCTAGCCAAGGCTAGCCTATTGATAATAATTAAAATATACCTCTTATGAGTTAACATCTTCTTTGTTTCTCTCAGTTTCAGTATGTTGCTTGAGGTCCATTGTAATTTCAGTCCGGAATCCATTCTATTCTTCTTGTGTCACTTGGCTTCTTAGCAGTTTTATCTGTGGAAAAAACAGAAAGAGCTGATGAGACATTGCAAGTTAAGGTACAGACCCATGTTATGCCTGTTTTTATCTGTTATCTCAGCAACTCCTGTAGACATTTTACTCTGCTTTCGCTGGTTCTGCCCGACACTAGAACAGTCTGGTCTGCTCCTTAGCGCTTCGAATACCCAGTCTACAAGCAGATTATGTCAATAAATAAGGATTGGAGAAACTGAGATAAGAGATGAAGATATGTTCCTGTATTCAGACTGTCTCTCTAGTCATCTCTAATCATTACCCAATGGTACTGGAAACCCCTCAGGCCTCACACTCAGAAAAGCCAAGAGATCACTGGCATAGTTGCCGGGACTTTGCCACTGAGCAAGGAGATATCCGACTAGAAAGAAGCATGAGAACAGGAAGTAGTAAAAACTTACTTAGGTCTACATAGGTCATTAGGCAATGTCTCATCAGCTCTCTGTAGGTCTAGCCAAGGCTAGCCTATTGATAATAATTAAAATATACCTCTTATGAGTTAACATCTTATTTGTTTCTCTCAGTTTCAGTATGTTGCTTGAGGTCCATTGTAATTTCAGTCCGGAATCCATTCTATTCTTCTTGTGTCACTTGGCTTATTAGCAGTTTTATCTGTGGAGAAAACAGAAAGAGCTGATGAGACATTGCAAGTTAAGGTACAGACCCATGTTATGCCTGTTTTTATCTGTTATCTCAGCAACTCCTGTAGACATTTTACTCTGCTTTCGCTGGTTCTGCCCGACACTAGAACAGTCTGGTCTGCTCCTTAGCGCTTCCAATACCCAGTCTACAAGCAGATTATGTCAATAAATAAGGATTGGAGAAACTGAGATAAGAGATGAAGATATGTTCCTGTATTCAGACTGTCTCTCTAGTCATCTCTAATCATTACCCAATGGTACTGGAAACCCCTCAGGCCTCACACTCAGAAAAGCCAAGAGATCACTGGCATAGTTGCCGGGACTTTGCCACTGAGCAAGGAGATATCCGACTAGAAAGGAGCATGAGAACAGGAAGTAGTAAAAACTTACTTAGGTCTACATAGGTCATTAGGCAATGTCTCATCAGCTCTCTGTAGGTCTAGCCAAGGCTAGCCTATTGATAATAATTAAAATATACCTCTTATGAGTTAACATCTTCTTTGTTTCTCTCAGTTTCAATATGTTGCTTGAGGTCCATTGTAATTTCAGTCCGGAATCCATTCTATTCTTCTTGTGTCACTTGGCTTCTTAGCAGTTTTATCTGTGGAGAAAACAGAAAGAGCTGATGAGACATTGCAAGTTAAGGTACAGACCCATGTTATGCCTGGTTTTATCTGTTATCTCAGCAACTCCTGTAGACATTTTACTCTGCTTTCGCTGGTTCTGCCCGACACTAGAACAGTCTGGTCTGCTCCTTAGCACTTCCAATACCCAGTCTACAAGCAGATTATGTCAATAAATAAGGATTGGAGAAACTGAGATAAGAGATGAAGATATGTTCCTGTATTCAGACTGTCTCTCTAGTCATCTCTAATCATTACCCAATGGTACTGGAAACCCCTCAGGCCTCACACTCAGAAAAGCCAAGAGATCACTGGCATAGTTGCCGGGACTTTGCCACTGAGCAAGGAGATATCCGACTAGAAAGGAGCATGAGAACAGGAAGTAGTAAAAACTTACTTAGGTCTACATAGGTCATTAGGCAATGTCTCATCAGCTCTCTGTAGGTCTAGCCAAGGCTAGCCTATTGATAATAATTAAAATATACCTCTTATGAGTTAACATCTTCTTTGTTTCTCTCATTCAGTATGTTGCTTGAGGTCCATTGTAATTTCAGTCCGGAATCCATTCTATTCTTCTTGTGTCACTTGGCTTATTAGCAGTTTTATCTGTGGAGAAAACAGAAAGAGCTGATGAGACATTGCAAGTTAAGGTACAGACCCATGTTATGCCTGGTTTTATCTGTTATCTCAGCAACTCCTGTAGACATTTTACTCTGCTTTCGCTGGTTCTGCCCGACACTAGAACAGTCTGGTCTGCTCCTTAGCGCTTCCAATACCCAGTCTACAAGCAGATTATGTCAATAAATAAGGATTGGAGAAACTGAGATAAGAGATGAAGATATGTTCCTGTATTCAGACTGTCTCTCTAGTCATCTCTAATCATTACCCAATGGTACTGGAAACCCCTCAGGCCTCACACTCAGAAAAGCCAAGAGATCACTGGCATAGTTGCCGGGACTTTGCCACTGAGCAAGGAGATATCCGACTAGAAAGGAGCATGAGAACAGGAAGTAGTAAAAACTTACTTAGGTCTACATAGGTCATTAGGCAATGTCTCATCAGCTCTCTGTAGGTCTAGCCAAGGCTAGCCTATTGATAATAATTAAAATATACCTCTTATGAGTTAACATCTTCTTTGTTTCTCTCAGTTTCAATATGTTGCTTGAGGTCCATTGTAATTTCAGTCCGGAATCCATTCTATTCTTCTTGTGTCACTTGGCTTCTTAGCAGTTTTATCTGTGGAGAAAACAGAAAGAGCTGATGAGACATTGCAAGTTAAGGTACAGACCCATGTTATGCCTGGTTTTATCTGTTATCTCAGCAACTCCTGTAGACATTTTACTCTGCTTTCGCTGGTTCTGCCCGACACTAGAACAGTCTGGTCTGCTCCTTAGCGCTTCCAATACCCAGTCTACAAGCAGATTATGTCAATAAATAAGGATTGGAGAAACTGAGATAAGAGATGAAGATATGTTCCTGTATTCAGACTGTCTCTCTAGTCATCTCTAATCATTACCCAATGGTACTGGAAACCCCTCAGGCCTCACACTCAGAAAAGCCAAGAGATCACTGGCATAGTTGCCGGGACTTTGCCACTGAGCAAGGAGATATCCGACTAGAAAGGAGCATGAGAACAGGAAGTAGTAAAAACTTACTTAGGTCTACATAGGTCATTAGGCAATGTCTCATCAGCTCTCTGTAGGTCTAGCCAAGGCTAGCCTATTGATAATAATTAAAATATACCTCTTATGAGTTAACATCTTATTTGTTTCTCTCATTCAGTATGTTGCTTGAGGTCCATTGTAATTTCAGTCCGGAATCCATTCTATTCTTCTTGTGTCACTTGGCTTATTAGCAGTTTTATCTGTGGAGAAAACAGAAAGAGCTGATGAGACATTGCAAGTTAAGGTACAGACCCATGTTATGCCTGGTTTTATCTGTTATCTCAGCAACTCCTGTAGACATTTTACTCTGCTTTCGCTGGTTCTGCCCGACACTAGAACAGTCTGGTCTGCTCCTTAGCGCTTCCAATACCCAGTCTACAAGCAGATTATGTCAATAAATAAGGATTGGAGAAACTGAGATAAGAGATGAAGATATGTTCCTGTATTCAGACTGTCTCTCTAGTCATCTCTAATCATTACCCAATGGTACTGGAAACCCCTCAGGCCTCACACTCAGAAAAGCCAAGAGATCACTGGCATAGTTGCCGGGACTTTGCCACTGAGCAAGGAGATATCCGACTAGAAAGGAGCATGAGAACAGGAAGTAGTAAAAACTTACTTAGGTCTACATAGGTCATTAGGCAATGTCTCATCAGCTCTCTGTAGGTCTAGCCAAGGCTAGCCTATTGATAATAATTAAAATATACCTCTTATGAGTTAACATCTTCTTTGTTTCTCTCAGTTTCAATATGTTGCTTGAGGTCCATTGTAATTTCAGTCCGGAATCCATTCTATTCTTCTTGTGTCACTTGGCTTCTTAGCAGTTTTATCTGTGGAGAAAACAGAAAGAGCTGATGAGACATTGCAAGTTAAGGTACAGACCCATGTTATGCCTGGTTTTATCTGTTATCTCAGCAACTCCTGTAGACATTTTACTCTGCTTTCGCTGGTTCTGCCCGACACTAGAACAGTCTGGTCTGCTCCTTAGCGCTTCCAATACCCAGTCTACAAGCAGATTATGTCAATAAATAAGGATTGGAGAAACTGAGATAAGAGATGAAGATATGTTCCTGTATTCAGACTGTCTCTCTAGTCATCTCTAATCATTACCCAATGGTACTGGAAACCCCTCAGGCCTCACACTCAGAAAAGCCAAGAGATCACTGGCATAGTTGCCGGGACTTTGCCACTGAGCAAGGAGATATCCGACTAGAAAGGAGCATGAGAACAGGAAGTAGTAAAAACTTACTTAGGTCTACATAGGTCATTAGGCAATGTCTCATCAGCTCTCTGTAGGTCTAGCCAAGGCTAGCCTATTGATAATAATTAAAATATACCTCTTATGAGTTAACATCTTATTTGTTTCTCTCAGTTTCAGTATGTTGCTTGAGGTCCATTGTAATTTCAGTCCGGAATCCATTCTATTCTTCTTGTGTCACTTGGCTTCTTAGCAGTTTTATCTGTGGAGAAAACAGAAAGAGCTGATGAGACATTGCAAGTTAAGGTACAGACCCATGTTATGCCTGTTTTTATCTGTTATCTCAGCAACTCCTGTAGACATTTTACTCTGCTTTCGCTGGTTCTGCCCGACACTAGAACAGTCTGGTCTGCTCCTTAGCGCTTCCAATACCCAGTCTACAAGCAGATTATGTCAATAAATAAGGATTGGAGAAACTGAGATAAGAGATGAAGATATGTTCCTGTATTCAGACTGTCTCTCTAGTCATCTCTAATCATTACCCAATGGTACTGGAAACCCCTCAGGCCTCACACTCAGAAAAGCCAAGAGATCACTGGCATAGTTGCCGGGACTTTGCCACTGAGCAAGGAGATATCCGACTAGAAAGGAGCATGAGAACAGGAAGTAGTAAAAACTTACTTAGGTCTACATAGGTCATTAGGCAATGTCTCATCAGCTCTCTGTAGGTCTAGCCAAGGCTAGCCTATTGATAATAATTAAAATATACCTCTTATGAGTTAACATCTTCTTTGTTTCTCTCAGTTTCAGTATGTTGCTTGAGGTCCATTGTAATTTCAGTCCGGAATCCATTCTATTCTTCTTGTGTCATTTGGCTTCTTAGCAGTTTTATCTGTGGAGAAAACAGAAAGAGCTGATGAGACATTGCAAGTTAAGGTACAGACCCATGTTATGCCTGTTTTTATCTGTTATCTCAGCAACTCCTGTAGACATTTTACTCTGCTTTCGCTGGTTCTGCCCGACACTAGAACAGTCTGGTCTGCTCCTTAGCGCTTCCAATACCCAGTCTACAAGCAGATTATGTCAATAAATAAGGATTGGAGAAACTGAGATAAGAGATGAAGATATGTTCCTGTATTCAGACTGTCTCTCTAGTCATCTCTAATCATTACCCAATGGTACTGGAAACCCCTCAGGCCTCACACTCTGAAAAGCCAAGAGATCACTGGCATAGTTGCCGGGACTTTGCCACTGAGCAAGGAGATATCCGACTAGAAAGGAGCATGATAACAGGAAGTAGTAAAAACTTACTTAGGTCTACATAGGTCATTAGGCAATGTCTCATCAGCTCTCTGTAGGTCTAGCCAAGGCTAGCCTATTGATAATAATTAAAATATACCTCTTATGATTTAACATCTTCTTTGTTTCTCTCAGTTTCAGTATGTTGCTTGAGGTCCATTGTAATTTCAGTCCGGAATCCATTCTATTCTTCTTGTGTCATTTGGCTTCTTAGCAGTTTTATCTGTGGAGAAAACAGAAAGAGCTGATGAGACATTGCAAGTTAAGGTACAGACCCATGTTATGCCTGGTTTTATCTGTTATCTCAGCAACTCCTGTAGACATTTTACTCTGCTTTCGCTGGTTCTGCCCGACACTAGAACAGTCTGGTCTGCTCCTTAGCGCTTCCAATACCCAGTCTACAAGCAGATTATGTCAATAAATAAGGATTGGAGAAACTGAGATAAGAGATGAAGATATGTTCCTGTATTCAGACTGTCTCTCTAGTCATCTCTAATCATTACCCAATGGTACTGGAAACCCCTCAGGCCTCACACTCAGAAAAGCCAAGAGATCACTGGCATAGTTGCCGGGACTTTGCCACTGAGCAAGGAGATATCCGACTAGAAAGGAGCATGAGAACAGGAAGTAGTAAAAACTTACTTAGGTCTACATAGGTCATTAGGCAATGTCTCATCAGCTCTCTGTAGGTCTAGCCAAGGCTAGCCTATTGATAATACTTAAAATATACCTCTTATGAGTTAACATCTTATTTGTTTCTCTCAGTTTCAGTATGTTGCTTGAGGTCCATTGTAATTTCAGTCCGGAATCCATTCTATTCTTCTTGTGTCACTTGGCTTATTAGCAGTTTTATCTGTGGAGAAAACAGAAAGAGCTGATGAGACATTGCAAGTTAAGGTACAGACCCATGTTATGCCTGTTTTTATCTGTTATCTCAGCAACTCCTGTAGACATTTTACTCTGCTTTCGCTGGTTCTGCCCGACACTAGAACAGTCTGGTCTGCTCCTTAGCACTTCCAATACCCAGTCTACAAGCAGATTATGTCAATAAATAAGGATTGGAGAAACTGAGATAAGAGATGAAGATATGTTCCTGTATTCAGACTGTCTCTCTAGTCATCTCTAATCATTACCCAATGGTACTGGAAACCCCTCAGGCCTCACACTCAGAAAAGCCAAGAGATCACTGGCATAGTTGCTGGGACTTTGCCACTGAGCAAGGAGATATCCGACTAGAAAGGAGCATGAGAACAGGAAGTGGTAAAAACTTACTTAGGTCTACATAGGTCATTAGGCAATGTCTCATCAGCTCTCTGTAGGTCTAGCCAAGGCTAGCCTATTGATAATAATTAAAATATACCTCTTATGAGTTAACATCTTCTTTGTTTCTCTCAGTTTCAATATGTTGCTTGAGGTCCATTGTAATTTCAGTCCGGAATCCATTCTATTCTTCTTGTGTCACTTGGCTTCTTAGCAGTTTTATCTGTGGAGAAAACAGAAAGAGCTGATGAGACATTGCAAGTTAAGGTACAGACCCATGTTATGCCTGGTTTTATCTGTTATCTCAGCAACTCCTGTAGACATTTTACTCTGCTTTCGCTGGTTCTGCCCGACACTAGAACAGTCTGGTCTGCTCCTTAGCGCTTCCAATACCCAGTCTACAAGCAGATTATGTCAATAAATAAGGATTGGAGAAACTGAGATAAGAGATGAAGATATGTTCCTGTATTCAGACTGTCTCTCTAGTCATCTCTAATCATTACCCAATGGTACTGGAAACCCCTCAGGCCTCACACTCAGAAAAGCCAAGAGATCACTGGCATAGTTGCCGGGACTTTGCCACTGAGCAAGGAGATATCCGACTAGAAAGGAGCATGAGAACAGGAAGTAGTAAAAACTTACTTAGGTCTACATAGGTCATTAGGCAATGTCTCATCAGCTCTCTGTAGGTCTAGCCAAGGCTAGCCTATTGATAATAATTAAAATATACCTCTTATGAGTTAACATCTTATTTGTTTCTCTCAGTTTCAGTATGTTGCTTGAGGTCCATTGTAATTTCAGTCCGGAATCCATTCTATTCTTCTTGTGTCACTTGGCTTCTTAGCAGTTTTATCTGTGGAGAAAACAGAAAGAGCTGATGAGACATTGCAAGTTAAGGTACAGACCCATGTTATGCCTGTTTTTATCTGTTATCTCAGCAACTCCTGTAGACATTTTACTCTGCTTTCGCTGGTTCTGCCCGACACTAGAACAGTCTGGTCTGCTCCTTAGCGCTTCCAATACCCAGTCTACAAGCAGATTATGTCAATAAATAAGGATTGGAGAAACTGAGATAAGAGATGAAGATATGTTCCTGTATTCAGACTGTCTCTCTAGTCATCTCTAATCATTACCCAATGGTACTGGAAACCCCTCAGGCCTCACACTCAGAAAAGCCAAGAGATCACTGGCATAGTTGCCGGGACTTTGCCACTGAGCAAGGAGATATCCGACTAGAAAGGAGCATGAGAACAGGAAGTAGTAAAAACTTACTTAGGTCTACATAGGTCATTAGGCAATGTCTCATCAGCTCTCTGTAGGTCTAACCAAGGCTAGCCTATTGATAATAATTAAAATATACCTCTTATGAGTTAACATCTTCTTTGTTTCTCTCAGTTTCAATATGTTGCTTGAGGTCCATTGTAATTTCAGTCCGGAATCCATTCTATTCTTCTTGTGTCACTTGGCTTCTTAGCAGTTTTATCTGTGGAGAAAACAGAAAGAGCTGATGAGACATTGCAAGTTAAGGTACAGACCCATGATATGCCTGGTTTTATCTGTTATCTCAGCAACTCCTGTAGACATTTTACTCTGCTTTCGCTGGTTCTGCCCGACACTAGAACAGTCTGGTCTGCTCCGTAGCGCTTCCAATACCCAGTCTACAAGCAGATTATGTCAATAAATAAGGATTGGAGAAACTGAGATAAGAGATGAAGATATGTTCCTGTATTCAGACTGTCTCTCTAGTCATCTCTAATCATTACCCAATGGTACTGGAAACCCCTCAGGCCTCACACTCAGAAAAGCCAAGAGATCACTGGCATAGTTGCCGGGACTTTGCCACTGAGCAAGGAGATATCCGACTAGAAAGGAGCATGAGAACAGGAAGTAGTAAAAACTTACTTAGGTCTACATAGGTCATTAGGCAATGTCTCATCAGCTCTCTGTAGGTCTAGCCAAGGCTAGCCTATTGATAATAATTAAAATATACCTCTTATGAGTTAACATCTTCTTTGTTTCTCTCAGTTTCAGTATGTTGCTTGAGGTCCATTGTAATTTCAGTCCGGAATCCATTCTATTCTTCTTGTGTCACTTGGCTTCTTAGCAGTTTTATCTGTGGAGAAAACAGAAAGAGCTGATGAGACATTGCAAGTTAAGGTACAGACCCATGTTATGCCTGTTTTTATCTGTTATCTCAGCAACTCCTGTAGACATTTTACTCTGCTTTCGCTGGTTCTGCCCGACACTAGAACAGTCTGGTCTGCTCCTTAGCGCTTCCAATACCCAGTCTACAAGCAGATTATGTCAATAAATAAGGATTGGAGAAACTGAGATAAGAGATGAAGATATGTTCCTGTATTCAGACTGTCTCTCTAGTCATCTCTAATCATTACCCAATGGTACTGGAAACCCCTCAGGCCTCACACTCTGAAAAGCCAAGAGATCACTGGCATAGTTGCCGGGACTTTGCCACTGAGCAAGGAGATATCCGACTAGAAAGGAGCATGAGAACAGGAAGTAGTAAAAACTTACTTAGGTCTACATAGGTCATTAGGCAATGTCTCATCAGCTCTCTGTAGGTCTAGCCAAGGCTAGCCTATTGATAATAATTAAAATATACCTCTTATGATTTAACATCTTCTTTGTTTCTCTCAGTTTCAGTATGTTGCTTGAGGTCCATTGTAATTTCAGTCCGGAATCCATTCTATTCTTCTTGTGTCATTTGGCTTCTTAGCAGTTTTATCTGTGGAGAAAACAGAAAGAGCTGATGAGACATTGCAAGTTAAGGTACAGACCCATGTTATGCCTGGTTTTATCTGTTATCTCAGCAACTCCTGTAGACATTTTACTCTGCTTTCGCTGGTTCTGCCCGACACTAGAACAGTCTGGTCTGCTCCTTAGCGCTTCCAATACCCAGTCTACAAGCAGATTATGTCAATAAATAAGGATTGGAGAAACTGAGATAAGAGATGAAGATATGTTCCTGTATTCAGACTGTCTCTCTAGTCATCTCTAATCATTACCCAATGGTACTGGAAACCCCTCAGGCCTCACACTCAGAAAAGCCAAGAGATCACTGGCATAGTTGCCGGGACTTTGCCACTGAGCAAGGAGATATCCGACTAGAAAGGAGCATGAGAACAGGAAGTAGTAAAAACTTACTTAGGTCTACATAGGTCATTAGGCAATGTCTCATCAGCTCTCTGTAGGTCTAGACAAGGCTAGCCTATTGATAATAATTAAAATATACCTCTTATGAGTTAACATCTTATTTGTTTCTCTCAGTTTCAGTATGTTGCTTGAGGTCCATTGTAATTTCAGTCCGGAATCCATTCTATTCTTCTTGTGTCACTTGGCTTCTTAGCAGTTTTATCTGTGGAGAAAACAGAAAGAGCTGATGAGACATTGCAAGTTAAGGTACAGACCCATGTTATGCCTGTTTTTATCTGTTATCTCAGCAACTCCTGTAGACATTTTACTCTGCTTTCGCTGGTTCTGCCCGACACTAGAACAGTCTGGTCTGCTCCTTAGCGCTTCCAATACCCAGTCTACAAGCAGATTATGTCAATAAATAAGGATTGGAGAAACTGAGATAAGAGATGAAGATATGTTCCTGTATTCAGACTGTCTCTCTAGTCATCTCTAATCATTACCCAATGGTACTGGAAACCCCTCAGGCCTCACACTCAGAAAAGCCAAGAGATCACTGGCATAGTTGCCGGGACTTTGCCACTGAGCAAGGAGATATCCGACTAGAAAGGAGCATGAGAACAGGAAGTAGTAAAAACTTACTTAGGTCTACATAGGTCATTAGGCAATGTCTCATCAGCTCTCTGTAGGTCTAACCAAGGCTAGCCTATTGATAATAATTAAAATATACCTCTTATGAGTTAACATCTTCTTTGTTTCTCTCAGTTTCAATATGTTGCTTGAGGTCCATTGTAATTTCAGTCCGGAATCCATTCTATTCTTCTTGTGTCACTTGGCTTCTTAGCAGTTTTATCTGTGGAGAAAACAGAAAGAGCTGATGAGACATTGCAAGTTAAGGTACAGACCCATGATATGCCTGGTTTTATCTGTTATCTCAGCAACTCCTGTAGACATTTTACTCTGCTTTCGCTGGTTCTGCCCGACACTAGAACAGTCTGGTCTGCTCCGTAACGCTTCCAATACCCAGTCTACAAGCAGATTATGTCAATAAATAAGGATTGGAGAAACTGAGATAAGAGATGAAGATATGTTCCTGTATTCAGACTGTCTCTCTAGTCATCTCTAATCATTACCCAATGGTACTGGAAACCCCTCAGGCCTCACACTCAGAAAAGCCAAGAGATCACTGGCATAGTTGCCGGGACTTTGCCACTGAGCAAGGAGATATCCGACTAGAAAGGAGCATGAGAACAGGAAGTAGTAAAAACTTACTTAGGTCTACATAGGTCATTAGGCAATGTCTCATCAGCTCTCTGTAGGTCTAGCCAAGGCTAGCCTATTGATAATAATTAAAATATACCTCTTATGAGTTAACATCTTCTTTGTTTCTCTCAGTTTCAGTATGTTGCTTGAGGTCCATTGTAATTTCAGTCCGGAATCCATTCTATTCTTCTTGTGTCACTTGGCTTCTTAGCAGTTTTATCTGTGGAGAAAACAGAAAGAGCTGATGAGACATTGCAAGTTAAGGTACAGACCCATGTTATGCCTGTTTTTATCTGTTATCTCAGCAACTCCTGTAGACATTTTACTCTGCTTTCGCTGGTTCTGCCCGACACTAGAACAGTCTGGTCTGCTCCTTAGCGCTTCCAATACCCAGTCTACAAGCAGATTATGTCAATAAATAAGGATTGGAGAAACTGAGATAAGAGATGAAGATATGTTCCTGTATTCAGACTGTCTCTCTAGTCATCTCTAATCATTACCCAATGGTACTGGAAACCCCTCAGGCCTCACACTCTGAAAAGCCAAGAGATAACTGGCATAGTTGCCGGGACTTTGCCACTGAGCAAGGAGATATCCGACTAGAAAGGAGCATGAGAACAGGAAGTAGTAAAAACTTACTTAGGTCTACATAGGTCATTAGGCAATGTCTCATCAGCTCTCTGTAGGTCTAGCCAAGGCTAGCCTATTGATAATAATTAAAATATACCTCTTATGATTTAACATCTTCTTTGTTTCTCTCAGTTTCAGTATGTTGCTTGAGGTCCATTGTAATTTCAGTCCGGAATCCATTCTATTCTTCTTGTGTCATTTGGCTTCTTAGCAGTTTTATCTGTGGAGAAAACAGAAAGAGCTGATGAGACATTGCAAGTTAAGGTACAGACCCATGTTATGCCTGGTTTTATCTGTTATCTCAGCAACTCCTGTAGACATTTTACTCTGCTTTCGCTGGTTCTGCCCGACACTAGAACAGTCTGGTCTGCTCCTTAGCGCTTCCAATACCCAGTCTACAAGCAGATTATGTCAATAAATAAGGATTGGAGAAACTGAGATAAGAGATGAAGATATGTTCCTGTATTCAGACTGTCTCTCTAGTCATCTCTAATCATTACCCAATGGTACTGGAAACCCCTCAGGCCTCACACTCAGAAAAGCCAAGAGATCACTGGCATAGTTGCCGGGACTTTGCCACTGAGCAAGGAGATATCCGACTAGAAAGGAGCATGAGAACAGGAAGTAGTAAAAACTTACTTAGGTCTACATAGGTCATTAGGCAATGTCTCATCAGCTCTCTGTAGGTCTAGCCAAGGCTAGCCTATTGATAATAATTAAAATATACCTCTTATGAGTTAACATCTTATTTGTTTCTCTCAGTTTCAGTATGTTGCTTGAGGTCCATTGTAATTTCAGTCCGGAATCCATTCTATTCTTCTTGTGTCACTTGGCTTCTTAGCAGTTTTATCTTTGGAGAAAACAGAAAGAGCTGATGAGACATTGCAAGTTAAGGTACAGACCCATGTTATGCCTGTTTTTATCTGTTATCTCAGCAACTCCTGTAGACATTTTACTCTGCTTTCGCTGGTTCTGCCCGACACTAGAACAGTCTGGTCTGCTCCTTAGCGCTTCCAATACCCAGTCTACAAGCAGATTATGTCAATAAATAAGGATTGGAGAAACTGAGATAAGAGATGAAGATATGTTCCTGTATTCAGACTGTCTCTCTAGTCATCTCTAATCATTACCCAATGGTACTGGAAACCCCTCAGGCCTCACACTCAGAAAAGCCAAGAGATCACTGGCATAGTTGCCGGGACTTTGCCACTGAGCAAGGAGATATCCGACTAGAAAGGAGCATGAGAACAGGAAGTAGTAAAAACTTACTTAGGTCTACATAAGTCATTAGGCAATGTCTCATCAGCTCTCTGTAGGTCTAACCAAGGCTAGCCTATTGATAATAATTAAAATATACCTCTTATGAGTTAACATCTTCTTTGTTTCTCTCAGTTTCAATATGTTGCTTGAGGTCCATTGTAATTTCAGTCCGGAATCCATTCTATTCTTCTTGTGTCACTTGGCTTCTTAGCAGTTTTATCTGTGGAGAAAACAGAAAGAGCTGATGAGACATTGCAAGTTAAGGTACAGACCCATGATATGCCTGGTTTTATCTGTTATCTCAGCAACTCCTGTAGACATTTTACTCTGCTTTCGCTGGTTCTGCCCGACACTAGAACAGTCTGGTCTGCTCCGTAGTGCTTCCAATACCCAGTCTACAAGTAGATTATGTCAATAAATAAGGATTGGAGAAACTGAGATAAGAGATGAAGATATGTTCCTGTATTCAGACTGTCTCTCTAGTCATCTCTAATCATTACCCAATGGTACTGGAAACCCCTCAGGCCTCACACTCAGAAAAGCCAAGAGATCACTGGCATAGTTGCCGGGACTTTGCCACTGAGCAAGGAGATATCCGACTAGAAAGGAGCATGAGAACAGGAAGTAGTAAAAACTTACTTAGGTCTACATAGGTCATTAGGCAATGTCTCATCAGCTCTCTGTAGGTCTAGCCAAGGCTAGCCTATTGATAATAATTAAAATATACCTCTTATGAGTTAACATCTTCTTTGTTTCTCTCAGTTTCAGTATGTTGCTTGAGGTCCATTGTAATTTCAGTCCGGAATCCATTCTATTCTTCTTGTGTCACTTGGCTTCTTAGCAGTTTTATCTGTGGAGAAAACAGAAAGAGCTGATGAGACATTGCAAGTTAAGGTACAGACCCATGTTATGCCTGTTTTTATCTGTTATCTCAGCAACTCCTGTAGACATTTTACTCTGCTTTCGCTGGTTCTGCCCGACACTAGAACAGTCTGGTCTGCTCCTTAGCGCTTCCAATACCCAGTCTACAAGCAGATTATGTCAATAAATAAGGATTGGAGAAACTGAGATAAGAGATGAAGATATGTTCCTGTATTCAGACTGTCTCTCTAGTCATCTCTAATCATTACCCAATGGTACTGGAAACCCCTCAGGCCTCACACTCTGAAAAGCCAAGAGATCACTGGCATAGTTGCCGGGACTTTGCCACTGAGCAAGGAGATATCCGACTAGAAAGGAGCATGAGAACAGGAAGTAGTAAAAACTTACTTAGGTCTACATAGGTCATTAGGCAATGTCTCATCAGCTCTCTGTAGGTCTAGCCAAGGCTAGCCTATTGATAATAATTAAAAAATACCTCTTATGATTTAACATCTTCTTTGTTTCTCTCAGTTTCAGTATGTTGCTTGAGGTCCATTGTAATTTCAGTCCGGAATCCATTCTATTCTTCTTGTGTCATTTGGCTTCTTAGCAGTTTTATCTGTGGAGAAAACAGAAAGAGCTGATGAGACATTGCAAGTTAAGGTACAGACCCATGTTATGCCTGGTTTTATCTGTTATCTCAGCAACTCCTGTAGACATTTTACTCTGCTTTCGCTGGTTCTGCCCGACACTAGAACAGTCTGGTCTGCTCCTTAGCGCTTCCAATACCCAGTCTACAAGCAGATTATGTCAATAAATAAGGATTGGAGAAACTGAGATAAGAGATGAAGATATGTTCCTCTATTCAGACTGTCTCTCTAGTCATCTCTAATCATTACCCAATGGTACTGGAAACACCTCAGGCCTCACACTCAGAAAAGCCAAGAGATCACTGGCATAGTTGCCGGGACTTTGCCACTGAGCAAGGAGATATCCGACTAGAAAGGAGCATGAGAACAGGAAGTAGTAAAAACTTACTTAGGTCTACATAGGTCATTAGGCAATGTCTCATCAGCTCTCTGTAGGTCTAGCCAAGGCTAGCCTATTGATAATAATTAAAATATACCTCTTATGAGTTAACATCTTCTTTGTTTCTCTCAGTTTCAGTATGTTGCTTGAGGTCCATTGTAATTTCAGTCCGGAATCCATTCTATTCTTCTTGTGTCACTTGGCTTCTTAGCAGTTTTATCTGTGGAAAAAACAGAAAGAGCTGATGAGACATTGCAAGTTAAGGTACAGACCCATGTTATGCCTGGTTTTATCTGTTATCTCAGCAACTCCTGTAGACATTTTACTCTGCTTTCGCTGGTTCTGCCCGACACTAGAACAGTCTGGTCTGCTCCTTAGCGCTTCCAATACCCAGTCTACAAGCAGATTATGTCAATAAATAATGATTGGAGAAACTGAGATAAGAGATGAAGATATGTTCCTGTATTCAGACTGTCTCTCTAGTCATCTCTAATCATTACCCAATGGTACTGGAAACCCCTCAGGCCTCACACTCAGAAAAGCCAAGAGATCACTGGCATAGTTGCCGGGACTTTGCCACTGAGCAAGGAGATATCCGACTAGAAAGAAGCATGAGAACAGGAAGTAGTAAAAACTTACTTAGGTCTACATAGGTCATTAGGCAATGTCTCATCAGCTCTCTGTAGGTCTAGCCAAGGCTAGCCTATTGATAATAATTAAAATATACCTCTTATGAGTTAACATCTTATTTGTTTCTCTCAGTTTCAGTATGTTGCTTGAGGTCCATTGTAATTTCAGTCCGGAATCCATTCTATTCTTCTTGTGTCACTTGGCTTATTAGCAGTTTTATCTGTGGAGAAAACAGAAAGAGCTGATGAGACATTGCAAGTTAAGGTACAGACCCATGTTATGCCTGGTTTTATCTGTTATCTCAGCAACTCCTGTAGACATTTTACTCTGCTTTCGCTGGTTCTGCCCGACACTAGAACAGTCTGGTCTGCTCCTTAGCGCTTCCAATACCCAGTCTACAAGCAGATTATGTCAATAAATAAGGATTGGAGAAACTGAGATAAGAGATGAAGATATGTTCCTGTATTCAGACTGTCTCTCTAGTCATCTCTAATCATTACCCAATGGTACTGGAAACCCCTCAGGCCTCACACTCAGAAAAGCCAAGAGATCACTGGCATAGTTGCCGGGACTTTGCCACTGAGCAAGGAGATATCCGACTAGAAAGGAGCATGAGAACAGGAAGTAGTAAAAACTTACTTAGGTCTACATAGGTCATTAGGCAATGTCTCATCAGCTCTCTGTAGGTCTAGCCAAGGCTAGCCTATGATAATAATTAAAATATACCTCTTATGAGTTAACATCTTCTTTGTTTCTCTCAGTTTCAGTATGTTGCTTGAGGTCCATTGTAATTTCAGTCCGGAATCCATTCTATTCTTCTTGTGTCACTTGGCTTCTTAGCAGTTTTATCTGTGGAAAAAACAGAAAGAGCTGATGAGACATTGCAAGTTAAGGTACAGACCCATGTTATGCCTGTTTTTATCTGTTATCTCAGCAACTCCTGTAGACATTTTACTCTGCTTTCGCTGGTTCTGCCCGACACTAGAACAGTCTGGTCTGCTCCTTAGCGCTTCCAATACCCAGTCTACAAGCAGATTATGTCAATAAATAAGGATTGGAGAAACTGAGATAAGAGATGAAGATATGTTCCTGTATTCAGACTGTCTCTCTAGTCATCTCTAATCATTACCCAATGGTACTGGAAACCCCTCAGGCCTCACACTCAGAAAAGCCAAGAGATCACTGGCATAGTTGCCGGGACTTTGCCACTGAGCAAGGAGATATCCGACTAGAAAGGAGCATGAGAACAGGAAGTAGTAAAAACTTACTTAGGTCTACATAGGTCATTAGGCAATGTCTCATCAGCTCTCTGTAGGTCTAGCCAAGGCTAGCCTATTGATAATAATTAAAATATACCTCTTATGAGTTAACATCTTCTTTGTTTCTCTCAGTTTCAGTATGTTGCTTGAGGTCCATTGTAATTTCAGTCCGGAATCCATTCTATTCTTCTTGTGTCACTTGGCTTCTTAGCAGTTTTATCTGTGGAAAAAACAGAAAGAGCTGATGAGACATTGCAAGTTAAGGTACAGACCCATGTTATGCCTGGTTTTATCTGTTATCTCAGCAACTCCTGTAGACATTTTACTCTGCTTTCGCTGGTTCTGCCCGACACTAGAACAGTCTGGTCTGCTCCTTAGCGCTTCCAATACCCAGTCTACAAGCAGATTATGTCAATAAATAAGGATTGGAGAAACTGAGATAAGAGATGAAGATATGTTCCTGTATTCAGACTGTCTCTCTAGTCATCTCTAATCATTACCCAATGGTACTGGAAACCCCTCAGGCCTCACACTCAGAAAAGCCAAGAGATCACTGGCATAGTTGCCGGGACTTTGCCACTGAGCAAGGAGATATCCGACTAGAAAGGAGCATGAGAACAGGAAGTAGTAAAAACTTACTTAGGTCTACATAGGTCATTAGGCAATGTCTCATCAGCTCTCTGTAGGTCTAGCCAAGGCTAGCCTATTGATAATAATTAAAATATACCTCTTATGAGTTAACATCTTATTTGTTTCTCTCAGTTTCAATATGTTGCTTGAGGTCCATTGTAATTTCAGTCCGGAATCCATTCTATTCTTCTTGTGTCACTTGGCTTCTTAGCAGTTTTATCTGTGGAGAAAACAGAAAGAGCTGATGAGACATTGCAAGTTAAGGTACAGACCCATGTTATGCCTGGTTTTATCTGTTATCTCAGCAACTCCTGTAGACATTTTACTCTGCTTTCGCTGGTTCTGCCCGACACTAGAACAGTCTGGTCTGCTCCTTAGCGCTTCCAATACCCAGTCTACAAGCAGATTATGTCAATAAATAAGGATTGGAGAAACTGAGATAAGAGATGAAGATATGTTCCTGTATTCAGACTGTCTCTCTAGTCATCTCTAATCATTACCCAATGGTACTGGAAACCCCTCAGGCCTCACACTCAGAAAAGCCAAGAGATCACTGGCATAGTTGCCGGGACTTTGCCACTGAGCAAGGAGATATCCGACTAGAAAGGAGCATGAGAACAGGAAGTAGTAAAAACTTACTTAGGTCTACATAGGTCATTAGGCAATGTCTCATCAGCTCTCTGTAGGTCTAGCCAAGGCTAGCCTATTGATAATAATTAAAATATACCTCTTATGAGTTAACATCTTCTTTGTTTCTCTCAGTTTCAGTATGTTGCTTGAGGTCCATTGTAATTTCAGTCCGGAATCCATTCTATTCTTCTTGTGTCACTTGGCTTCTTAGCAGTTTTATCTGTGGAGAAAACAGAAAGAGCTGATGAGACATTGCAAGTTAAGGTACAGACCCATGTTATGCCTGTTTTTATCTGTTATCTCAGCAACTCCTGTAGACATTTTACTCTGCTTTCGCTGGTTCTGCCCGACACTAGAACAGTCTGGTCTGCTCCTTAGCGCTTCCAATACCCAGTCTACAAGCAGATTATGTCAATAAATAAGGATTGGAGAAACTGAGATAAGAGATGAAGATATGTTCCTGTATTCAGACTGTCTCTCTAGTCATCTCTAATCATTACCCAATGGTACTGGAAACCCCTCAGGCCTCACACTCAGAAAAGCCAAGAGATCACTGGCATAGTTGCCGGGACTTTGCCACTGAGCAAGGAGATATCCGACTAGAAAGGAGCATGAGAACAGGAAGTAGTAAAAACTTACTTAGGTCTACATAGGTCATTAGGCAATGTCTCATCAGCTCTCTGTAGGTCTAGCCAAGGCTAGCCTATTGATAATAATTAAAATATACCTCTTATGAGTTAACATCTTCTTTGTTTCTCTCAGTTTCAGTATGTTGCTTGAGGTCCATTGTAATTTCAGTCCGGAATCCATTCTATTCTTCTTGTGTCATTTGGCTTCTTAGCAGTTTTATCTGTGGAGAAAACAGAAAGAGCTGATGAGACATTGCAAGTTAAGGTACAGACCCATGTTATGCCTGTTTTTATCTGTTATCTCAGCAACTCCTGTAGACATTTTACTCTGCTTTCGCTGGTTCTGCCCGACACTAGAACAGTCTGGTCTGCTCCTTAGCGCTTCCAATACCCAGTCTACAAGCAGATTATGTCAATAAATAAGGATTGGAGAAACTGAGATAAGAGATGAAGATATGTTCCTGTATTCAGACTGTCTCTCTAGTCATCTCTAATCATTACCCAATGGTACTGGAAACCCCTCAGGCCTCACACTCAGAAAAGCCAAGAGATCACTGGCATAGTTGCCGGGACTTTGCCACTGAGCAAGGAGATATCCGACTAGAAAGGAGCATGAGAACAGGAAGTAGTAAAAACTTACTTAGGTCTACATAGGTCATTAGGCAATGTCTCATCAGCTCTCTGTAGGTCTAGCCAAGGCTAGCCTATTGATAATAATTAAAATATACCTCTTATGAGTTAACATCTTATTTGTTTCTCTCAGTTTCAGTATGTTGCTTGAGGTCCATTGTAATTTCAGTCCGGAATCCATTCTATTCTTCTTGTGTCACTTGGCTTCTTAGCAGTTTTATCTGTGGAGAAAACAGAAAGAGCTGATGAGACATTGCAAGTTAAGGTACAGACCCATGTTATGCCTGTTTTTATCTGTTATCTCAGCAACTCCTGTAGACATTTTACTCTGCTTTCGCTGGTTCTGCCCGACACTAGAACAGTCTGGTCTGCTCCTTAGCGCTTCCAATACCCAGTCTACAAGCAGATTATGTCAATAAATAAGGATTGGAGAAACTGAGATAAGAGATGAAGATATGTTCCTGTATTCAGACTGTCTCTCTAGTCATCTCTAATCATTACCCAATGGTACTGGAAACCCCTCAGGCCTCACACTCAGAAAAGCCAAGAGATCACTGGCATAGTTGCCGGGACTTTGCCACTGAGCAAGGAGATATCCGACTAGAAAGGAGCATGAGAACAGGAAGTAGTAAAAACTTACTTAGGTCTACATAGGTCATTAGGCAATGTCTCATCAGCTCTCTGTAGGTCTAGCCATGGCTAGCCTATTGATAATAATTAAAATATACCTCTTATGAGTTAACATCTTCTTTGTTTCTCTCAGTTTCAATATGTTGCTTGAGGTCCATTGTAATTTCAGTCCGGAATCAATTCTATTCTTCTTGTGTCACTTGGCTTCTTAGCAGTTTTATCTGTGGAGAAAACAGAAAGAGCTGATGAGACATTGCAAGTTAAGGTACAGACCCATGATATGCCTGGTTTTATCTGTTATCTCAGCAACTCCTGTAGACATTTTACTCTGCTTTCGTTGGTTCTGCCCGACACTAGAACAGTCTGGTCTGCTCCTTAGCGCTTCCAATACCCAGTCTACAAGCAGATTATGTCAATAAATAAGGATTGGAGAAACTGAGATAAGAGATGAAGATATGTTCCTGTATTCAGACTGTCTCTCTAGTCATCTCTAATCATTACCCAATGGTACTGGAAACCCCTCAGGCCTCACACTCAGAAAAGCCAAGAGATCACTGGCATAGTTGCCGGGACTTTGCCACTGAGCAAGGAGATATCCGACTAGAAAGGAGCATGAGAACAGGAAGTAGTAAAAACTTACTTAGGTCTACATAGGTCATTAGGCAATGTCTCATCAGCTCTCTGTAGGTCTAGCCAAGGCTAGCCTATTGATAATAATTAAAATATACCTCTTATGAGTTAACATCTTCTTTGTTTCTCTCAGTTTCAGTATGTTGCTTGAGGTCCATTGTAATTTCAGTCCGGAATCCATTCTATTCTTCTTGTGTCACTTGGCTTCTTAGCAGTTTTATCTGTGGAAAAAACAGAAAGAGCTGATGAGACATTGCAAGTTAAGGTACAGACCCATGTTATGCCTGTTTTTATCTGTTATCTCAGCAACTCCTGTAGACATTTTACTCTGCTTTCGCTGGTTCTGCCCGACACTAGAACAGTCTGGTCTGCTCCTTAGCGCTTCCAATACCCAGTCTACAAGCAGATTATGTCAATAAATAAGGATTGGAGAAACTGAGATAAGAGATGAAGATATGTTTCTGTATTCAGACTGTCTCTCTAGTCATCTCTAATCATTACCCAATGGTACTGGAAACCCCTCAGGCCTCACACTCAGAAAAGCCAAGAGATCACTGGCATAGTTGCCGGGACTTTGCCACTGAGCAAGGAGATATCCGACTAGAAAGGAGCATGAGAACAGGAAGTAGTAAAAACTTACTTAGGTCTACATAGGTCATTAGGCAATGTCTCATCAGCTCTCTGTAGGTCTAGCCAAGGCTAGCCTATTGATAATAATTAAAATATACCTCTTATGAGTTAACATCTTATTTGTTTCTCTCAGTTTCAGTATGTTGCTTGAGGTCCATTGTAATTTCAGTCCGGAATCCATTCTATTCTTCTTGTGTCATTTGGCTTCTTAGCAGTTTTATCTGTGGAGAAAACAGAAAGAGCTGATGAGACATTGCAAGTTAAGGTACAGACCCATGTTATGCCTGTTTTTATCTGTTATCTCAGCAACTCCTGTAGACATTTTACTCTGCTTTCGCTGGTTCTGCCCGACACTAGAACAGTCTGGTCTGCTCCTTAGCGCTTCCAATACCCAGTCTACAAGCAGATTATGTCAATAAATAAGGATTGGAGAAACTGAGATAAGAGATGAAGATATGTTCCTGTATTCAGACTGTCTCTCTAGTCATCTCTAATCATTACCCAATGGTACTGGAAACCCCTCAGGCCTCACACTCAGAAAAGCCAAGAGATCACTGGCATAGTTGCCGGGACTTTGCCACTGAGCAAGGAGATATCCGACTAGAAAGGAGCATGAGAACAGGAAGTAGTAAAAACTTACTTAGGTCTACATAGGTCATTAGGCAATGTCTCATCAGCTCTCTGTAGGTCTAGCCAAGGCTAGCCTATTGATAATAATTAAAATATACCTCTTATGAGTTAACATCTTCTTTGTTTCTCTCAGTTTCAGTATGTTGCTTGAGGTCCATTGTAATTTCAGTCCGGAATCCATTCTATTCTTCTTGTGTCACTTGGCTTCTTAGCAGTTTTATCTGTGGAAAAAACAGAAAGAGCTGATGAGACATTGCAAGTTAAGGTACAGACCCATGTTATGCCTGTTTTTATCTGTTATCTCAGCAACTCCTGTAGACATTTTACTCTGCTTTCGCTGGTTCTGCCCGACACTAGAACAGTCTGGTCTGCTCCTTAGCGCTTCCAATACCCAGTCTACAAGCAGATTATGTCAATAAATAAGGATTGGAGAAACTGAGATAAGAGATGAAGATATGTTCCTGTATTCAGACTGTCTCTCTAGTCATCTCTAATCATTACCCAATGGTACTGGAAACCCCTCAGGCCTCACACTCAGAAAAGCCAAGAGATCACTGGCATAGTTGCCGGGACTTTGCCACTGAGCAAGGAGATATCCGACTAGAAAGGAGCATGAGAACAGGAAGTAGTAAAAACTTACTTAGGTCTACATAGGTCATTAGGCAATGTCTCATCAGCTCTCTGTAGGTCTAGCCAAGGCTAGCCTATTGATAATAATTAAAATATACCTCTTATGAGTTAACATCTTCTTTGTTTCTCTCAGTTTCAGTATGTTGCTTGAGGTCCATTGTAATTTCAGTCCGGAATCCATTCTATTCTTCTTGTGTCACTTGGCTTCTTAGCAGTTTTATCTGTGGAAAAAACAGAAAGAGCTGATGAGACATTGCAAGTTAAGGTACAGACCCATGTTATGCCTGGTTTTATCTGTTATCTCAGCAACTCCTGTAGACATTTTACTCTGCTTTCGCTGGTTCTGCCCGACACTAGAACAGTCTGGTCTGCTCCTTAGCGCTTCCAATACCCAGTCTACAAGCAGATTATGTCAATAAATAAGGATTGGAGAAACTGAGATAAGAGATGAAGATATGTTCCTGTATTCAGACTGTCTCTCTAGTCATCTCTAATCATTACCCAATGGTACTGGAAACCCCTCAGGCCTCACACTCAGAAAAGCCAAGAGATCACTGGCATAGTTGCCGGGACTTTGCCACTGAGCAAGGAGATATCCGACTAGAAAGGAGCATGAGAACAGGAAGTAGTAAAAACTTACTTAGGTCTACATAGGTCATTAGGCAATGTCTCATCAGCTCTCTGTAGGTCTAGCCAAGGCTAGCCTATTGATAATAATTAAAATATACCTCTTATGAGTTAACATCTTATTTGTTTCTCTCAGTTTCAATATGTTGCTTGAGGTCCATTGTAATTTCAGTCCGGAATCCATTCTATTCTTCTTGTGTCACTTGGCTTCTTAGCAGTTTTATCTGTGGAGAAAACAGAAAGAGCTGATGAGACATTGCAAGTTAAGGTACAGACCCATGTTATGCCTGGTTTTATCTGTTATCTCAGCAACTCCTGTAGACATTTTACTCTGCTTTCGCTGGTTCTGCCCGACACTAGAACAGTCTGGTCTGCTCCTTAGCGCTTCCAATACCCAGTCTACAAGCAGATTATGTCAATAAATAAGGATTGGAGAAACTGAGATAAGAGATGAAGATATGTTCCTGTATTCAGACTGTCTCTCTAGTCATCTCTAATCATTACCCAATGGTACTGGAAACCCCTCAGGCCTCACACTCAGAAAAGCCAAGAGATCACTGGCATAGTTGCCGGGACTTTGCCACTGAGCAAGGAGATATCCGACTAGAAAGGAGCATGAGAACAGGAAGTAGTAAAAACTTACTTAGGTCTACATAGGTCATTAGGCAATGTCTCATCAGCTCTCTGTAGGTCTAGCCAAGGCTAGCCTATTGATAATAATTAAAATATACCTCTTATGAGTTAACATCTTCTTTGTTTCTCTCAGTTTCAGTATGTTGCTTGAGGTCCATTGTAATTTCAGTCCGGAATCCATTCTATTCTTCTTGTGTCACTTGGCTTCTTAGCAGTTTTATCTGTGGAGAAAACAGAAAGAGCTGATGAGACATTGCAAGTTAAGGTACAGACCCATGTTATGCCTGTTTTTATCTGTTATCTCAGCAACTCCTGTAGACATTTTACTCTGCTTTCGCTGGTTCTGCCCGACACTAGAACAGTCTGGTCTGCTCCTTAGCGCTTCCAATACCCAGTCTACAAGCAGATTATGTCAATAAATAAGGATTGGAGAAACTGAGATAAGAGATGAAGATATGTTCCTGTATTCAGACTGTCTCTCTAGTCATCTCTAATCATTACCCAATGGTACTGGAAACCCCTCAGGCCTCACACTCAGAAAAGCCAAGAGATCACTGGCATAGTTGCCGGGACTTTGCCACTGAGCAAGGAGATATCCGACTAGAAAGGAGCATGAGAACAGGAAGTAGTAAAAACTTACTTAGGTCTACATAGGTCATTAGGCAATGTCTCATCAGCTCTCTGTAGGTCTAGCCAAGGCTAGCCTATTGATAATAATTAAAATATACCTCTTATGAGTTAACATCTTCTTTGTTTCTCTCAGTTTCAGTATGTTGCTTGAGGTCCATTGTAATTTCAGTCCAGGATCCATTCTATTCTTCTTGTGTCATTTGGCTTCTTAGCAGTTTTATCTGTGGAGAAAACAGAAAGAGCTGATGAGACATTGCAAGTTAAGGTACAGACCCATGTTATGCCTGTTTTTATCTGTTATCTCAGCAACTCCTGTAGACATTTTACTCTGCTTTCGCTGGTTCTGCCCGACACTAGAACAGTCTGGTCTGCTCCTTAGCGCTTCCAATACCCAGTCTACAAGCAGATTATGTCAATAAATAAGGATTGGAGAAACTGAGATAAGAGATGAAGATATGTTCCTGTATTCAGACTGTCTCTCTAGTCATCTCTAATCATTACCCAATGGTACTGGAAACCCCTCAGGCCTCACACTCAGAAAAGCCAAGAGATCACTGGCATAGTTGCCGGGACTTTGCCACTGAGCAAGGAGATATCCGACTAGAAAGGAGCATGAGAACAGGAAGTAGTAAAAACTTACTTAGGTCTACATAGGTCATTAGGCAATGTCTCATCAGCTCTCTGTAGGTCTAGCCAAGGCTAGCCTATTGATAATAATTAAAATATACCTCTTATGAGTTAACATCTTATTTGTTTCTCTCAGTTTCAGTATGTTGCTTGAGGTCCATTGTAATTTCAGTCCGGAATCCATTCTATTCTTCTTGTGTCACTTGGCTTCTTAGCAGTTTTATCTGTGGAGAAAACAGAAAGAGCTGATGAGACATTGCAAGTTAAGGTACAGACCCATGTTATGCCTGTTTTTATCTGTTATCTCAGCAACTCCTGTAGACATTTTACTCTGCTTTCGCTGGTTCTGCCCGACACTAGAACAGTCTGGTCTGCTCCTTAGCGCTTCCAATACCCAGTCTACAAGCAGATTATGTCAATAAATAAGGATTGGAGAAACTGAGATAAGAGATGAAGATATGTTCCTGTATTCAGACTGTCTCTCTAGTCATCTCTAATCATTACCCAATGGTACTGGAAACCCCTCAGGCCTCACACTCAGAAAAGCCAAGAGATCACTGGCATAGTTGCCGGGACTTTGCCACTGAGCAAGGAGATATCCGACTAGAAAGGAGCATGAGAACAGGAAGTAGTAAAAACTTACTTAGGTCTACATAGGTCATTAGGCAATGTCTCATCAGCTCTCTGTAGGTCTAGCCATGGCTAGCCTATTGATAATAATTAAAATATACCTCTTATGAGTTAACATCTTCTTTGTTTCTCTCAGTTTCAATATGTTGCTTGAGGTCCATTGTAATTTCAGTCCGGAATCAATTCTATTCTTCTTGTGTCACTTGGCTTCTTAGCAGTTTTATCTGTGGAGAAAACAGAAAGAGCTGATGAGACATTGCAAGTTAAGGTACAGACCCATGATATGCCTGGTTTTATCTGTTATCTCAGCAACTCCTGTAGACATTTTACTCTGCTTTCGTTGGTTCTGCCCGACACTAGAACAGTCTGGTCTGCTCCTTAGCGCTTCCAATACCCAGTCTACAAGCAGATTATGTCAATAAATAAGGATTGGAGAAACTGAGATAAGAGATGAAGATATGTTCCTGTATTCAGACTGTCTCTCTAGTCATCTCTAATCATTACCCAATGGTACTGGAAACCCCTCAGGCCTCACACTCAGAAAAGCCAAGAGATCACTGGCATAGTTGCCGGGACTTTGCCACTGAGCAAGGAGATATCCGACTAGAAAGGAGCATGAGAACAGGAAGTAGTAAAAACTTACTTAGGTCTACATAGGTCATTAGGCAATGTCTCATCAGCTCTCTGTAGGTCTAGCCAAGGCTAGCCTATTGATAATAATTAAAATATACCTCTTATGAGTTAACATCTTCTTTGTTTCTCTCAGTTTCAGTATGTTGCTTGAGGTCCATTGTAATTTCAGTCCGGAATCCATTCTATTCTTCTTGTGTCACTTGGCTTCTTAGCAGTTTTATCTGTGGAGAAAACAGAAAGAGCTGATGAGACATTGCAAGTTAAGGTACAGACCCATGATATGCCTGGTTTTATCTGTTATCTCAGCAACTCCTGTAGACATTTTACTCTGCTTTCGCTGGTTCTGCCCGACACTAGAACAGTCTGGTCTGCTCCTTAGCGCTTCCAATACCCAGTCTACAAGCAGATTATGTCAATAAATAAGGATTGGAGAAACTGAGATAAGAGATGAAGATATGTTCCTGTATTCAGACTGTCTCTCTAGTCATCTCTAATCATTACCCAATGGTACTGGAAACCCCTCAGGCCTCACACTCAGAAAAGCCAAGAGATCACTGGCATAGTTGCCGGGACTTTGCCACTGAGCAAGGAGATATCCGACTAGAAAGGAGCATGAGAACAGGAAGTAGTAAAAACTTACTTAGGTCTACATAGGTCATTAGGCAATGTCTCATCAGCTCTCTGTAGGTCTAGCCAAGGCTAGCCTATTGATAATAATTAAAATATACCTCTTATGAGTTAACATCTTCTTTGTTTCTCTCAGTTTCAGTATGTTGCTTGAGGTCCATTGTAATTTCAGTCCGGAATCCATTCTATTCTTCTTGTGTCATTTGGCTTCTTAGCAGTTTTATCTGTGGAGAAAACAGAAAGAGCTGATGAGACATTGCAAGTTAAGGTACAGACCCATGTTATGCCTGTTTTTATCTGTTATCTCAGCAACTCCTGTAGACATTTTACTCTGCTTTCGCTGGTTCTGCCCGACACTAGAACAGTCTGGTCTGCTCCTTAGCGCTTCCAATACCCAGTCTACAAGCAGATTATGTCAATAAATAAGGATTGGAGAAACTGAGATAAGAGATGAAGATATGTTCCTGTATTCAGACTGTCTCTCTAGTCATCTCTAATCATTACCCAATGGTACTGGAAACCCCTCAGGCCTCACACTCAGAAAAGCCAAGAGATCACTGGCATAGTTGCCGGGACTTTGCCACTGAGCAAGGAGATATCCGACTAGAAAGGAGCATGAGAACAGGAAGTAGTAAAAACTTACTTAGGTCTACATAGGTCATTAGGCAATGTCTCATCAGCTCTCTGTAGGTCTAGCCAAGGCTAGCCTATTGATAATAATTAAAATATACCTCTTATGAGTTAACATCTTCTTTGTTTCTCTCAGTTTCAGTATGTTGCTTGAGGTCCATTGTAATTTCAGTCCGGAATCCATTCTATTCTTCTTGTGTCACTTGGCTTCTTAGCAGTTTTATCTGTGGAAAAAACAGAAAGAGCTGATGAGACATTGCAAGTTAAGGTACAGACCCATGTTATGCCTGTTTTTATCTGTTATCTCAGCAACTCCTGTAGACATTTTACTCTGCTTTCGCTGGTTCTGCCCGACACTAGAACAGTCTGGTCTGCTCCTTAGCGCTTCCAATACCCAGTCTACAAGCAGATTATGTCAATAAATAAGGATTGGAGAAACTGAGATAAGAGATGAAGATATGTTCCTGTATTCAGACTGTCTCTCTAGTCATCTCTAATCATTACCCAATGGTACTGGAAACCCCTCAGGCCTCACACTCAGAAAAGCCAAGAGATCACTGGCATAGTTGCCGGGACTTTGCCACTGAGCAAGGAGATATCCGACTAGAAAGGAGCATGAGAACAGGAAGTAGTAAAAACTTACTTAGGTCTACATAGGTCATTAGGCAATGTCTCATCAGCTCTCTGTAGGTCTAGCCAAGGCTAGCCTATTGATAATAATTAAAATATACCTCTTATGAGTTAACATCTTCTTTGTTTCTCTCAGTTTCAGTATGTTGCTTGAGGTCCATTGTAATTTCAGTCCGGAATCCATTCTATTCTTCTTGTGTCATTTGGCTTCTTAGCAGTTTTATCTGTGGAGAAAACAGAAAGAGCTGATGAGACATTGCAAGTTAAGGTACAGACCCATGTTATGCCTGTTTTTATCTGTTATCTCAGCAACTCCTGTAGACATTTTACTCTGCTTTCGCTGGTTCTGCCCGACACTAGAACAGTCTGGTCTGCTCCTTAGCGCTTCCAATACCCAGTCTACAAGCAGATTATGTCAATAAATAAGGATTGGAGAAACTGAGATAAGAGATGAAGATATGTTCCTGTATTCAGACTGTCTCTCTAGTCATCTCTAATCATTACCCAATGGTACTGGAAACCCCTCAGGCCTCACACTCAGAAAAGCCAAGAGATCACTGGCATAGTTGCCGGGACTTTGCCACTGAGCAAGGAGATATCCGACTAGAAAGGAGCATGAGAACAGGAAGTAGTAAAAACTTACTTAGGTCTACATAGGTCATTAGGCAATGTCTCATCAGCTCTCTGTAGGTCTAGCCAAGGCTAGCCTATTGATATTAATTAAAATATACCTCTTATGAGTTAACATCTTATTTGTTTCTCTCAGTTTCAGTATGTTGCTTGAGGTCCATTGTAATTTCAGTCCGGAATCCATTCTATTCTTCTTGTGTCACTTGGCTTCTTAGCAGTTTTATCTGTGGAGAAAACAGAAAGAGCTGATGAGACATTGCAAGTTAAGGTACAGACCCATGTTATGCCTGTTTTTATCTGTTATCTCAGCAACTCCTGTAGACATTTTACTCTGCTTTCGCTGGTTCTGCCCGACACTAGAACAGTCTGGTCTGCTCCTTAGCGCTTCCAATACCCAGTCTACAAGCAGATTATGTCAATAAATAAGGATTGGAGAAACTGAGATAAGAGATGAAGATATGTTCCTGTATTCAGACTGTCTCTCTAGTCATCTCTAATCATTACCCAATGGTACTGGAAACCCCTCAGGCCTCACACTCAGAAAAGCCAAGAGATCACTGGCATAGTTGCCGGGACTTTGCCACTGAGCAAGGAGATATCCGACTAGAAAGGAGCATGAGAACAGGAAGTAGTAAAAACTTACTTAGGTCTACATAGGTCATTAGGCAATGTCTCATCAGCTCTCTGTAGGTCTAGCCATGGCTAGCCTATTGATAATAATTAAAATATACCTCTTATGAGTTAACATCTTCTTTGTTTCTCTCAGTTTCAATATGTTGCTTGAGGTCCATTGTAATTTCAGTCCGGAATCCATTCTATTCTTCTTGTGTCACTTGGCTTCTTAGCAGTTTTATCTGTGGAGAAAACAGAAAGAGCTGATGAGACATTGCAAGTTAAGGTACAGACCCATGATATGCCTGGTTTTATCTGTTATCTCAGCAACTCCTGTAGACATTTTACTCTGCTTTCGTTGGTTCTGCCCGACACTAGAACAGTCTGGTCTGCTCCTTAGCGCTTCCAATACCCAGTCTACAAGCAGATTATGTCAATAAATAAGGATTGGAGAAACTGAGATAAGAGATGAAGATATGTTCCTGTATTCAGACTGTCTCTCTAGTCATCTCTAATCATTACCCAATGGTACTGGAAACCCCTCAGGCCTCACACTCAGAAAAGCCAAGAGATCACTGGCATAGTTGCCGGGACTTTGCCACTGAGCAAGGAGATATCCGACTAGAAAGGAGCATGAGAACAGGAAGTAGTAAAAACTTACTTAGGTCTACATAGGTCATTAGGCAATGTCTCATCAGCTCTCTGTAGGTCTAGCCAAGGCTAGCCTATTGATAATAATTAAAATATACCTCTTATGAGTTAACATCTTCTTTGTTTCTCTCAGTTTCAGTATGTTGCTTGAGGTCCATTGTAATTTCAGTCCGGAATCCATTCTATTCTTCTTGTGTCATTTGGCTTCTTAGCAGTTTTATCTGTGGAGAAAACAGAAAGAGCTGATGAGACATTGCAAGTTAAGGTACAGACCCATGTTATGCCTGTTTTTATCTGTTATCTCAGCAACTCCTGTAGACATTTTACTCTGCTTTCGCTGGTTCTGCCCGACACTAGAACAGTCTGGTCTGCTCCTTAGCGCTTCCAATACCCAGTCTACAAGCAGATTATGTCAATAAATAAGGATTGGAGAAACTGAGATAAGAGATGAAGATATGTTCCTGTATTCAGACTGTCTCTCTAGTCATCTCTAATCATTACCCAATGGTACTGGAAACCCCTCAGGCCTCACACTCAGAAAAGCCAAGAGATCACTGGCATAGTTGCCGGGACTTTGCCACTGAGCAAGGAGATATCTGACTAGAAAGGAGCATGAGAACAGGAAGTAGTAAAAACTTACTTAGGTCTACATAGGTCATTAGGCAATGTCTCATCAGCTCTCTGTAGGTCTAGCCAAGGCTAGCCTATTGATAATAATTAAAATATACTCTTATGAGTTAACATCTTCTTTGTTTCTCTCAGTTTCAGTATGTTGCTTGAGGTCCATTGTAATTTCAGTCCGGAATCCATTCTATTCTTCTTGTGTCATTTGGCTTCTTAGCAGTTTTATCTGTGGAGAAAACAGAAAGAGCTGATGAGACATTGCAAGTTAAGGTACAGACCCATGTTATGCCTGTTTTTATCTGTTATCTCAGCAACTCCTGTAGACAATTTACTCTGCTTTCGCTGGTTCTGCCCGACACTAGAACAGTCTGGTCTGCTCCTTAGCGCTTCCAATACCCAGTCTACAAGCAGATTATGTCAATAAATAAGGATTGGAGAAACTGAGATAAGAGATGAAGATATGTTCCTGTATTCAGACTGTCTCTCTAGTCATCTCTAATCATTACCCAATGGTACTGGAAACCCCTCAGGCCTCACACTCAGAAAAGCCAAGAGATCACTGGCATAGTTGCCGGGACTTTGCCACTGAGCAAGGAGATATCCGACTAGAAAGGAGCATGAGAAGAGGAAGTAGTAAAAACTTACTTAGGTCTACATAGGTCATTAGGCAATGTCTCATCAGCTCTCTGTAGGTCTAGCCAAGGCTAGCCTATTGATAATAATTAAAATATACCTCTTATGAGTTAACATCTTATTTGTTTCTCTCAGTTTCAGTATGTTGCTTGAGGTCCATTGTAATTTCAGTCCGGAATCCATTCTATTCTTCTTGTGTCACTTGGCTTCTTAGCAGTTTTATCTGTGGAGAAAACAGAAAGAGCTGATGAGACATTGCAAGTTAAGGTACAGACCCATGATATGCCTGGTTTTATCTGTTATCTCAGCAACTCCTGTAGACATTTTACTCTGCTTTCGTTGGTTCTGCCCGACACTAGAACAGTCTGGTCTGCTCCTTAGCGCTTCCAATACCCAGTCTACAAGCAGATTATGTCAATAAATAAGGATTGGAGAAACTGAGATAAGAGATGAAGATATGTTCCTGTATTCAGACTGTCTCTCTAGTCATCTCTAATCATTACCCAATGGTACTGGAAACCCCTCAGGCCTCACACTCAGAAAAGCCAAGAGATCACTGGCATAGTTGCCGGGACTTTGCCACTGAGCAAGGAGATATCCGACTAGAAAGGAGCATGAGAACAGGAAGTAGTAAAAACTTACTTAGGTCTACATAGGTCATTAGGCAATGTCTCATCAGCTCTCTGTAGGTCTAGCCAAGGCTAGCCTATTGATAATAATTAAAATATACCTCTTATGAGTTAACATCTTCTTTGTTTCTCTCAGTTTCAGTATGTTGCTTGAGGTCCATTGTAATTTCAGTCCGGAATCCATTCTATTCTTCTTGTGTCACTTGGCTTCTTAGCAGTTTTATCTGTGGAGAAAACAGAAAGAGCTGATGAGACATTGCAAGTTAAGGTACAGACCCATGATATGCCTGGTTTTATCTGTTATCTCACCAACTCCTGTAGACATTTTACTCTGCTTTCGTTGGTTCTGCCCGACACTAGAACAGTCTGGTCTGCTCCTTAGCGCTTCCAATACCCAGTCTACAAGCAGATTATGTCAATAAATAAGGATTGGAGAAACTGAGATAAGAGATGAAGATATGTTCCTGTATTCAGACTGTCTCTCTAGTCATCTCTAATCATTACCCAATGGTACTGGAAACCCCTCAGGCCTCACACTCAGAAAAGCCAAGAGATCACTGGCATAGTTGCCGGGACTTTGCCACTGAGCAAGGAGATATCCGACTAGAAAGGAGCATGAGAACAGGAAGTAGTAAAAACTTACTTAGGTCTACATAGGTCATTAGGCAATGTCTCATCAGCTCTCTGTAGGTCTAGCCAAGGCTAGCCTATTGATAATAATTAAAATATACCTCTTATGAGTTAACATCTTCTTTGTTTCTCTCAGTTTCAGTATGTTGCTTGAGGTCCATTGTAATTTCAGTCCGGAATCCATTCTATTCTTCTTGTGTCATTTGGCTTCTTAGCAGTTTTATCTGTGGAGAAAACAGAAAGAGCTGATGAGACATTGCAAGTTAAGGTACAGACCCATGTTATGCCTGGTTTTATCTGTTATCTCAGCAACTCCTGTAGACATTTTACTCTGCTTTCGCTGGTTCTGCCCGACACTAGAACAGTCTGGTCTGCTCCTTAGCGCTTCCAATACCCAGTCTACAAGCAGATTATGTCAATAAATAAGGATTGGAGAAACTGAGATAAGAGATGAAGATATGTTCCTGTATTCAGACTGTCTCTCTAGTCATCTCTAATCATTACCCAATGGTACTGGAAACCCCTCAGGCCTCACACTCAGAAAAGCCAAGAGATCACTGGCATAGTTGCCGGGACTTTGCCACTGAGCAAGGAGATATCTGACTAGAAAGGAGCATGAGAACAGGAAGTAGTAAAAACTTACTTAGGTCTACATAGGTCATTAGGCAATGTCTCATCAGCTCTCTGTAGGTCTAGCCAAGGCTAGCCTATTGATAATAATTAAAATATACCTCTTATGAGTTAACATCTTCTTTGTTTCTCTCAGTTTCAGTATGTTGCTTGAGGTCCATTGTAATTTCAGTCCGGAATCCATTCTATTCTTCTTGAGTCATTTGGCTTCTTAGCAGTTTTATCTGTGGAGAAAACAGAAAGAGCTGATGAGACATTGCAAGCTAAGGTACAGACCCATGTTATTCCTGTTTTTATCTGTTATCTCAGCAACTCCTGTAGACAATTTACTCTGCTTTCGCTGGTTCTGCCCGACACTAGAACAGTCTGGTCTGCTCCTTAGCGCTTCCAATACCCAGTCTACAAGCAGATTATGTCAATAAATAAGGATTGGAGAAACTGAGATAAGAGATGAAGATATGTTCCTGTATTCAGACTGTCTCTCTAGTCATCTCTAATCATTACCCAATGGTACTGGAAACCCCTCAGGCCTCACACTCAGAAAAGCCAAGAGATCACTGGCATAGTTGCCGGGACTTTGCCACTGAGCAAGGAGATATCCGACTAGAAAGGAGCATGAGAACAGGAAGTAGTAAAAACTTACTTAGGTCTACATAGGTCATTAGGCAATGTCTCATCATCTCTCTGTAGGTCTAGCCAAGGCTAGCCTATTGATAATAATTAAAATATACCTCTTATGAATTAACATCTTCTTTGTTTCTCTCAGTTTCAATATGTTGCTTGAGGTCCATTGTAATTTCAGTCCGGAATCCATTCTATTCTTCTTGTGTCACTTGGCTTCTTAGCAGTTTTATCTGTGGAGAAAACAGAAAGAGCTGATGAGACATTGCAAGTTAAGGTACAGACCCATGTTATGCCTGTTTTTATCTGTTATCTCAGCAACTCCTGTAGACATTTTACTCTGCTTTCGCTGGTTCTGCCCGACACTAGAACAGTCTGGTCTGCTCCTTAGCGCTTCCAATACCCAGTCTACAAGCAGATTATGTCAATAAATAAGGATTGGAGAAACTGAGATAAGAGATGAAGATATGTTCCTGTATTCAGACTGTCTCTCTAGTCATCTCTAATCATTACCCAATGGTACTGGAAACCCCTCAGGCCTCACACTCAGAAAAGCCAAGAGATCACTGGCATAGTTGCCGGGACTTTGCCACTGAGCAAGGAGATATCCGACTAGAAAGGAGCATGAGAACAGGAAGTAGTAAAAACTTACTTAGGTCTACATAGGTCATTAGGCAATGTCTCATCAGCTCTCTGTAGGTCTAGCCAAGACTAGCCTATTGATAATAATTAAAATATACCTCTTATGAGTTAACATCTTCTTTGTTTATCTCAGTTTCAGTATGTTGCTTGAGGTCCATTGTAATTTCAGTCCGGAATCCATTCTATTCTTCTTGTGTCACTTGGCTTCTTAGCAGTTTTATCTGTGGAGAAAACAGAAAGAGCTGATGAGACATTGCAAGTTAAGGTACAGACCCATGTTATGCCTGTTTTTATCTGTTATCTCAGCAACTCCTGTAGACATTTTACTCTGCTTTCGCTGGTTCTGCCCGACACTAGAACAGTCTGGTCTGCTCCTTAGCGCTTCCAATACCCAGTCTACAAGCAGATTATGTCAATAAATAAGGATTGGAGAAACTGAGATAAGAGATGAAGATATGTTCCTGTATTCAGACTGTCTCTCTAGTCATCTCTAATCATTACCCAATGGTACTGGAAACCCCTCAGGCCTCACACTCAGAAAAGCCAAGAGATCACTGGCATAGTTGCCGGGACTTTGCCACTGAGCAAGGAGATATCCGACTAGAAAGGAGCATGAGAACAGGAAGTAGTAAAAACTTACTTAGGTCTACATAGGTCATTAGGCAATGTCTCATCAGCTCTCTGTAGGTCTAGCCAAGGCTAGCCTATTGATAATAATTAAAATATACCTCTTATGAGTTAACATCTTCTTTGTTTCTCTCAGTTTCAATATGTTGCTTGAGGTCCATTGTAATTTCAGTCCGGAATCCATTCTATTCTTCTTGTGTCACTTGGCTTCTTAGCAGTTTTATCTGTGGAGAAAACAGAAAGAGCTGATGAGACATTGCAAGTTAAGGTACAGACCCATGATATGCCTGGTTTTATCTGTTATCTCAGCAACTCCTGTAGACATTTTACTCTGCTTTCGCTGGTTCTGCCCGACACTAGAACAGTCTGGTCTGCTCCTTAGCGCTTCCAATACCCAGTCTACAAGCAGATTATGTCAATAAATAAGGATTGGAGAAACTGAGATAAGAGATGAAGATATGTTCCTGTATTCAGACTGTCTCTCTAGTCATCTCTAATCATTACCCAATGGTACTGGAAACCCCTCAGGCCTCACACTCAGAAAAGCCAAGAGATCACTGGCATAGTTGCCGGGACTTTGCCACTGAGCAAGGAGATATCCGACTAGAAAGGAGCATGAGAACAGGAAGTAGTAAAAACTTACTTAGGTCTACATAGGTCATTAGGCAATGTCTCATCAGCTCTCTGTAGGTCTAGCCAAGGCTAGCCTATTGATAATAATTAAAATATACCTCTTATGAGTTAACATCTTCTTTGTTTCTCTCAGTTTCAGTATGTTGCTTGAGGTCCATTGTAATTTCAGTCCGGAATCCATTCTATTCTTCTTGTGTCATTTGGCTTCTTAGCAGTTTTATCTGTGGAAAAAACAGAAAGAGCTGATGAGACATTGCAAGTTAAGGTACAGACCCATGTTATGCCTGTTTTTGTCTGTTATCTCAGCAACTCCTGTAGACATTTTAATCTGCTTTCGCTGGTTCTGCCCGACACTAGAACAGTCTGGTCTGCTCCTTAGCGCTTCCAATACCCAGTCTACAAGCAGATTATGTCAATAAATAAGGATTGGAGAAACTGAGATAAGAGATGAAGATATGTTCCTGTATTCAAACTGTCTCTCTAGTCATCTCTAATCATTACCCAATGATACTGGAAACCCCTCAGGCCTCACACTCAGAAAAGCCAAGAGATCACTGGCATAGTTGCCGGGACTTTGCCACTGAGCAAGGAGATATCCGACTAGAAAGGAGCATGAGAACAGGAAGTAGTAAAAACTTACTTAGGTCTACATAGGTCATTAGGCAATGTCTCATCAGCTCTCTGTAGGTCTAGCCAAGGCTAGCCTATTGATAATAATTAAAATATACCTCTTATGAGTTAACATCTTCTTTGTTTCTCTCAGTTTCAGTATGTTGCTTGAGGTCCATTGTAATTTCAGTCCGGAATCCATTCTATTCTTCTTGTGTCATTTGGCTTCTTAGCAGTTTTATCTGTGGAGAAAACAGAAAGAGCTGATGAGACATTGCAAGTTAAGGTACAGACCCATGTTATGCCTGGTTTTATCTGTTATCTCAGCAACTCCTGTAGACATTTTACTCTGCTTTCGCTGGTTCTGCCCGACACTAGAACAGTCTGGTCTGCTCCTTAGCGCTTCCAATACCCAGTCTACAAGCAGATTATGTCAATAAATAAGGATTGGAGAAACTGAGATAAGAGATGAAGATATGTTCCTGTATTCAGACTGTCTCTCTAGTCATCTCTAATCATTACCCAATGGTACTGGAAACCCCTCAGGCCTCACACTCAGAAAAGCCAAGAGATCACTGGCATAGTTGCCGGGACTTTGCCACTGAGCAAGGAGATATCCGACTAGAAAGGAGCATGAGAACAGGAAGTAGTAAAAACTTACTTAGGTCTACATAGGTCATTAGGCAATGTCTCATCAGCTCTCTGTAGGTCTAGCCAAGGCTAGCCTATTGATAATAATTAAAATATACCTCTTATGAGTTAACATTTTATTTGTTTCTCTCAGTTTCAGTATGTTGCTTGAGGTCCATTGTAATTTCAGTCCGGAATCCATTCTATTCTTCTTGTGTCACTTGGCTTCTTAGCAGTTTTATCTGTGGAGAAAACAGAAAGAGCTGATGAGACATTGCAAGTTAAGGTACAGACCCATGTTATGCCTGGTTTTATCTGTTATCTCAGCAACTCCTGTAGACATTTTACTCTGCTTTCGCTGGTTCTGCCCGACACTAGAACAGTCTGGTCTGCTCCTTAGCGCTTCCAATACCCAGTCTACAAGCAGATTATGTCAATAAATAAGGATTGGAGAAACTGAGATAAGAGATGAAGATATGTTCCTGTATTCAGACTGTCTCTCTAGTCATCTCTAATCATTACCCAATGGTACTGGAAACCCCTCAGGCCTCACACTCAGAAAAGCCAAGAGATCACTGGCATAGTTGCCGGGACTTTGCCACTGAGCAAGGAGATATCCGACTAGAAAGGAGCATGAGAACAGGAAGTAGTAAAAACTTACTTAGGTCTACATAGGTCATTAGGCAATGTCTCATCAGCTCTCTGTAGGTCTAGCCAAGGCTAGCCTATTGATAATAATTAAAATATACCTCTTATGAGTTAACATCTTCTTTGTTTCTCTCAGTTTCAGTATGTTGCTTGAGGTCCATTGTAATTTCAGTCCGGAATCCATTCTATTCTTCTTGTGTCACTTGGCTTCTTAGCAGTTTTATCTGTGGAGAAAACAGAAAGAGCTGATGAGACATTGCAAGTTAAGGTACAGACCCATGATATGCCTGGTTTTATCTGTTATCTCACCAACTCCTGTAGACATTTTACTCTGCTTTCGTTGGTTCTGCCCGACACTAGAACAGTCTGGTCTGCTCCTTAGCGCTTCCAATACCCAGTCTACAAGCAGATTATGTCAATAAATAAGGATTGTAGAAACTGAGATAAGAGATGAAGATATGTTCCTGTATTCAGACTGTCTCTCTAGTCATCTCTAATCATTACCCAATGGTACTGGAAACCCCTCAGGCCTCACACTCAGAAAAGCCAAGAGATCACTGGCATAGTTGCCGGGACTTTGCCACTGAGCAAGGAGATATCCGACTAGAAAGGAGCATGAGAACAGGAAGTAGTAAAAACTTACTTAGGTCTACATAGGTCATTAGGCAATGTCTCATCAGCTCTCTGTAGGTCTAGCCAAGGCTAGCCTATTGATAATAATTAAAATATACCTCTTATGAGTTAACATCTTCTTTGTTTCTCTCAGTTTCAGTATGTTGCTTGAGGTCCATTGTAATTTCAGTCCGGAATCCATTCTATTCTTCTTGTGTCATTTGGCTTCTTAGCAGTTTTATCTGTGGAGAAAACAGAAAGAGCTGATGAGACATTGCAAGTTAAGGTACAGACCCATGTTATGCCTGGTTTTATCTGTTATCTCAGCAACTCCTGTAGACATTTTACTCTGCTTTCGCTGGTTCTGCCCGACACTAGAACAGTCTGGTCTGCTCCTTAGCGCTTCCAATACCCAGTCTACAAGCAGATTATGTCAATAAATAAGGATTGGAGAAACTGAGATAAGAGATGAAGATATGTTCCTGTATTCAGACTGTCTCTCTAGTCATCTCTAATCATTACCCAATGGTACTGGAAACCCCTCAGGCCTCACACTCAGAAAAGCCAAGAGATCACTGGCATAGTTGCCGGGACTTTGCCACTGAGCAAGGAGATATCTGACTAGAAAGGAGCATGAGAACAGGAAGTAGTAAAAACTTACTTAGGTCTACATAGGTCATTAGGCAATGTCTCATCAGCTCTCTGTAGGTCTAGCCAAGGCTAGCCTATTGATAATAATTAAAATATACCTCTTATGAGTTAACATCTTCTTTGTTTCTCTCAGTTTCAGTATGTTGCTTGAGGTCCATTGTAATTTCAGTCCGGAATCCATTCTATTCTTCTTGAGTCATTTGGCTTCTTAGCAGTTTTATCTGTGGAGAAAACAGAAAGAGCTGATGAGACATTGCAAGCTAAGGTACAGACCCATGTTATTCCTGTTTTTATCTGTTATCTCAGCAACTCCTGTAGACAATTTACTCTGCTTTCGCTGGTTCTGCCCGACACTAGAACAGTCTGGTCTGCTCCTTAGCGCTTCCAATACCCAGTCTACAAGCAGATTATGTCAATAAATAAGGATTGGAGAAACTGAGATAAGAGATGAAGATATGTTCCTGTATTCAGACTGTCTCTCTAGTCATCTCTAATCATTACCCAATGGTACTGGAAACCCCTCAGGCCTCACACTCAGAAAAGCCAAGAGATCACTGGCATAGTTGCCGGGACTTTGCCACTGAGCAAGGAGATATCCGACTAGAAAGGAGCATGAGAACAGGAAGTAGTAAAAACTTACTTAGGTCTACATAGGTCATTAGGCAATGTCTCATCATCTCTCTGTAGGTCTAGCCAAGGCTAGCCTATTGATAATAATTAAAATATACCTCTTATGAATTAACATCTTCTTTGTTTCTCTCAGTTTCAATATGTTGCTTGAGGTCCATTGTAATTTCAGTCCGGAATCCATTCTATTCTTCTTGTGTCACTTGGCTTCTTAGCAGTTTTATCTGTGGAGAAAACAGAAAGAGCTGATGAGACATTGCAAGTTAAGGTACAGACCCATGTTATGCCTGTTTTTATCTGTTATCTCAGCAACTCCTGTAGACATTTTACTCTGCTTTCGCTGGTTCTGCCCGACACTAGAACAGTCTGGTCTGCTCCTTAGCGCTTCCAATACCCAGTCTACAAGCAGATTATGTCAATAAATAAGGATTGGAGAAACTGAGATAAGAGATGAAGATATGTTCCTGTATTCAGACTGTCTCTCTAGTCATCTCTAATCATTACCCAATGGTACTGGAAACCCCTCAGGCCTCACACTCAGAAAAGCCAAGAGATCACTGGCATAGTTGCCGGGACTTTGCCACTGAGCAAGGAGATATCCGACTAGAAAGGAGCATGAGAACAGGAAGTAGTAAAAACTTACTTAGGTCTACATAGGTCATTAGGCAATGTCTCATCAGCTCTCTGTAGGTCTAGCCAAGACTAGCCTATTGATAATAATTAAAATATACCTCTTATGAGTTAACATCTTCTTTGTTTATCTCAGTTTCAGTATGTTGCTTGAGGTCCATTGTAATTTCAGTCCGGAATCCATTCTATTCTTCTTGTGTCACTTGGCTTCTTAGCAGTTTTATCTGTGGAGAAAACAGAAAGAGCTGATGAGACATTGCAAGTTAAGGTACAGACCCATGTTATGCCTGTTTTTATCTGTTATCTCAGCAACTCCTGTAGACATTTTACTCTGCTTTCGCTGGTTCTGCCCGACACTAGAACAGTCTGGTCTGCTCCTTAGCGCTTCCAATACCCAGTCTACAAGCAGATTATGTCAATAAATAAGGATTGGAGAAACTGAGATAAGAGATGAAGATATGTTCCTGTATTCAGACTGTCTCTCTAGTCATCTCTAATCATTACCCAATGGTACTGGAAACCCCTCAGGCCTCACACTCAGAAAAGCCAAGAGATCACTGGCATAGTTGCCGGGACTTTGCCACTGAGCAAGGAGATATCCGACTAGAAAGGAGCATGAGAACAGGAAGTAGTAAAAACTTACTTAGGTCTACATAGGTCATTAGGCAATGTCTCATCAGCTCTCTGTAGGTCTAGCCAAGGCTAGCCTATTGATAATAATTAAAATATACCTCTTATGAGTTAACATCTTCTTTGTTTCTCTCAGTTTCAATATGTTGCTTGAGGTCCATTGTAATTTCAGTCCGGAATCCATTCTATTCTTCTTGTGTCACTTGGCTTCTTAGCAGTTTTATCTGTGGAGAAAACAGAAAGAGCTGATGAGACATTGCAAGTTAAGGTACAGACCCATGATATGCCTGGTTTTATCTGTTATCTCAGCAACTCCTGTAGACATTTTACTCTGCTTTCGCTGGTTCTGCCCGACACTAGAACAGTCTGGTCTGCTCCTTAGCGCTTCCAATACCCAGTCTACAAGCAGATTATGTCAATAAATAAGGATTGGAGAAACTGAGATAAGAGATGAAGATATGTTCCTGTATTCAGACTGTCTCTCTAGTCATCTCTAATCATTACCCAATGGTACTGGAAACCCCTCAGGCCTCACACTCAGAAAAGCCAAGAGATCACTGGCATAGTTGCCGGGACTTTGCCACTGAGCAAGGAGATATCCGACTAGAAAGGAGCATGAGAACAGGAAGTAGTAAAAACTTACTTAGGTCTACATAGGTCATTAGGCAATGTCTCATCAGCTCTCTGTAGGTCTAGCCAAGGCTAGCCTATTGATAATAATTAAAATATACCTCTTATGAGTTAACATCTTCTTTGTTTCTCTCAGTTTCAGTATGTTGCTTGAGGTCCATTGTAATTTCAGTCCGGAATCCATTCTATTCTTCTTGTGTCACTTGGCTTCTTAGCAGTTTTATCTGTGGAAAAAACAGAAAGAGCTGATGAGACATTGCAAGTTAAGGTACAGACCCATGTTATGCCTGTTTTTGTCTGTTATCTCAGCAACTCCTGTAGACATTTTAATCTGCTTTCGCTGGTTCTGCCCGACACTAGAACAGTCTGGTCTGCTCCTTAGCGCTTCCAATACCCAGTCTACAAGCAGATTATGTCAATAAATAAGGATTGGAGAAACTGAGATAAGAGATGAAGATATGTTCCTGTATTCAGACTGTCTCTCTAGTCATCTCTAATCATTACCCAATGATACTGGAAACCCCTCAGGCCTCACACTCAGAAAAGCCAAGAGATCACTGGCATAGTTGCCGGGACTTTGCCACTGAGCAAGGAGATATCCGACTAGAAAGGAGCATGAGAACAGGAAGTAGTAAAAACTTACTTAGGTCTACATAGGTCATTAGACAATGTCTCATCAGCTCTCTGTAGGTCTAGCCAAGGCTAGCCTATTGATAATAATTAAAATATACCTCTTATGAGTTAACATCTTCTTTGTTTCTCTCAGTTTCAGTATGTTGCTTGAGGTCCATTGTAATTTCAGTCCGGAATCCATTCTATTCTTCTTGTGTCATTTGGCTTCTTAGCAGTTTTATCTGTGGAGAAAACAGAAAGAGCTGATGAGACATTGCAAGTTAAGGTACAGACCCATGTTATGCCTGTTTTTATCTGTTATCTCAGCAACTCCTGTAGACAATTTACTCTGCTTTCGCTGGTTCTGCCCGACACTAGAACAGTCTGGTCTGCTCCTTAGCGCTTCCAATACCCAGTCTACAAGCAGATTATGTCAATAAATAAGGATTGGAGAAACTGAGATAAGAGATGAAGATATGTTCCTGTATTCAGACTGTCTCTCTAGTCATCTCTAATCATTACCCAATGGTACTGGAAACCCCTCAGGCCTCACACTCAGAAAAGCCAAGAGATCACTGGCATAGTTGCCGGGACTTTGCCACTGAGCAAGGAGATATCCGACTAGAAAGGAGCATGAGAACAGGAAGTAGTAAAAACTTACTTAGGTCTACATAGGTCATTAGGCAATGTCTCATCATCTCTCTGTAGGTCTAGCCAAGGCTAGCCTATTGATAATAATTAAAATATACCTCTTATGAATTAACATCTTCTTTGTTTCTCTCAGTTTCAATATGTTGCTTGAGGTCCATTGTAATTTCAGTCCGGAATCCATTCTATTCTTCTTGTGTCACTTGGCTTCTTAGCAGTTTTATCTGTGGAGAAAACAGAAAGAGCTGATGAGACATTGCAAGTTAAGGTACAGACCCATGTTATGCCTGTTTTTATCTGTTATCTCAGCAACTCCTGTAGACATTTTACTCTGCTTTCGCTGGTTCTGCCCGACACTAGAACAGTCTGGTCTGCTCCTTAGCGCTTCCAATACCCAGTCTACAAGCAGATTATGTCAATAAATAAGGATTGGAGAAACTGAGATAAGAGATGAAGATATGTTCCTGTATTCAGACTGTCTCTCTAGTCATCTCTAATCATTACCCAATGGTACTGGAAACCCCTCAGGCCTCACACTCAGAAAAGCCAAGAGATCACTGGCATAGTTGCCGGGACTTTGCCACTGAGCAAGGAGATATCCGACTAGAAAGGAGCATGAGAACAGGAAGTAGTAAAAACTTACTTAGGTCTACATAGGTCATTAGGCAATGTCTCATCAGCTCTCTGTAGGTCTAGCCAAGACTAGCCTATTGATAATAATTAAAATATACCTCTTATGAGTTAACATCTTCTTTGTTTATCTCAGTTTCAGTATGTTGCTTGAGGTCCATTGTAATTTCAGTCCGGAATCCATTCTATTCTTCTTGTGTCACTTGGCTTCTTAGCAGTTTTATCTGTGGAGAAAACAGAAAGAGCTGATGAGACATTGCAAGTTAAGGTACAGACCCATGTTATGCCTGTTTTTATCTGTTATCTCAGCAACTCCTGTAGACATTTTACTCTGCTTTCGCTGGTTCTGCCCGACACTAGAACAGTCTGGTCTGCTCCTTAGCGCTTCCAATACCCAGTCTACAAGCAGATTATGTCAATAAATAAGGATTGGAGAAACTGAGATAAGAGATGAAGATATGTTCCTGTATTCAGACTGTCTCTCTAGTCATCTCTAATCATTACCCAATGGTACTGGAAACCCCTCAGGCCTCACACTCAGAAAAGCCAAGAGATCACTGGCATAGTTGCCGGGACTTTGCCACTGAGCAAGGAGATATCCGACTAGAAAGGAGCATGAGAACAGGAAGTAGTAAAAACTTACTTAGGTCTACATAGGTCATTAGGCAATGTCTCATCAGCTCTCTGTAGGTCTAGCCAAGGCTAGCCTATTGATAATAATTAAAATATACCTCTTATGAGTTAACATCTTCTTTGTTTCTCTCAGTTTCAATATGTTGCTTGAGGTCCATTGTAATTTCAGTCCGGAATCCATTCTATTCTTCTTGTGTCACTTGGCTTCTTAGCAGTTTTATCTGTGGAGAAAACAGAAAGAGCTGATGAGACATTGCAAGTTAAGGTACAGACCCATGATATGCCTGGTTTTATCTGTTATCTCAGCAACTCCTGTAGACATTTTACTCTGCTTTCGCTGGTTCTGCCCGACACTAGAACAGTCTGGTCTGCTCCTTAGCGCTTCCAATACCCAGTCTACAAGCAGATTATGTCAATAAATAAGGATTGGAGAAACTGAGATAAGAGATGAAGATATGTTCCTGTATTCAGACTGTCTCTCTAGTCATCTCTAATCATTACCCAATGGTACTGGAAACCCCTCAGGCCTCACACTCAGAAAAGCCAAGAGATCACTGGCATAGTTGCCGGGACTTTGCCACTGAGCAAGGAGATATCCGACTAGAAAGGAGCATGAGAACAGGAAGTAGTAAAAACTTACTTAGGTCTACATAGGTCATTAGGCAATGTCTCATCAGCTCTCTGTAGGTCTAGCCAAGGCTAGCCTATTGATAATAATTAAAATATACCTCTTATGAGTTAACATCTTCTTTGTTTCTCTCAGTTTCAGTATGTTGCTTGAGGTCCATTGTAATTTCAGTCCGGAATCCATTCTATTCTTCTTGTGTCACTTGGCTTCTTAGCAGTTTTATCTGTGGAAAAAACAGAAAGAGCTGATGAGACATTGCAAGTTAAGGTACAGACCCATGTTATGCCTGTTTTTGTCTGTTATCTCAGCAACTCCTGTAGACATTTTAATCTGCTTTCGCTGGTTCTGCCCGACACTAGAACAGTCTGGTCTGCTCCTTAGCGCTTCCAATACCCAGTCTACAAGCAGATTATGTCAATAAATAAGGATTGGAGAAACTGAGATAAGAGATGAAGATATGTTCCTGTATTCAGACTGTCTCTCTAGTCATCTCTAATCATTACCCAATGATACTGGAAACCCCTCAGGCCTCACACTCAGAAAAGCCAAGAGATCACTGGCATAGTTGCCGGGACTTTGCCACTGAGCAAGGAGATATCCGACTAGAAAGGAGCATGAGAACAGGAAGTAGTAAAAACTTACTTAGGTCTACATAGGTCATTAGGCAATGTCTCATCAGCTCTCTGTAGGTCTAGCCAAGGCTAGCCTATTGATAATAATTAAAATATACCTCTTATGAGTTAACATCTTCTTTGTTTCTCTCAGTTTCAGTATGTTGCTTGAGGTCCATTGTAATTTCAGTCCGGAATCCATTCTATTCTTCTTGTGTCATTTGGCTTCTTAGCAGTTTTATCTGTGGAGAAAACAGAAAGAGCTGATGAGACATTGCAAGTTAAGGTACAGACCCATGTTATGCCTGTTTTTATCTGTTATCTCAGCAACTCCTGTAGACATTTTACTCTGCTTTCGCTGGTTCTGCCCGACACTAGAACAGTCTGGTCTGCTCCTTAGCGCTTCCAATACCCAGTCTACAAGCAGATTATGTCAATAAATAAGGATTGGAGAAACTGAGATAAGAGATGAAGATATGTTCCTGTATTCAGACTGTCTCTCTAGTCATCTCTAATCATTACCCAATGGTACTGGAAACCCCTCAGGCCTCACACTCAGAAAAGCCAAGAGATCACTGGCATAGTTGCCGGGACTTTGCCACTGAGCAAGGAGATATCCGACTAGAAAGGAGCATGAGAACAGGAAGTAGTAAAAACTTACTTAGGTCTACATAGGTCATTAGGCAATGTCTCATCAGCTCTCTGTAGGTCTAGCCAAGGCTAGCCTATTGATAATAATTAAAATATACCTCTTATGAGTTAACATCTTATTTGTTTCTCTCAGTTTCAGTATGTTGCTTGAGGTCCATTGTAATTTCAGTCCGGAATCCATTCTATTCTTCTTGTGTCACTTGGCTTCTTAGCAGTTTTATCTGTGGAGAAAACAGAAAGAGCTGATGAGACATTGCAAGTTAAGGTACAGACCCATGTTATGCCTGGTTTTATCTGTTATCTCAGCAACTCCTGTAGACATTTTACTCTGCTTTCGCTGGTTCTGCCCGACACTAGAACAGTCTGGTCTGCTCCTTAGCGCTTCCAATACCCAGTCTACAAGCAGATTATGTCAATAAATAAGGATTGGAGAAACTGAGATAAGAGATGAAGATATGTTCCTGTATTCAGACTGTCTCTCTAGTCATCTCTAATCATTACCCAATGGTACTGGAAACCCCTCAGGCCTCACACTCAGAAAAGCCAAGAGATCACTGGCATAGTTGCCGGGACTTTGCCACTGAGCAAGGAGATATCCGACTAGAAAGGAGCATGAGAACAGGAAGTAGTAAAAACTTACTTAGGTCTACATAGGTCATTAGGCAATGTCTCATCAGCTCTCTGTAGGTCTAGCCAAGGCTAGCCTATTGATAATAATTAAAATATACCTCTTATGAGTTAACATCTTCTTTGTTTCTCTCAGTTTCAGTATGTTGCTTGAGGTCCATTGTAATTTCAGTCCGGAATCCATTCTATTCTTCTTGTGTCATTTGGCTTCTTAGCAGTTTTATCTGTGGAGAAAACAGAAAGAGCTGATGAGACATTGCAAGTTAAGGTACAGACCCATGTTATGCCTGTTTTTATCTGTTATCTCAGCAACTCCTGTAGACATTTTACTCTGCTTTCGCTGGTTCTGCCCGACACTAGAACAGTCTGGTCTGCTCCTTAGCGCTTCCAATACCCAGTCTACAAGCAGATTATGTCAATAAATAAGGATTGGAGAAACTGAGATAAGAGATGAAGATATGTTCCTGTATTCAGACTGTCTCTCTAGTCATCTCTAATCATTACCCAATGGTACTGGAAACCCCTCAGGCCTCACACTCAGAAAAGCCAAGAGATCACTGGCATAGTTGCCGGGACTTTGCCACTGAGCAAGGAGATATCCGACTAGAAAGGAGCATGAGAACAGGAAGTAGTAAAAACTTACTTAGGTCTACATAGGTCATTAGGCAATGTCTCATCAGCTCTCTGTAGGTCTAGCCAAGGCTAGCCTATTGATAATAATTAAAATATACCTCTTATGAGTTAACATCTTCTTTGTTTCTCTCAGTTTCAATATGTTGCTTGAGGTCCATTGTAATTTCAGTCCGGAATCCATTCTATTCTTCTTGTGTCATTTGGCTTCTTAGCAGTTTTATCTGTGGAGAAAACAGAAAGAGCTGATGAGACATTGCAAGTTAAGGTACAGACCCATGTTATGCCTGTTTTTATCTGTTATCTCAGCAACTCCTGTAGACATTTTACTCTGCTTTCGCTGGTTCTGCCCGACACTAGAACAGTCTGGTCTGCTCCTTAGCGCTTCCAATACCCAGTCTACAAGCAGATTATGTCAATAAATAAGGATTGGAGAAACTGAGATAAGAGATGAAGATATGTTCCTGTATTCAGACTGTCTCTCTAGTCATCTCTAATCATTACCCAATGGTACTGGAAACCCCTCAGGCCTCACACTCAGAAAAGCCAAGAGATCACTGGCATAGTTGCCGGGACTTTGCCACTGAGCAAGGAGATATCTGACTAGAAAGGAGCATGAGAACAGGAAGTAGTAAAAACTTACTTAGGTCTACATAGGTCATTAGGCAATGTCTCATCAGCTCTCTGTAGGTCTAGCCAAGGCTAGCCTATTGATAATAATTAAAATATACCTCTTATGAGTTAACATCTTCTTTGTTTCTCTCAGTTTCAGTATGTTACTTGAGGTCCATTGTAATTTCAGTCCGGAATCCATTCTATTCTTCTTGTGTCACTTGGCTTCTTAGCAGTTTTATCTGTGGAAAAAACAGAAAGAGCTGATGAGACATTGCAAGTTAAGGTACAGACCCATGTTATGCCTGGTTTTATCTGTTATCTCAGCAACTCCTGTAGACATTTTACTCTGCTTTCGCTGGTTCTGCCCGACACTAGAACAGTCTGGTCTGCTCCTTAGCGCTTCCAATACCCAGTCTACAAGCAGATTATGTCAATAAATAAGGATTGGAGAAACTGAGATAAGAGATGAAGATATGTTCCTGTATTCAGACTGTCTCTCTAGTCATCTCTAATCATTACCCAATGGTACTGGAAACCCCTCAGGCCTCACACTCAGAAAAGCCAAGAGATCACTGGCATAGTTGCCGGGACTTTGCCACTGAGCAAGGAGATATCCGACTAGAAAGGAGCATGAGAACAGGAAGTAGTAAAAACTTACTTAGGTCTACATAGGTCATTAGGCAATGTCTCATCAGCTCTCTGTAGGTCTAGCCAAGGCTAGCCTATTGATAATAATTAAAATATACCTCTTATGAGTTAACATCTTCTTTGTTTCTCTCAGTTTCAGTATGTTGCTTGAGGTCCATTGTAATTTCAGTCCGGAATCCATTCTATTCTTCTTGTGTCACTTGGCTTCTTAGCAGTTTTATCTGTGGAGAAAACAGAAAGAGCTGATGAGACATTGCAAGTTAAGGTACAGACCCATGTTATGCCTGGTTTTATCTGTTATCTCAGCAACTCCTGTAGACATTTTACTCTGCTTTCGCTGGTTCTGCCCGACACTAGAACAGTCTGGTCTGCTCCTTAGCGCTTCCAATACCCAGTCTACAAGCAGATTATGTCAATAAATAAGGATTGGAGAAACTGAGATAAGAGATGAAGATATGTTCCTGTATTCAGACTGTCTCTCTAGTCATCTCTAATCATTACCCAATGGTACTGGAAACCCCTCAGGCCTCACACTCAGAAAAGCCAAGAGATCACTGGCATAGTTGCCGGGACTTTGCCACTGAGCAAGGAGATATCCGACTAGAAAGGAGCATGAGAACAGGAAGTAGTAAAAACTTACTTAGGTCTACATAGGTCATTAGGCAATGTCTCATCAGCTCTCTGTAGGTCTAGCCAAGGCTAGCCTATTGATAATAATTAAAATATACCTCTTATGAGTTAACATCTTCTTTGTTTCTCTCAGTTTCAGTATGTTGCTTGAGGTCCATTGTAATTTCAGTCCGGAATCCATTCTATTCTTCTTGTGTCACTTGGCTTCTTAGCAGTTTTATCTGTGGAGAAAACAGAAAGAGCTGATGAGACATTGCAAGTTAAGGTACAGACCCATGTTATGCCTGTTTTTATCTGTTATCTCAGCAACTCCTGTAGACATTTTACTCTGCTTTCGCTGGTTCTGCCCGACACTAGAACAGTCTGGTCTGCTCCTTAGCGCTTCCAATACCCAGTCTACAAGCAGATTATGTCAATAAATAAGGATTGGAGAAACTGAGATAAGAGATGAAGATATGTTCCTGTATTCAGACTGTCTCTCTAGTCATCTCTAATCATTACCCAATGGTACTGGAAACCCCTCAGGCCTCACACTCAGAAAAGCCAAGAGATCACTGGCATAGTTGCTGGGACTTTGCCACTGAGCAAGGAGATATCCGACTAGAAAGGAGCATGAGAACAGGAAGTAGTAAAAACTTACTTAGGTCTACATAGGTCATTAGGCAATGTCTCATCAGCTCTCTGTAGGTCTAGCCAAGGCTAGCCTATTGATAATAATTAAAATATACCTCTTATGAGTTAACATCTTCTTTGTTTCTCTCAGTTTCAATATGTTGCTTGAGGTCCATTGTAATTTCAGTCCGGAATCCATTCTATTCTTCTTGTGTCACTTGGCTTCTTAGCAGTTTTATCTGTGGAGAAAACAGAAAGAGCTGATGAGACATTGCAAGTTAAGGTACAGACCCATGTTATGCCTGGTTTTATCTGTTATCTCAGCAACTCCTGTAGACATTTTACTCTGCTTTCGCTGGTTCTGCCCGACACTAGAACAGTCTGGTCTGCTCCTTAGCGCTACCAATACCCAGTCTACAAGCAGATTATGTCAATAAATAAGGATTGGAGAAACTGAGATAAGAGATGAAGATATGTTCCTGTATTCAGACTGTCTCTCTAGTCATCTCTAATCATTACCCAATGGTACTGGAAACCCCTCAGGCCTCACACTCAGAAAAGCCAAGAGATCACTGGCATAGTTGCCGGGACTTTGCCACTGAGCAAGGAGATATCCGACTAGAAAGGAGCATGAGAACAGGAAGTAGTAAAAACTTACTTAGGTCTACATAGGTCATTAGGCAATGTCTCATCAGCTCTCTGTAGGTCTAGCCAAGGCTAGCCTATTGATAATAATTAAAATATACCTCTTATGAGTTAACATCTTCTTTGTTTCTCTCAGTTTCAATATGTTGCTTGAGGTCCATTCTAATTTCAGTCCGGAATCCATTCTATTCTTCTTGTGTCACTTGGCTTCTTAGCAGTTTTATCTGTGGAGAAAACAGAAAGAGCTGATGAGACATTGCAAGTTAAGGTACAGACCCATGATATGCCTGGTTTTATCTGTTATCTCAGCAACTCCTGTAGACATTTTACTCTGCTTTCGCTGGTTCTGCCCGACACTAGAACAGTCTGGTCTGCTCCTTAGCGCTTCCAATACCCAGTCTACAAGCAGATTATGTCAATAAATAAGGATTGGAGAAACTGAGATAAGAGATGAAGATATGTTCCTGTATTCAGACTGTCTCTCTAGTCATCTCTAATCATTACCCAATGGTACTGGAAACCCCTCAGGCCTCACACTCAGAAAAGCCAAGAGATCACTGGCATAGTTGCCGGGACTTTGCCACTGAGCAAGGAGATATCCGACTAGAAAGGAGCATGAGAACAGGAAGTAGTAAAAACTTACTTAGGTCTACATAGGTCATTAGGCAATGTCTCATCAGCTCTCTGTAGGTCTAGCCAAGGCTAGCCTATTGATAATAATTAAAATATACCTCTTATGAGTTAACATCTTCTTTGTTTCTCTCAGTTTCAGTATGTTGCTTGAGGTCCATTGTAATTTCAGTCCGGAATCCATTCTATTCTTCTTGTGTCATTTGGCTTCTTAGCAGTTTTATCTGTGGAGAAAACAGAAAGAGCTGATGAGACATTGCAAGTTAAGGTACAGACCCATGTTATGCCTGTTTTTATCTGTTATCTCAGCAACTCCTGTAGACATTTTACTCTGCTTTCGCTGGTTCTGCCCGACACTAGAACAGTCTGGTCTGCTCCTTAGCGCTTCCAATACCCAGTCTACAAGCAGATTATGTCAATAAATAAGGATTGGAGAAACTGAGATAAGAGATGAAGATATGTTCCTGTATTCAGACTGTCTCTCTAGTCATCTCTAATCATTACCCAATGGTACTGGAAACCCCTCAGGCCTCACACTCAGAAAAGCCAAGAGATCACTGGCATAGTTGCCGGGACTTTGCCACTGAGCAAGGAGATATCCGACTAGAAAGGAGCATGAGAACAGGAAGTAGTAAAAACTTACTTAGGTCTACATAGGTCATTAGGCAATGTCTCATCAGCTCTCTGTAGGTCTAGCCAAGGCTAGCCTATTGATAATAATTAAAATATACCTCTTATGAATTAACATCTTCTTTCTTTCTCTCAGTTTCAATATGTTGCTTGAGGTCCATTGTAATTTCAGTCCGGAATCCATTCTATTCTTCTTGTGTCACTTGGCTTCTTAGCAGTTTTATCTGTGGAGAAAACAGAAAGAGCTGATGAGACATTGCAAGTTAAGGTACAGACCCATGATATGCCTGGTTTTATCTGTTATCTCAGCAACTCCTGTAGACATTTTACTCTGCTTTCGCTGGTTCTGCCCGACACTAGAACAGTCTGGTCTGCTCCTTAGCGCTTCCAATACCCAGTCTACAAGCAGATTATGTCAATAAATAAGGATTGGAGAAACTGAGATAAGAGAAGAAGATATGTTCCTGTATTCAGACTGTCTCTCTAGTCATCTCTAATCATTACCCAATGGTACTGGAAACCCCTCAGGCCTCACACTCAGAAAAGCCAAGAGATCACTGGCATAGTTGCCGGGACTTTGCCACTGAGCAAGGAGATATCCGACTAGAAAGGAGCATGAGAACAGGAAGTAGTAAAAACTTACTTAGGTCTACATAGTTTAATTAGGCAATGTCTCATCAGCTCTCTGTAGGTCTAGCCAAGGCTAGCCTATTGATAATAATTAAAATATACCTCTTATGAGTTAACATCTTCTTTGTTTCTCTCAGTTTCAGTATGTTGCTTGAGGTCCATTGTAATTTCAGTCCGGAATCCATTCTATTCTTCTTGTGTCACTTGGCTTCTTAGCAGTTTTATCTGTGGAGAAAACAGAAAGAGCTGATGAGACATTGCAAGTTAAGGTACAGACCCATGTTATGCCTGTTTTTATCTGTTATCTCAGCAACTCCTGTAGACATTTTACTCTGCTTTCGCTGGTTCTGCCCGACACTAGAACAGTCTGGTCTGCTCCTTAGCGCTTCCAATACCCAGTCTACAAGCAGATTATGTCAATAAATAAGGATTGGAGAAACTGAGATAAGAGATGAAGATATGTTCCTGTATTCAGACTGTCTCTCTAGTCATCTCTAATCATTACCCAATGGTACTGGAAACCCCTCAGGCCTCACACTCAGAAAAGCCAAGAGATCACTGGCATAGTTGCCGGGACTTTGCCACTGAGCAAGGAGATATCCGACTAGAAAGGAGCATGAGAACAGGAAGTAGTAAAAACTTACTTAGGTCTACATAGGTCATTAGGCAATGTCTCATCAGCTCTCTGTAGTTCTAGCCAAGGCTAGCCTATGATAATAATTAAAATATACCTCTTATGAGTTAACATCTTCTTTGTTTCTCTCAGTTTCAATATGTTGCTTGAGGTCCATTGTAATTTCAGTCCGGAATCCATTCTATTCTTCTTGTGTCACTTGGCTTCTTAGCAGTTTTATCTGTGGAGAAAACAGAAAGAGCTGATGAGACATTGCAAGTTAAGGTACAGACCCATGTTATGCCTGTTTTTATCTGTTATCTCAGCAACTCCTGTAGACATTTTACTCTGCTTTCGCTGGTTCTGCCCGACACTAGAACAGTCTGGTCTGCTCCTTAGCGCTTCCAATACCCAGTCTACAAGCAGATTATGTCAATAAATAAGGATTGGAGAAACTGAGATAAGAGATGAAGATATGTTCCTGTATTCAGACTGTCTCTCTAGTCATCTCTAATCATTACCCAATGGTACTGGAAACCCCTCAGGCCTCACACTCAGAAAAGCCAAGAGATCACTGGCATAGTTGCCGGGACTTTGCCACTGAGCAAGGAGATATCCGACTAGAAAGGAGCATGAGAACAGGAAGTAGTAAAAACTTACTTAGGTCTACATAGGTCATTAGGCAATGTCTCATCAGCTCTCTGTAGGTCTAGCCAAGGCTAGCCTATTGATAATAATTAAAATATACCTCTTATGAATTAACATCTTCTTTCTTTCTCTCAGTTTCAATATGTTGCTTGAGGTCCATTGTAATTTCAGTCCGGAATCCATTCTATTCTTCTTGTGTCACTTGGCTTCTTAGCAGTTTTATCTGTGGAGAAAACAGAAAGAGCTGATGAGACATTGCAAGTTAAGGTACAGACCCATGATATGCCTGGTTTTATCTGTTATCTCAGCAACTCCTGTAGACATTTTACTCTGCTTTCGCTGGTTCTGCCCGACACTAGAACAGTCTGGTCTGCTCCTTAGCGCTTCCAATACCCAGTCTACAAGCAGATTATGTCAATAAATAAGGATTGGAGAAACTGAGATAAGAGAAGAAGATATGTTCCTGTATTCAGACTGTCTCTCTAGTCATCTCTAATCATTACCCAATGGTACTGGAAACCCCTCAGGCCTCACACTCAGAAAAGCCAAGAGATCACTGGCATAGTTGCCGGGACTTTGCCACTGAGCAAGGAGATATCCGACTAGAAAGGAGCATGAGAACAGGAAGTAGTAAAAACTTACTTAGGTCTACATAGTTTAATTAGGCAATGTCTCATCAGCTCTCTGTAGGTCTAGCCAAGGCTAGCCTATTGATAATAATTAAAATATACCTCTTATGAGTTAACATCTTCTTTGTTTCTCTCAGTTTCAGTATGTTGCTTGAGGTCCATTGTAATTTCAGTCCGGAATCCATTCTATTCTTCTTGTGTCACTTGGCTTCTTAGCAGTTTTATCTGTGGAGAAAACAGAAAGAGCTGATGAGACATTGCAAGTTAAGGTACAGACCCATGTTATGCCTGTTTTTATCTGTTATCTCAGCAACTCCTGTAGACATTTTACTCTGCTTTCGCTGGTTCTGCCCGACACTAGAACAGTCTGGTCTGCTCCTTAGCGCTTCCAATACCCAGTCTACAAGCAGATTATGTCAATAAATAAGGATTGGAGAAACTGAGATAAGAGATGAAGATATGTTCCTGTATTCAGACTGTCTCTCTAGTCATCTCTAATCATTACCCAATGGTACTGGAAACCCCTCAGGCCTCACACTCAGAAAAGCCAAGAGATCACTGGCATAGTTGCCGGGACTTTGCCACTGAGCAAGGAGATATCCGACTAGAAAGGAGCATGAGAACAGGAAGTAGTAAAAACTTACTTAGGTCTACATAGGTCATTAGGCAATGTCTCATCAGCTCTCTGTAGTTCTAGCCAAGGCTAGCCTATGATAATAATTAAAATATACCTCTTATGAGTTAACATCTTCTTTGTTTCTCTCAGTTTCAATATGTTGCTTGAGGTCCATTGTAATTTCAGTCCGGAATCCATTCTATTCTTCTTGTGTCACTTGGCTTCTTAGCAGTTTTATCTGTGGAGAAAACAGAAAGAGCTGATGAGACACTGCAAGTTAAGGTACAGACCCATGTTATGCCTGGTTTTATCTGTTATCTCAGCAACTCCTGTAGACATTTTACTCTGCTTTCGCTGGTTCTGCCCGACACTAGAACAGTCTGGTCTGCTCCTTAGCGCTTCCAATACCCAGTCTACAAGCAGATTATGTCAATAAATAAGGATTGGAGAAACTGAGATAAGAGATGAAGATATGTTCCTGTATTCAGACTGTCTCTCTAGTCATCTCTAATCATTACCCAATGGTACTGGAAACCCCTCAGGCCTCACACTCAGAAAAGCCAAGAGATCACTGGCATAGTTGCCGGGACTTTGCCACTGAGCAAGGAGATATCCGACTAGAAAGGAGCATGAGAACAGGAAGTAGTAAAAACTTACTTAGGTCTACATAGGTCATTAGGCAATGTCTCATCAGCTCTCTGTAGGTCTAGCCAAGGCTAGCCTATTGATAATAATTAAAATATACCTCTTATGAGTTAACATCTTCTTTGTTTCTCTCAGTTTCAGTATGTTGCTTGAGGTCCATTGTAATTTCAGTCCGGAATCCATTCTATTCTTCTTGTGTCATTTGGCTTCTTAGCAGTTTTATCTGTGGAGAAAACAGAAAGAGCTGATGAGACATTGCAAGTTAAGGTACAGACCCATGTTATGCCTGTTTTTATCTGTTATCTCAGCAACTCCTGTAGACATTTTACTCTGCTTTCGCTGGTTCTGCCCGACACTAGAACAGTCTGGTCTGCTCCTTAGCGCTTCCAATACCCAGTCTACAAGCAGATTATGTCAATAAATAAGGATTGGAGAAACTGAGATAAGAGATGAAGATATGTTCCTGTATTCAGACTGTCTCTCTAGTCATCTCTAATCATTACCCAATGGTACTGGAAACCCCTCAGGCCTCACACTCAGAAAAGCCAAGAGATCACTGGCATAGTTGCCGGGACTTTGCCACTGAGCAAGGAGATATCCGACTAGAAAGGAGCATGAGAACAGGAAGTAGTAAAAACTTACTTAGGTCTACATAGGTCATTAGGCAATGTCTCATCAGCTCTCTGTAGGTCTAGCCAAGGCTAGCCTATTGATAATAATTAAAATATACCTCTTATGAATTAACATCTTCTTTCTTTCTCTCAGTTTCAATATGTTGCTTGAGGTCCATTGTAATTTCAGTCCGGAATCCATTCTATTCTTCTTGTGTCACTTGGCTTCTTAGCAGTTTTATCTGTGGAGAAAACAGAAAGAGCTGATGAGACATTGCAAGTTAAGGTACAGACCCATGATATGCCTGGTTTTATCTGTTATCTCAGCAACTCCTGTAGACATTTTACTCTGCTTTCGCTGGTTCTGCCCGACACTAGAACAGTCTGGTCTGCTCCTTAGCGCTTCCAATACCCAGTCTACAAGCAGATTATGTCAATAAATAAGGATTGGAGAAACTGAGATAAGAGAAGAAGATATGTTCCTGTATTCAGACTGTCTCTCTAGTCATCTCTAATCATTACCCAATGGTACTGGAAACCCCTCAGGCCTCACACTCAGAAAAGCCAAGAGATCACTGGCATAGTTGCCGGGACTTTGCCACTGAGCAAGGAGATATCCGACTAGAAAGGAGCATGAGAACAGGAAGTAGTAAAAACTTACTTAGGTCTACATAGTTTAATTAGGCAATGTCTCATCAGCTCTCTGTAGGTCTAGCCAAGGCTAGCCTATTGATAATAATTAAAATATACCTCTTATGAGTTAACATCTTCTTTGTTTCTCTCAGTTTCAGTATGTTGCTTGAGGTCCATTGTAATTTCAGTCCGGAATCCATTCTATTCTTCTTGTGTCACTTGGCTTCTTAGCAGTTTTATCTGTGGAGAAAACAGAAAGAGCTGATGAGACATTGCAAGTTAAGGTACAGACCCATGTTATGCCTGTTTTTATCTGTTATCTCAGCAACTCCTGTAGACATTTTACTCTGCTTTCGCTGGTTCTGCCCGACACTAGAACAGTCTGGTCTGCTCCTTAGCGCTTCCAATACCCAGTCTACAAGCAGATTATGTCAATAAATAAGGATTGGAGAAACTGAGATAAGAGATGAAGATATGTTCCTGTATTCAGACTGTCTCTCTAGTCATCTCTAATCATTACCCAATGGTACTGGAAACCCCTCAGGCCTCACACTCAGAAAAGCCAAGAGATCACTGGCATAGTTGCCGGGACTTTGCCACTGAGCAAGGAGATATCCGACTAGAAAGGAGCATGAGAACAGGAAGTAGTAAAAACTTACTTAGGTCTACATAGGTCATTAGGCAATGTCTCATCAGCTCTCTGTAGTTCTAGCCAAGGCTAGCCTATGATAATAATTAAAATATACCTCTTATGAGTTAACATCTTCTTTGTTTCTCTCAGTTTCAATATGTTGCTTGAGGTCCATTGTAATTTCAGTCCGGAATCCATTCTATTCTTCTTGTGTCACTTGGCTTCTTAGCAGTTTTATCTGTGGAGAAAACAGAAAGAGCTGATGAGACATTGCAAGTTAAGGTACAGACCCATGTTATGCCTGTTTTTATCTGTTATCTCAGCAACTCCTGTAGACATTTTACTCTGCTTTCGCTGGTTCTGCCCGACACTAGAACAGTCTGGTCTGCTCCTTAGGGCTTCCAATACCCAGTCTACAAGCAGATTATGTCAATAAATAAGGATTGGAGAAACTGAGATAAGAGATGAAGATATGTTCCTGTATTCAGACTGTCTCTCTAGTCATCTCTAATCATTACCCAATGGTACTGGAAACCCCTCAGGCCTCACACTCAGAAAAGCCAAGAGATCACTGGCATAGTTGCCGGGACTTTGCCACTGAGCAAGGAGATATCCGACTAGAAAGGAGCATGAGAACAGGAAGTAGTAAAAACTTACTTAGGTCTACATAGGTCATTAGGCAATGTCTCATCAGCTCTCTGTAGGTCTAGCCAAGGCTAGCCTATTGATAATAATTAAAATATACCTCTTATGAATTAACATCTTCTTTCTTTCTCTCAGTTTCAATATGTTGCTTGAGGTCCATTGTAATTTCAGTCCGGAATCCATTCTATTCTTCTTGTGTCACTTGGCTTCTTAGCAGTTTTATCTGTGGAGAAAACAGAAAGAGCTGATGAGACATTGCAAGTTAAGGTACAGACCCATGATATGCCTGGTTTTATCTGTTATCTCAGCAACTCCTGTAGACATTTTACTCTGCTTTCGCTGGTTCTGCCCGACACTAGAACAGTCTGGTCTGCTCCTTAGCGCTTCCAATACCCAGTCTACAAGCAGATTATGTCAATAAATAAGGATTGGAGAAACTGAGATAAGAGAAGAAGATATGTTCCTGTATTCAGACTGTCTCTCTAGTCATCTCTAATCATTACCCAATGGTACTGGAAACCCCTCAGGCCTCACACTCAGAAAAGCCAAGAGATCACTGGCATAGTTGCCGGGACTTTGCCACTGAGCAAGGAGATATCCGACTAGAAAGGAGCATGAGAACAGGAAGTAGTAAAAACTTACTTAGGTCTACATAGTTTAATTAGGCAATGTCTCATCAGCTCTCTGTAGGTCTAGCCAAGGCTAGCCTATTGATAATAATTAAAATATACCTCTTATGAGTTAACATCTTCTTTGTTTCTCTCAGTTTCAGTATGTTGCTTGAGGTCCATTGTAATTTCAGTCCGGAATCCATTCTATTCTTCTTGTGTCACTTGGCTTCTTAGCAGTTTTATCTGTGGAGAAAACAGAAAGAGCTGATGAGACATTGCAAGTTAAGGTACAGACCCATGTTATGCCTGTTTTTATCTGTTATCTCAGCAACTCCTGTAGACATTTTACTCTGCTTTCGCTGGTTCTGCCCGACACTAGAACAGTCTGGTCTGCTCCTTAGCGCTTCCAATACCCAGTCTACAAGCAGATTATGTCAATAAATAAGGATTGGAGAAACTGAGATAAGAGATGAAGATATGTTCCTGTATTCAGACTGTCTCTCTAGTCATCTCTAATCATTACCCAATGGTACTGGAAACCCCTCAGGCCTCACACTCAGAAAAGCCAAGAGATCACTGGCATAGTTGCCGGGACTTTGCCACTGAGCAAGGAGATATCCGACTAGAAAGGAGCATGAGAACAGGAAGTAGTAAAAACTTACTTAGGTCTACATAGGTCATTAGGCAATGTCTCATCAGCTCTCTGTAGTTCTAGCCAAGGCTAGCCTATGATAATAATTAAAATATACCTCTTATGAGTTAACATCTTCTTTGTTTCTCTCAGTTTCAATATGTTGCTTGAGGTCCATTGTAATTTCAGTCCGGAATCCATTCTATTCTTCTTGTGTCACTTGGCTTCTTAGCAGTTTTATCTGTGGAGAAAACAGAAAGAGCTGATGAGACACTGCAAGTTAAGGTACAGACCCATGTTATGCCTGGTTTTATCTGTTATCTCAGCAACTCCTGTAGACATTTTACTCTGCTTTCGCTGGTTCTGCCCGACACTAGAACAGTCTGGTCTGCTCCTTAGCGCTTCCAATACCCAGTCTACAAGCAGATTATGTCAATAAATAAGGATTGGAGAAACTGAGATAAGAGATGAAGATATGTTCCTGTATTCAGACTGTCTCTCTAGTCATCTCTAATCATTACCCAATGGTACTGGAAACCCCTCAGGCCTCACACTCAGAAAAGCCAAGAGATCACTGGCATAGTTGCCGGGACTTTGCCACTGAGCAAGGAGATATCCGACTAGAAAGGAGCATGAGAACAGGAAGTAGTAAAAACTTACTTAGGTCTACATAGGTCATTAGGCAATGTCTCATCAGCTCTCTGTAGGTCTAGCCAAGGCTAGCCTATGATAATAATTAAAATATACCTCTTATGAGTTAACATCTTCTTTGTTTCTCTCAGTTTCAGTATGTTGCTTGAGGTCCATTGTAATTTCAGTCCGGAATCCATTCTATTCTTCTTGTGTCACTTGGCTTCTTAGCAGTTTTATCTGTGGAAAAAACAGAAAGAGCTGATGAGACATTGCAAGTTAAGGTACAGACCCATGTTATGCCTGTTTTTATCTGTTATCTCAGCAACTCCTGTAGACATTTTACTCTGCTTTCGCTGGTTCTGCCCGACACTAGAACAGTCTGGTCTGCTCCTTAGCGCTTCCAATACCCAGTCTACAAGCAGATTATGTCAATAAATAAGGATTGGAGAAACTGAGATAAGAGATGAAGATATGTTCCTGTATTCAGACTGTCTCTCTAGTCATCTCTAATCATTACCCAATGGTACTGGAAACCCCTCAGGCCTCACACTCAGAAAAGCCAAGAGATCACTGGCATAGTTGCCGGGACTTTGCCACTGAGCAAGGAGATATCCGACTAGAAAGGAGCATGAGAACAGGAAGTAGTAAAAACTTACTTAGGTCTACATAGGTCATTAGGCAATGTCTCATCAGCTCTCTGTAGGTCTAGCCAAGGCTAGCCTATGATAATAATTAAAATATACCTCTTATGAGTTAACATCTTCTTTGTTTCTCTCAGTTTCAGTATGTTGCTTGAGGTCCAATGTAATTTCAGTCCGGAATCCATTCTATTCTTCTTGTGTCACTTGGCTTCTTAGCAGTTTTATCTGTGGAGAAAACAAAAAGAGCTGATGAGACATTGCAAGTTAAGGTACAGACCCATGTTATGCCTGGTTTTATCTGTTATCTCAGCAACTCCTGTAGACATTTTACTCTGCTTTCGCTGGTTCTGCCCGACACTAGAACAGTCTGGTCTGCTCCTTAGCGCTTCCAATACCCAGTCTACAAGCAGATTATGTCAATAAATAAGGATTGGAGAAACTGAGATAAGAGATGAAGATATGTTCCTGTATTCAGACTGTCTCTCTAGTCATCTCTAATCATTACCCAATGGTACTGTAAACCCCTCAGGCCTCACACTCAGAAAAGCCAAGAGATCACTGGCATAGTTGCCGGGACTTTGCCACTGAGCAAGGAGATATCTGACTAGAAAGGAGCATGAGAACAGGAAGTAGTAAAAACTTACTTAGGTCTACATAGGTCATTAGGCAATGTCTCATCAGCTCTCTGTAGGTCTAGCCAAGGCTAGCCTATTGATAATAATTAAAATATACCTCTTATGAGTTAACATCTTCTTTGTTTCTCTCAGTTTCAGTATGTTGCTTGAGGTCCATTGTAATTTCAGTCCGGAATCCATTCTATTCTTCTTGTGTCATTTGGCTTCTTAGCAGTTTTATCTGTGGAGAAAACAGAAAGAGCTGATGAGACATTGCAAGTTAAGGTACAGACCCATGTTATTCCTGTTTTTATCTGTTATCTCAGCAACTCCTGTAGACATTTTACTCTGCTTTCGCTGGTTCTGCCCGACACCAGAACAGTCTGGTCTGCTCCTTAGCGCTTCCAATACCCAGTCTACAAGCAGATTATGTCAATAAATAAGGATTGGAGAAACTGAGATAAGAGATGAAGATATGTTCCTGTATTCAGACTGTCTCTCTAGTCATCTCTAATCATTACCCAATGGTACTGGAAACCCCTCAGGCCTCACACTCAGAAAAGCCAAGAGATCACTGGCATAGTTGCCGGGACTTTGCCACTGAGCAAGGAGATATCTGACTAGAAAGGAGCATGAGAACAGGAAGTAGTAAAAACTTACTTAGGTCTACATAGGTCATTAGGCAATGTCTCATCAGCTCTCTGTAGGTCTAGCCAAGGCTAGCCTATTGATAATAATTAAAATATACCTCTTATGAGTTAACATCTTCTTTGTTTCTCTCAGTTTCAGTATGTTGCTTGAGGTCCATTGTAATTTCAGTCCGGAATCCATTCTATTCTTCTTGTGTCATTTGGCTTCTTAGCAGTTTTATCTGTGGAGAAAACAGAAAGAGCTGATGAGACATTGCAAGTTAAGGTACAGACCCATGTTATTCCTGTTTTTATCTGTTATCTCAGCAACTCCTGTAGACAATTTACTCTGCTTTCGCTGGTTCTGCCCGACACTAGAACAATCTGGTCTGCTCCTTAGCGCTTCCAATACCCAGTCTACAAGTAGATTATGTCAATAAATAAGGATTGGAGAAACTGAGATAAGAGATGAAGATATGTTCCTGTATTCAGACTGTCTCTCTAGTCATCTCTAATCATTACCCAATGGTACTGGAAACACCTCAGGCCTCACACTCAGAAAAGCCAAGAGATCACTGGCATAGTTGCCGGGACTTTGCCACTGAGCAAGGAGATATCTGACTAGAAAGGAGCATGAGAACAGGAAGTAGTAAAAACTTACTTAGGTCTACATAGCTCATTAGGCAATGTCTCATCAGCTCTCTGTAGGTCTAGCCAAGGCTAGCCTATTGATAATAATTAAAATATACCTCTTATGAGTTAACATCTTCTTTGTTTCTCTCAGTTTCAGTATGTTGCTTGAGGTCCATTGTAATTTCAGTCCGGAATCCATTCTATTCTTCTTGTGTCACTTGGCTTCTTAGCAGTTTTATCTGTGTAGAAAATAGAAAGAGCTGATGAGACATTGCAAGTTAAGGTACAGACCCATGTTATGCCTGTTTTTATCTGTTATCTCAGCAACTCCTGTAGACATTTTACTCTGCTTTCGCTGGTTCTGCCCGACACTAGAACAGTCTGGTCTGCTCCTTAGCGCTTCCAATACCCAGTCTACAAGCAGATTATGTCAATAAATAAGGATTGGAGAAACTGAGATAAGAGATGAAGATATGTTCCTGTATTCAGACTGTCTCTCTAGTCATCTCTAATCATTACCCAATGGTACTGGAAACCCCTCAGGCCTCACACTCAGAAAAGCCAAGAGATCACTGGCATAGTTGCCGGGACTTTGCCACTGAGCAAGGAGATATCCGACTAGAAAGGAGCATGAGAACAGGAAGTATTAAAAACTTACTTAGGTCTACATAGGTCATTAGGCAATGTCTCATCAGCTCTCTGTAGGTCTAGCCAAGGCTAGCCTATTGATAATAATTAAAATATACCTCTTATGAGTTAACATCTAATTTGTTTCTCTCAGTTTCAGTATGTTGCTTGAGGTCCATTGTAATTTCAGTCCGGAATCCATTCTATTCTTCTTGTGTCACTTGGCTTCTTAGCAGTTTTATCTGTGGAGAAAACAGAAAGAGCTGATGAGACATTGCAAGTTAAGGTACAGACCCATGTTATGCCTGGTTTTATCTGTTATCTCAGCAACTCCTGTAGACATTTTACTCTGCTTTCGCTGGTTCTGCCCGACACTAGAACAGTCTGGTCTGCTCCTTAGCGCTTCCAATACCCAGTCTACAAGCAGATTATGTCAATAAATAAGGATTGGAGAAACTGAGATAAGAGATGGAGATATGTTCCTGTATTCAGACTGTCTCTCTAGTCATCTCTAATCATTACCCAATGGTACTGGAAACCCCTCAGGCCTCACACTCAGAAAAGCCAAGAGATCACTGGCATAGTTGCCGGGACTTTGCCACTGAGCAAGGAGATATCCGACTAGAAAGGAGCATGAGAACAGGAAGTAGTAAAAACTTACTTAGGTCTACATAGGTCATTAGGCAATGTCTCATCAGCTCTCTGTAGGTCTAGCCAAGGCTAGCCTATTGATAATAATTAAAATATACCTCTTATGAGTTAACATCTTCTTTGTTTCTCTCAGTTTCAATATGTTGCTTGAGGTCCATTGTAATTTCAGTCCGGAATCCATTCTATTCTTCTTGTGTCACTTGGCTTCTTAGCAGTTTTATCTGTGGAGAAAACAGAAAGAGCTGATGAGACATTGCAAGTTAAGGTACAGACCCATGTTATGCCTGGTTTTATCTGTTATCTCAGCAACTCCTGTAGACATTTTACTCTGCTTTCGCTGGTTCTGCCCGACACTAGAACAGTCTGGTCTGCTCCTTAGCGCTTCCAATACCCAGTCTACAAGCAGATTATGTCAATAAATAAGGATTGGAGAAACTGAGATAAGAGATGAAGATATGTTCCTGTATTCAGACTGTCTCTCTAGTCATCTCTAATCATTACCCAATGGTACTGGAAACCCCTCAGGCCTCACACTCAGAAAAGCCAAGAGATCACTGGCATAGTTGCCGGGACTTTGCCACTGAGCAAGGAGATATCTGACTAGAAAGGAGCATGAGAACAGGAAGTAGTAAAAACTTACTTAGGTCTACATAGGTCATTAGGCAATGTCTCATCAGCTCTCTGTAGGTCTAGCCAAGGCTAGCCTATTGATAATAATTAAAATATACCTCTTATGAGTTAACATCTTCTTTGTTTCTCTCAGTTTCAGTATGTTGCTTGAGGTCCATTGTAATTTCAGTCCGGAATCCATTCTATTCTTCTTGTGTCATTTGGCTTCTTAGCAGTTTTATCTGTGGAGAAAACAGAAAGAGCTGATGAGACATTGCAAGTTAAGGTACAGACCCATGTTATTCCTGTTTTTATCTGTTATCTCAGCAACTCCTGTAGACAATTTACTCTGCTTTCGCTGGTTCTGCCCAACACTAGAACAATCTGGTCTGCTCCTTAGCGCTTCCAATACCCAGTCTACAAGTAGATTATGTCAATAAATAAGGATTGGAGAAACTGAGATAAGAGATGAAGATATGTTCCTGTATTCAGACTGTCTCTCTAGTCATCTCTAATCATTACCCAATGGTACTGGAAACACCTCAGGCCTCACACTCAGAAAAGCCAAGAGATCACTGGCATAGTTGCCGGGACTTTGCCACTGAGCAAGGAGATATCTGACTAGAAAGGAGCATGAGAACAGGAAGTAGTAAAAACTTACTTAGGTCTACATAGCTCATTAGGCAATGTCTCATCAGCTCTCTGTAGGTCTAGCCAAGGCTAGCCTATTGATAATAATTAAAATATACCTCTTATGAGTTAACATCTTCTTTGTTTCTCTCAGTTTCAGTATGTTGCTTGAGGTCCATTGTAATTTCAGTCCGGAATCCATTCTATTCTTCTTGTGTCACTTGGCTTCTTAGCAGTTTTATCTGTGGAGAAAACAGAAAGAGCTGATGAGACATTGCAAGTTAAGGTACAGACCCATGTTATGCCTGTTTTTATCTGTTATCTCAGCAACTCCTGTAGACATTTTACTCTGCTTTCGCTGGTTCTGCCCGACACTAGAACAGTCTGGTCTGCTCCTTAGCGCTTCCAATACCCAGTCTACAAGCAGATTATGTCAATAAATAAGGATTGGAGAAACTGAGATAAGAGATGAAGATATGTTCCTGTATTCAGACTGTCTCTCTAGTCATCTCTAATCATTACCCAATGGTACTGGAAACCCCTCAGGCCTCACACTCAGAAAAGCCAAGAGATCACTGGCATAGTTGCCGGGACTTTGCCACTGAGCAAGGAGATATCCGACTAGAAAGGAGCATGAGAACAGGAAGTAGTAAAAACTTACTTAGGTCTACATAGGTCATTAGGCAATGTCTCATCAGCTCTCTGTAGGTCTAGCCAAGGCTAGCCTATTGATAATAATTAAAATATACCTCTTATGAGTTAACATCTAATTTGTTTCTCTCAGTTTCAGTATGTTGCTTGAGGTCCATTGTAATTTCAGTCTGGAATCCATTCTATTCTTCTTGTGTCACTTGGCTTCTTTGCAGTTTTATCTGTGGAGAAAACAGAAAGAGCTGATGAGACATTGCAAGTTAAGGTACAGACCCATGTTATGCCTGGTTTTATCTGTTATCTCAGCAACTCCTGTAGACATTTTACTCTGCTTTCGCTGGTTCTGCCCGACACTAGAACAGTCTGGTCTGCTCCTTAGCGCTTCCAATACCCAGTCTACAAGCAGATTATGTCAATAAATAAGGATTGGAGAAACTGAGATAAGAGATGGAGATATGTTCCTGTATTCAGACTGTCTCTCTAGTCATCTCTAATCATTACCCAATGGTACTGGAAACCCCTCAGGCCTCACACTCAGAAAAGCCAAGAGATCACTGGCATAGTTGCCGGGACTTTGCCACTGAGCAAGGAGATATCCGACTAGAAAGGAGCATGAGAACAGGAAGTAGTAAAAACTTACTTAGGTCTACATAGGTCATTAGGCAATGTCTCATCAGCTCTCTGTAGGTCTAGCCAAGGCTAGCCTATTGATAATAATTAAAATATACCTCTTATGAGTTAACATCTTCTTTGTTTCTCTCAGTTTCAATATGTTGCTTGAGGTCCATTGTAATTTCAGTCCGGAATCCATTCTATTCTTCTTGTGTCACTTGGCTTCTTAGCAGTTTTATCTGTGGAGAAAACAGAAAGAGCTGATGAGACATTGCAAGTTAAGGTACAGACCCATGTTATGCCTGGTTTTATCTGTTATCTCAGCAACTCCTGTAGACATTTTACTCTGCTTTCGCTGGTTCTGCCTGACACTAGAACAGTCTGGTCTGCTCCTTAGCGCTTCCAATACCCAGTCTACAAGCAGATTATGTCAATAAATAAGGATTGGAGAAACTGAGATAAGAGATGAAGATATGTTCCTGTATTCAGACTGTCTCTCTAGTCATCTCTAATCATTACCCAATGGTACTGGAAACCCCTCAAGCCTCACACTCAGAAAAGCCAAGAGATAACTGGCATAGTTGCCGGGACTTTGCCACTGAGCAAGGAGATATCTGACTAGAAAGGAGCATGAGAACAGGAAGTAGTAAAAACTTACTTAGGTCTACATAGGTCATTAGGCAATGTCTCATCAGCTCTCTGTAGGTCTAGCCAAGGCTAGCCTATTGATAATAATTAAAATATACCTCTTATGAGTTAACATCTTCTTTGTTTCTCTCAGTTTCAGTATGTTGCTTGAGGTCCATTGTAATTTCAGTCCGGAATCCATTCTATTCTTCTTGTGTCATTTGGCTTCTTAGCAGTTTTATCTGTGGAGAAAACAGAAAGAGCTGATGAAACATTGCAAGTTAAGGTACAGACCCATGTTATTCCTGTTTTTATCTGTTATCTCAGCAACTCCTGTAGACAATTTACTCTGCTTTCGCTGGTTCTGCCCAACACTAGAACAATCTGGTCTGCTCCTTAGCGCTTCCAATACCCAGTCTACAAGTAGATTATGTCAATAAATAAGGATTGGAGAAACTGAGATAAGAGATGAAGATATGTTCCTGTATTCAGACTGTCTCTCTAGTCATCTCTAATCATTACCCAATGGTACTGGAAACACCTCAGGCCTCACACTCAGAAAAGCCAAGAGATCACTGGCATAGTTGCCGGGACTTTGCCACTGAGCAAGGAGATATCTGACTAGAAAGGAGCATGAGAACAGGAAGTAGTAAAAACTTACTTAGGTCTACATAGCTCATTAGGCAATGTCTCATCAGCTCTCTGTAGGTCTAGCCAAGGCTAGCCTATTGATAATAATTAAAATATACCTCTTATGAGTTAACATCTTCTTTGTTTCTCTCAGTTTCAGTATGTTGCTTGAGGTCCATTGTAATTTCAGTCCGGAATCCATTCTATTCTTCTTGTGTCACTTGGCTTCTTAGCAGTTTTATCTGTGGAGAAAACAGAAAGAGCTGATGAGACATTGCAAGTTAAGGTACAGACCCATGTTATGCCTGTTTTTATCTGTTATCTCAGCAACTCCTGTAGACATTTTACTCTGCTTTCGCTGGTTCTGCCCGACACTAGAACAGTCTGGTCTGCTCCTTAGCGCTTCCAATACCCAGTCTACAAGCAGATTATGTCAATAAATAAGGATTGTAGAAACTGAGATAAGAGATGAAGATATGTTCCTGTATTCAGACTGTCTCTCTAGTCATCTCTAATCATTACCCAATGGTACTGGAAACCCCTCAGGCCTCACACTCAGAAAAGCCAAGAGATCACTGGCATAGTTGCCGGGACTTTGCCACTGAGCAAGGAGATATCCGACTAGAAAGGAGCATGAGAACAGGAAGTAGTAAAAACTTACTTAGGTCTACATAGGTCATTAGGCAATGTCTCATCAGCTCTCTGTAGGTCTAGCCAAGGCTAGCCTATTGATAATAATTAAAATATACCTCTTATGAGTTAACATCTAATTTGTTTCTCTCAGTTTCAGTATGTTGCTTGAGGTCCATTGTAATTTCAGTCTGGAATCCATTCTATTCTTCTTGTGTCACTTGGCTTCTTTGCAGTTTTATCTGTGGAGAAAACAGAGAGCTGATGAGACATTGCAAGTTAAGGTACAGACCCATGTTATGCCTGGTTTTATCTGTTATCTCAGCAACTCCTGTAGACATTTTACTCTGCTTTCGCTGGTTCTGCCCTACACTAGAACAGTCTGGTCTGCTCCTTAGCGCTTCCAATACCCAGTCTACAAGCAGATTATGTCAATAAATAAGGATTGGAGAAACTGATATAAGAGATGGAGATATGTTCCTGTATTCAGACTGTCTCTCTAGTCATCTCTAATCATTACCCAATGGTACTGGAAACCCCTCAGGCCTCACACTCAGAAAAGCCAAGAGATCACTGGCATAGTTGCCGGGACTTTGCCACTGAGCAAGGAGATATCCGACTAGAAAGGAGCATGAGAACAGGAAGTAGTAAAAACTTACTTAGGTCTACATAGGTCATTAGGCAATGTCTCATCAGCTCTCTGTAGGTCTAGCCAAGGCTAGCCTATTGATAATAATTAAAATATACCTCTTATGAGTTAACATCTTCTTTGTTTCTCTCAGTTTCAATATGTTGCTTGAGGTCCATTGTAATTTCAGTCCGGAATCCATTCTATTCTTCTTGTGTCACTTGGCTTCTTAGCAGTTTTATCTGTGGAGAAAACAGAAAGAGCTGATGAGACATTGCAAGTTAAGGTACAGACCCATGTTATGCCTGGTTTTATCTGTTATCTCAGCAACTCCTGTAGACATTTTACTCTGCTTTCGCTGGTTCTGCCCGACACTAGAACAGTCTGGTCTGCTCCTTAGCGCTTCCAATACCCAGTCTACAAGCAGATTATGTCAATAAATAAGGATTGGAGAAACTGATATAAGAGATGGAGATATGTTCCTGTATTCAGACTGTCTCTCTAGTCATCTCTAATCATTACCCAATGGTACTGGAAACCCCTCAGGCCTCACACTCAGAAAAGCCAAGAGATCACTGGCATAGTTGCCGGGACTTTGCCACTGAGCAAGGAGATATCCGACTAGAAAGGAGCATGAGAACAGGAAGTAGTAAAAACTTACTTAGGTCTACATAGGTCATTAGGCAATGTCTCATCAGCTCTCTGTAGGTCTAGCCAAGGCTAGCCTATTGATAATAATTAAAATATACCTCTTATGAGTTAACATCTTCTTTGTTTCTCTCAGTTTCAATATGTTGCTTGAGGTCCATTGTAATTTCAGTCCGGAATCCATTCTATTCTTCTTGTGTCACTTGGCTTCTTAGCAGTTTTATCTGTGGAGAAAACAGAAAGAGCTGATGAGACATTGCAAGTTAAGGTACAGACCCATGTTATGCCTGGTTTTATCTGTTATCTCAGCAACTCCTGTAGACATTTTACTCTGCTTTCGCTGGTTCTGCCCGACACTAGAACAGTCTGGTCTGCTCCTTAGCGCTTCCAATACCCAGTCTACAAGCAGATTATGTCAATAAATAAGGATTGGAGAAACTGAGATAAGAGATGAAGATATGTTCCTGTATTCAGACTGTCTCTCTAGTCATCTCTAATCATTACCCAATGGTACTGGAAACCCCTCAGGCCTCACACTCAGAAAAGCCAAGAGATCACTGGCATAGTTGCCGGGACTTTGCCACTGAGCAAGGAGATATCCGACTAGAAAGGAGCATGAGAACAGGAAGTAGTAAAAACTTACTTAGGTCTACATAGGTCATTAGGCAATGTCTCATCAGCTCTCTGTAGGTCTAGCCAAGGCTAGCCTATTGATAATAATTAAAATATACCTCTTATGAGTTAACATCTTCTTTGTTTCTCTCAGTTTCAGTATGTTGCTTGAGGTCCATTGTAATTTCAGTCCGGAATCCATTCTATTCTTCTTGTGTCACTTGGCTTCTTAGCAGTTTTATCTGTGGAGAAAACAGAAAGAGCTGATGAGACATTGCAAGTTAAGGTACAGACCCATGTTATGCCTGTTTTTATCTGTTATCTCAGCAACTCCTGTAGACATTTCACTCTGCTTTTGCTGGTTCTGCCCGACACTAGAACAGTCTGGTCTGCTCCTTAGTGTAGGATTGACAAAATAGTGCTAACATAACAGGATAAAAAGTGCATAAAATGACAATACAAACAAAGCCATACATAATCAGAATAGAATGCACTATAAACATCTTAGACAATTAATAAACATGTACGTTTCTACAGTCACTATTACCATAAAATCAGCACTAACTAATCATGTACCCTAGGGGATGGGAGCAGCAGACAAGTTAGTAACGGGCAGGAGGAGATAATGGCACCGTCTTACTTAGTGCTTCTAGTACCCTGTCTGTGAGCAGATGATGTCTGTGAGTATGGACTGCAAATGCTGAGAGTAGGTGCTGCCATGTCTTCCTGTCTTCAGTCTGCCCTTGCTGTTATCTTCTGATGTTTAATACCATGTTTTTACCCAAATTCCTGCTTGTGCCTCTTGTGACATCAAATCCCCTCTCATGATGTCATAGGCTGGTGCATGAGTCATGTAACAGGCTGGTCACTTGACTCATGCATTCTCATGGTGACATCACTGGATTTGCTGAAGAGTGTAGCAGTGACATCACTGGTGTGTTGGAGGGTGTACATAGTGACATCACAGCAGAGGATGAAAAGGAAAAAATTACTGAAGGGGCAAAATTACTGTTAATCCTTATTTAGACTGTAAGCTATTTGTCACTGAATTCTCAATCATGTGTTTTTCTGGTGAAAAAGGATACAGTGCAAACATAACAGGATACAAAGTGCATAAACAGATACAGTGCATATATAACAGGATACAAAGTGCATAAACAGTTACAGTGCAGGACACAAGGGGCATAAACAGATACAGTGCACACATAACAGGACACAAAGTGCATAAACAGATATAGTGCACACATAACAGGACACAAGGGGCATAAACAGATACAGTGCAAACATAACAGGATACAAAGTGCAAAACAGATACAGTGCACACATAACAGGATACAAAGTGCATAACAGATACAGTGCAAACATAACAGGATACAAAGTGCATAAACAGATACAGTGCAAACATTACAGGATACAAAGTGCATAAACAGATACAGTGCACACATAACAGGATACAAAGTGCATAAACAGATACAGTGCAAACATAACAGGATACAAAGTGCATAAACAGATACAGTGCAAACATAACAGGATACAAAGTGCATAAACAGATATAGTGCAAACATAACAGGACACAAAGTGCATAAACAGATACAGTGCAAACATAACAGGACACAAAGTGCATAAACAGATACAGTGCAAATATTACAGGATACAAAGTGCAAAACAGATACAGTGCAAACATAACAGGATACAAAGTGCAAAACAGATACAGTGCAAACATAACAGGATACAAATTGCATAAACTGATACAGTGCAAACATAACAGGATACAAATTGCATAAACTGATACAGTGCAAACATAACAGGATACAAAGTGCATAAACAGATACAGTGCAAACATAACAGGATACAAAGTGCATAAACAGATACAGTGCACACATAACAGGATACAAAGTGCAAAACAGATACAGTGTACACATAACAGGATACAAAGTGCAAAACAGATACAGTGCACACATAACAGGATACAAAGTGCAAAACAGATACAGTGTACACATAACAGGATACAAAGTGCAAAACAGATACAGTGCAAACATAACAGGACACAAAGTGCATAAACAGATACAGTGCAAACATAAGAGGATACAAAGTGCATAAACAGATACAGTGCAAACATTACAGGATACAAAGTGCATAAACAGATACAGCGCAAACATAACAGGATACAAAGTGCATAAACAGATACAGCGCAAACATAACAGGATACAAATTGCATAAACAGATACAGTGCAAACATAACAGGACACAAAGTGCCTAAACAGATACAGTGCAAACATAACAGGATACAAAGTGCATAAACAGATACAGCGCAAACATAACAGGATACAAATTGCATAAACAGATACAGTGCAAACATAACAGGACACAAAGTGCATAAACAGATACAGTGCACACATAACAGGATACAAAGTGCAAAACAGATACAGTGCAAACATAACAGGATACAAAGTGCATAAACAGATACAGTGCAAACATTACAGGATACAAAGTGCCTAAACAGATACAGTGCAAACATAACAGGATAATAACAGGATACAAAGTGCATAAACAGATACAGTGCAAACATAACAGGACACAAAGTGCATAAACAGATACAGTGCATACATAACAGGATACAAAGTGCATAAATAGTTACAGTGCAAACATAACAGGACACAAGGGGCATAAACAGATACAGTGCACACATAACAGGATACAAAGTGCATAAACAGTTACAGTGCAAACATAACAGGACACAAAGTGCATAAACAGATATAGTGCACACATAACAGGATACAAAGTGAATAAACAGATACAGTGAAAACATAGCAGGACACAAAGTGCATAAACAGATACAGTGCAAACATAACAGGACACAAAGTGCAAAACAGATACAGTGCACACATAACAGGATACAAAGTGCAAAACAGATACAGTGCAAACATAACAGGATACAAAGTGCATAAACAGATACAGTGCAAACATAAGAGGATACAAAGTGCATAAACAGATACAGTGCAAACATAACAGGATACAAAGTGCAAAACAGATACAGTGCACACATAACAGGATACAAAGTGCATAAACAGATACAGTGCAAACATAAGAGGATACAAAGTGCATAAACAGATACAGTGCAAACATAACAGGATACAAAGTGCAAAACAGATACAGTGCACACATAACAGGATACAAAGTGCATAACAGATACAGTGCAAACATAACAGGATACAAAGTGCATAAACAGATACAGTGCAAACATTACAGGATACAAAGTGCATAAACAGATACAGTGCACACATAACAGGATACAAAGTGCATAAACAGATACAGTGCAAACATAACAGGATACAAATTGCATAAACTGATACAGTGCAAACATAACAGGATACAAAGTGCATAAACAGATACAGTGCACACATAACAGGATACAAAGTGCATAAACAGATACAGTGCAAACATAACAGGATACAAATTGCATAAACTGATACAGTGCAAACATAACAGGACACAAAGTGCATAAACAGATACAGTGCACACATAACAGGATACAAAGTGCATAAACAGATACAGTGCAAACATAACAGGACACAAAGTGCATAAACAGATACAGTGCACACATAACAGGATACAAAGTGCATAAACAGTTACAGTGCAAACATAACAGGACACAAAGTGCATAAACAGATATAGTGCACACATAAGAGGATACAAAGTGCATAAACAGATACAGTGCAAACATTAACAGGACACAAAGTGCATAAACAGATACAGTGCACACATAACAGGACACAAAGTGCATAAACAGATACAGTGCAAACATAACAGGACACAAAGTGCATAAACAGATAAGTGCAAACATAATAGGACACAAAGTGCAAAACAGATACAGTGCACACATAACAGGATACAAAGTGCAAAACAGATACAGTGTACACATAACAGGATACAAAGTGCAAAACAGATACAGTGCAAACATAACAGGATACAAAGTGCATAAACAGATACAGTGCAAACATAAGAGGATACAAAGTGCATAAACAGATACAGTGCAAACATAACAGGATACAAAGTGCAAAACAGATACAGTGCAAACATAACAGGATACAAAGGGCATAAACTGATACAGTGCAAACATAACAGGACACAAAGTGCATAAACAGATACAGTGCACACATAACAGGATACAAAGTGCATAAACAGATACAGTGCAAACATAACAGGATACAAAGTGCATAAACTGATACAGTGCAAACATAACAGGATACAAAGTGCATAAACTGATACAGTGCAAACATAACAGGACACAAAGTGCATAAACTGATACAGTGCAAACATAACAGGATACAAAGTGCATAAACAGATACAGTGCAAACATAACATGATACAAAGTGCATAAACAGATACAGTGCAAACATAACAGGATACAAAGTGCATAACAGGGAATTTAGATTCTAAGTTCGACTGGAGCAGGGACTGATGTGATTGCCCAAATATTTGCTGCGGAATATGTGTGCGCTATATAAATAACTGGTAATAAATAATAATAATAAAATAATAGGATATAAATTGCATAAACAGATATAGGGGTCAATCCTAGTATGTGCGATGAGTGTGACTTGCAGTTGTAATGGTGTTAAAACACCGATAACGAACCGGCACCTCGCACCCTTCACGGCCCGCTCCGAGCCCGAATTCACTGAATTTTGCTCTGAACCCTACGGTGCTGCAAGCAAATTTCAGGGAATCCTGGCTGCCGTAAAGTGCCATCATTGCCACGATGACTCGCACCGGCGAGATCATCGCGGCTAATAGGATTGACCCAATAGTGCTAACATAACAGGATAAAAAGTGCATAAAATGACAATACAAACAAAGCCATACATAATCAGAATAGAATGCACTATAAACATCTTAGACAATTAATAAACATGTACATTTCTACAGTCACTATTACCATAAAATCAGCACTAACTAATCATGTTCCCTAGGGGATGGGAGCAGCAGACAAGTTAGTAACGGGCAGGAGGAGATAATGGCACCGTCTTACTTAGTGCTTCTAGTACCCTGTCTGTGAGCAGATGATGTCTGTGAGTATGGACTGCAAATGCTGAGAGTAGGTGCTGCCATGTCTTCCTGTCTTCAGTCTGCCCTTGCTGTTATCTTCTGATGTTTAATACCATGTTTTTACCCAAATTCCTGCTTGTGCCTCTTGTGACATCAAATCCCCCTCTCTTGTGATGTCATAGGCTGGTGCATGAGTCATGTGACAGTCTAGTCGCATGACTCATGCATTACATCATGGTGACATCACTGGTGTGTTGGAGGGTGTGATGTCATAGGCTGGTGCATGAGTCATGTGACAGGCTGGTGCATGAGTCATGCATTACATCATGGTGACATCATTGGTGTGTTGGAGGGTGTGATGTCATAGGCTGGTGCATGAGTCATGTGACAGTCTAGTCACATGACTCATGCATTACATCATGGTGACATCACTGGTGTGTTGGAGAGTGTGATGTCATAGGCTGGTGCATGAGTCATGTGACAGTCTAGTCACATGACTCATGCATTACATCATGGTCACATCACTGGTGTGTTGGAGGGTGTGATGTCATAGGCTGGTGCATGAGTCATGTGACAGGCTGGTGCATGAGTCATGCATTACATCATGGTGACATCATTGGTGTGTTGGAGGGTGTGATGTCATAGGCTGGTGCATGAGTCATGTGACAGGCTAGTCACATGACTCATGCATTACATCATGGTGACATCACTGGTGTGTTGGAGGGTGTGATGTCATAGGCTGGTGCATGAGTCATGTGACAGTCTAGTCACATGACTCATGCATTACATCATGGTGACATCACTGGTGTGTTGGAGGGTGTGATGTCATAGGCTGGTGCATGAGTCATGTGACAGTCTAATCACATGACTCATGCATTACATCATGGTGACATCATTGGTGTGTTGGAGGGTGTAATGTCATGAGTCATGTGACAGGCTAGTCACATGACTCATGCATTACATCATGGTGACATCACTGGGGTGTTGGAAGCTGTACACAGTGACATCCCAGGAGAGGATGAAGAGGAAAAAATGACTGTTAATCCTTATTTAGACTGTAAGCTCTTTGTCACAGGATCCTCAATCAAGTGTTTTCCTGGTGAACGTGTGACTCCCGTCTGGTAATGTTTGTTTCTTGCCATTGTGTAAGGTGCTGAATAATCTGGATGGCACTGTATAAACTACGACATATATTTTAAAGAATCTGCGAGGAATCTGCGGCTGTACAGAATTTTTCCTGTGAACGTGCCCATTACTTTAGTGCTATTTATCTAATTGTTACAGGGATGTCTTATAGAGTACATTACCGAGTGATACATTAGCTATTAATACTGTTCCTGTATATGTAATACCCTGCTATGTGAAATATTACACCTGACACTGTGCATCACTTCTGCACTGCATGTGCCTGTCATATCGGCAACCTCTGCAGCTGGTCAAGGGGGAAGGAGCAGGTCACATGCTCAGGGTCAGGTGGTAGGGAAGTGGCAGTTGGAAGCTAGTGGCAGTTAGTCCGGCCAGAGCGATGCTGTGAGGGAATCTGTGTCCCCAGCGCTCCTGTCAGGTCTGCAGAGATCAGGACTTTGATACAGGCAACTGACCTGAAGGATACTAGAGCGGCCGAGGAACGGAGGGCTGAGGCTGACCCAAAGTCTAAGGTGGGAGTGGCCAGAGAATAGATCACATGTAGCCACTCCTCCCCTCATTGTATCTGAGGCTTCATCCTATTCTGTGAGAGTTGAGGTGAATTGCCCCATCCATACAGTGCAGTGACCCAGCGACTGGCAGCGGGAGAGGGCTGTAGTTTACAGGCAAAGTTTTCACCTCAATATTAAAATTGGATAGTGACACAACTGTATCCCAATAAGTGACTTTGTTTCAGTAAGGAACTGCAGCAACGTATGAATCACAGCCAGTTATCAGCTTGTGACAATAACAAAAAGTAAATGATACTAAAGTATGTGCACAACTGCATCAGCTACATTATGTGCACCACCGCATCTGCTACAGTATGTGCACCATCACATCAGCTACAGTATGTGCACCACCGCATCTGCTACATTATGTGCACTACCGCATCAGCTATTTAGTTGCAGCTACTAGGACTATTGTGATAAATGGTGATATGGACTTTCAAGACAGCATATAAGCTTATAAGGATCTAAACAAAATGTATTGCTAGTATTGTTTTACATGTGCTATAAAGTGTTACTAATATAGGCCCTGATTCAGACCCACTCGCAAGCGGCTGTCCGCTCGCAAGTGGGTCGATGGTCTGCACTGAGCATGCTCACGACGGAGGGACCTCCTTCGCGCGCATGCGCCAGACGCGACGAGCGAAGGAAAGTCCTTCGCTCGTTGTGTCTGATCAAAGGGGGCGTGCTGTCGATGTTGATTGACAGCACGCCCCCTTTGGTGGGCGTGCCGGGGGCGTGCCTCCCTGACGGGGGCGTTCCCAAGGGAACGCCTCCCGTCAGAAGCCGGCTCCACTGACATCACTAGTGATGTCAGTGGGAGTGATTTTGGCTGATAGAGCCAAAATCACTCCGGGCCTTGCGGTTGAAAACCTCAACCGCAGGCTCCGGCTCGCAGTTTCGATGGTCGCGATGGTCACGACCATCGCGGCCATCAAACTGCACGTTCGTATAGGCTGTGGGTGGTGACCCACAGCTATACGAGCATCCAGGAGGATGCTCCATTTTTATGGAGGGCGGCCCTCATTCAGAGCGTGCGCTCTGCTCAGAGCGTACGGCTCTGAATGAGGGCCATAGTGAGTAAGTAAAGGTAAAAGGGAGCAGTTATAAATGTTAGCAGCCAAGGATATCAAAACCAATAGATAGTAGTATAGTTAATTAATTTATACATTGTACTGCAGAACTGTGGAGGTAGTTTGTATATTTGTTTAACTGAAATACAACATTTAAAAAGAATAGGTATCCCAGCATTGCAGTCCTGGACTGGAGTTAAATAAACTTTTCTTTTTGTTCATAACAATTGTCGGTCACTGAGCTTGGGGTAATGGTGGGGTTCTTGCCTCTCTGCCAGGGTGTGGTCTTAGCTAAGAGTTGCCACAGAAGGAAGAAGTGAGGAGGTGTCTCCACTACAGAGGTAACTCCAGCTTACACCCACTCCATTAATTATCCTCACCTTGGCGGGGTACCACATATAGACAGAACATGGCTGATCAGACAGTGTGGCTGCCCCCACTCACCAATCTATTTTCTGTGCGGATGTAACATTTATGTCCATCCTTCAGCCTAAACATTTGTAATAATATAACCCGACCATTCAGTAAGACACCCGCCTTGTGTATAGCAAGTGGCCAGTACTGACGTTCTCCTGGGCAGTTATCCCCGATAGGAGGAATGAACACTGTGGTTATATGACGTCATGATTGGGAGATCCCAGTGGAATGTTACGGAGATGAGGGGCGCAGCCAAGCGATTCGGGCCATTAATTCCTGACCACCCCCAGGAGAGAAATGACGCAAATCAGGGCATTCAAGTACTAGGGACGAGGCTTAATGTTGTGGCTCAATGGAAGACTCAGCGTCAAACCTCCGGACTGCGCACTTCACTAGGGAATACAGGGAACTGCGTCTAGTCTTCTGGGAGAACTGGCCAGAAATTCAGGGTTCTACTGGACATTCCAGGGCAGTACTGTAGGCAAGCATGTTATATGACACTACTACATATAGAGTATACCGTACTCTATAAACTATTGTATATACCAGAGCAGAGCTCCTTAGTGTCGCTGAAATTTTTGAAACTCGTGAACAGAATTGTTTTTAGCACAGAGCCGGCAGCGATTACTTATGGGGTCATGTGACTTTGGTGCAAAATTTAAGTCGCTCTAAGGCCCTCATTCAGAGCCACTCGCTAGCGGCAGTACGCTCGTTCCGAGCGATGTTCGCACATCTGCGCATGCGTACGGATCGTTATACGCATGCGCGAACCAGTCAGTGCGGCCGAAATTCATGTGCTCGCAATATAGCGAATGCCTGCTATTTTGAGTGACAGAATGAGGCGTATGTGGGTGGTAACAGGGGAAGGTGCTTGAAAACGGGGAGTGGAGATCAGAACGCAGGCGTGCTTAAAGGTCAAAACGGGCGTTTTATGGGTGTGCATAATTAATACAGCAGCGTCATTGACCACGTCACTGGGTTATTTTATAGCCAGAACTGCTCGCAAGATTGTGGTAGCAAAAACCAACCACAAGAATAGCGAGCAGTTCATACGCTGGTCGATGTACTCGATTAATCTAATAAATAGCGGACATGACGTATGGTGCGAGCGGCCAGGGGGCGTTTGTAACAAATAAACGAGCGTATGTTTTGCTCGCTCGTTCAGACTTAGAGGTGTGAACAGACTGCAATTTGCGAACGGATCATTTGAATAGCCACCCCTTGTTTTTGAACGAACGACCGCAAATAGCGAACGGCTCTGAATCAGGCCCCAAATCTATATTTTTATAAATACAGTAGAGATGTGTCCTCTTGCACCTTTGACGCTCGCGCGGAAAATCGCACCACGCATGGTGCGAGATGAGCAACCGCAGGCAGCCGTGGCTAATCGCATGTCGCAATGTGTGCGCACGTTTGTAGCGCGATCGGCAAAGATGCAAGAGGACCCATCTGTATCCTTCCAATGGATGCAATGCAAACACGGGACTGTGTAACACAAAACATCACACTAACCACACTCTTCTGCAAAGCAAATTACCACCACGGACAATTACTCCCATTCTTCTATCCGGAGATATTTATTAACTAGTAGCGGGGAGTCACAGTGATCTCTAGCTACTTTATGTTATGATTAATGCGTCAAGTTAAGTAATGCTCCTTAGATGGTCTATTGGGGTATATGCACCAAATACACTTGTAAATGATGGTGAAGTCTATAGACTTATCAGGCTGTATTTCAGCACCTACGGACACCTCAGTCTTTGCACATTGGGATGCACGGATGTATATACCAGGGAATGGCTTTGTAGCAGCAGTAGCATAAAGTCGCAAACACAACTGCGGCAAAAGACGCAAGGATGGGCGGGACTGCTCCTGACCCAGAATGAGCCCCTGTGTGTGGCAACACCTCAGCAGCGCTCTCTAGTGTTCAGGGTCTAAGTAAATGGCCGACAGGGGAGGCGCTGTTTCCTCCCTAGCCACAACCGCTCCTTCCACGGGCACTGGCGGAGTGCTAGGGCTCATTTCCCAGGTGAGTCACTAATAATGTAACGCTCTCACCGCAGTCTCGCTGTAGGGAGATTATTGTATCACACACAGGGATATTTTTCTGGAAACAGGTTCAGGAGCTGTGGGAGGAGCTACTGGGGGTGGAGCTAAAGACACAATTTTATATACTCGCCGCCCAGCGCTAAGAGACGCCCACTGACAGCATCTCACATCCGCCGCTCACGTCCAAAACCGGATACATGGAACGCTGATCAGGCGGCCATCAGCACATGCGCAGTTTACCAAATAATGACTCCACTGCGAAAATATCAGCATTGTGTAATTTCTGAATCAGGCCCCGTCTACGCAAAGCATTTCATCAACACTCCTATAACACTGCCATAAGATGTGACTGAATAGCCTCCTCCCAGTCACCGCCCAGCACATTCTCAATGTACGTCTCCGTGCGTGTACATCTGAAATTGCAGCAGCGATTCTGTATTAGCACATTCGGTACACGTGTGCGGTGCGACTTACACTGGGCTTGCACCGTCAGGCTGCCAGATAAAACGTCTGTGAGTCTGACACCCAGCAGATACCGTGGCCATACACGGTGAGATACGTCAGTGTATGACCACACAATGTCTGCGTTCCTCCCCCGGGGAGAAGACATTTCCCCGTCCCTCCCCTGTGAAGGGACCGTGGAAATGTCCGTGGGTCAGCTGCTGCAAGATTCACCGTCCGACGCGGTGATGTTGGAGGATTCGTCTAACCGATCGATAATTTGTGATCAGTCCCGCAAATACACAGTACAATTATCTGGGTGACCCACTAATAGCAGACGTATCCCCCAGATAATTGTATAATGTACGCCCAGCAATAGACACAGGCGCAGTAAAAAAAAAAATTAAAAAAAATTGCACAACCACGTCCGACATGGACACAGGGCCTGATTCAGAGCCGGACGCTCTTTAAGAGTGCTCGCTCTCAATCAGGGCGTTTTTTTTTTTTTTTTTGCGGCCTCCTGGCCACTCACTAAGCTGTGGGTGACCACCCACAGCTTTTGCGGGCGGCCAGGTGATGGTCGCGACCATCGGGGCTTGCGACGAGACCCTTGTGGTAGGGTCTCGTCAGTCGCAAGCCCCAGAGAGCAGGAAGCTCTCCATTGACATCACTGGTGATGTCAGTGGTGCCTCCCGCAAACGGCAGGCATTCCTTCGGGAACGCCTCCGTTTGTGTAGCCACCGCCCGCCTACAAAACGGGGTGAGCTGTCGATCAACATCGACAGCCGCTTTTGTAGTGAGTCCCGGAGCGAGAGAATTTCTCTCTCGCTCCGGGGCTTGTGCATGCGCGTGCGCAGTACCCCACCATCCACCCGCTTACGAGCGCATAGCGCTCGCGAGCGGGTCTGAATCAGGCCCACAGCGTGCAACTCTGAACCAATCCCTCAGCGTTTCAGAACCAATCCCTCAGTTGTACGGTGATTTAAGCTGCTGTATCCGTAAATGTACAGTATGTGCAACACTAGGAACGCCAACTGACAGGTAGCGAATTAGGCTGAGTTGCGCACGGCTTACCATTTCTGCTGCCTTTCATGAAGCCGGGATCTGCACTTTTCATAAATGTACTTTTTCATATTTCTATAGCTTTGAACTTCTCATTGAGCTCAGTCCTGATAAAACGTTCCAGCAGCTTTCTCTAGTCATCCACTTTCTTCACCGGAAAGGGACACACTGTAATATGTAGAGAGAAAATGGATTGAAACGGAAGTAAAACTGAAAAAAATATATTTATTATAAATAACCATGCTTTATATTTCCCACACACATTTCTGTGTAATGATTTCTATTTTACATTACCAACATAATTTAGCTACTATTAGCTATCCCCCATTACACAACTTTGTTTCAATTAGATCTATGTACAGTATAACAATTGTTTTGGCTCCTCTTAAGCCAAACCCTTTGGGCTAATTAATTTGAAAGAAAATTGGAAATAATTGGGGGGAGAAATCGGAAACATAAAAGAATTTAGAATAGAATAGAATTTTAAATACAAATTAGCAAATCCTATGAAACATCCCCCCCCCATCCTCCTGACAAGGCAAAATAGTTTTTTAGAGTTTTTTCTCCACACATCGCCTGCAAAACGTGGCTGCTGCCTGTAGGCCTGATGCTGAAGTCAGACGCAGGGGTGCAATGTGTTTACGTCAAGAAGAACCGCGCATGCACCCCAATTTTGTTGGTGCAGAGTAGCGGAGAGTAAGAGGCATTCTTGGGAGGTGACGAGGGCGCGGCTAAGTTATCGCACAGAGATTTCGCAGACATGTTGCTGAAATCGGTTACGTACAGAGACGCTGAGCCAATCACATTGCAGTAGGCCATACTCAGACGAAGAATCTGTGCCTACCATCAGGCTTGGACTGGGCTGCCGGGGAATTGGGTAATTCCACGGTGGGCCTCACTATGCTGGGGTCGCGAGACTTCTGTGAGGGGGTGGGGCTTAGCGGGCTACGAACAGCGGTTTACGCTGCCGGGTTAACAACAATAAAGCAGGAGTGCCACTGCTCCAGACTGTTGTGCCCTGCCAATTCAGCCCCTGGCAGTCCTATGTCTCACCCATGGCCAATTAAGCCCCGCCCACTCACAAACGACCAAGCTCCACCCACTCATGGGAGGCTGAAGCTCCTACCATTTACCTCCCCAACAGTCTTCCATCTGTAAATGAGCTGGCAGTTGGCTCTGAAATTATGAAAACAATATGGTCATGGGTCATACCGAGCAGAGAAATACCACATGCATATATATATATATATACAGTATATACAGTATATATACATCAGACCGAGCAGAGAAATACCACATGCATATATATATATATATACAGTATATACAGTATATATACATCAGACCGAGCAGAGAAATACCACATGCATATATATATATATATACAGTATATACAGTATATATACATCAGACCGAGCAGAGAAATACCACATGCATATATATATATATATATACAGTATATACAGTATATATACATCAGACCGAGCAGAGAAATACCACATGCATATATATATATATATATATACAGTATATACAGTATATATACATCAGACCGAGCAGAGAAATACCACATGCATATATATATATATATACAGTATATACAGTATATATACATCAGACCGAGCAGAGAAATACCACATGCATATATATATATATATATATACAGTATATACAGTATATATACATCAGACCGAGCAGAGAAATACCACATGCATATATATATATATATATACAGTATATACAGTATATATACATCAGACCGAGCAGAGAAATACCACATGCATATATATATATATATATATACAGTATATACAGTATATATACATCAGACCGAGCAGAGAAATACCACATGCATATATATATATATATACAGTATATACAGTATATATACATCAGACCGAGCAGAGAAATACCACATGCATATATATATATATATATATATATACAGTATATACAGTATATATACATCAGACCGAGCAGAGAAATACCACATGCATATATATATATATATATATACAGTATATACAGTATATATACATCAGACCGAGCAGAGAAATACCACATGCATATATATATATATATACAGTATATACAGTATATATACATCAGACCGAGCAGAGAAATACCACATGCATATATATATATATATATATACAGTATATACAGTATATATACATCAGACCGAGCAGAGAAATACCACATGCATATATATATATATATATACAGTATATACAGTATATATACATCAGACCGAGCAGAGAAATACCACATGCATATATATATATATATATATACAGTATATACAGTATATATACATCAGACCGAGCAGAGAAATACCACATGCATATATATATATATATACAGTATATACAGTATATATACATCAGACCGAGCAGAGAAATACCACATGCATATATATATATATATATATACAGTATATACAGTATATATACATCAGACCGAGCAGAGAAATACCACATGCATATATATATATATATATATACAGTATATACAGTATATATACATCAGACCGAGCAGAGAAATACCACATGCATATATATATATATATATATACAGTATATACAGTATATATACATCAGACCGAGCAGAGAAATACCACATGCATATATATATATATATATACAGTATATACAGTATATATACATCAGACCGAGCAGAGAAATACCACATGCATATATATATATATATATATATACAGTATATACAGTATATATACATCAGACCGAGCAGAGAAATACCACATGCATATATATATATATATATATATACAGTATATACAGTATATATACATCAGACCGAGCAGAGAAATACCACATGCATATATATATATATATATACAGTATATACAGTATATATACATCAGACCGAGCAGAGAAATACCACATGCATATATATATATATATATATATATACAGTATATACAGTATATATACATCAGACCGAGCAGAGAAATACCACATGCATATATATATATATATATACAGTATATACAGTATATATACATCAGACCGAGCAGAGAAATACCACATGCATATATATATATATATATATATATACAGTATATACAGTATATATACATCAGACCGAGCAGAGAAATACCACATGCATATATATATATATATATATACAGTATATACAGTATATATACATCAGACCGAGCAGAGAAATACCACATGCATATATATATATATATATACAGTATATACAGTATATATACATCAGACCGAGCAGAGAAATACCACATGCATATATATATATATATATATACAGTATATACAGTATATATACATCAGACCGAGCAGAGAAATACCACATGCATATATATATATATATATACAGTATATACAGTATATATACATCAGACCGAGCAGAGAAATACCACATGCATATATATATATATATACAGTATATACAGTATATATACATCAGACCGAGCAGAGAAATACCACATGCATATATATATATATATATATACAGTATATACAGTATATATACATCAGACCGAGCAGAGAAATACCACATGCATATATATATATATATATACAGTATATACAGTATATATACATCAGACCGAGCAGAGAAATACCACATGCATATATATATATATATACAGTATATACAGTATATATACATCAGACCGAGCAGAGAAATACCACATGCATATATATATATATATATACAGTATATACAGTATATATACATCAGACCGAGCAGAGAAATACCACATGCATATATATATATATATATATACAGTATATACAGTATATATACATCAGACCGAGCAGAGAAATACCACATGCATATATATATATATATATACAGTATATACAGTATATATACATCAGACCGAGCAGAGAAATACCACATGCATATATATATATATATATACAGTATATACAGTATATATACATCAGACCGAGCAGAGAAATACCACATGCATATATATATATATATATATACAGTATATACAGTATATATACATCAGACCGAGCAGAGAAATACCACATGCATATATATATATATATATATATATACAGTATATACAGTATATATACATCAGACCGAGCAGAGAAATACCACATGCATATATATATATACAGTATATACAGTATATACAGTATATATACATCAGACCGAGCAGAGAAATACCACATGCATATATATATATATATATATACAGTATATACAGTATATATACATCAGACCGAGCAGAGAAATACCACATGCATATATATATATATATATATACAGTATATACAGTATATATACATCAGACCGAGCAGAGAAATACCACATGCATATATATATATATATATATATACAGTATATACAGTATATATACATCAGACCGAGCAGAGAAATACCACATGCATATATATATATATATATACAGTATATACAGTATATATACATCAGACCGAGCAGAGAAATACCACATGCATATATATATATATATATATACAGTATATACAGTATATATACATCAGACCGAGCAGAGAAATACCACATGCATATATATATATATATATATACAGTATATACAGTATATATACATCAGACCGAGCAGAGAAATACCACATGCATATATATATATATATACAGTATATACAGTATATATACATCAGACCGAGCAGAGAAATACCACATGCATATATATATATATATATATATACAGTATATACAGTATATATACATCAGACCGAGCAGAGAAATACCACATGCATATATATATATATATATATACAGTATATACAGTATATATACATCAGACCGAGCAGAGAAATACCACATGCATATATATATATATATATACAGTATATACAGTATATATACATCAGACCGAGCAGAGAAATACCACATGCATATATATATATATATATATATATACAGTATATACAGTATATATACATCAGACCGAGCAGAGAAATACCACATGCATATATATATATATATATACAGTATATACAGTATATATACATCAGACCGAGCAGAGAAATACCACATGCATATATATATATATATACAGTATATACAGTATATATACATCAGACCGAGCAGAGAAATACCACATGCATATATATATATATATACAGTATATACAGTATATATACATCAGACCGAGCAGAGAAATACCACATGCATATATATATATATATATATACAGTATATACAGTATATATACATCAGACCGAGCAGAGAAATACCACATGCATATATATATATATATATATATATATACAGTATATATACATCAGACCGAGCAGAGAAATACCACATGCATATATATATATATATATACAGTATATACAGTATATATACATCAGACCGAGCAGAGAAATACCACATGCATATATATATATATATATACAGTATATACAGTATATATACATCAGACCGAGCAGAGAAATACCACATGCATATATATATATATATATACAGTATATACAGTATATATACATCAGACCGAGCAGAGAAATACCACATGCATATATATATATATATATATATATATATACAGTATATATACATCAGACCGAGCAGAGAAATACCACATGCATATATATATTATATATACAGTATATACAGTATATATACATCAGACCGAGCAGAGAAATACCACATGCATATATATATATATATATACAGTATATACAGTATATATACATCAGACCGAGCAGAGAAATACCACATGCATATATATATATATATATATATACAGTATATACAGTATATATACATCAGACCGAGCAGAGAAATACCACATGCATATATATATATATATATACAGTATATACAGTATATATACATCAGACCGAGCAGAGAAATACCACATGCATATATATATATATATATATATATACAGTATATACAGTATATATACATCAGACCGAGCAGAGAAATACCACATGCATATATATATATATATATATATACAGTATATACAGTATATATACATCAGACCGAGCAGAGAAATACCACATGCATATATATATATATATATATACAGTATATACAGTATATATACATCAGACCGAGCAGAGAAATACCACATGCATATATATATATATATATACAGTATATACAGTATATATACATCAGACCGAGCAGAGAAATACCACATGCATATATATATATATATACAGTATATACAGTATATATACATCAGACCGAGCAGAGAAATACCACATGCATATATATATATATATATATACAGTATATACAGTATATATACATCAGACCGAGCAGAGAAATACCACATGCATATATATATATATATATACAGTATATACAGTATATATACATCAGACCGAGCAGAGAAATACCACATGCATATATATATATATATATATACAGTATATACAGTATATATACATCAGACCGAGCAGAGAAATACCACATGCATATATATATATATATATATATACAGTATATACAGTATATATACATCAGACCGAGACGAGAAATACCACATGCATATATATATATATATATATATATATATATATATATACAGTATATACAGTATATATACATCAGACCGAGCAGAGAAATACCACATGCATATATATATATATATATATATATATACAGTATATATACATCAGACCGAGCAGAGAAATACCACATGCATATATATATATTTATACAGTATATACAGTATATATACATCAGACCGAGCAGGGAAATACCACATGCATATATATATATATACAGTATATATACATCATACCGAGCAGAGAAATACCACATGCATCCCCACATCTATATATATATTTATACAGTATATATACATCAGACCGAGCAGGGAAATACCACATGCATATATATATATTTATACAGTATATACAGTATATATACATCAGACCGAGCAGGGAAATACCACATGCATCCCCACATCTATATATATATTTATACAGTATATATACATCAGACCGAGCAGGGAAATACCACATGCATATATATATATTTATACAGTATATACAGTATATATACATCAGACCGAGCAGGGAAATACCACATGCATATATATATATATATATATATATATACAGTATATATACATCATACCGAGCAGAGAAATACCACATGCATCCCCACATCTATATATATATTTATACAGTATATATACATCAGACCGAGCAGGGAAATACCACATGCATATATATATATTTATACAGTATATACAGTATATATACATCAGACCGAGCAGGGAAATACCACATGCATATATATATATTTATACAGTATATACAGTATATATACATCAGACCGAGCAGGGAAATACCACATGCATCCCCACATCTATATATATATTTATACAGTATATATACATCAGACCGAGCAGGGAAATACCACATGCATCCACACATCTATATATATATTTATACAGTATATATACATCAGACCGAGCAGAGAAATACCACATGCATATATATATATTTATACAGTATATACAGTATATATACATCAGACCGAGCAGGGAAATACCACATGCATCCCCACATCTATATATATATTTATACAGTATATATACATCAGACCGAGCAGAGAAATACCACATGCATATATATATATTTATACAGTATATATACATCAGACCGGGCAGAGAAATACCACATGCATATATATATATTTATACAGTATATATACATCAGACCGAGCAGAGAAATACCACATGCATATATATATATTTATACAGTATATATACATCAGACCGAGCAGGGAAATACCACATGCATATATATATATTTATACAGTATATATACATCAGACCGAGCAGGGAAATACCACATGCATATATATATATTTATACAGTATATACAGTATATATACATCAGACCGAGCAGGGAAATACCACATGCATATATATATATTTATACAGTATATACAGTATATATACATCAGACCGAGCAGAGAAATACCACATGCATATATATATATTTATACAGTATATACAGTATATATACATCAGACCGAGCAGGGAAATACCACATGCATATATATATATTTATACAGTATATACAGTATATATACATCAGACCGAGCAGGGAAATACCACATGCATCCCCACATCTATATATATATTTATACAGTATATATACATCAGACCGAGCAGGGAAATACCACATGCATCCACACATCTATATATATATTTATACAGTATATATACATCAGACCGAGCAGAGAAATACCACATGCATATATATATATTTATACAGTATATACAGTATATATACATCAGACCGAGCAGGGAAATACCACATGCATCCCCACATCTATATATATATTTATACAGTATATATACATGAGACCGAGCAGAGAAATACCACATGCATATATATATATTTATACAGTATATACAGTATATATACATCAGACCGAGCAGAGAAATACCACATGCATATATATATATATATATATATATACAGTATATACAGTATATATACATCAGACCGAGCAGAGAAATACCACATGCATATATATATATGTATATACAGTATATATACATCAGACCGAGCAGAGAAATACCACATGCATATATATATATATATATATACAGTATATATACATCAGACCGAGCAGAGAAATACCACATGCATATATATATATTTATACAGTATATACAGTATATATACATCAGACCGAGCAGGGAAATACCACATGCATATATATATATATATATATATATATACAGTATATATACATCATACCGAGCAGAGAAATACCACATGCATCTCCACATCTATATATATATTTATACAGTATATATACATCAGACCGAGCAGGGAAATACCACATGCATATATATATATTTATACAGTATATACAGTATATATACATCAGACCGAGCAGGGAAATACCACATGCATCCCCACATCTATATATATATTTATACAGTATATATACATCAGACCGAGCAGGGAAATACCACATGCATATATATATATTTATACAGTATATACAGTATATATACATCAGACCGAGCAGGGAAATACCACATGCATCCCCACATCTATATATATATTTATACAGTATATATACATCAGACCGAGCAGGGAAATACCACATGCATCCACACATCTATATATATATTTATACAGTATATATACATCAGACCGAGCAGAGAAATACCACATGCATATATATATATTTATACAGTATATACAGTATATATACATCAGACCGAGCAGGGAAATTCCACATGCATCCCCACATCTATATATATATTTATACAGTATATATACATCAGACCGAGCAGAGAAATACCACATGCATATATATATATTTATACAGTATATATACATCAGACCGAGCAGAGAAATACCACATGCATATATATATATTTATACAGTATATATACATCAGACCGAGCAGAGAAGTACCACATGCATATATATATATTTATACAGTATATATACATCAGACCGAGCAGGGAAATACCACATGCATATATATATATTTATACAGTATATACAGTATATATACATCAGACCGAGCAGGGAAATACCACATGCATATATATATATTTATACAGTATATACAGTATATATACATCAGACCGAGCAGGGAAATACCACATGCATATATATATATTTATACAGTATATACAGTATATATACATCAGACCGAGCAGGGAAATACCACATGCATATATATATATTTATACAGTATATACAGTATATATACCTCAGACCGAGCAGGGAAATACCACATGCATATATATATATTTATACAGTATATACAGTATATATACATCAGACCGAGCAGAGAAATACCACATGCATCCCCACATCTATATATATATTTATACAGTATATATACATCAGACCGAGCAGAGAAATACCACATGCATATATATATATTTATACAGTATATATACATCAGACCGAGCAGGGAAATACCACATGCATATATATATATTTATACAGTATATACAGTATATATACATCAGACCGAGCAGGGAAATACCACATGCACATATATATATTTATACAGTATATATACATCAGACCGAGCAGGGAAATACCACATGCATCCCCACATCTATATATATATTTATACAGTATATATACATCAGACCGAGCAGGGAAATACCACATGCATCCCCACATCTATATATATATTTATACAGTATATATACATCAGACCGAGCAGAGAAATACCACATGCATATATATATATTTATACAGTATATACAGTATATATACATTAGACCGAGCAGGGAAATACCACATGCATCCCCACATCTATATATATATTTATACAGTATATATACATCAGACCGAGCAGGGAAATACCACATGCATATATATATATTTATACAGTATATACAGTATATATACATTAGACCGAGCAGGGAAATACCACATGTATCCCCACATCTCTATATATATTTATACAGTATATATACATCAGACCGAGCAGGGAAATACCGCATGCATATATATATATTTATACAGTATATACAGTATATATACATCAGACCGAGCAGGGAAATACCACATGCATATATATATATTTATACAGTATATACAGTATATATACATCAGACCGAGCAGGGAAATACCACATGCATCCCCACATCTATATATATATTTATACAGTATATATACATCAGACCGAGCAGAGAAATACCACATGCATATATATATATTTATACAGTATATATACATCAGACCGGGCAGAGAAATACCACATGCATATATATATATTTATACAGTATATATACATCAGACCGAGCAGAGAAATACCACATGCATATATATATATTTATACAGTATATATACATCAGACCGAGCAGGGAAATACCACATGCATATATATATATTTATACAGTATATATACATCAGACCGAGCAGGGAAATACCACATGCATATATATATATATTTATACAGTATATACAGTATATATACATCAGACCGAGCAGGGAAATACCACATGCATATATATATATTTATACAGTATATACAGTATATATACATCAGACCGAGCAGAGAAATACCACATGCATATATATATATTTATACAGTATATACAGTATATATACATCAGACCGAGCAGGGAAATACCACATGCATATATATATATTTATACAGTATATACAGTATATATACATCAGACCGAGCAGGGAAATACCACATGCATCCACACATCTATATATATATTTATACAGTATATATACATCAGACCGAGCAGAGAAATACCACATGCATATATATATATTTATACAGTATATACAGTATATATACATCAGACCGAGCAGGGAAATACCACATGCATCCCCACATCTATATATATATTTATACAGTATATATACATGAGACCGAGCAGAGAAATACCACATGCATATATATATATTTATACAGTATATACAGTATATATACATCAGACCGAGCAGAGAAATACCACATGCATATATATATATATATATATATATATATATATACAGTATATACAGTATATATACATCAGACCGAGCAGAGAAATACCACATGCATATATATATATGTATATACAGTATATATACATCAGACCGAGCAGAGAAATACCACATGCATATATATATATATATATATATATATATACAGTATATATACATCAGACCGAGCAGAGAAATACCACATGCATATATATATATTTATACAGTATATACAGTATATATACATCAGACCGAGCAGGGAAATACCACATGCATATATATATATATATATATATATATATATATATACAGTATATATACATCATACCGAGCAGAGAAATACCACATGCATCTCCACATCTATATATATATTTATACAGTATATATACATCAGACCGAGCAGGGAAATACCACATGCATATATATACATTTATACAGTATATACAGTATATATACATCAGACCGAGCAGGGAAATACCACATGCATCCCCACATCTATATATATATTTATACAGTATATATACATCAGACCGAGCAGGGAAATACCACATGCATATATATATATTTATACAGTATATACAGTATATATACATCAGACCGAGCAGGGAAATACCACATGCATCCCCACATCTATATATATATTTATACAGTATATATACATCAGACCGAGCAGGGAAATACCACATGCATCCACACATCTATATATATATTTATACAGTATATATACATCAGACCGAGCAGAGAAATACCACATGCATATATATATATTTATACAGTATATACAGTATATATACATCAGACCGAGCAGGGAAATTCCACATGCATCCCCACATCTATATATATATTTATACAGTATATATACATCAGACCGAGCAGAGAAATACCACATGCATATATATATATTTATACAGTATATATACATCAGACCGAGCAGAGAAATACCACATGCATATATATATATTTATACAGTATATATACATCAGACCGAGCAGAGAAGTACCACATGCATATATATATATTTATACAGTATATATACATCAGACCGAGCAGGGAAATACCACATGCATATATATATATTTATACAGTATATACAGTATATATACATCAGACCGAGCAGGGAAATACCACATGCATATATATATATTTATACAGTATATACAGTATATATACATCAGACCGAGCAGGGAAATACCACATGCATATATATATATTTATACAGTATATACAGTATATATACATCAGACCGAGCAGGGAAATACCACATGCATCCCCACATCTATATATATATTTATACAGTATATATACATCAGACCGAGCAGAGAAATACCACATGCATATATATATATTTATACAGTATATATACATCAGACCGAGCAGGGAAATACCACATGCATATATATATATTTATACAGTATATACAGTATATATACATCAGACCGAGCAGGGAAATACCACATGCACATATATATATTTATACAGTATATATACATCAGACCGAGCAGGGAAATACCACATGCATCCCCACATCTATATATATATTTATACAGTATATATACATCAGACCGAGCAGGGAAATACCACATGCATCCCCACATCTATATATATATTTATACAGTATATATACATCAGACCGAGCAGAGAAATACCACATGCATATATATATATTTATACAGTATATACAGTATATATACATTAGACCGAGCAGGGAAATACCACATGCATCCCCACATCTATATATATATTTATACAGTATATATACATCAGACCGAGCAGGGAAATACCACATGCATATATATATATTTATACAGTATATACAGTATATATACATTAGACCGAGCAGGGAAATACCACATGTATCCCCACATCTATATATATATTTATACAGTATATATACATCAGACCGAGCAGGGAAATACCGCATGCATATATATATATTTATACAGTATATACAGTATATATACATCAGACCGAGCAGGGAAATACCACATGCATATATATATATTTATACAGTATATACAGTATATATACATCAGACCGAGCAGGGAAATACCACATGCATATATATATATTTATACAGTATATACAGTATATATACATCAGACCGAGCAGAGAAATACCACATGCATATATATATATATATACAGTATATATACATCAGACCGAGCAGAGAAATACCACATGCATATATATATATATATATATATATATACAGTATATATACATCAGACCGAGCAGGGAAATACCACATGCATCCCCACATCTATATATATATTTATACAGTATATATACATCAGACCGAGCAGAGAAATACCACATGCATATATATATATTTATACAGTATATATACATCAGACCGAGCAGGGAAATACCACATGCATCCCCACATCTATATATATATTTATACAGTATATATACATCAGACCGAGCAGGGAAATACCACATGCATATATATATATTTATTAGGGGTGTGCACCGGCCACTTTTCGTGTTTTGTGTTTTGGTTTTGGATCTGGATCTTTCTTCGTGTTTTGGATCTGGATTGGTTTTGCCAAAACCACCCTTCCGTGTTTTGGGTTCTGGGTTTTGTGTTTTGGATCTGTATTTTTTTGAAAAAAAGCATAAAAACAGCTAAAATCACAGAATTTGTAGGTTTTTCTGCTCCTATGCTATTATTAACCTCAATAACCTTAATTTCCACTCATTTCCAGTCTATTCTGAACACCTCACACCTCACAATAGTGTTTTTATGTCCAAAAGGTTGCACCGAGGTAGCTGGATGACTATGCTAAGCGACACGAGTGGGCGGCACAAACACGTGACCCATCTAGGAGTGACACTGCAGTGGCAGGCAGGATGGCAGTTAGAAAAACTAGGCCCCAAACTGTACATAATGCAAAGAAAAAAAGAGGTGCAAGATGGAATTGTCCTTGGGCCCTCCCACCCACCCTTATGTTGTATAAACAGGACATGCACACTTTAACAAATCAATCATTTCAGCGCCAGGGTCTGCCACACAACTGTGGCTGAAATGATTGGTTCGTTTGGGCCCCCACAAAACAAGCTGGCAATTAATGTGTCCCTGCACAAACTGGCTCTACGGAGGCAAGATGTCATCCTCATCCTCCTCATCCACCGATTCCTCACCCTCTTCAGTGTGTACATCCTCATCCTCACAAAGTATTAACTCGTCCCCACTTGAATCCACCACCACAGGTCCCTCTGTACCTTCTGGAGGCTGGTCTCCCTGGAAGAGCTGATAATTCATTTTGATGAACATCATCTTCTCCACATTCTGTGGAAGCAACCTCCTACGCCTTTCGCTGACAAGGTTCCCGGCTGCACTAAACACTCTTTCGGAGTACACACTGGAGGGGGGGCAACTCAGGTAAAATAGAGCCAGTTTGTACAGGGGCCTCCAAATTGCCTCTTTTTCCTGCCAGTACAGGTATGGACTGTCTGACATGCCTACTTGGATGCTGTCACCGATGTAATCCTCCACCATTCTGTCAATGGTGACAGTATCATATGCAGTGACAGTAGACATGTCAGAAATTGTTGCCAGGTCCTTCAGTCCGGACCAGATGTCCAAACTTGGTCCTGCCTGCCCTGCATCACCGCCAGCGGGTTGCTTAGGATACCTAAGTTTTTTCCTGGCAGCCCCAGTTGCGGGAGAAAATGAAGAAGGAGCCGTTGACGTGTCACGTTCCGCTTCAGCTGACAGTGTGTTCACCAGCAGGTCTTTGCACCTCTGCAGGCTTGTGTCGGCCGGAAAGAGAGACACCACATAGGCTTTAAACCTAGGATCGAGCACGGTGGCCAAAATGTAGTGGTCTGATTTCAACAGATTGACCACCCTGGAATCCTGGCAAAGCGAATGAAGGGCTTCATCCACAAGTCCCACATGCCGAGCGGAATCGCTCCGTCTTAGCTCCTCCTTCACTTTCTCCAGCTGCTTCTGCAAAAGCCTGATGAGGGGAATGACCTGACTCAAGCTGGCAGTGTCTGAACTGACTTCACGTGTGGCAAGTTCGAAGGGCTGAAGAACCTTGCACAACACGGAAATCATTCTCCACTGCGCTTGAGTCAGGTGCATACCCCCTCCTTTGCCTATGTCATAGGTGGATGTATAGGCTTGTATGGCCTTTTGCTGCTCCTCCATCCTCTGAAGCATATAGAGGGTTGAGTTCCACCGCGTCACAACCTCTTGCTTCAGGTGATGGCGGGGCAGGTTCAAGAGTGTTTGCTGGCGCTCCAGTCTTCGGCACGCAGTCGCTGAATGGCGAAAGTGGCCAGAAATTTTTCGGGCCACCCAAAGCGTCTCCTGCACGCCCCTGTCGCTTTTCAGAAAATTCTGCACCACCAAGTTTATTGTGTGAGCAAAACATGGGACGTGCTGGAATTTGCCCAGATGTAATGCCCGCACAATATTGGTGGCGTTGTCAGATATCACAAATCCCCAGGAGAGTCTAAGTGGGGTAAGCCACTGGGCGATGATTTCCCTCAGTTTCTCTAAGAGGTTGTCGGCGGTGTGCCTCTTACTGAAACCGGTGATACACAGCGTAGCCTGCCTTGTAACGAGCTGGCGTTTCTGAGATGCTGCTACTGGTGACGCTGCTGCTGTTGCTGCGTAAGGTGATACATCTACCCAGTGGGCTGTCACAGTCATATAGTCCTTAGTCTGCCCTGTTCCACTTGTCCACATGTCCGTGGTTAAGTGGACATTGTGTACAACGGCATTTTTCAGGACACTGAGGACACTTTTTCTGACGTTTCTGTACAGTCTCGGTATCGCCTGCCTAGTGAAGTGGAATCTAGACGGGATTTGGAACCGGGGACACACTACCTCCATCAATTGTCTAAATCCCACTGCACTAATGGCGGATACCGGACGCACGTCTAACACCAACATAGCAGTCAAGGCCTCAGTTATACGTTTTGCTTCAGGATGACTGCTGTCGTACTTCATCCTCCTCGCTAAGGACTGTTGGAGGGTCAATTGTTTAGTAAAAGTAGTGGTGTTCCTACTTCCTCTCTGGGATGATGAACGACTCCCAGCAGCAGCAGCAACAGCAGCAGCGGCAGCAGTAGGCGTAGCAATGCAGGATCCTCCGGAGGAATCCCGGATAGGAGAGTCAGTCATGCCAGTGATATGGCCTGCAGGACTACTTCCGATCCTGACTAAGGAGGAAATTGACGAGGAGGGAGTTGACGGTGTGGTTTGCAGGCGCTTGGATACAACAGGACAACGGGATTTAGGTGTCCCTGGACTGCTTACGGTCTGAGCCAAAGTTTCTGAACTTGACAGTAACTTTTTATGAACGCGCTGCAGGTGCCGTATAAGGGAGGATGTTCCTAGGTGGTTGACGTCCCTACCCCTACTTATTTCACCTTTACATATGGTACATATGGCAAGACAGTTGTTGTCCGGATTTGGATAGAAATATTGCCAGACCAAAGAGGTGGAATGTTTGGTCTTCTGCCCAGGCATGACCGTGATGGGCTTTTTCATCCCACGGACAACAACTGTCTCCCCCGGAGCCTGATTTAAACAAACCACATCACCATCAGAATCCTCCTCGCCAACTTCCTCCTCAGCGCCAGCTACACCAGTATCCTCATCCTGTTGTACTTCAACAGTGACATCTTCAATTTGCATATCAGCAAGTGGACTGTGGGTGCTCCTTTCAGCACTTGCAGGGGGCGTGCAAATGGTGGAAAGAGCCACCTCTTCCCGTCCAGTGCTGGGAAGGTCAGGCATCGCAACCACCACCACACTTGGACTCTCTTTGGGGATTTGTGATATCTTCTTAGAAAGCACAGTTCTTCGCTGTGCTTTTGCCAGCTTAACTCTTTTGATTTTTTTAGTGGGAGGAGGGCTTCCATCGTCATGTGAAGCTGAACCACTAGTCATGAACATACTAGGGATCGACCTTAGCCGTTCCTTGCCACTCCGTGTCGTAAATGGCATATTGGCAAGTTTACGTTTCTCTTCAGCTGATTTAAATGTCTTTTTCAAGGTCATTTTCCTGAACTTTGCCATTTGGGATTGTATGTGCCCTCTACTATGACATTGGGCATCGGCCTTGGCAGACGACGTTGATGGCATGTTATCGTCTATGTCATGACTAGTGGCAGCAGCTTCAGCACTAGGAGGAAGTGGTTCTTGATCTTTCTCTATTTTATTTTTATCGGAGAAAGTTTGGTCCTCCATTTATGTTATATCGATTTGATATATACGTGCGGCTAAACACAGAAAATAAATTTTTTTTTGGTTCGGACTGGAGTGTACTTTGTGGGTTACAGCACCCTTTAACGGTCAAGCCAGCCGGCCCTTTACTTATGACACAGGCGCACTCTTGGCACTACTTTGTTGATGCACGTGCGGCTACTGCGCACACAATTCACAAACACAGAAAATAATTTTTTTTTGGTTTGGCTTTGGACTGGAGTGTACTTTCGGGGGTTACAGCACCCTTTAACGGTCAAGCCAGCCGGCCCTTTACTTATGACACAGGCGCACTCTTGGCACTACTTTGTTGATGCACGTGCGGCTACTGCGCACACAATTCACAAACACAGAAAATAATTTTTTTTTAGGTTTGGACTGGAGTGTACTTTCGGGGGTTACAGCACCCTTAACGGTCAAGCCAGCCGGCCCTTTACTTATGACACAGGCGCACGCTTGGCACTACTTTGTTGATGCACGTGCGGCTACTGCGCACACAATTCACAAACACAGAAAATAATTTTTTTTTTGGTTTGGACTGGAGTGTACTTTCGGGGGTTACAGCACCCTTAACGGTCAAGCCAGCCGGCCCTTTACTTATGACACAGGCGCACGCTTGGCACTACTTTGTTGATGCACGTGCGGCTACTGCGCACACAATTCACAAACACAGAAAATAATTTTTTTTTTGGTTTGGACTGGAGTGTACTTTGGGGGTTACAGCACCCTTTAACGGTCAAGCCAGCCGGCCCTTTACTTATGACACAGGCGCACGCTTGGCACTACTTTGTTGATGCACGTGCGACTACTGCGCACACAATTCACAAACACAGAAAATAATATTTTTTTTGGTTTGGACTGGAGTGTACTTTCGGGGGTTACAGCACCCTTAACGGTCAAGCCAGCCGGCCCTTTACTTATGACACAGGCGCACGCTTGGCACTACTTTGTTGATGCACGTGCGGCTACTGCGCACACAATTCACAAACACAGAAAATAATTTTTTTTTTGGTTTGGACTGGAGTGTACTTTGGGGGTTACAGCACCCTTTAACGGTCAAGCCAGCCGGCCCTTTACTTATGACACAGGCGCACGCTTGGCACTACTTTGTTGATGCACGTGCGACTACTGCGCACACAATTCACAAACACAGAAAATAATATTTTTTTTGGTTTGGACTGGAGTGTACTTTCGGGGGTTACAGCACCCTTAACGGTCAAGCCAGCCGGCCCTTTACTTATGACACAGGCGCACGCTTGGCACTACTTTGTTGATGCACGTGCGGCTACTGCGCACACAATTCACAAACACAGAAAATAATTTTTTTTTTGGTTTGGACTGGAGTGTACTTTCGGGGGTTACAGCACCCTTAACGGTCAAGCCAGCCGGCCCTTTACTTATGACACAGGCGCACGCTTGGCACTACTTTGTTGATGCACGTGCGGCTACTGCGCACACAATTCACAAACACAGAAAATAATTTTTTTTTGGTTTGGACTGGAGTGTACTTTCGGGGGTTACAGCACCCTTAACGGTCAAGCCAGCCGGCCCTTTACTTATGACACAGGCGCACGCTTGGCACTACTTTGTTGATGCACGTGCGGCTACTGCGCACACAATTCACAAACACAGAAAATATATTATTTTTTTAGCACTTGGGGGGAGCACCCCTGATGGACAGAGCACCCCCTGGACAACACTACAGCACTCCTTTAGGACTGGGACACTGCACAGGACTTTGGAGTGGACACAGCCCCTATGGAGAACTGACTGCACAACACAGTCCAGCCAGCCCCTATGGACTTTGAAGTAGTGGACACAGCCCCTATTAACAACAGCAGCACAGCACAACACAGCCAGCCCCTATGGACTTTGAAGTAGTGGACAACAGCAGCACTACACTACACTACACTACACAGCCCTAACTCCCACCCTCCCTCTTCACTGTCCACAGCCGAGTGAGAAAATGGCGCCGACGTGTGTACCTTATATAGGATCCAAAACCCGCGAGACTCGGAAGGCGGGAAGATGACGTTTTGCCTCGATTTCAGATCCGAGTCAGGCGGGAAAAGTCGAGCCTGACTCGGATCGGACTCGGATCGGGGGGGCTCGGGGGGGTTCGGATTTCAGAAATCCGAACCCGCTCACCCCTAATATTTATACAGTATATATACATCAGACCGAGCAGGGAAATACCACATGCATCCCCACATCTATATATATATTTATACAGTATATATACATCAGACCGAGCAGGGAAATACCACATGCATCCCCACATCTATATATATATTTATACAGTATATATACATCAGACCGAGCAGGGAAATACCACATGCATATATATATATTTATACAGTATATACAGTATATATACATCAGACCGAGCAGGGAAATACCACATGCATCCCCACATCTATATATATATTTATACAGTATATATACATCAGACCGAGCAGGGAAATACCACATGCATCCCCACATCTATATATATATTTATACAGTATATATACATCAGACCGAGCAGAGAAATACCACATGCATCCCCACATCTATATATATATTTATACAGTATATATACATCAGACCGAGCAGAGAAATACCACATGCATATATATATATTTATACAGTATATATACATCAGACCGAGCAGGGAAATACCACATGCATATATATATATTTATACAGTATATACAGTATATATACATCAGACCGAGCAGGGAAATACCACATGCATATATATATATATTTATACAGTATATACAGTATATATACATCAGACCGAGCAGGGAAATACCACATGCATATATATATATTTATACAGTATATATACATCAGACCGAGCAGGGAAATACCACATGCATATATATATATTTATACAGTATATACAGTATATATACATCAGACCGAGCAGGGAAATACCACATGCATATATATATATTTATACAGTATATATACATCAGACCGAGCAGGGAAATACCACATGCATATATATATATTTATACAGTATATATACATCAGACCGAGCAGGGAAATACCACATGCATATATATATATTTATACAGTATATACAGTATATATACATCAGACCGAGCAGGGAAATACCACATGCATCCCCACATCTATATATATATTTATACAGTATATATACATCAGACCGAGCAGGGAAATACCACATGCATCCACACATCTATATATATATTTATACAGTATATATACATCAGACCGAGCAGAGAAATACCACATGCATCCCCACATCTATATATATATTTATACAGTATATATACATCAGACCGAGCAGAGAAATACCACATGCATCCCCACATCTATATATATATTTATACAGTATATATACATCAGACCGAGCAGAGAAATACCACATGCATATATATATATATATATACAGTATATACAGTATATATACATCAGACCGAGCAGAGAAATACCACATGCATATATATATATGTATATACAGTATATATACATCAGACCGAGCAGAGAAATACCACATGCATATATATATATATATATATATATACAGTATATATACATCAGACCGAGCAGAGAAATACCACATGCATATATATATATTTATACAGTATATACAGTATATATACATCAGACCGAGCAGGGAAATACCACATGCATATATATATATATATATATATATACAGTATATATACATCATACCGAGCAGAGAAATACCACATGCATCCCCCACATCTATATATATATTTATACAGTATATATACATCAGACCCAGCAGGGAAATACCACATGCATATATATATATTTATACAGTATATACAGTATATATACATCAGACCGAGCAGGGAAATACCACATGCATCCCCACATCTATATATATATTTATACAGTATATATACATCAGACCGAGCAGGGAAATACCACATGCATATATATATATATTTATACAGTATATACAGTATATATACATCAGACCGAGCAGGGAAATTCCACATGCATCCCCACATCTATATATATATTTATACAGTATATATACATCAGACCGAGCAGAGAAATACCACATGCATATATATATATTTATACAGTATATATACATCAGACCGAGCAGAGAAATACCACATGCATATATATATATTTATACAGTATATATACATCAGACCGAGCAGGGAAATACCACATGCATATATATATATTTATACAGTATATACAGTATATATACATCAGACCGAGCAGGGAAATACCACATGCATATATATATATTTATACAGTATATACAGTATATATACATCAGACCGAGCAGGGAAATACCACATGCATATATATATATATTTATACAGTATATACAGTATATATACATCAGACCGAGCAGAGAAATACCACATGCATATATATATATATTTATACAGTATATACAGTATATATACATCAGACCGAGCAGGGAAATACCACATGCATATATATATATTTATACAGTATATACAGTATATATACCTCAGACCGAGCAGGGAAATACCACATGCATATATATATATTTATACAGTATATACAGTATATATACATCAGACCGAGCAGAGAAATACCACATGCATATATATATATTTTATACAGTATATATACATCAGACCGAGCAGGGAAATACCACATGCACATATATATATTTATACAGTATATATACATCAGACCGAGCAGGGAAATACCACATGCATCCCCACATCTATATATATATTTATACAGTATATATACATCAGACCGAGCAGGGAAATACCACATGCATCCCCACATCTATATATATATTTATACAGTATATATACATCAGACCGAGCAGAGAAATACCACATGCATATATATATATTTATACAGTATATATACATCAGACCGAGCAGGGAAATACCACATGCATCCCCACATCTATATATATATTTATACAGTATTTATACATCAGACCGAGCAGGGAAATACCACATGCATCCCCACATCTATATATATATTTATACAGTATATATACATCAGACCGAGCAGAGAAATACCACATGCATATATATATATTTATACAGTATATACAGTATATATACATTAGACCGAGCAGGGAAATACCACATGCATCCCCACATCTATATATATATTTATACAGTATATATACATCAGACCGAGCAGGGAAATACCACATGCATATATATATATTTATACAGTATATACAGTATATATACATTAGACCGAGCAGGGAAATACCACATGCATCCCCACATCTATATATATATTTATACAGTATATATACATCAGACCGAGCAGGGAAATACCGCATGCATATATATATATTTATACAGTATATACAGTATATATACATCAGACCGAGCAGGGAAATACCACATGCATATATATATATTTATACAGTATATACAGTATATATACATCAGACCGAGCAGGGAAATACCACATGCATATATATATATTTATACAGTATATACAGTATATATACATCAGACCGAGCAGAGAAATACCACATGCATATATATATATATATATATACAGTATATATACATCAGACCGAGCAGAGAAATACCACATGCATATATATATATATATATATATATATACAGTATATATACATCAGACCGAGCAGGGAAATACCACATGCATCCCCACATCTATATATATATTTATACAGTATATATACATCACCGAGCAGAGAAATACCACATGCATATATATATATTTATACAGTATATATACATCAGACCGAGCAGGGAAATACCACATGCATCCCCACATCTATATATATATTTATACAGTATATATACATCAGACCGAGCAGGGAAATACCACATGCATATATATATATTTATACAGTATATATACATCAGACCGAGCAGGGAAATACCACATGCATCCCCACATCTATATATATATTTATACAGTATATATACATCAGACCGAGCAGAGAAATACCACATGCATATATATATATTTATACAGTATATACAGTATATATACATCAGACCGAGCAGGGAAATACCACATGCATCCCCACATCTATATATATATTTATACAGTATATATACATCAGACCGAGCAGGGAAATACCACATGCATATATATATATTTATACAGTATATACAGTATATATACATCAGACCGAGCAGGGAAATACCACATGCATCCCCACATCTATATATATATTTATACAGTATATATACATCAGACCGAGCAGAGAAATACCACATGCATCCCCACATCTATATATATATTTATACAGTATATATACATCAGACCGAGCAGGGAAATACCACATGCATATATATATATTTATACAGTATATATACATCAGACCGAGCAGGGAAATACCACATGCATCCCCACATCTATATATATATTTATACAGTATATATACATCAGACCGAGCAGAGAAATACCACATGCATATATATATATTTATACAGTATATACAGTATATATACATCAGACCGAGCAGGGAAATACCACATGCATCCCCACATCTATATATATATTTATACAGTATATATACATCAGACCGAGCAGAGAAATACCACATGCATATATATATATTTATACAGTATATATACATCAGACCGAGCAGAGAAATACCACATGCATATATATATATTTATACAGTATATATACATCAGACCGAGCAGGGAAATACCGCATGCATATATATATATTTATACAGTATATACAGTATATATACATCAGACCGAGCAGGGAAATACCACATGCATATATATATATTTATACAGTATATACAGTATATATACATCAGACCGAGCAGGGAAATACCACATGCATATATATATATTTATACAGTATATACAGTATATATACATCAGACCGAGCAGAGAAATACCACATGCATATATATATATTTATACAGTATATACAGTATATATACATCAGACCGAGCAGGGAAATACCACATGCATATATATATATTTATACAGTATATACAGTATATATACATCAGACCGAGCAGGGAAATACCACATGCATCCCCACATCTATATATATATTTATACAGTATATATACATCAGACCGAGCAGGGAAATACCACATGCATATATATATATTTATACAGTATATACAGTATATATACATCAGACCAAGCAGGGAAATACCACATGCATCCCCACATCTATATATATATTTATACAGTATATATACATCAGACCGAGCAGAGAAATACCACATGCATATATATATATTTATACAGTATATACAGTATATATACATCAGACCGAGCAGGGAAATACCACATGCATATATATATATTTATACAGTATATACAGTATATATACATCAGACCGAGCAGGGAAATACCACATGCATATATATATATTTATACAGTATATACAGTATATATACATCAGACCGAGTAGGGAAATACCACATGCATATATATATATTTATACAGTATATACAGTATATATACATCAGACCGAGCAGAGAAATACCACATGCATCCCCACATCTATATATATATTTATACAGTATATATACATCAGACCGAGCAGAGAAATACCACATGCATATATATATATTTATACAGTATATACAGTATATATACATCAGACCGAGCAGGGAAATACCACATGCATATATATATATTTATACAGTATATACAGTATATATACATCAGACCGAGCAGGGAAATACCACATGCATATATATATATATTTATACAGTATATACAGTATATATACATCAGACCGAGCAGAGAAATACCACATGCATATATATATATTTATACAGTATATATACATCAGACCGAGCAGGGAAATACCACATGCATCCCCACATCTATATATATATTTATACAGTATATATACATCAGACCGAGCAGAGAAATACCACATGCATATATATATATTTATACAGTATATACAGTATATATACATCAGACCGAGCAGGGAAATACCACATGCATCCCCACATCTATATATATATTTATACAGTATATATACATCAGACCGAGCAGAGAAATACCACATGCATATATATATATTTATACAGTATATATACATCAGACCGAGCAGAGAAATACCACATGCATATATATATATTTATACAGTATATATACATCAGACCGAGCAGGGAAATACCGCATGCATATATATATATTTATACAGTATATACAGTATATATACATCAGACCGAGCAGGGAAATACCACATGCATATATATATATTTATACAGTATATACAGTATATATACATCAGACCGAGCAGGGAAATACCACATGCATATATATATATTTATACAGTATATACAGTATATATACATCAGACCGAGCAGAGAAATACCACATGCATATATATATATTTATACAGTATATACAGTATATATACATCAGACCGAGCAGGGAAATACCACATGCATATATATATATTTATACAGTATATACAGTATATATACATCAGACCGAGCAGGGAAATACCACATGCATCCCCACATCTATATATATATTTATACAGTATATATACATCAGACCGAGCAGAGAAATACCACATGCATATATATATATTTATACAGTATATATACATCAGACCGAGCAGGGAAATACCACATGCATCCCCACATCTATATATATATTTATACAGTATATATACATCAGACCGAGCAGAGAAATACCACATGCATATATATATATTTATACAGTATATACAGTATATATACATTAGACCGAGCAGGGAAATACCACATGCATCCCCACATCTATATATATATTTATACAGTATATATACATCAGACCGAGCAGGGAAATACCACATGCATATATATATATTTATACAGTATATACAGTATATATACATTAGACCGAGCAGGGAAATACCACATGCATCCCCACATCTATATATATATTTATACAGTATATATACATCAGACCGAGCAGGGAAATACCGCATGCATATATATATATTTATACAGTATATACAGTATATATACATCAGACCGAGCAGGGAAATACCACATGCATATATATATATTTATACAGTATATACAGTATATATACATCAGACCGAGCAGGGAAATACCACATGCATATATATATATTTATACAGTATATACAGTATATATACATCAGACCGAGCAGAGAAATACCACATGCATATATATATATATATATACAGTATATATACATCAGACCGAGCAGAGAAATACCACATGCATATATATATATATATATATATATATATATATATATACAGTATATATACATCAGACCGAGCAGGGAAATACCACATGCATCCCCACATCTATATATATATTTATACAGTATATATACATCAGACCGAGCAGAGAAATACCACATGCATATATATATATTTATACAGTATATATACATCAGACCGAGCAGGGAAATACCACATGCATCCCCACATCTATATATATATTTATACAGTATATATACATCAGACCGAGCAGAGAAATACCACATGCATATATATATATTTATACAGTATATATACATCAGACCGAGCAGGGAAATACCACATGCATCCCCACATCTATATATATATTTATACAGTATATATACATCAGACCGAGCAGAGAAATACCACATGCATATATATATATTTATACAGTATATACAGTATATATACATCAGACCGAGCAGGGAAATACCACATGCATCCCCACATCTATATATATATTTATACAGTATATATACATCAGACCGAGCAGGGAAATACCACATGCATATATATATATTTATACAGTATATACAGTATATATACATCAGACCGAGCAGGGAAATACCACATGCATCCCCACATCTATATATATATTTATACAGTATATATACATCAGACCGAGCAGGGAAATACCACATGCATATATATATATTTATACAGTATATACAGTATATATACATCAGACCGAGCAGGGAAATACCACATGCATCCCCACATCTATATATATATTTATACAGTATATATACATCAGACCGAGCAGAGAAATACCACATGCATCCCCACATCTATATATATATTTATACAGTATATATACATCAGACCGAGCAGGGAAATACCACATGCATATATATATATTTATACAGTATATATACATCAGACCGAGCAGGGAAATACCACATGCATCCCCACATCTATATATATATTTATACAGTATATATACATCAGACCGAGCAGAGAAATACCACATGCATATATATATATTTATACAGTATATATACATCAGACCGAGCAGAGAAATACCACATGCATATATATATATTTATACAGTATATATACATCAGACCGAGCAGGGAAATACCGCATGCATATATATATATTTATACAGTATATACAGTATATATACATCAGACCGAGCAGGGAAATACCACATGCATATATATATATTTATACAGTATATACAGTATATATACATCAGACCGAGCAGGGAAATACCACATGCATATATATATATTTATACAGTATATACAGTATATATACATCAGACCGAGCAGAGAAATACCACATGCATATATATATATTTATACAGTATATACAGTATATATACATCAGACCGAGCAGGGAAATACCACATGCATATATATATATTTATACAGTATATACAGTATATATACATCAGACCGAGCAGGGAAATACCACATGCATCCCCACATCTATATATATATTTATACAGTATATATACATCAGACCGAGCAGGGAAATACCACATGCATATATATATATTTATACAGTATATACAGTATATATACATCAGACCGAGCAGGGAAATACCACATGCATCCCCACATCTATATATATATTTATACAGTATATATACATCAGACCGAGCAGGGAAATACCACATGCATATATATATATTTATACAGTATATACAGTATATATACATCAGACCGAGCAGGGAAATACCACATGCATCCCCACATCTATATATATATTTATACAGTATATATACATCAGACCGAGCAGAGAAATACCACATGCATCCCCACATCTATATATATATTTATACAGTATATATACATCAGACCGAGCAGGGAAATACCACATGCATATATATATATTTATACAGTATATATACATCAGACCGAGCAGGGAAATACCACATGCATCCCCACATCTATATATATATTTATACAGTATATATACATCAGACCGAGCAGAGAAATACCACATGCATATATATATATTTATACAGTATATATACATCAGACCGAGCAGAGAAATACCACATGCATATATATATATTTATACAGTATATATACATCAGACCGAGCAGGGAAATACCGCATGCATATATATATATATTTATACAGTATATACAGTATATATACATCAGACCGAGCAGGGAAATACCACATGCATATATATATATTTATACAGTATATACAGTATATATACATCAGACCGAGCAGGGAAATACCACATGCATATATATATATTTATACAGTATATACAGTATATATACATCAGACCGAGCAGAGAAATACCACATGCATATATATATATTTATACAGTATATACAGTATATATACATCAGACCGAGCAGGGAAATACCACATGCATATATATATATTTATACAGTATATACAGTATATATACATCAGACCGAGCAGGGAAATACCACATGCATCCCCACATCTATATATATATTTATACAGTATATATACATCAGACCGAGCAGGGAAATACCACATGCATATATATATATTTATACAGTATATACAGTATATATACATCAGACCGAGCAGGGAAATACCACATGCATCCCCACATCTATATATATATTTATACAGTATATATACATCAGACCGAGCAGGGAAATACCACATGCATATATATATATTTATACAGTATATACAGTATATATACATCAGACCGAGCAGGGAAATACCACATGCATATATATATATTTATACAGTATATACAGTATATATACATCAGACCGAGCAGAGAAATACCACATGCATATATATATATTTATACAGTATATACAGTATATATACATCAGACCGAGCAGGGAAATACCACATGCATATATATATATTTATACAGTATATACAGTATATATACATCAGACAGAGCAGGGAAATACCACATGCATATATATATATTTATACAGTATATACAGTATATATACATCAGACCGAGCAGAGAAATACCACATGCATATATATATATTTATACAGTATATACAGTATATATACATCAGACCGAGCAGGGAAATACCACATGCATATATATATATTTATACAGTATATACAGTATATATACATCAGACCGAGCAGGGAAATACCACATGCATATATATATATTTATACAGTATATACAGTATATATACATCAGACCGAGCAGAGAAATACCACATGCATATATATATATTTATACAGTATATACAGTATATATACATCAGACCGAGCAGGGAAATACCACATGCATATATATATATTTATACAGTATATACAGTATATATACATCAGACAGAGCAGGGAAATACCACATGCATATATATATATTTATACAGTATATACAGTATATATACATCAGACCGAGCAGAGAAATACCACATGCATATATATATATTTATACAGTATATACAGTATATATACATCAGACCGAGCAGGGAAATACCACATGCATATATATATATTTATACAGTATATACAGTATATATACATCAGACCGAGCAGGGAAATACCACATGCATATATATATATTTATATAGTATATACAGTATATATACATCAGACAGAGCAGGGAAATACCACATGCTGCTCTGTGTGTGATTTCTCCCTCACCACCCTCCCACTACTCACAAAGGGCCTTATCAGTGAGTTTTATCATTAGCTGTGGATGATAACGGTGCTCCAGCCAATCAGCTCCTAACTGTCATCTGTTTGGAAAATGACATGTGGGAGCTGATTGGCTGAAGCATCATTTATCAAATGCAACAAGTTTTATCACGTGCTGTGAATTATAACACCCATTGATAAATAAGGCCCAAAGTATGAATTTGTGCTACACACAGCAGAGAATTAGCAGCAGCCAGCACGGTCTCTGAAGCGCTGAAAGTTCCTGACGTGTTTAAATAGATTATTCCGCACAGCAGCATCATGGGACACTTGTGCGTAGAAGGGCCGGATTAAGCACAGATCGCAACTGCAAGAGTGTTCGCAGAGTGGAGTTCATCGCAGAGTGAGTGACGGGCAGTCAGCGTTTGGGGGTAGTGACAGGGGGGTGGTCGGAGAAACAAAGGCGCGCCTGTCCGTTTGAACACCGTTGCACACCCACTGACAGCATCTCACATCCGCCGCTCATGTGCAAAACCAGAAACATGGAACGCTGATCAGGCAGCCATCAGCCTTCCAAGTAAGTCTAAAGGGGCCTATTCATTAGCAGATAAATTGAACAACTGAACGAAACTGAACGATTTATCTGCTATGGATCGGCCCTGAATGATGACAGATGCGCACTCCCGACGCTTATAAATTGAATCTTTCATCTCTCCAACATGTTGGTCAAGTATAGCATATCGCTGCCAGATATTAGAAATATCTGGCAGTTTATATTCGGTGAACGACGAAAGATATTTAACAGAAGCTACAGAGAAAACAATCCACTCCCTGCCATATCGTTCATCGTTTGCCAAAATCTGTCATGTACAGTACATGACAGATATCGTTCAGCGCAGCCACCGGAATTTTCAATAGATATCTTTTGTCTTTCATCTTTCAGAAAAACATCTGCTAACGGATAGGCCCCTTATGCTGTTACAGCCACAGCGGCTCACCAGACACGCAGAGGGCTCTCCTGCTGCCAGCAAGGACGCAGCTGTAAATTTAGGCACGCCCAGAAAACAGTGTTGAAGTGGTCAAACTACCCTCATTTACCTCCCCCAAACGCTGACTACCTGTCAATCACTTTGCAAATTAAACTTCTATGTGAGCACAATCGCAATTCAATCGCTGAATCACTTTCCAGAGCTGGTTACATATGCGGAATTCGGTCACACCTCTAGTGCCCGGAGTCTACTAAGGCTCCGGTGGCTGGCTAACGCGTCAGTCGGCTGTCAGCCACCGGGGAGAGAGGAGCACATGGGCCCCCTCCTCTCTTAAGACGCCCATGCCCAGATCACATAAAGTGACCTGCACAAGTTGGTCTAGTCCTCACACTGCCTCAGCCGCAGAGTTTTGCAAAATGAACATGTGAGCACTGTGGGGTATATTTACTAACGTGCAGGGTTTTTTGAAGGCAAGATGTTGCCCATAGCAACCAGACTCTAGCTATTATCTTCTAGAAGGTGCTAGATAAATGTTAAGTAGAATCTGATTGGTTGCTATGAGCTACACCTTCACTTCTAAAAACCCGTGGCGGCTCATGGGAGGGATCCGATCAGATCCTTCCCAAGGGAAAGCGTCCCAATAGGAAGCTCACAGGCTTATATTGGGTAACGCCACGGGACGATGCGGTAAAGCCCCCGAAAATGCAGTTTTAAAAAGTGCGAGTTTGTACTGAAACTCGCAAATTCAATAGCCTGCGAACTTTTCAGCTCGAGGCTACTGCATTTGCGAGTGCAGGCGAGTTTAGGACTATGTATACTGACACCTTTTAATGCGAGTAGCATTAAAAGGTGCGAGTTTTAGAGAAGCCATCACAGATCAGTAAGATCCGTGATGGCTTCTGTGTGTGTTAAAAAAAAAAAAACGTGCACCCCCTCCCCAAAAGCATAACCAGCCCCGGGCTTTATAAAGCCTGTTCTGGTTCTAAAAATACAGGGACCAAAATGCGTAGGGGGCCCCTGTATATTAAGAACCAGCACAGGGCTTTGTTGAGCTGGTCCTGGTTCTGGAAAATCAGGGGACAAAACAAGTAGGGGTCCCCTGAAAATTCCAGAACCAGCACCGAACTCTTTCTAGCGGGGGGATAATGCCACAGCCAGGGAAAACCTTTCACCGGTTTCCCCGGCCAAAGCATTATCCCTGACTGCTAGTCAGTCCAGGCCAGGGATGCCTGGGGAGTTGGGTACCCCCCCAATAAAGGGGTCCCCCTCTCCAGGGCACCCCATGCCTAGACTGATAGCCCGGGGCTATCCCCGGCACCCTAGGGCGGTGGGTGCCGGGTTGATAGTGTAAAGTGTAAAATAAAATTTTCCATATTGTCTTTATTTGTAGAAGCACAAGTACCAGCAAGCCTCCCCTGCATGCTGGTATTTGGAGAACCACAGATACCAGCATGCGGGGCATTACGGGCCCACTGGCACTTGTAGTTCCACAACTAAAGAAATACGTAAATAAACAAACATACACCGTGAAAGTATAATTTTAATAAAACATACATGCACACTCACACTCACACATACTCACCTAGTAACCGAAGTAATCCATAGGGGTGTACCTGAAAAAAAAAATCCATACTCACCTCTCCTATGCGTAGATCACGTCCACTTGTCCGAGTAGGCAATCCAGGGGTTAAAATAAAAAAACGAACCATACGGACTGAGCAAAGGTATGTGTGTACACATACCTTTGCTCCGCGTAAATGACCGGGGCACACGTGTGCCCCGTCAGTGAAGGGGCCGCCAGCCAATCAGGGAGCATCTCCGTCGGAGCAGCTCCCTGATTAGCTGAATGCGGCCAGCCTGTGTGTTCCATAGATGTCTATGGTGAGAAATCCCCATAGACGTCTATTGTGGGAACTGCTACATTGTAGCCGCAAGATTAATTGAGGTTAATCTTGTGGTTACATCACTGATACAATCATTACATTATCCCCCCGCTAGAAAGAGTTTGGTGCTGGTTCTGGAATTTTCAGGGGACCCCTACTCGTTTTGTCCCCTGATTTTCCAGAACCAGGACCAGCTCAACAAAGCCCTGTGCTGGTTCTTAATATACAGGGGCCCCCTACGCATTTTGGTCCCTGTATTTTTAGAACCAGAACAGGCTTTATAAATCCCGGGGCTGGTTATGCTTTTGGGGAGGGGGTGCACGTTTTTTTTTTTATTTAAAAACATTTAACATAAGTACACACAGAAACATGCATGTATCTCATGGATATGTGCATGTTTCTGTGTTAATCTGACCTGCTCAGGATGTACTCGCCAGCCTGAAGCAGGTCTATTATTTGGGGACTTTTGGTAATCTTTTTTTTGCGAGTCTGAAACAGACTCTATTACATTGGGCGAGTTGATAGTTTTCAATGTGAAAACATCTGGATGTGAGTTTGAGAATGGGGAGTTTTAGTAACTCTGAAAAATGCGAGTTCTATTGAACTGACCCCTATTACATTGGAGAGTTGTGAAAAATTGCGAGTTTAGCACCAAACTCGCAATTTACCAAAACAGACCCCTATTACATTTGGCCCATATACTGTGATTGGCCAGATTCTCCGAGGGGACATAAATTATTCTGCACCCTTTGAACAATTTTGGATGGAATAGTCTATCGCTCATACTGTACAACAACGAATACTGGGGTAGTGTTCACTCTAGCTCCGGCGGCAGGCAGGGCGTCGGAGCTAGAGAGGGCACTTCTGCGCGCGCACCCGAAAAGGGGACGTGGTCATTGAAAAGGGGGCGTGTCTATAAGACGCATCACCTTTTCGTCACTCTTGGGGGCGTGCCCAGCATTTACAGACACGCCGGGCAGCTCCCAAGCGCTGCTGACAATAGATGCCGGACGCATGCGCCCAGCGTCTATTCACCGGCGGTGACCGGGTCACCACACATTTCCCCACCCGCGGAACACTTCAACCCACAGGTGAAGTCTTAGTGGTGTGCTGCGCGGTGAGCACAGCGCCCCGCTAAAATGGCCTAGCGGGAACGCTACTGTCGCTGAACAGAGGTGAACGCATAAATAGCAGTGGCTGTTGCCGCTGTCACGTCTGCGACCTTATGCTAAGCCCTTCCCTGGGGTACAGTACATACAGTATGTGCATCTGCTAGTGCAAAGACAGAGCAGAGGGAGTGACGAAATTGCAAAGCTGCATGGAGGTAGGTGCGCAATTCGCTCCTCGTAAATACACAAAGGCAGCAAGTGGTGTCTGACAGCCGCTGCTGCATTTACGTTCCCAGCACTGCGACCAATGGCCGCAATGGTGGACGACAATGGGCGGCCGGATAGCAGAGTAAGCCTCAGTTTACGCAGGCTGGCCGGCTTGCAAGGCCAGGAAACTGCATCCGTGGACGCAGGTCCTGGCCTTGCCATTCCTGGGAAACAGGGCCGTGCTATGCTGAATTAGCCCCTGTGAGCCCACTTGCAGCGTCTTACAACTCTGCGTTTCCGTCCTTAGATGCCACCGTTGGTTGCACCACTGACGCTTGTACCAGAAAACATCGCCCAACTGCATGTAACATTGCGTCCATCTCTGAATCCGGCCCACTGACATCTGTAACCATCAACGACACTACATTGTTTTTCTTGATAACTGATGTTTTATTTTTCCTTGAAAAAAAAGAAACCAGTATAATGGGGAAAGGAAATGTTAAATTAGGAACTTGTATAAAGCATTTCTAGTTCAGGGTCCATAGGGGGTCCATAGGGTTGACCTTGGAGTATAGCTGGATCTGGATCCACGGGCACCACGCAGTTAAAGCTTTGCTGCTCCCAGGATGCACTTGGGTCCGTCCTCCTCTATACCCAGCACCTCAGTTTTAGTTGGTGCCCGGCCGGAGTCGGGTCACCCTGGGCAGTGGGGCTGCATAAGCAGCCCCTAAGCTTTATTTTTTTACTTTTTAAAGAAGATTTTATTTATTTATTTTTTTACTATCTTCAGAGCGGCAGCATCAGACTGTCCATCTGGACGTCCACACTGCCGCTCCAACAGCCCCGCTGGCGCTGCGACGCCAGTACTGATCAGGGGATCGCAGTGGGACCCCGGAGTCAGTACTAGCTTGGCTACGGGACCTCCCACTGATTGCTGCTGGATTCTGTCTGGGGACAGACCGGCGGCGCTAGTAGCGGCGGCGGGCTCCCCCTTCGTGGCATACCCCGCGTGACCGCTGGACCACCAGGGAGTAAAGGCTGGAAGGGAACCAGTGTCCCTGGGGTTAATCGCTAGCCAGGGGAGGCAGCCTTCCCTGGTTTAGCGGCTCCTCCCCTCAGCCCAGCGCACCTTCTCTCATGCGTGCTGGCGTCACTGGGCTGTTCCTGCTTCGACCACTCCTCCTCAGAGCTCTCCGGCGGCCATCTTCTCAGTGGCAGTGCAGATCTCCCAGGCGGTGCATGGACCGGTCCCCCTGCGTACCTCTCCCCTGTAGACGGATTGTGTTCGCAGCGCTATAGCCCTCCCAGACACTGAATCTGGGAGGTTGATTGTAGCGGAAGGTGCAGTGAGTATATCTTCCTGCATGGTATGTGACTATTGCTAGTGCTGCTGTCTGTGCTTATTTCTACTTACTGTCAGCTTTTTACCTCTCCCTTTCCTTCTCCTACGGCCCGCAGGTGCGTGGGGGAGGGGTGTTCTTTCTGTGTAACCTCACTTATATAGATCTACGTATTTGTGAGGTCCGTCACATACAGTGGTGTGCTCCTCAGTACCATATTGTGGGCTGTTTGTGTTGCATACGTGGGAGTGCGTGGGTGTTTTACGCCTTACCTCTTTTCGGTGATACACTTTTCTTGCTAAAGTTTTTGTGTCATGTCTGATGAGGAGAATGAGCGCTCCGTAGCTCCTGTGTTGTTTTCCTGCCGGCGCTGTTCGGCAGGGGTTGATGGGGTGGATTTGTCTCAGGACGGTCTGTGCGGGCGGTGCCAGCTGGTACCTGGTCCCTCTAAACCCCCGGTGGCGCAGGATCCTCCTTGGGCGATGTTTACACAAGTGCTGGCGTCGATCACGGACTGGCTTACGTGCAGTCTCCCACGGTGACGCAGCAGTCAGTGGTACCCTTTCAGGGGTATCCCCAGACGGTACCCCCTCCCTGGGTGGATGTCCTCTCCAGCTCTGTTCAGAGCTTGGCGGCTTCGTCATCGGCTTTTCAGTCAATGTTGCACAGTGATTTGCCCCCAAAGGCGTCCAAGCGACCCATTCCGGCTTCACTGGTGGCGCAGTTCACGGAGACGGACGTGTCTTCGGATGACGGAGAGATCCATGAGGACTCTGACTCGGATGCTGGGGCCCAGGAGGTGGAGGCTAAGTCCTCCATTAATGTGCCGGCGTTGGTTAGGGCGGTGCGGGCCATCCTTCATATAGAGGAGGATGCGCCGGCTCCCAGGTCAAAGTACCCTAATTTTAAAAAGGCCAAAGTAGCTTCGACTGTTTTCCCCTGTCCGACCAGTTGATGGATCATATGGCGGGGGCCTGGCAGTTGCCCAGAAAGAGATTCCAACCGCAGAAACGGTTGGCTTCCAACTATCCTTTTCCTGAGGCTCATTGCAGGAAATGGGAAACTCCGCCTGCGGTGGATTCCCATGTCACCCGCTTAATTAAAAGCGCTAGGTTGCCTTTGCCGTTGATCTCCTCCCTGAAAGATCCCACAGACAGGAAGGTGGAGACTTGTTTAAAGTCTATCTACTCTCTCTCTGGGGCTGTGGCACGTCCGTCCATGGCCATCTCTTGGGTTGCTAAGGCCATCGAGAGCTGAGCCAATGCTTTAGAGGATACCTTTCCGGAGGATGCTCCGGATATCCAGAGAGCGTTGATAGGACAAATGAGGGATGCGGCTTCCTACATTGGGGAAGCATCGTTGGATGCAAGCTTGCTGACCTCTAGGGTGTCGGCGGCAGCTGTGTCTGCGCATCGGTCCTTGTGGCTGCGGTCTTGGAGAGCTGACGCAGACTCCAAAAAGGGCCTGGAGGCCTTACCTTTTAATGGAGAGTTGCTTTTTGGTCCAGACTTGGACAAAATAGTGGATACTCTGGCTAAGTCTAAATCAGCCTTCCTCCCTTCGGCTTCTGCACCTACCAAAGTCCGGAGCTCTGCCTTTCGGTCCTTTTGGGTTCAGGGCAAGGCAAAAGGTCAGTCCTTCCCGAGGCAGTCGGCAACCAAGGCCGCTTCTAAGCCCAAGAAGCAGGCCTGGAGTGCCAGACGCCCTTCTTCCAAGCAGGAGGATAAACCTTCTGCCTGATGGGACGGGCCTCCCTCTGGGGGACCCCTGAGTGGGAGGCCGACTTCTTCAATTTGCCCAGTGCTGGCACAATACCACCACGGATGCCTGGGTTCGAGAAGTGGTCTCCCAGGGGTACGCCCTGTCTTTTTGCCCCACCAGTTTTTCTGCACGAGTCCTTCTCAGGACAAGACCAAGGCTTTACAGGTTCAGGAGGCTATAGAGTCCTTGCTGAAAGCAGGGGTCATTGTTCCCGTTCCTCAATCACAACGAGGGACGGGGTACTATTCTACTCTGTTTCTGGTGCAGAAACCCAATGGTTCTCATCGCCCTATCCTCAATTTTAAGTCTCTGAACAAATTCCCAAATTCAGGATGGAAACGTTACGTTCCTTCATTCTGGCGATGGAACCTGGGGATTACATGGTGTCCCTGGATATCCAGGACGCCTACCTCCATGTTACGATAGCACCTTCGCACCAGCGGTATCTGAGGTTCGCTATCCTTCAGCATCATTATCAGTTCCGGTCGCTACCCTTTGGCCTCTCCACGGCACCGAGGGTATTCACAAAGGTTATGGCAGTCATGGCCGCACATCTTCGGAACCAGAATGTGCGGCTGCTGCCGTATCTGGACGACCTCCTGTTGCTGGGCAGCTCCCCGGAGGTACCGCTTCAACATCTCCACCTGACGATCGCTTGCCTGCAAGCGCACGGGTGGTTAATAAATTGGAGAAAGTCCTCCCTGATTCCATCACAACGTATGGATCATTTGGGAGCCCTGCTGGATTCTCGTCAGCAAAGGATCTTCCTGATTCCGGAGAAGGTTTCCTCCCTACAGCTGCGGATACGCAGTTGCCTTAGCAGTTGCCGCCAGTCAGTCCCTTCGGCTATGAGAGTTCTGGGGTCCATGGTGTCAACATTCGACATGGTGGAATTTGCCCAGTTCCATTCCCGGCCCCTGCAGGGGCTGATTCTATCGGAATGGAACGGGTTACCTCACCCGATCCGCTCTCAGATGCTGATGTTGTCCCCGGAGGTTCAGCAGTCTTTGGCTTGGTGGCTTCAGACAGCTCATCTGGTCGAGGGGCGCCCCTTTTGGATCCCGGACTGGGTCCTGCTCACGACGGATGCCAGTCTCCGGGGTTGGGGGGCAGTGACCGGCTCATTGTCGCTTCAGTGTCGTTGGTCTGCGGAAGAAGCTCTTCTCCCCATCAACATCCTGGAACTGCGGGCAGTATACAGTGCCCTGCAGTCGTCCGGCCCCGCTCTTCACGGAAGGGCGGTTCAGGTGCAGTCCGACAACGCCACCACGGTGGGATATATCAACCACCAAGGAGGAACTCGCAGTCGGGCAGCGATGTCGGAGGTGTCTCGCATCCTTGCTTGGATGGAGTGCCACATTCCAGCGATCTCGGCGGTCTTCATCCCCGGAGTCCTCAGCCGTCACGACGTGCATCCCGGGGAATGGTCGCTTCACCCAGAGGTGTTTCAGCTACTGGGTCGGCTGTCTTTGACGGCGTGGCTCTTGAGACAGCCGTCTTGAGGTCTCGGGGTTTCTCCAGTTCGGTTATTGGTACCATGCTCAGGGCACGCAAGCCTGCTTCCGCACGGATTTACCACAGGGTGTGGCGCACTTTCAGTGGTGTGAGTCCAGAAGCTATGATCCTCAGGTGTTCCGAGTTTCTAGAATCTTGGAATTTCTTCAATCAGGTTTGGACCTCGGCTTATGCCTTGCCTCTCTGAAGGTTCATGTGTCCGCTTTGTCCATGTGGTTCCAACGACGGATTGCTACACTGCCAGATGTTCACACCTTTTTCCAAGGTGTTCTCAGGATCCAGCCTCCCTTCGTGCCTCCTGTGGCTCCTTGGGACTTGGCGGTGGTGCTACGGGTCCTGCAGGGTCCTCCTTTTGAGCCTCTTGAGTCAGTGGAACTCAAGTGGCTGACGTTTAAGACCGTTTTTCTCCTGGCAATTGCTTCTGCCAGGAGGGTGTCAGAATTGGGGGCGCTTTCCTGTCGCCCTCCTTTTCTGATTTTTCACCAGGACAGAGCGGTGCTCCGCACTCATCCTGAGTTTTTACCTAAAGTGGTCTCGAAGTTCCACATCAATCAGGAACTTGTTGTGCCAGCTTTTCAGTCACCTGATCTTTCAGCTGGTGAGGCTTCCTTAGATGTAGGGGTTCTAGTCCACATAGAATCTATGTGGACCGGACTGCTTTGGTTAGAAAGTCTGATTCATTGTTTGTCCTCTTTGGTTTTCACAAGAGTGGTTGGCCTGCCAACAAACAAACGTTAGCCCGTTGGCTTTGTTCCGTTATTTGTGAGGCTTATGCACAGGAGGGTTTACCTGTGCCGGCCTCTGTTAAGGCTCATTCCACTCGTTCTGTGGGTCCCTCTTGGGCTGCTAGGCATGGCGCCTCTGCTGTTCAGCTGTGTAAGGCGGCCACTTGGTCTTCAATTCAGACGTTTTTGAGGTTTTATGCGTTTGACACCTTCGCCTCTCAGGATGCATCCTTTGGGCGCCGGGTTCTCCTTTCAGCACAGGAGCGTCCCCGCCCTTAGTTGAACTGCTTTGGGATATCCCCAAGGTCAACCTTGTGGACCCCCTATGGACCCTGAAGTATAAAACAAGAGATATGGTAAGAACTTACCTTTTTTATCTCTGTTTCTACGAAGTCCATAGAGTCCACAGGGCGCCCGCCCTGACGCACCTGGCTTCATTTGGGCTGTGTGGCTGGTCACCGGTTTTCCGTCTCCCATTTCTGTGAGTATGGTTTCTTGTGTGTTCCAGTCTTCCTTCTCTCTGTTTAGTCTCTTCCTCTGGCCTTGGCTGCTTACCAACTGAGGTGCTGTGGCTCGGGGGCGGGGTATAGAGGAGGATGGACCCAAGTGCATCCTGGGAGCAGCAAAGCTTTAACTGCGTGGTGCCTGTGGATCCAGATCCAGCTATACCCCAAGGTCAACCCTGTGGACCCTATGGACTTCGTAGAAACAGAGATAACAAAGGTAAGTTCTCACCATATCTCTTGTTATACAAGCTTAGGACGTAGCAACGTAAATAAAACTGAAGTTATTTTTTAAAAGCAATAGTACAGGGACTCAGAGGACCTCATTCAGAGTCTGTCGTAAGCAGCTGCTTGGTCGTACGCCTAACGACCGCAAAACTGAAAAAGGAAGCAATCGCACGGCCAGTTGGTTGCAACCAAAGTGACGCCCATACGGTAACAATGCATCTCCTCTAGCTAACGAGTGATAGCAGCTAGCGATCGAGTCAGTCGTTGTCAGTCGCTGTATGTTAATTTTCATCTGATGGTTGCGGCCGCTTGTGTTGTGTTGATGCCCACAAAAATAAAAATAAAAAACGCATAGAATAAGCCGTCACCATGAAATTTATTTATTCTTATTATTCTCTAATGCAAACGCAGTTGAATCAATTACAAGCCAATTAGCAGTGTTATTAGCTACAACAAACGATTATTAGCTGCTTGCATTGTGTGGCTCAACATAGAAACATCACTCCTAACATCAGTAACATTCGATAGTATCGATTGTACTCTGGGGCTTGAGAGAGCGCGTACCCAACCTCAAGCTGTACGATCAGCCAGGCCTCGTACCTGCTCGCAGAGTGACGTTTTACTACTTCCGGCCTTCTATATCGGTCGTAGCAGGTAATTTATGTACGCCCCTAAAACGCCCTCAAAACACTGAGGCACGCCTGCGTTTTCAGACCACCACCCCCGTCAACACCCACAAACGGCCTTTCATGTCAATCAACTTCCGGAAGCCACTTCCTGCTCGTAAGCCGTACGATCCACAGCATTTTGAATCGCAAGGTCTCGTGCGCACAACTAACCGTGCGCATGCGTGGTTTGGAAACATCGGATGCGTACGACCAAGCGGCTGCTTACGACCGACGCTGAATGAGGTCCATAGTGTATATTCCTGATGAGTTCTGGATTTCTCAGAGTGGGAAAACGCCCCCAGCCCCCACACACTCTCCAACATCCTCCCATTGCCGAACAGACCCCACAGGAGGGGAAGCATGTTGAAATCTCCTGCTTTTTGGGCTTAGGAGCTGACCTTTTAGTGACGGCAGAGATAAAGAGGAGTAGATCAGCACTTATGTTCTACCTGGCCGGGAACATTATCACAGAGAGCAATTCACTAAAATATTGGTCATTGTTGCTGAAGCATAAAAAGCACATTTTACTTCTCTGTGGTTTCCTCCAACACATTCAATAGGTTCCTCCTGTGTTTCCAGAATAGAGGAGAAGTCAGGCGGAGGCAGGTGCTCGCTGATTCGCTAACGCTTCATTACACAACCCGCGTCCTACCGGGCCGACGCAAGGCAATTCCCAGAGAACAGAGCTGGTAACACGGACTCAGGGAGCGGGCAGCCTCGTGCTAAGCCCATCCTAATTAAAATCACCATGTCCCTGTCTGGTTCTAAAGCTTGATTAAGTAAAAAGTTATTTTTTTTTTTAAATGAGTTATTTTGTGTTTTTACGACAAATGACCCAAATCAGCAGTATAACGCTAATGGTTACGCTAGGATATAACGCTAAAGCTTACGCTAGGATATAACGCTAAAGGTTACGCTAGGGTATAACGCTAAAGGTTACGCTAGAATATAACGCTAAAGGTTACGCTAGGATATAACGCTAAAGCTTACACTAGGATATAACGCTGAAGGTTACGCTAGAATATAACGCTAAAGGTTACGCTAGGATATAACGCTAAAGGTTACGCTAGGATATAACGCTAAAGCTTACGCTAGGATATAACGCTAAAGCTTACGCTAGGATATAACGCTAAAGGTTACGCTAGGGTATAACGCTAAAGGTTACGCTAGAATATAACGCTAAAGGCTTACGCTAGGATATAACGCTAAAGCTTACCCTAGGATATAACGCTAAAGCTTACACTAGGATATAACGCTAAAGCTTACACTAGGATAAAACGCTGAAGGTTACGCTATGATATAACGGTAAAGGTTACGCCAGGATATAACGCTAAAGCTTACGCTAGGATATAACGCTGAAGGATACACTAAGATATAACGCTAAAGGTTACGCTAGGATATAACGCTAAAGGTTACGCTATAATATAACGCTAGGATATAACGCTGGAGGTTATGCTAGGCTATAACTCTAAAGGTTATGCTATAATATAGCGCTAGGATATATCGCTGGAGGTTACGCTAGGATATAACGCTAAAGGTTACGCTAGAACAGGGCTCGACAAATCCCGGTCGCCATGGCGACTAAGATTTTTATCCTGGCGACCGAGTTCTCCAAGCCCCTCCCCCCTCCCTGCCGCCGCAGGGAAGCTCCATTTGCCCCGTACGGCTCCCCCCACAGGTACTATGGGAGAGACGTCATGACATCTCTCCCGTAGTTCCGAAGAGCAGCGGATGCAGGATCGTGGCATAAGGTAGGTATTCTGTGGTTTTATTGTGTGTGTGTGCACGGCACACTTAGAGGGGGCTTAGTACTGGGGGCACTATTACAGGGGGCTTACTACTGGGGGCACTGTTACAGGGGGCTTACTACTGGGGGCACTGTTACAGGGGGCTTACTACAGGGGGCACTATTACAGGGGGCTTACTACTGGGGGCACCATTACAGGGGCTTACTACTGGGGGCAACATTACAGGGGGCTTACTACAGGGGGCACCATTACAGGGGGCTTACTACTACAGTAGGTTGAGGGCCACTGAAAGGGCATGTGTGGTGGTCTATACAAGCTTTCATATATTTTGGTAATGGACGATGGTCTGGCTCCTAAACTTTTAAGATAGATACTAGATTTTACAAAAATTTGTCGAGCACTAGGATATAACGCTGAAGGTTACGCTAGGATATAGCGCTGAAGGTTGCGCTAGGATATAACGCTGAAGGTTGCGCTACGATATAACAGAAATTATACTGATATAAAAGAAGTTATACTGATAACAGAAAACAATCGCTTTCAGTCACCTTTACAGAAAATTATTTTACTGATAACAGAAAACAGTAGATTACACTCTGCTATACAGAATGTTATAGTTCAGATAACAGAAATCAATCACTTAGTCACCTTTACAGAATATTATTGTACTGATAACAGAAAACAGTAGCTTACACTCCACTGTACAGAATATTATAGTACTGATAACAGAAAACAGTAGATTACACTCCACTGTACACAATATTATAGTACTGATAACAGAAAACAGTAGATTACACTCTGCTATACAGAATGTTATAGTTCAGATAACAGAAATCAATCACTTAGTCACCTTTACAGAATATTATTGTACTGATAACAGAAAACAGTAGCTTACACTCCACTGTACAGAATATTATAGTACTGATAACAGAAAACAGTAGCTTACACTCCACTGTACAGAATATTATAGTACTGATAACAGAAAACAGTAGCTTACACTCCACTGTACAGAATATTATAGTACTGATAACAGAAAACAGTAGATTACACTCCACTGTACACAATATTATAGTACTGATAACAGAAAACAGTAGCTTACACTCCACTGTACAGAATATTATAGTACTGATAACAGAAAACAGTAGATTACACTCTGCTATACAGAATGTTATAGTTCAGATAACAGAAATCAATCACTTAGTCACCTTTACAGAATATTATTGTACTGATAACAGAAAACAGTAGATTACACTCTGCTATACAGAATGTTATAGTTCAGATAACAGAAATCAATCACTTAGTCACCTTTACAGAATATTATTGTACTGATAACAGAAAACAGTAGCTTACACTCCACTGTACAGAATATTATAGTACTGATAACAGAAAACAGTAGATTACACTCCACTGTACACAATATTATAGTACTGATAACAGAAAACAGTAGATTACACTCTGCTATACAGAATGTTATAGTTCAGATAACAGAAATCAATCACTTAGTCACCTTTACAGAATATTATTGTACTGATAACAGAAAACAGTAGCTTACACTCCACTGTACAGAATATTATAGTACTGATAACAGAAAACAGTAGCTTACACTCCACTGTACAGAATATTATAGTACTGATAACAGAAAACAGTAGCTTACACTCCACTGTACAGAATATTATAGTACTGATAACAGAAAACAGTAGATTACACTCCACTGTACACAATATTATAGTACTGATAACAGAAAACAGTAGCTTACACTCCACTGTACAGAATATTATAGTACTGATAACAGAAAACAGTAGATTACACTCCACTGTACACAATATTATAGTACTGATAACAGAAAACAGTAGATTACACTCTGCTATACAGAATGTTATAGTTCAGATAACAGAAATCAATCACTTAGTCACCTTTACAGAATATTATTGTACTGATAACAGAAAACAGTAGCTTACACTCCACTGTACAGAATATTATAGTACTGATAACAGAAAACAGTAGCTTACACTCCACTGTACAGAATATTATAGTACTGATAACAGAAAACAGTAGCTTACACTCCACTGTACAGAATATTATAGTACTGATAACAGAAAACAGTAGATTACACTCCACTGTACACAATATTATAGTACTGATAACAGAAAACCGTAGATTACACTCCACTGTACACAATATTATTGTACTGATAACAGAAAACCGTAGATTACACTCCACTGTACAGAATATTATAGTACTGATAACAGAAAACAGTAGATTACACTCCACTGTACAGAATATTATAGTACTGATAACAGAAAACAGTAGATTACACTCCACTGTACAGAATATTATAGTACTGATAACAGGAAACAGTAGATTACACTCCACTGTACAGAATATTATAGTACTGATAACAGAAAACATTACATTACACACCACTGTATAGAATATTATAGTACTGATAACAGAAAACAGTAGATTACACTCCACTGTACAGAATATTATAGTACTGATAACAGAAAACAGTAGCTTACACTCCACTGTACAGAATATTATAGTACTGATAACAGAAAACCGTAGATTACACTCCACTGTACAGAATATTATAGTACTGATAACAGGAAACAGTAGATTACACTCCGCTGTACAGAATTTTATAGTACTGATAACAGAAAACAGTAGATTACACTCCGCTAGGGGAAAATAAATACTATTTGAGACTGCTCCCTGCTCCCACTGCAGCCCAGCACACAGCAGCATGTGCTGGGCTGCTGCCAGATAAGTGGGATTGGGGGCAGCGTTGGAGCCGGGCACCCGCCGGGCCTTTCCAACAAGCCCAGGCCTGGGTAATTAGTACCTGCTCCCCCCCTCTCTCTGCATATAGCCGGTGCAGTTTCTCTGTCTGAGTATGGCCTCCTGTGTCAGCGGTACAGCGTCTCTGTACGCAACCGTTTTCAGCGACATAGCCACAGACACAACATCTCCGCGTGCCTGTTTAGCCCCACCTCCTGTTACCGCCCAGTCACCGACCATGAACACCCCTCACATTTTTTTTATACCATGCGTCCAAATATACACTACAACTCTGTATGGACAAAATCGGGACGCATGCGCATAAGAAAAACATCGCTCCACTGCGTCCAGGATCGCCGCTACATCCAACGCAGAATCAGGCCCACGGTGGTACAAAGTATACTAGTGTTATTGGGGCATATACAGCGCTACCAGTCACATTGCTAAGGGTAGGGAACAACTCACTGGCTGGGCATCGCAACTGCCCAATGAGCAGCTCAGCAGGGAGCAGAGGGGCATGGAGGGGGTCATGGCTGGGGTGGCAGAGGGGCATGGAGGAGGTCATGGCTGGGGTGGCAGAGGGGCATGGAGGAGGTCATGGCTGGGGTGGCAGAGGGGCATGGAGGTCATGGCTGGGGTGGCAGAGGGGCATGGAGGAGGTCATGGCTGGGGTGGCAGAGGGGCATGGAGAAGGTCATAGCTGGGGTGGCAGAGGGGCATGGAGGAGGTCATGGCTGGGGTGGCAGAGGGGCATGGAGGAGGTCGTGGCAGAGGGGCATGGAGGAGGTCATGGCTGGGGTGGCAGAGGGGCATGGAGGAGGTCATGGCTGGGGTGGCAGAGGGGCATGGAGGAGGTCATAGCTGGGGTGGCACAAAGGATTGCGTATTGATGACCAATGGGTCACTCGTAATGCAGCTGAAGTGTACTCCAAATTATCCTCCATTGTTGGGTCCAGTGGTAGGCCGTAAGTGGGGTGCCCGTCCCTCCTGCCCCTTCCCCCATCAGCTCTGTGACTGGTGTCTTGCTGTTGTCAACAATTGTCACCAATCAAATGTTGTCTAAAGTTAAGTAACAGACGTGACCTTTTGTTGATATACAATTAGTGGAGGGGAGAGGAGGGGGTGTAGGTAAACGTACGTTGTGACTACATGACTGTACATATTATTATCTGTTAGATTTGCTTGAATCACATAATGCTGCGCTGTCATTATCACGTGTCCCTGTAGTTTGCTATGTCGGAACTGCAGCCAGAGGAGAGCATTGTATGTGGATGAGAGGGACTGATAATAATAATACAGTGGAAGCTCTCTGCAGTGACTGCTTTATGTAACACATAACATACGTTGGCCATTATGCGGGGGGGAAGCTGGAGTGATAAATAATAATGAGAGTTACGCTTGGGCCAGAAACACCCACTGGGGAATGCGATGGTAGGGGGCGTGACCAGCCATCAGATGGGGTGTGGCCATACCTGCCTACTCCCCCAGAACGGCCGGGAGGCTCCCAAAAATCGGTTGGCGCTCCAGGCCACCTGGAAAAATAGGCAAGTCTCCCAGCCCCAATCCCCCTCCCCCCAAACATACCCGCACATAATTGCATCATCATGGCCCCGCCTTCTGCTTCACAATGTCAGGGCCACGATGACGTAAATGTACAGTCACGCCCCCGATTCCGCTACAAATGCTGTGTCAAGACACCACCCTGCACCCCTTACACTGCCCGGGCCCGGGTAATTAGTACTTGACCCCCCCCCCTCACTGCACCCTTGTGTACCCGCTCCCCTCTCTGCACCTCTGCAAGACCATAGTCAGGTGCATCTGCAGTGGTCCTTCCCATGAACATTCAGTGGGACAGTCCCGTTTTTCTGGGACTGTCTTGCTGTCCCACCCGCGGGCCGCAGTGTCCCGCGGTGGGGGGGAAGTTGGTGGAGCATGCACTGCGGCTCTGCAGAGCAGAGCAGCGGGTATGCAGAGCGAGAATAGATGCTGTGCGCAGTACGGGGGCAGCATCTTGGAGATGCTGGGTACACCCCTTAGTGATGTATGGGGGCGTGCCATCAGGCCACACCCACTTGACTATCAGGCCACACCCTCGGTGCGCGAAAGTCCCAAATCATCTGGGACAAATGTTGGGAGGTATGAATGAACATTAGGGAATAATGGTGGGTGACAGAAATAATAAGGCATACACCCCTGAAGTGGGCTGAAGGTGAGGGGGTGAGCAGGTGCACAGGAGAATCCGCGCTCGTTAGAGAAACATGCCGCCTCTATAAGGGAAAAGTCAGCATGGGGGCAGTGATGTATTCTGAATGTGGTGCTCTGACTGTGCCTAGGGATGGACATCGGAAGCCGGTGGTTAGCAACCATCGATGTTCCCGATTCGATGGAAGTATTTTTTCCATCGGATTTCGGTTATTCAATGGCTGCCGGCCATAGCATGCAGTTTTCTGATGCCCATCCGATGACTTGCTTCTTTTTCAGCCGCTCAGTGTAAATACGCATGTGCTGTGGCTGCTTCCGCGCATGTGCACAACATAACCATCAATGGTTATACCACGGAATGGTTGCGATGTTTAGTAGCCATCACATCACGTGATTTGATGTCAGAAGCCCGGCAACCTTTCGATGCCAGGCTTCCGATGTCCATCCCTACGCTTTATTAATGACTGTGAGAGGCAATAAAGGAAAAATAATCCGACGTGCCCCATTGGCACATGTGCTCCACCCACTGTGCCCACCACACGCAGACCCACACACATGGGACAGGGTGCAGGGATCTGTCAGTATAGTAATGTACCTGCCGGTGCCCTGACACAGGTGCTGGGAATGCTGCTAGATAATGAGGGAATACAGAGAACTCCTGGTATTGTTCCTTCTGCTCAGGGGAAGTTGGAAAATAAAGTTTTGTCAGAACATCATTCAGGGAAATGATCTCTACCTTACAGTGTGTCTGTATTACAGGCAAAGGTATACCAGTGGCAGCCATATTTCTGGAGACCAAAATGCCCTGAGGACTATGCAAATGGCTCATCAACTATGGCTTCTGCAATGCAGATTCTTATCTAGCACAGGCTATGAAATGAGAGTTAGAAGCTGGTTGGTTGCTAAGGGCATATTCTGATCTCTCTCTCTTTTTGCACTGCTGATTATAATCTACTGATATCCATTATCAGTAATATCCTTCCCTGCAATCTGGGTGTAAGATACTATTTTCTGCTATCAGTCATTTCATTTTCCGTAGGGATGGCCATCGATAGTTAAGATGGTTAACTACCAATAACACATACTTGCCTGCCCTCCCGATATCGGCATCGTGTAGCGGGGCCAAAATTGTGCGATCTTGTGGCCCCGCCCACAAATACTCATAGTCTGGCCGACCCCGCCTCCTTGTGCTAGCCATGCCCCCTTGTCATGCCGATCTGGCTGCTCCCTCCCGGAAGGGGCAGCCAGAAAGTCAGCAAGCCTGCCAGTGACCGACGGTTTTGCCATCGATGGCAGAGATCCAGTAGATCCCGGTCATTAATGGCAGACTAGACCCACACTAGAATGTTTTTTTTTCTTCTACCAAATGTCACAGTGCTTTGCCACACCCCCAGTGGTCCATTAAGCCCCGTCCCCCATGCTGATTGGCCCGCAGTTAGCTAAGCCCCTCAGCAGCGGTGACCGTCGAGGGGTGCAAACCATTGATTGTTCACCATAGATGGTTCTGTATAGCGGAGTGTAATATACTCTATTCTGTTATCAGTAAAATATTTTCCTGTAAAGGTGACTGTAAGAGATTTTCTTTTATCAGGACTATACTATTGTGTAAAGGTGACTAAGTGATTGTTTTCTGTTATCAGTACTATAATATTGTGTAAAGGTGACTGTAAGAGATTTTCTGTTATCAGGACTATTAATATTCTGTACAGCGCAGTGTAATTACTGTTTTCTGTTATCAGATTCAGCACTATAATATTCAGCAAAGGTGACTGATTGTTTTCTGTTAGCAGTGCAATAGTATTCTGTAAAGGTGACTAAGTGATTGTTTTCTGTTATCAGTACTATAATATTCTGTGCAGTGGAGTGTAATCCAGGGTTGCCTACCCTCCCGATTCGGGCGGGAGCCTCCCGATAAACGGGTGCAGCTCCCGACCCTCCGGAAAGTCTCCCGCATGCCGCCGATCCCCTGTCTCCCCCCCGCCAGTACCTGATAAACCCCCTTCAGCGGGGGGCCGCTGACGCGATTCGCGTCATTTTGGCCCCGCCCCCTGCTTCACAATGCCTGTATTTCGGCATTGTGTAGCGGGTTCGGGGCCAAAATGACGCGATCGCGTGGCCCCGCCCCCTGTCACACCCGGAAACTGCCTTCAGCCCGCCCGGCAACGCCCCCTGTTCTGCCGATCTGGCTGCTCCCTCCCGGAAGGAGCAGCCAGATAGTCGGCAAGTATGGTGTAATCTACTGTTTGCTGTTATCAGTAAATCATTTTCTTTAAAGGTGACTGTAAGCAATTGTTTTCTGTTATCAGAACTATAATATTCTGTACTGCAGAGTGTACTCTACTGTTTTCTGTTATCAGTACTATAATATTCTGTAAAGGTGACTGTATGCGATTGTTTTCTGTTATCAGTACTGTAATATTCTGTCCAGCTGAGTGTACTCTACTGTTTTCTGTGATTAATTATTTGATTTTCTGTACAGCTCAGTGAAAGCTACTGTTTTCTGTTACCAATACATTAACATACTGTTTACTGTACAGCTCAGTGTAAGCAGGGCCGGATTAACGGGGGGGCGACAGGGGCGATCGTCCCTGGGCCCCCACACGTTAAGGGCCCCCACACCCATCGGGGGTTAAAGTGGACCGGAGGAGACAGAACTAGTTCCGCCTCTTCCAGCCAACCGAACTACGGCGCCGCTCCACCAGCGGGAGCCCGGCTCCCTCCACGCAGCGGCAGCCAGAGTCGGAGGCTTCAGCTCACGTGAGCCCCAGCTTCCGGCTCACACAGTGCACCATGGGAGAGACGTCATGACGTCTCTCCCATAGTGCAGAGGAGCGGCCGAGCGGACTGCAGCGGACGCAGGGCTTAGCTTAAGGTAAGTATGAGCTTTATTTTTTTATTTTTTTTAGTGCAAGCGGCCTACTGGGGGCATTACTGGCGGGGGGCATTACTACAGGGGACATTACTCGGGGAGGAGCATTACAACTGGGGCAGTACTCGGGGAGGGGGGAGGCATTACTACCGGGGGCATTACTGGGGTGGGGCATTACTGGGGGGGAATTACTAATGGGGGCATTACTCGGGGGGAGGCATTATTACTGGGGAGGGGGCATTACTTGGAGGGGGAAGCATTACTACTGGGGCATTAATCGGGGCATTACTATTGGGGGCTCTACTAGAGAGGGAGCATTAGTATTGGGGGCACTAATAGAGGGGCATTACTACTGAGGGAATTTCTACAGAGGGCTCTACTACAGGGGGAATGACTACTGGGGCATTACTACATGGGTATTACTACTGGGGGATTTATAAAGGTGGCATTACTACTAGGGCATTACTATTTGGGGCACAACTACAGGGGTATTATTACTGGGGGCATTTATACAGAGGGCATTACTACAGGGGGCACTACTAATGGGAGTATTGCATAGGGGGCACTACTACTGGGTGCACTGCATACAGGGCACTACCACTGTGGGCACTGACACTACTGGGGGCTCTGCATAAGGTCCCAATTGCGCATACCCCCAGTTTGTCACATTTAATAGGGGCCCTGAGTGTAAGCTACTATTTTCTGTTATCAGTACTATAATATTCTGTTCAGTTGAATGTAAGCTACTGTACTGAATTATGTTATCAGTTCTATAATTTTCTGTAAAGGTGAGTGTAAGGTACTGGTTTCTGTTATGACCACTATAGTTTTCTGTGCAACTGAGTGTAAGTGACTGTTTTCTGTTATCAGTAATATAATATTCTGTACAGCTGAGTGTAAGCTACTGTTTTCTGTTATCAGTAATATATGCTGTTCAGTTGGTGTAAGCTACTGTTTTCTGTTATCTGTAATTTGATTTTCTCTACAGCTCAGTGGGCCTGATTCAGAGCCGCTCGTAAGCAGCCGCTCGTTCGCTCCGAGCGATGTTCGCACAACTGCGCATGCGTATGGGTTGTAATACGCATGCGCGAACCAGTCATTCCGGTCGGAAATTGTGTGCTCGCAAAATAGCGAGTGCCTGCTAATTTGAGTGACAGAATGAGGCGTTTGTGGGTGGTAACAGGGGAAGGTGCTTGAAAACGGGGAGTGGAGATCCGAACGCAGGCTTGCCAAACGGTCAAAACAGGCGTTTTAAGGGTGTGCATAAATTAACAAAGCAGCGTCATCGACCACGTCACTTGGTTGGCTTTTAGCCTGAACTGCTCGCATGATTGCGGTAGGAAAATCCAACCACAAGCACTGCGAGCAGTTCATACGCCTTTCGATGTACTCGATTAATCTAATAAATAGCGGAGATGACGTAGGATGCGAGCGGCCAGGGGGCGTTTTTTAAAAAATAGCGAGCACATGTTTCGTTTGCTCGTTCAGACATAGAGGCGTCAACAGACCGCAAAGAGCGAGCGCTCTATTTAAATATCCGGCCCCTTTTTCTGAACGAGCGAGCGCAAAGCGTTCTGCTCTGAATCAGGCCCCGTGTCAGCTACTGTTTTCAGTTTGCAGCAATACAATATTCAGTACAGCTTAGTGTAGGGCTGGGTACACACTTAGCGACCCCTCAATGCGACGCCCAATGGTGCTGATGAACGATATATCGGGCGGTCAGTACACACTGCGCGATCCAGTAAGCGACCGGACGATTTATCATTCACTGGCACCATTGATCTTGTCGGTGCCTACAGCTGGGTCGCTCCACGATGAACGACCCACGGGAGCGCGCATAGTGGGTACACACTAGACGATGTGCCCGATATGTTGGCCCGATGGGACGATATATATCGTCTAGTTTGTACAAGGCTTTAGCTACTGTTTTCTGTTATCAGAAATATTTTTGTGCATCTGGGTGTAAACTTCTATTTTTCCATTTTCAGTCATTTTAACTTTCTGCACAACTGAGTGTTAGCTACTAATTTACCATTTACAATTTACAGCAAAATGTTGCGTAGAGAGTGACTGCAGCATCCATACTGCGCGTAGGGGGGCACCCTCTGCCTCAAACACCGCCTCGTCTTACGGATCACAGAATATACCAACCCACAGCTGTGTGCAAGTCCAAAAGGTAGAAAAACTTCTTCATTATAGCAGATATTTACAAGCTTGTTGGACTTTTATTGAGAATAAAGATCTATGGGGGTCATTCAGACACACTCGCAAGCGGCAGTACGCTCGCAAGTGGGTCGATGTTCCCCACTGTGCATGCGCACGACGGAGGGAGCTCCGTCGTGCGCATGCGCGAGACCCGGACTGCGACAGCCAAGCTGTCGCTCCAGGTCTCGCACCAAAGGGGGCGTGCTGTCGATGGTGCCTGACAGCACACCCCCTTTGGTGGGCGTGCCGGGGGCGTGCCTGCCAGACGGAGGCGTTCCCATGGGAACGCCTACCGTCTGAAGCCGGCCCCACTGACATCACCAGTGATGTCAGTGGAAGTGATTTTGGCTCTGTTAGAGCCAAAATCACTCCAGGGCTTGTGGCTGGGAGACCCTACCGCAGGGTCTCCGTCGCAAGTCCGATGGTCGCGATGGTCAAGACCATCGCGACCATCTTTTTGGACGCTCGTATATGCTGTGGGTGGTCACCCACAGCTATACGAGCGTCCAGGAGGACGCTCCATTTTAATGGAGGAGGGCCCTGATTCAGAGCGAGCACTCTGGTCAGAGTGTCCAGCTCTGAATCAGGGCCTATATGTATATATATATATATATAAAGTCAGAAACCCACTGCACTCGCCATTCCCAGGACTGGGGTGCAAGTGGCCTGTGACCACATTGCCTAAATAAATGAAAACAGAAAACCCAGCACTCACCATGTTTAAACACTCTCAATGATGTCTAAATAAATAAATAATGGGGATTTGGTTCATGGATTGATCAATGCATTTAAGCATGCAGCCCACATCACGGGACCCCACTTTTCTGCAGGTCCTATACTATCCGTCACACTAATGGAAACCTGGTAGCTGTTATCACATAGTTTAGACTGAAAAAATGTTACCTGGTTTAAAGCTCACCTGCCAGCTATTGGCTTTTAAAGGTAAGGCAGTCACCTGACATAGCTTCTATCATACTACCAAAAGGACAGCTGACACAGGTATATAAACGAGTTTGCACATGGGGTGCATGGGAAAGCTATGATCACAAAAGGTTAATTAAAAATTAACCGCATAAACAAAGTCAGAAACCCACTGCACTCGCCACTCCCAGATTTGGGGTGCAGACCTGCACTCGCCATTCCCAGGACTGGGGTGCAAGTGGCCTGTGACCACATTGCCTAAATAAATAAAAACAGAAAACCCAGCACTGGGTGATCATAGCTTTCCCATGCACCCCATGTGCAAACTCGTTTATATTAACCTGTGTCAGCTGTCCTTTTGGTAGTATGATAGAAGCTATGGCCCTCATTCAGAGCCGTACGCTCTGAGCAGAGCGCACGCTCTGAATGAGGGCTGGGCTCCATTTTCATGGAGCGTCCTCCTGGACGCTCGTATAGCTGTGGGTCACCACCCACAGGCTATACGAGCGTGCTTTTTGATGGCCGCGATGGTCGAGACCATCGCGACCATCGAAATTGCGAGCCGGAGCCTGCGGTTGAGGTTTTCAACCGCAAGCTCCGGAGTGATTTTGGCTCTATCAGAGCCAAAATCACTCCCACTGACATCACTAGTGATGTCAGTGGGCCGGCTTCTGACGGGAGGCGTTCCCGTGGGAACGCCCCCGTCAGGGAGGCACGCCCCCGGCACGCCCACCAAAGGGGGCGTGCTGTCAATCAACATTGACAGCACGCCCCCTTTGATCGGACACAACGAGCGAAGGACTTTCCTTCGCTCGTCGCGTCTGGCGCATGCGCATGCTCAGTGCATAACATCGACCCACTTGCGAGCGGACAGCCGCTCGCGAGTGGGTCTGAATCAGGCCCTATGTTAGGTGACTGTCTTACCTTTAAAAGCCAATAGCTGGCAGGTGAGCTTTAAACCAGGTAACATTTTTTCAGTCTAGACTATGTGATAACAGCTACCAGGTTTCCATTAGTGTGACGGATAGTGTAGGACCTGCAGAAAAGTGGGGTCCCGTGATGTGGGCTGCGGGCTTAAAATGCATTGATCAATCCATGAACCAAATCCCCATTATTTATTTATTTAGACATCATTGAGAGTGTTTAAACATGGTGAGTGCTGGGTTTTCTGTTTTTATTTTTTTTATATATATATATATATATATACATATATATATATATATATATAATGGATTTCGACGCCGGGATTCCGTCAGATGGCTTCCCTGGTGTCGGTATTATAATTACATCCTATATATATGTATATATATATACTGTAATATTAATTCATCTGCTAGTTGGACCTACATTTCTTTTTTTTACGTATATATAGCATGTTGCACGCTGCAGCGTTAGCTTAACCAGCTCACATTAAGATATAAGGAACTCATATAAACGAATAAACCATAAGGAGGACAGGTCATTGGCCCTCATTCAGAGCCACTCGCTAGCGGCAGTACGCTCGTTCCGAGCGATGTTCGCACATCTGCGCATGCGTACGGTTTTTAGTACGCATGCGCGAACCAGTCAGTGCGGCCGAAAATCGTTGGTACGCAATATAGCGAGGGCCTGCTATTTTGAGTGACAGAATGAGGCGTATGTGGGTGGTAACAGGGGAAGGTGCTTGAAAACGGGGAGTGGAGATCCGAACGCAGGCGTGCTTAAAGGTCAAAACGGGCGTTTTAAGGGAGTGCATAATTAATACAGCAGCGTCATTGACCACGTCACTTGTTTTTTTTTAACTCAGAACTGCTCGCAAAATAGCGGTTGAAAACACCAACCACAAGAATAGCGAGCAGTTCATACGCTGTACGATGTACTCGATTAATCTAATAAATAGCGGACATGACGTATGGTGCGTGCGGCCAGGGGGCGTTTTTATCAAAAAAACGAGCGTATGTTTTGCTCGCTCGTTCAGACTTAGAGGTGGGAACAGACTGCAATTTGCGAACGGATCATTTGAATAGCCACCCCTTGTTTTTGAACGAACGACCACAAATAGCGAACGGCTCTGAATCAGGCCCATTGACACCAATATTCAGTTCAACTCTTTACTATAGCTCATCGAGTGTCAAAATGAACTGAGGCGTAAAATAGGACTGATTCTCCTGAGCAGGATCCTCCTGACCTCCCCGGGTCCAGCAATGGCGTCTTTAGCTGTCAAAGGTAACACGCTGTTTTCTCCTGAATGGCGGAGGAAACACGATTCTCTCCCATTTCCTCAACTCAAGATGAAACGGCAGCAAAGTTGCACAGTGGAACATTACAGGTTGTGGCCTCCTGAAGTGAGAGGACCGGCAATGTGAAAATTAGGGTATTATTCCTGGACGGTGCAGTAAATTGCGCTGCTCGCCAGAAATACGGCGACTATACGGCAGCAGTCTTCCCACTTACTCTTTTGTTTTGCCTCAAAATCTTTTTTTGGGGAAAATAAAAATGAATTATTGATGTAGCATCAAACATCCTCAAAAGACAAGTTCAGAAAAAGAAGTGAATAAATCTCCTAGAAATTCTGTTCTCAGCGCAGTTTGCGATGTACAGGAAAAATAGTCCTACTGTATTTTCCTAAAGCGATTCCAAATTCCATATATTAGTGTATAAAGTTATTATTATACAGTAGGTTTAAAAAGCTGTTTACAATGTGCTGTATTTGTGACTGTGACTCTTTTGTATAATTCGTTGTTCAAAAATAACATCCAAAAAAGCCAATTTTCTAAATGTTTGGTGCAGTCAGTGCTGTTTTTTTGTATTTTTTCATTCTCCATAAGATAAGTTTTATTTTAAAGGCCCTTTTGACTGCCTTCTTTTCTAAATACTATCTAAAAGCTTCCTGCTCACTGTGGCTTGCGGGAACAACACCCTACCACAAGGGTCTCGTCGCAAGCCCGATGGTCACGACCATCACCTGACCGCACAGGACAAAGATTATATCAAATAAACTGTATACCCCAACATCTATTTCATAAATCGTAAATATACGTGTACTAGACTAGGGGTGCACAGAGAAAGAGATAAATAAAATATAACTTTTATTACATATATTATTAAAATGCCGTTAACGGCATCACGTCTCCTGCTGAATTACGTATCCGAGCTGCGTTGTCCAACGCAGCATCGGATAATCTGCGGAACATTGGGCGGGTAAGGTGACTGTCAATCACTGACGTGTGGGATCGCAAACCCGTTCTGCACATGCGCAGACCGGGTCAGACACCTGCGCAGATTCCCTATCATCGCGCACTGCTGAATGAGGGCCCGTGTTTTTGTACGATGCGTTCGCCATTGTAAGTGACACACGCTGACAGTGCCACATTGTAGGAGACCCTGACTGAACAGGGTATCATTTTCTCTACAGTTAACGTATAGAAACTGTAATTATTTTGGAGCTACTGTTATGTAACTGCTTTCAGAGATATTGGCGACACGGTTACATAACACCTCCTGTATTGTCTGCCGACTATTAGCTATAAAACCATCAGAGGATTCTGACACCAGACCAGAATATCCTTCATTAATTATTATGTATAGCAGGCACTCTCTATTCTCTCCCTGATCTGCTTTCATCCTCTTCGCTTCCTTTATGTGGCTGCACAATTATCATCGCTAATAGTCTCCTACCTGCTGATAGGGAAGGAAATGCTTTTATTCTTTAAGATGAAAGATTACGCCCCCCATAAGAAAACACACTTTTGTTGCTGTTTTAACAGTTGATTTCGGAATGATCAGATCGTTGTCTTTTTCTTACTAAATCGAGAGAAGGGGACATTAAACAAGACACATAAAAGGCCCTAAAATGTTATTCCAGGGCGCTTCATTTAGGTCATAGCGCAATCTGGGGTCCCCTATAGAAGCAATGGCAGTGTGGGGTTCTAGGATCCATCTTGTGCAGTATTAGTCTGTTGTAATTAATTATACACCGAATCCCCAACCTATTCATTTCACATCTTCTTCTAATCTATTGCTGGTGATATAATTCTGCATACAATCCCAGGTGTAATCCTGCATGCCCAGGGCGCCGTACAGCTCAGAACAATATATAGCTGCAGCCTGCATACAGGTTGCCCAGGAGTCAACCCTCCCACATCTCCTACTCTTCTCCAGCGAAGTGGGCGGAGTCGTGATGGCTTGCAGCGAATCGTTGCATTTGTCCGGCAAGCCTGCTCACGGATGCGCTGAAGACCTCGACACCCAGCCGGTGAATCGCTAAGAGTCGGTATAGCGCGGCTGCCCCTGCAAACTTTTATTGGTAATAACTGCAAGGGATTCCACACAAACGTGGGTACAACACGCAAACACGGGTAAAACATACAAAGTAGTGCCCATTTCAGAAGCAAACTCCAAACTTTTGCGCTGTGAGGCCGCAGTATCCACTTTTTTTTTTGCTTTCTTCAGAATCAGCCCCTTAGACCCTTAGAAATAGGCTTCTGGTGTAGAAATACAGATTTGGGGCACTTTACGGGCAGTGCCACCGTAACTCGCCATCCACACAGCAAATCAAACAGAATAATGTCTCAGGTTTAGTTCCACCTTACGGCACAGATACTGAAATTATTTTTAAAAGGGTTTCGTTATGCTGTTGCCAGAAATAGTTTCAGTTATTGCAGAAATTGCAGCCTGGATCTTAGAACCATTCTTCTCACCTCCTGCCCCACCGGGGACGTTCCGATCACATCGCAATACTGCCGCCTCACATCCCCCCTCACACAAAGGTCACAATTATTAGCCAGATAACCAATCTCAAGTCGTCAGGTAACTCATATGAATTCCCCCCCCCCCATACTAAATTGGAAACTCTGTAATCATACGTAAAATGAGATTGCGGTTGAGCCGTCCAACCTTTCCGTCTTGATTAGAAATAAATTAATTCAATGTGACAGTAACAATTATTGAACATAACGTTTCCACTGTTGTGATTTGGATGAAATGCAATTTTCTGATCTTCGTAAAACGCCCTGGAAGGGACGCAGGGAATCAGATGTTATTAAAGCAAAGTTTTACGTTTATTTATTTATATTTTCTGTCTGCATTTGATACAATATAGACAGGGCCTTAATTGGCGAATATCCTGTCTTAAGGTGCCCACACACATAGCGACATTTTACACGATTTGGCCGATTTCGACGAATCGGGTAAAAAAAGTACAAATCGTGAGTTTATACTCACGAGCACGATGCCGATGCGCGTCCCCGCTAGTCGTATATCGCATCTTCTGATCTGCCGTGCTGTAGGGCAGATTAGCCAACCATGAACACGATGGACGCCGATCGTGAGGGTTTTTTTTCCTCACGATGAATCGTACGAGTCATCACACAATGCAGAATTTGACTGACAGAAGCCTGGACACGCCCCATCGCCATCTTGTGCAGCATCGTGTATGGAGCAAGTCAGTCGCACTTTGGGAGCCTGCACACTGGATATTTGTTTTGTTGGATATTTGGTGAGTATTTGTACAGTTTAAATACAACCACACTGACCACCAATATGTGCTCCCCACTACCCACCAATGTATGCCCCCAGGCAATAAATGCATGACCCAGCCACCGCCCGCCGTATTGAGGCGGGCGGTGGCTGGGTCATGCATTAAGCTCCCACTGCCCACCAATGTGTGCCCCCAGGTAATAAATGCATGACCCAGCCACCGCCCGCCATATTTTAAAAGAGCCTGTTTTATTTTTTTTTTCAACTCACGATTTGTTATGGCCAATCTCACGATGCGTACGATCCGATAGATCGTGAGATCGTAAGACAGATTGGGTGTCTTTTTTCCAAAATCGTGATCACGACGGCAAGGGAGCTCCCGTGAAAGTTCATGAGGAAATTGGCCATAAAATCGTATCGTGAGCACATCGGTATATGTGTGGGCACCTTTAGACATTGTGGGTAAATATGGCCTAAATTTGTATTTTCATGCCTAATATACTTCTATCCCTCCATCCGCCCTAACCCCCCATTTATTGTCCTGGTGAAAATAAATATTTAGTAAAGAGAAAAGGTGCGTACACATACAATGACTTTTTGAACGATTTAACTATAACGACGTCGTTATCGTTCAATCATTCAAAAAATTGTTCAGTGATAAACGAACGATTATCGTTCACGTGCGTTCACGTTTGTCGATTGTAGTTTGTAGTTCAGTCAGACTGGCCAACTGAGCGATTTTCAATAGAAGTTGCAACATTTTTCCTTCAACACACAGAAAATCATTTGTTATGTAAAGTTTTCCAACTACTTTGTAAAACGATTTTCGTTCACCTTTTCGAGGGAAAAACTGAACGAAAATCGTTCAATGAAAATCGTTCATTACTTACATTGTTGTGTGTGCATGCACCTTAAAAGATCACGTAATTGGTAAAATGAACATACTGTACGAGTGTAGATTACCTATATGTTTGCTAGTGCCTATAACCAGGATAACCAAAGTAACCACTCTTTGGTGCCTATTTATCAAAATAAACCTTGTTGGGGCCATTGAGCGATATACAGCTCCACGCCGTGCTCATTACATCATTTGTTTTTATAAATACATTTGTAAACAAATAGACAAAACATTTTTTTTTTCTTATTTTAGCTTAAAGGATTTTTGCCATTTTCGGTCACAACTCTTCCCATCCAGAGATGATAGAGCCTAACCCAATAACCATTAATCTGCAAGTCATCAATTTCCCACCAGATCTTACAGGACCAGCAGCATATTTTGTGATGCCCAGCCTCCCTAGGCCTGTTTGCTCCTGCAGCGGCAGCCCGCTGTTGCTGGTGCCTGTTCAGAGCTGAGAGCTCCAATCGTGACCGCCTAACCACTGGCAGAGCCCCGCCATCCAGGTGCCCTGCCCCCACAAACGCCCCTGGCTGTTCTGCCACTGCCTGCCCGTTCACTATTTGCTGCTGCCGGGCCTGATCAGAGCTCGGCTGACAGCCCCGATAGAGCCCTAGACAATTGGTTAGTTTGCCTATGCCTGTATGTTAATACCTGTATGTTAATGAACGGACTTCGGGATTCTGTATTACAATTTTCACTATATTGAATACTAAGGGACCTATGCATCAAATGCCCCACACATGCTCAGTAGCATTGCTGGAAAATGGAATATGGCGGTAGGAATTTCATGGACGAGCTGTCCCTTCTAGGATTGGGTATGGGATGCCAGCACTTGGGCTCTCGGTGGTCAGAATCCCGACGGTGTTACAATACCAACACCTGCTGGTAAGTCTCCTAACCCTACCCCTAAACCTAACCTTCCCTGCTCACAGCCTAAACCTAACCCGCCCTCTCTAGTGCCTAACCCTCCCCCCTTAATACCTAACCCTCCCTTTAGTGCCTAACCCCCCCTTAGTGCCTAATCCTCTCTCTCTAGTGCATAACCTTATCCCTCCCCCTAGTGCATAACCCTAACCCTCCCCCTAGTGCATAACCCTAACCCTCCCCCTAGTGCATAACCCTAACCCTCCCCCTAGTGCATAACCCTAACCCTCCCCTAGTGCATAACCGTTACCCTCCCTTAGTGCATAACCCTTACCCTCCCCTTAGTGCATAACCCTTACCCTCCCCCTAGTGCATAACCCTAACCCTCCCCCTAGTGCATAACCCTAACCCTCCCTCTAGTGCATAACCCTTACCCTCCCCTTAGTGCATAACCCTAACCCTCCCCCAGTGCATAACCTTTACCCTCCCCTTAGTGCATAACCCTAACCCTCCCCCTAGTGCATAACCCTAACCCTCCCCTTAGTGCATAACCCTAACCCTCCCTCTCTAGTGCATAACCCTAACCATCTCTCTCTAGTGCATAACCCTATCCCTCCCCCTAGTGCATAACCCTAACCCTCCCCCTAGTTCCTAACCCTCCCCCTAGTGCATAACCCTAACCCTCCCTCTCTAGTGCATAACCCTAACCCTCTCTCTCTAGTGCATAACCCTATCCCTCCCCCTAGTGCATAACCCTAACCCTCCCCCTAGTTCCTAACCCTCCCCCTAGTGCATAACCCTAACCCTCCCCCTAGCGCATAACCCTAACCCTCCCCCTAGTTCCTAACCCTCCCTGCTCGTAGCCTAAACCTAATCCTCCCCCGCTAGTGCATAACCCTAACCCCCCCTTAGTGCCCAACACTAAGCCCACCTTAGTGTCTAACCCTTGTGCCTAACCTTAATGCTCCCCCCCTTTGTGCCTATCCCTCCCCCTAGTGCCTCACTCTAACCCTTCCCCCTAGTGCCTAACCCTTCCCCTAGTGCCTAACCCTTCCCCTAGTGCCTAACCCTCCCCCCTAGTGCCTGACCCTAACCCTTCCCCTAGTGCCTAACCCTCCCCCCTAGTGCCTAACCCTCTCCTAGTGTCTAAACCTAACCCTCCCCCCTTAGTGCCTAACCCTAACCCTCCCTTAGTGCCTAAACCTAACCCTCCCCCGTAGTGCCTAACCCTCCCCCCTAATGCCTAACGCTTCCCATAGTGCCTAAACCTAACCCTCCCACCTAGTGCCTAACCCTTCCCTTAGTGCCTAACCCCCCCTTAGTGCCTAACCCTAATCTTCCCCCTTAGTGCCTAACCCTAACCCTCCCCCCTAGTTCCTAACCCTCCCCCCTTAATGCCTAACCCTAACCCTCCCCCCTAGTGCCTAACCCTTCCCTTAGTGCCTAACCCTAATCTTCCCCCTAGTGGCTAACCGTAACTCTCCCCCTAACTCCACTACTTACCGTCACTAGACCTGTTTGATGCTTAGCAACAAAAGTAAGTAGTCAACGCTAATATTCATTCCAATAAGAATAGATAATAATTGTGGGTGTACTGGAAATATTAATAAATGGACCCCTACATTTTTAATGACATTGATTGAATAGTAACTGAAAAATGCACTTTCCCATTCAAACTGTACCTGGAAGGTTCATATGGCTTTGTAATATATAAGTATAGTCCCGTTCTCCAGCGGAAGACCTGTAACAGTCCAGTCCCCTTGCTGGAGTAAATGTGCTTTGCGGCCCCACCTTCACAGGAAATGCCCCTGAAATGCATTTAATTACCCCCTGAATCACATTAATGAGGCTCTTTGGAGCTCCTTCAGAGTCGGTCGTGAGCGCTGAGTGCTCACAACCGACTCAATGTTGCCCCACAGCGCATGTGGACGACGTAGCCGGCTCCGTCATGTGCATGCGCGAGATCCCGGCTAACGACGGGCGCTCCGTCATTAGGGGTCTCGTAGCAGACGGGGCGAGCTGTCAGTGTTGAGTGACATCTCGCCCTGTTTGCTGGGCGGGCCGGGGGCGTGCCCGCCAAATGGAGGCGTTCCAGTCAGAACGTTTGCCGTATGGGGGCGGCCCCACTGACATAATTGCTGATGTCAGTGGGGAACTTCCTGCTCGAACAGAGCTGGAAGCTCCCTGGGGCTTACTAGTGCCCAGACCCTACGCTAGGGTCTGGTCGTAAGCCCTGATGGTCGCGATGGTCTTGACCATCGCGACCATTACCCATGTCGGTCGGTAGAGCTGTGGGTGTTAACCCACAGCTTAACGATCGACAAGGAGGCAGCCGTTCAGGATTCAGAGCATCTAACGACCGCCTCTGGATGAGGCCCTTTGTTTCCATACACAAAACTGCAGCTAAAACACATGACAGTGGCATTATTCTGGGTAATGTTTAAAAAACACTGCAAGTAAACCAGTGTGATGTTACTGATGGCAGCGCGGTGGTTACTGGTGGCAGCGTGGTGATGTTACTGGTGGCAGCGCGGTGATGTTACTGGCGGCATTGCTGTGATGTTACTGGCGCCAGCGCGGTGATGTTACTGGTGGCAGCGCGGTGATGTTACTGGTGGCAGCGCGGGTGTGACACTGTAACGTAGCGTTTCACATTCAGATACAGCCGTCCTTTGCCTGACTGGCAGGTGGCGCTTTCAATGGGAAGCCGCCTCCAATCACAGTGAAGCCAGTGCAGTCACGGACTGCAACTGGCTCACTAAAGTAGCAGATTTTACTGGGGGGAGAGGCAGTCCTTAGGTAAGATTCGCTACTGATAGGAAGCTGAATTGCTGCAAAGTTTGCTAGAATGGGTGATTTTGCAGAGATGCCAAGTTTTGCTTTCCCATTCTGCACTGTGTAGCTCATTCAGAGTCGGTCGTGAGCGCTCATGACCGACTCGATGTTGCCCCACAGTGCATGCACACGACGGAGCCGGCTCTGTCGTGCGTATGCGCGAGACCCGGCTAGCGACGGGTGCTCCGTTGTTAGGGGTCTTGTTGCAGACGGGGCGAGCTTTCGATGTTGAGTGACAGCTCGCCCCATTTGCTGGGCGGGTCGGGGGCGTGCCTGGCCAAATGGAGGCGTTCCAGTAGGAACGCTTGCCGTTTGGGGGCGGCCCCACTGACATCATCAGTGATGTCAGTGGGGAGCTTCCTGTTCGATCAGAGCAGGAAGCTCTCTGGGGCTTAAGGTTGACGAGACCCTACGCTAGGGTCTGGTCGTAAGCCCTGATGGTCGCGATGGTCTTGACCATCGCGACCATTACCCATGTCGGTCGGTAGAGCTGTGGGTGTTAACCCACAGCTTAACGATCGACAAGGAGGCAGCCGTTCAGGATTCAGAGCATCTAACGACCGCCTCTGGATGAGGACCTTTGTTTCCATACACAAAACTGCAGCTAAAACACATGACAGTGGCATTATTCTGGGTAATGTTTAAAAAACACTGCAAGTAAACCAGTGTGATGTTACTGATGGCAGCGCGGTGGTTACTGGTGGCAGCGTGGTGATGTTACTGGTGGCAGCGCGGTGATGTTACTGGCGGCATTGCTGTGATGTTACTGGCGCCAGCGCGGTGATGTTACTGGTGGCAGCGCGGTGATGTTACTGGTGGCAGCGCGGTGATGTTACTGGTGGCATTGCTGTGATGTTACTGGTGGCAGTGCGGGGATGTTACTGGTGGCATTGCTGTGATGTTACTGGTGGCAGCGCGGTGATGTTACTGGTGGCAGCGTGGTGATGTTACTGGTGGCAGCGCGGTGATGTTACTGATGGCAGCGCGATGATGTTACTGGTGGCAGCGTGGTGATGTTACTGGTGGCATTGCTGTGATGTTACTGGTGGCAGCGCGGTGATGTTACTGGTGGCAGCGCGGTGATGTTACTGGTGGCATCTCTGTGATGATACTGATGGCAGCGCGGTTATGTTACTGGTGGCAGCGCGGTGATGTTACTGATGGCAGCGCGGTGATGTTACTGGTGGCAGCGCGGTGATGTTACTGGTGGCAGCGCTGTGATGTTACTGATGGCAGCGCGGTGATGTTACTGATGGCAGCGCGGTGATATACTGATGGCAGCGCGGTGATGTTACTGATGGCAGTATGGTGATGTTACTGATGGCAGCGCGGTGATATACTGATGGCAGTATGGTGATGTTACTGATGGCAGCGCGGTGATATACTGATGGCAGCGCGGTGATGTTACTGATGGCAGTATGGTGATGATACTGATGGCAGTATGGTGATGATACTGATGGCAGTATGGTGATGATACTGATGGCAGTATGGTGATGATACTGATGGCAGTATGGTGATGATACTGATGGCAGTATGGTGATGTTACTGATGGCAGCGCGGTGATATACTGATGGCAGTGCGGTGATGTTACTGATGGCAGCGCGGTGATGTTACTGATGGCAGCGCGGTGATATACTGATGGCAGTGCGGTGATGTTACTGATGGCAGTATGGTGATGATACTGATGGCAGCGCGGTGATGTTACTGATGGCAGTATGGTGATGATACTGATGGCAGTATGGTGATGATACTGATGGCAGTATGGTGATGATACTGATGGCAGCGCGGTGATGTTACTGATGGCAGTATGGTGATGATACTGATGGCAGTATGGTGATGTTACTGATGGCAGCGCGGTGATATACTGATGGCAGTGCGGTGATGTTACTGATGGCAGCGCGGTGATGTTACTGATGGCAGCGCGGTGATATACTGATGGCAGCGCGGTGATGTTACTGATGGCAGTATGGTGATGTTACTGATGGCAGTATGGTGATGATACTGATGGCAGTATGGTGATGATACTGATGGCAGCGCGGTGATGTTACTGATGGCAGTATGGTGATGTTACTGATGGCAGTATGGTGATGATACTGATGGCAGTATGGTGATGATACTGATGGCAGTGCGGAGGATCATGTTGGGGAAGTTATTTCGGTCTCTCTCCAAAGCGTATGACTATTTTATATTAATGCACTGTGGATTCCCTGCTGTCTCAGCTGCTTGGCGGCGGTGCGGAGGAGCTTGTATATGAGCAGTGTTTTCTGGGCCGCGGCCAGACAAAGCCGCTCGTTATTAATCTGTGTTTGTTACAAGGGAAGAGAAACACAAGGTTTATTTATATTTACACACAGCAATGTACAGAAGCATCAGGCACAGCACAGATAAAGCCGGCTTTAGCCTCACGTAAAGTATCATAGGATCAAACCATTTAAACCCTAACGGTATTAATATAGTTTTCATTTCAGACGAATAAACTGCGCTGGTTATGCCTTATGTACTGTATATATGTATATAAAGAGGGACTATACCATATTGTATATCCCAGGAGGCTGCACAGGTTTGTATTCGGTGGCAGTCTTTCTGTAACCTCCTCCTCCTGTTTGTACCTCTCAGGCTGGTTGAGGCCGTTTTGAGGCATCAAATTCAGTCAAAAAGATAAATTGCCAAATGTTCCTTTCTTATATGGTTGCTGTCAGCCTGTGTCTCTCTGGTCACATGATGCAAACAATATGGCTGCTGGGGATTCTGGGAGAGAAATGATTTTTGCAGTCAGGTCAGGATTTAGGCCTAAGCAATTATTTATTTCTTGTTATATTATCCTATTTACCTTCGCTCTAAGATGTTTTAAAGTATTTATGTATTTGTATATACAGCATTTATTACATTACCAGGGGTAGGGATGGCCACCGATGATCTGCTACTTCTCCTGCATCAATGAATGAGAGGCAGCAATGTTTTTTTTTTTTTTTCCCCACTTCAGCGCAGGCTAACAGGGATTATCTCCACCACCAGCTGCAACATTAAACCCACCGTTCCCACAGCTATAATGTCCACCGATGGCTGCACAAACCATCAATGGTTCCCCAATAATGGTTTCACGCCATCATTGGGCCTGATTCAGAGCCACTCGTAAGCGGCCTCTCGTTCGCTCCGAGCGATGTTTGCCCAACTGCGCATGCGTACGGATCATTATACGCATGCGCGAACCAGTCAGTGCGGCCGAAATTCATGTGCTTGCAAAATAGCTAATGCCTGCTATTTTGAGTGACAGAAGGAGGCGTATGTGGGTGGTAACAGGGGAAGGTGCTTGAAAACGGGGAGTGGAGATCCGATCGCAGGCGTGCTTAAGGGTCAAAACGGGCGTTTTATGGGTGTGCATAATTAAAACAGCAGCGTCATTGACCACGTCACTGGGTTATTTAATATCCAGAACGACTCGCAAAATTGTGGTAGCAAAAACCAACCCCAAGAATAGCGAGCAGTTCATACCCTGGTCGATGTACTCGATTAATCTAATAAATAGCGGACATGACGTAGGATGCGAGCGGCCAGGGGGCGTAGTTTCCCAAAAAACGACAGCAAGTTTTGTTCGCTCGTTCAGACCTAGAGGCGTGAACAGACCGCAAACAGCGAACGGTTCATTTGAATAGCCACCCCTATTTTCTGGACGAGCGAGCGCTAATTGCGTTCGGCTCTGAATCAGGCCTATTGTTAACAACCATAGCACCACCGATCACTAACTCACGATGGCCACCCCTACCCAGGAGCATAACTGGTATAGGTGCAGGGGTTGCCGTAGCTATGGATCCTGAGGCTTGGGGGTCCGTGTCCCTGTACCCAGCTCACATCCATCGCCTGATTAAAAAATATTTCCGTTCAATTCCGTGCTTAACTCCCTGCTGTCATTCTTTTAAGTACATATATTTGAGCTCCCCTACTGCTTTCAGTCTAGATTTAAAAACTTTCTCCCACTCGGGCCTCTCCACCATCTACAGCCTCCTGGGTCTCACAGGAGCTCACATCTCATTGGGCCCGATGAATCCCAAGCCCCTTGTCCTGTCTGTCCTGTCTGAGCAACCCTAAAAATCTCCTCCTGAAAAAGTTTATTCACAAAACTAAGTGGGTCAGAATGCACGAGACAGAGAGACGCTGTGATTGCCGCCGTTTTAGAAATAGAAATATTGGACTGTCTCCCGCTCATACCTAAAGACCGCGTTAGGGATGGCCATCGGCCACAGCCCAATATGAATCGTGAGTAAAACCAAACTGTGCTGCAGGATATAGGAAAAAAAAACATCAGTTTCCAGTCTGCCTTTGATAACTGAGAACCACTGGATCTTTGCCATCAATGGAAAAAACCATTAACCATCAGTATGTAACCATCGTTGGTTGTTAGGTATCGATGGTCGATGGCCATCTCTACACAGCAGTGCTGCATTTAGTGTGGACGCCCATGGATTCCAAGCCAAGCATGCCAGCATCAGGAGCTTACTGACCTGGAGCTCGTCCCTACTGTACCTGACACAGACACTTCAGGATGTGTAAATACCAGGGACTGCAAAACGTGGACATGTTTCTGGAGGTATACTGTACCAAAAGAAATAAATAAATGAGCGCTATGTTTTATTAATATCCATAAATCAGTAATATGTTAATAAGTTGCACCTGCAAATATAAAATGGTTTATGAAAAATATGTTTATAGCTCCTTCATGGAGAAAAAGCAGGGTGGAATCCCATACTCAATACAATCTGGGTGCGATATTGTACAATAATGCTACCCAAATGTATTATAGGAATCAGTATGATTTGCCGGCGGTTCTAATCCCGACAGCGGCAGCCCGGCAGGGGTGAAGATCCCAAAGCTAGTAAGGTATGTACTAACTAACCTATTTTTACCCCCTAACTCTCCTTTAAGGGTGCCTAACCCTCCCCCCAAGTGCCTAACCCTAACCCCCCTCTAAGTGCCTAACCTTAAGTCTCCTGGGGGTGCCTAACCCCCCCTTCCCCTAGCCTAACCCTAACCCCCAAGTGCCTAACCCTAACCCCCCCTTCCCCTAGCCTAACCCTAACCCCCAAGTGCCTAACCCTAACCCCCCCTTCCCCTAGCCTAACCCTCCCCCCCAAGTGCCTAACCCTAACCCCCCTCTAAGTGCCTAACCTTAAGTCTCCCAGGGGGTGCCTAACCCCCCCTTCCCCTAGCCTAACCCTAAGTCTCCCCCTGGAGCCGATAACCTAGACCCCCCCCCCCGTGCGCTGCTGTCCGCGCCCGTCGCCCGGCTTACCTTTGCTCGATAAGCCGGGTGTCAGGCTCCCGGCATAGGTCTAATGACAGGCGTCGGGATTTCGACGCCTGTCATTTGTACCTTGCCAGGATTAGACAGTTGGGAAGCCGGTGGTCGGGATTTCGACCGTCGGCTTCCTGGATCATATAGTGCACGCAAGGAAAGGGGCTCCCGAAAGATTCCCGTCCCTACAAGGTGCTTGGAGTCAAGTGACCAAATTGGTCTCTTCACTCCTCAGCAGCGCTGCTCAGCAATTGACCCTGGCCCATGGAGCTGCACGCTGCAAAGAAGGAGGACATTTGTACCCCTCAGTATCAATGCGAAAGGGGACAATGGGCCTGATTCAGAGCTGAACGCTCTGACCAGAGCGCTCGCTCTGAATCAGGACCCTCCTCCATGAAAATGGAGCGGCCTCCTGGACGCTCGTATAGCTGTGGGTGACCACCCACAGCTATAGCGAGCGTCCATGATGATGGTCGCGAAGGTCTTGACCATCGCGACCATCGGACTTGCGACGGAGACCCTGCGGTAGGGTCTCCCTGCCACAAGCCCTGGAGTGATTTTGGCTCTATCTAGTGATGTCAGTGGGGCCGGCTTCAGACGGTAGGCGTTCCCATGGGAACGCCTCCGTCTGGCAGGCACGCCCACCAAAGGGGGCGTGCTGTCAATCAACATCGACAGCACGCCCCCTTTGGTGCGAGACCCGGAGCGATGGAAAGCCCGTCGCTCCCCGGGTCTCGCGCATGCGCACGACGGAGCTCCCTCCGTCGTGCGCATGCGCAGTGGGGAACATCGACCCGCTTGCGAGCGTACTGCCGCTCGCGAGCGGGTCTGAATGACCCCCAATGTCCCACTCAGCAACTGGCCCAGACCGGCCCCTCCATTGGGCCCAGGTAAACAGTACTCGCTCTCTCCCCTCTTCCATAGGAGGGTGCCCTTTAGTCCATATTTGCCAGGGTGAGGGAGTTAGGGAACTATCAGCCCCACGCCATCCCCTACACTTCATATTTTTATGCTGTAGAGTGAGACCAGTGACCACATTGCGCACCAGCACGATTATATCCCTAATGTGCCGCCTTCACCCCCTGCTCTCCACTAACAGCAATTATCAGCCGGGTCTAGTAGGTATGGTGCTTACTTACCAGAACCAATTTTTGGTGCACATGTAGAAGACGAGATCCATCTTATCACCGAAAAAGGTTAAAAAACAAGTAAAACCAGTATTTGACAGAACATACTGTATATATATAAATGGTTGTTTAATATTGAGTTGAATAATCCACATAAAATTGTTGGACTGTTTGTAATTCACTAAAAAAAAAAGGATAGAGGCAGGACCAGTGATGTCACAGTAGCTCAAATAACTGCTGTCTCATCTGTGGGACATAAGATACCATGAAGACAAGCTCCAAAAAAAATCAGGTGGATGGAGCTTCAGCTGGTTACAATGGAAATTGAGCTGCTTTAAATTCTTAAATTAGAACCTCTTTACCTTACAAATGTGAGGACAATGCGAACACCCAATTACTGAGCAGGATCATCTTCGGTAGATCGCTGTTTAATGCCTTAATCAAGTTTAAATAATTTTTTTTTTTTTTTTGCGAGCATTGAATACTTTTTTTTGTCTGAACAAAATTGTCTCTCGTAATTCCATTTGGGGCTCATCAGGTTCCCTCCACAATGCAATGACTACTCTCCTACTGATTAAAATGAGACAATTCTCACTTTTGACAGTGATTTTACATTTTCTAAAGAGAAAATCGGTCACCATTTAATTGAATAGAGTGCACTACTTTATTTTGTCCCCTAGGGGTCACTGTTGTTACTTTTATTTATTTTTTTTCCAGAAAATTTACAGGTGCCGCCCATTACGCACCAACATAACGAAACAAAACCTATACATGATTTGCTAATAATGTAGAGTGAGACGTTTAATGTACTGTATATGTGATCCTTACTCAAGCTATGAATAGGTGATGGTATATGCTCATTTGCATATGGTTACCCAGGATCCCCAGGGAGAGAGCTTTCATTTCACTCCTCTCCATAAATGTCTTTAATATTCAGTCTATTCCAGTTGGGATAATCATTTTCTTTTGAGAACATAGAATTGCTAACCCCATTTCCAATCATGAAATAAAATTACACGTATAAGTGGGAGAATAATATAGGCAAGATTTTTGGATAAGAATACTTGAAGTGTCATTTTCTCGGAAACAGTATCTCTTATTGTTTTACTGCAAAGGAAACCACTATTAATATTCTGCAGAGAGAGAGAACATTGTGATAGCCAGGGTTGAATAATCCAAGATACAATATTACATATTATCCATCAATAGCGTTATGGTGAATATATAAAGTTATACATAGTATACAGTAGTTCATATTTACCTATCACCAGGCATCTGGCAAGGATACAAATTTAATACAGTCATATTACGCAGGGGGGGGGCGGAGTATCGACGACGTCCATCTGGGGCTTAATAATTGATGGTCTCCATCTATGGGATTACAGAAATCTCCGGCAAAGTGCTAATTGAAACCTCAGATCGCAGTCCCCATAATTATCAATGGGGACTACTATCTGAACCCTATGTACTAAACTCCAAAAACCTCATCTTTTTGGAGTTTAGACCCGGTAGTTTACACATTCTTCAGATGGTGTAAATTGTTTTAAGGAGGCTTCGGGTACACTCTGGCCCTCATTCAGAGCCGTACGCTCTGAGCAGAGCGCACGCTCTGAATGAGGGCTGGCCTCCATGAAAATGGAGCGTCCTTCTGGATGCTCGTATAGCTGTGGGTCACCACCCACAGGCTATATGAGCGTGCATTTTGATGGCCGCGATGGTCGAGACCATCGCGACCATCGAAATTGCGAGCCGGAGCCTGCGGTTGAGGTTTTCAACCGCAAGCTCCGGAGTGATTTTGGCTCTATCAGAGCCAAAATCACTCCCACTGACATCACTAGTGATGTCAGTGGGCCGGCTTCTGACGGGAGGCGTTCCCTCCGTCGTGCGCACGCTCAGTCCATAACATCGACCCACTTGCGAGCGGACAGCCGCTCGCGAGTGGGTCTGAATCAGGCCCTCTTTCTCAGCCCCTGGCCAGCTCCGGAAGCTGACACTTTGCACATTCGCGCTGTCAGCTTCCACTTCTGTGTAAAACTTCTACAATTTTCCAGTGATATAACTCGCAGGGACAATGGTTACCGCAGCCACTGTCTCTGCGAGTTCCCCTTTGTACATAGCGGGGATATTTTCATTAAAAATTTAAATATCGACGGCAATATGGATAGATAATAATCGCGGATTGTTCGTGATTATTAGTACATAGACCCCCTTACTGCCCTATTTATCAATATTATTTTTACAAAAAAAATTTTTCACACCCTTTTTACATTATTTTAGTATCACTTACATTTATTAAAGGGCAATTAGAGAAGTTTTCATGAAAAACTTCTTTATGCCCTTTAATTTGCATATTTTTAGTATGCAGATCGCATTTCCCATACTTGTAATGTGATCTGCCTGAGATTTTCTAAGAATATATTGTGAAAAATTATCAGGGGAAGCCCTGTGATGATAACGCCACCTTCAGATGGCGCTATCCAAGCTTTCCCCTGTTTCTCCGCCTCCTCCTCCGGGCCCCTGTGATCAGCTTTGCGGTTTAAACAGATCACAAGTTGATCACTGTAAAAAAAAAAAAACTTACCTGCTACCAGGTTTGTGCTCCGGTGAGCAGAGCCGTAAGTAGACTTTTTGGTGCCCTGTGCCAGAGAGAGCATTGCCCCCACCCACCCCCCATTTTTAAATAGGGACATAAGAATCTGCACCTGAAAAAGGGCCATGGCCTCATGGGGAAGGGCCAGGGAAGAGATAGGGGAGGCCAGGAGATGCTGGGGATAAATAGGGACATAATATAGTGCACCTGAGAGAGGGCCATGGCCTCAAGGGGAAGGGCCAGGGAAGAGATAGGGGAGGCCAGGAGATGCTGGGGATAAATAGGGACATAATATAGTGCACCTGAGAGAGGGCCATGGCCTCATGGGGAAGGGCCAGGGAAGAGATAGGGGAGGCCAGGAGATGCTGGGGATAAATAGGGATATAAGATAGTGCACCTGAGAGAGGGCCATGGCCTCATGGGGAAGGGCCAGGGAGGAGATAGGTGAGGCCAGGAGATGCTGGGGATAAATAGGGACATAATATAGTGCACCTGAGAGAGGACCATGGCCTCATGGGGAAGAGATAGGGGAGGCCAGGAGATGCTGGGGGATAAATAGGGACATAATATAGTGCACCTGAGAGAGGGCCATGGCCTCATGGGGAAGGGCCAGGGAAGAGATAGGGGAGACCAGGAGATGCTGGGGATAAATAACGACATAATATAGTGCACCTGAGAGAGGGCCATGGCCTCATGGGGAAGGGCCAGGGAAGAGATAGGGGAGGCCAGGAGATGCTGGGGATAAAAGAAGAGGAAGCTACAAGTGAGAATGATAATAAACATGTAAATTGACAGGCCCAAACAGTGCCCCCTGCCCTGCGGTGCCCTGTGCCATGGCACTGGTCACACTACCCTAGTTACGGCCCTGCTGGTGCGGTCGTCTGGGGCTGTGGTCAGCAGGTGTCCGGGCCCTTGCACTGTGACCCCGGTCACTATGCTGGCATTACAGTTTGCAGCATAGAGCAGCGACCAAAGCCCCAGAGGACCTCACCGGAGCACTGATCAGCAGTCAGGTAAGTGTAAGCTGGAGGGAGGGTGTGGTTAGCAGGGGGTGGGGGGTGCTGTCGCAGGGGGATGGAATGATGCACGGACACTTTCTTACAGCAATTTTTGCTAAAATAGAGTGAGAAGTGTGTGGAGGGGACTCGCAGGGACAGCGCTTTATGGCACGCTCTGTCCCTGCATTCGGATGTTAGTACATCCAAGAGATATTTCCTCAATTCACAATGAGAATTTAGTCGAAAATATCAAAATGCTGTCTGTAATAAATAGGGGCCTTAATGTTAAACATGAATGAGACATTTGATTGATACAAAATAATAAAACAAATAGATAGTCGCCATAATAACAGGTGCGTTTCTAGTGAGGAGGGGACCCGTGTGCAGTCTCCATCACGGACCCCCTCCTCTCCGTTCGGCGGCCGGCAGTGCTCTGAGCTGTGAGCGCCCAGCGCCGGAGTTACAGACTCTAGGCACTAGAGTGTGCCCAGAGCCTATAGCGCATGCACAGGTGACCGGGAAAATGGCCGTGGCGGCCATTTACCCTGTACTGCGCATGCACAAACGATGGGAAAATGGCCGCTGCAGCCATTTTCCAGACGTTCTTACAGCGCCGGACCCCCGCGCCGACGTGGGACTCCGGAGAGGTAAGTATATTATGGGTGCAGGGTGTGCGGTGTGTGGCCCCCTTGGACCCAGGGGCCCGTGTGCCCAGCACTCCCTGCCGCCATTATAGATACGCCCCTGCATAATACATATTACCTCCAAAAGCTGAAGATAAATCTTCGGCGAGTAAAGTGTTTATATATTTATTTGTTTCAGTCAATTACGTAAGGGATCGTTATCTTTATTCGAAGCAAACGCTAAATTCGACACTAACATAAAGCCGCTCTGACTCACATAGCTAGGCATATTTTAATGTGTCTCTTATGAAGTGTGAAAAAGAGTTTTAATTAGACAATTACTTAACAAAACAGTAAAACAGCGACGATCTCAATAAAACATCTGTCATGCTGATATAACCCTAAATTTCAAGAAGTTAAAAAAAAACGCTCTCAGTTAAGCGCAATATGTTCTATGGCCACATATTTATTAATTCCTCCAGCTATAGTCAGGCATAACGGCGTGCGCTTATTTAGGGCACTTATACTGAACGACGTCGCCTGGATAATGTTGGAGGTACTGTAGGCTCCCCTCCCTAAGAGCCTCAGTCATTCGCAGCATTAATGACCCCATACAGATGATGGAGACTGGATTGCAGCTCACGATTTTTGCGTTACGGGGCTGCCGGTGAAGCGAGGGCTTCTCACAATATTACATTTGCTACTGCAGTTAATTGGGGCCATCGGGTTGCGCCAAATTAGACTGTTTTGTTAATTTTGTTTCATGGTAGCAGCTGTCTTGAAACTTATATATGCTATAAATACTATGTGGGGGGATGGGGGGCGTCAGCTCAGATTGAGCTCTTCAAGGTACTGAGATGATCATGAAAAGGTTTGTTGAGGTTTTATATTACATTGGTTGAACATATGGGCTGGTGTTATAGTGCTGCTACTGCTTCTTGTACTAATTTCCAGACTTTGGGCCCCATTTATTAACGAACGTAAATACCGGCGGCATTTTACATTTAGTATCATGGAAATGCCACTGGTATTTATCAATTACCTTTATGACGAGGTCCGGCGAAGTCATTCTCATCTGTGAGGTCCTCTGCTGGCAGCCTAATGCGTCACCCCCCCAACCCCCCGAGACCGCCCACTTTCACACATTCAGCGAGCGGCTGCCAGGAGAGTGGGAGGAATTTTTCGTGGGTGGCGGCCAGACCAGGTAACTTGTCCTCTCTTGCGGCTGGACAGATTTTTGGGTTTCTCCCTGCCGTTAGCGAAGGGTCGGCAAGTATGGTTCGCACCCAACAAGCGCACTGCGTATGCACGAATGTCGTTAGCTACCGGGGGCCAAGCTTGGTGATTTTGATAGTTTACCAGCCTCCGTAGAAACCTTTGGCAGCTGTTTTTGCGGTCAGAAATGCAACAGATAAAAAAGCTGTTTTCGCAGGTTTTAGCCATTATTTTGCCCCTTAACAAGGTTGAGAATGCCAAAGGCAGCATAATTAGTGGTTATTTATATATATATATATATATATATATATATATATATATATATATATATATATAGCTTTACCCTGAAAGCGTAGTTCCTAATTCAGGAGTCAGGACATTGAACGACGTACCTGTATACAGAGACTGAGAAGGCTTTATCTCAGCTTTTAGCTCATCAGTTATGACAATTAGACGGATCATTACACTTGTACTATAGTATCCAGTTGATATAATCTGTGCCATATGTATTATGGTGCACTGCGGTATCTGCACCGACGCTCAGTCCATCTGTAGGTGATTTTAATGTACCATTGAATGTTTTATTAATGGGGACGCATGCACTGAAATGCCCTATCATATGCGGGAATAAGCCGATAGCCAGCACGTCCCTGTGTCTGTCACATACAATAAGAATCCTCTCCTGTAATAATATTATACATACAGATCACCCACCACCACCCTGTGCCCGTACAATACAGGACTGGTACATCCTGGCAGCTGTACACACAGCAGGAGCTGGCAGCAGCATATACTCTATATTCTCTAACCTAGAAACCTGGGAATGAAGACGCTGGTGAATGATTTACAGTGTCGTGTTCTAGATTAGCATGATGCATACACCTGTCCGTTTCCCATTTGCAGACCATGTAATTGCATTAGTAACAGTGAATATATATACAGTACTGTAATATATTTTCCAGACTTTACAGAGAACTGCATTAGCCTTTTGCTCTGTCCTTGTCACATGACACTTCATGTTATTATCGGTTATTTGTTTATTTGCCGCAGTGATGCGCAGCGCTGGGCGGTGGCAGAATGGTACATAAAGATCAGTGACAAGTACTGTCAGTGGCACAGAGAAGGGGGTATTTATTACCAGGGGCCTTGGCTTGTTAGAGAGGCTTGGTGGGGTTCTGGGACAGCTGTGGTAGGGGACATTCTTTTTCTCGGAGGGGGCGTGATCATGCCTCCCGGATTTAGTCATGCCCCCCACAGTATCACTCGGGCCCACAGTAGCCGCGAAGACCCTTGGTACTGTAGCATGAGATGACTATGTATGTGCAATGTGGGTGGAGATGACACTGTTCCCGAGAGCTTACAATTTAGTGGGGGTAAAGTTGAGGAGCTAGTGTGATTTAGGCTATGAAGACACAGACTGAGAGTTATATAGTGGGAGGAGCAGGGGCCCCAGCAGCACAGAGTATATCAGGAGATGAGTGATGTGTCAGTGAGGACAGGGCTGCATGTGACAGGGGCAGTGACATGATGTGAGGAGGGGAATGGAGGCAGCAGGAAGCCACAGACTGAGTTACTGTATATAGTAAGAGGAGCAGGGTCCCCAGCAGCACAGAGTATATCAGGAGATGAGTGATGTGTTAGTGAGGACAGGGCTGCATGTGACAGGGGCAGTGACATGATGTGAGGAGGGGAATTGAGGCAGCAGGAAGCCACAGCCAGAGCGTTATATAGTGGGAGGAGCAGGTTCCCCAGCAGCACAGAGTATATCAGGAGATGAGTGATGTGTAAGTGAGGACAGGACTGCATGTGACAGGGGCAGTGACAGGATGTGAGGAGGGGAATGGAGGCAGCAGGAAGTCACAGACTGAGAGTTATATAGTGCGAGGAGCAGGGGCCCCAGCAGCACAGAGAATATCAGGAGATGAGTAATGTATCAGTGAGGACAGGGCTGCATGTGACAGGGGCAGTGACATGATGTGAGGAGGGGAATGGAGGCAGCAGGAAGTCACAGACTGAGAGTTATATAGTGGGAGGAGCAGGGGCCCCAGCAGCACAGAGTATATCAGGAGATGAGTGATGTGTTAGTGAGGACAGGGCTGCATGTGACAGGGGCAGTGACATGATGTGAGGAGGGGAATTGAGGCAGCAGGAAGCCACAGCCAGAGCGTTATATAGTGGGAGAAGCAGGTTCCCCAGCAGCACAGAGTATATCAGGAGATGAGTGATGTGTAAGTGAGGACAGGACTGCATGTGACAGGGGCAGTGACAGGATGTGAGGAGGGGAATGGAGGCAGCAGGAAGTCACAGACTGAGAGTTATATAGTGGGAGGAGCAGGGGCCCCAGCAGCACAGGGAATATCAGGAGATGAGTAATGTATCAGTGAGGACAGGGCTGCATGTGACAGGGGCAGTGACATGATGTGAGGAGGGGAATGGAGGCAGCAGGAAGTCACAGACTGAGAGTTATATAGTGGGAGGAGCAGGGGCCCCAGCAGCACAGAGTATATCAGGAGATGAGTGATGTGTTAGTGAGGACAGGGCTGCATGTGACAGGGGCAGTGACATGATGTGAGGAGGGGAATGGAGGCAGCAGGAAGTCACAGACTGAGAGTTATATAGTGGGAGGAGCAGGGGCCCCAGCAGCACAGAGTATATCAGGAGATGAGTGATGTGTTAGTGAGGACAGGGCTGCATGTGACAGGGGCAGTGACATGATGTGAGGAGGGGAATGGAGGCAGCAGGAAGTCACAGACTGAGAGTTATATAGTGGGAGGAGCAGGGGCCCCAGCAGCACAGAGTATATCAGGAGATGAGTGATGTGTTAGTGAGGACAGGGCTGCATGTGACAGGGGCAGTGACATGATGTGAGGAGGGGAATTGAGGCAGCAGGAAGCCACAGCCAGAGCGTTATATAGTGGGAGGAGCAGGTTCCCCAGCAGCACAGAGTATATCAGGAGATGAGTGATGTGTAAGTGAGGACAGGACTGCATGTGACAGGGGCAGTGACAGGATGTGAGGAGGGGAATGGAGGCAGCAGGAAGTCACAGACTGAGAGTTATATAGTGGGAGGAGCAGGGGCCCCAGCAGCACAGAGAATATCAGGAGATGAGTAATGTATCAGTGAGGACAGGGCTGCATGTGACAGGGGCAGTGACATGATGTGAGGAGGGGAATGGAGGCAGCAGGAAGTCACAGACTGAGAGTTATATAGTGGGAGGAGCAGGGGCCCCAGCAGCACAGAGTATATCAGGAGATGAGTGATGTGTTAGTGAGGATAGTGCTGCATGTGACAGGGGCAGTGACATGATGTGAGGAGGGGAATGGAGGCAGCAGGAAGTCACAGACTGAGAGTTATATAGTGGGAGGAGCAGGGGCCCCAGCAGCACAGAGTATATCAGGAGATGAGTGATGTGTTAGTGAGGACAGGGCTGCATGTGACAGGGGCAGTGACATGATGTGAGGAGGGGAATGGGGGCAGCAGGAGGCCACAGACTGAGAGTTATATAGTGGGAGGAGCAGGGGCCCCAGCAGCACAGAGTATATCAGGAGATGAGTGATGTGTTAGTGAGGACAGGGCTGCATGTGACAGGGGCAGTGACATGATGTGAGGAGGGGAATGGAGGCAGCAGGAAGTCACAGACTGAGAGTTATATAGTGGGAGGAGCAGGGGCCCCAGCAGCACAGGGAATATCAGGAGATGAGTAATGTATCAGTGAGGACAGGGCTGCATGTGACAGGGGCAGTGACATGATATGAGGAGGGGAATGGAGGCAGCAGGAAGTCACAGACTGAGAGTTATATAGTGGGAGAAGCAGGTTCCCCAGCAGCACAGAGTATATCAGGAGATGAGTGATGTGTAAGTGAGGACAGGACTGCATGTGACAGGGGCAGTGACAGGATGTGAGGAGGGGAATGGAGGCAGCAGGAAGTCACAGACTGAGAGTTATATAGTGGGAGGAGCAGGGGCCCCAGTAGCACAGGGAATATCAGGAGATGAGTAATGTATCAGTGAGGACAGGGCTGCATGTGACAGGGGCAGTGACATGATGTGAGGAGGGGAATGGAGGCAGCAGGAAGTCACAGACTGAGAGTTATATAGTGGGAGGAGCAGGGGCCCCAGCAGCACAGAGTATATCAGGAGATGAGTGATGTGTTAGTGAGGACAGGGCTGCATGTGACAGGGGCAGTGACATGATGTGAGGAGGGGAATGGAGGCAGCAGGAAGTCACAGACTGAGAGTTATATAGTGGGAGGAGCAGGGGCCCCAGCAGCACAGAGTATATCAGGAGATGAGTGATGTGTTAGTGAGGACAGGGCTGCATGTGACAGGGGCAGTGACATGATGTGAGGAGGGGAATGGAGGCAGCAGGAAGTCACAGACTGAGAGTTATATAGTGGGAGGAGCAGGGGCCCCAGCAGCACAGAGTATATCAGGAGATGAGTGATGTGTTAGTGAGGACAGGGCTGCATGTGACAGGGGCAGTGACATGATGTGAGGAGGGGAATTGAGGCAGCAGGAAGCCACAGCCAGAGCGTTATATAGTGGGAGGAGCAGGTTCCCCAGCAGCACAGAGTATATCAGGAGATGAGTGATGTGTAAGTGAGGACAGGACTGCATGTGACAGGGGCAGTGACAGGATGTGAGGAGGGGAATGGAGGCAGCAGGAAGTCACAGACTGAGAGTTATATAGTGGGAGGAGCAGGGGCCCCAGCAGCACAGAGAATATCAGGAGATGAGTAATGTATCAGTGAGGACAGGGCTGCATGTGACAGGGGCAGTGACATGATGTGAGGAGGGGAATGGAGGCAGCAGGAAGTCACAGACTGAGAGTTATATAGTGGGAGGAGCAGGGGCCCCAGCAGCACAGAGTATATCAGGAGATGAGTGATGTGTTAGTGAGGATAGTGCTGCATGTGACAGGGGCAGTGACATGATGTGAGGAGGGGAATGGAGGCAGCAGGAAGTCACAGACTGAGAGTTATATAGTGGGAGGAGCAGGGGCCCCAGCAGCACAGAGTATATCAGGAGATGAGTGATGTGTTAGTGAGGATAGTGCTGCATGTGACAGGGGCAGTGACATGATGTGAGGAGGGGAATGGAGGCAGCAGGAAGTCACAGACTGAGAGTTATATAGTGGGAGGAGCAGGGGCCCCAGCAGCACAGAGTATATCAGGAGATGAGTGATGTGTTAGTGAGGACAGGGCTGCATGTGACAGGGGCAGTGACATGATGTGAGGAGGGGAATTGAGGCAGCAGGAAGCCACAGCCAGAGCGTTATATAGTGGGAGGAGCAGGTTCCCCAGCAGCACAGAGTATATCAGGAGATGAGTGATGTGTAAGTGAGGACAGGACTGCATGTGACAGGGGCAGTGACAGGATGTGAGGAGGGGAATGGAGGCAGCAGGAAGTCACAGACTGAGAGTTATATAGTGGGAGGAGCAGGGGCCCCAGCAGCACAGAGAATATCAGGAGATGAGTAATGTATCAGTGAGGACAGGGCTGCATGTGACAGGGGCAGTGACATGATGTGAGGAGGGGAATGAAGGCAGCAGGAAGTCACAGACTGAGAGTTATATAGTGGGAGGAGCAGGGGCCCCAGCAGCACAGAGTATATCAGGAGATGAGTGATGTGTTAGTGAGGATAGTGCTGCATGTGACAGGGGCAGTGACATGATGTGAGGAGGGGAATGGAGGCAGCAGGAAGTCACAGACTGAGAGTTATATAGTGGGAGGAGCAGGGGCCCCAGCAGCACAGAGTATATCAGGAGATGAGTGATGTGTTAGTGAGGACAGGGCTGCATGTGACAGGGGCAGTGACATGATGTGAGGAGGGGAATGGGGGCAGCAGGAGGCCACAGACTGAGAGTTATATAGTGGGAGGAGCAGGGGCCCCAGCAGCACAGAGTATATCAGGAGATGAGTGATGTGTTAGTGAGGACAGGGCTGCATGTGACAGGGGCAGTGACATGATGTGAGGAGGGGAATGGAGGCAGCAGGAAGTCACAGACTGAGAGTTATATAGTGGGAGGAGCAGGGGCCCCAGCAGCACAGGGAATATCAGGAGATGAGTAATGTATCAGTGAGGACAGGGCTGCATGTGACAGGGGCAGTGACATGATGTGAGGAGGGGAATGGAGGCAGCAGGAAGTCACAGACTGAGAGTTATATAGTGGGAGAAGCAGGTTCCCCAGCAGCACAGAGTATATCAGGAGATGAGTGATGTGTAAGTGAGGACAGGACTGCATGTGACAGGGGCAGTGACAGGATGTGAGGAGGGGAATGGAGGCAGCAGGAAGTCACAGACTGAGAGTTATATAGTGGGAGGAGCAGGGGCCCCAGCAGCACAGGGAATATCAGGAGATGAGTAATGTATCAGTGAGGACAGGGCTGCATGTGACAGGGGCAGTGACATGATGTGAGGAGGGGAATGGAGGCAGCAGGAAGTCACAGACTGAGAGTTATATAGTGGGAGGAGCAGGGGCCCCAGCAGCACAGATTATATCAGGAGATGAGTGATGTGTTAGTGAGGACAGGGCTGCATGTGACAGGGGCAGTGACATGATGTGAGGAGGGGAATTGAGGCAGCAGGAAGCCACAGCCAGAGCGTTATATAGTGGGAGAAGCAGGTTCCCCAGCAGCACAGAGTATATCAGGAGATGAGTGATGTGTAAGTGAGGACAGGACTGCATGTGACAGGGGCAGTGACAGGATGTGAGGAGGGGAATGGGGGCAGCAGGAAGTCACAGACTGAGAGTTATATAGTGGGAGAAGCAGGTTCCCCAGCAGCACAGAGTATATCAGGAGATGAGTGATGTGTAAGTGAGGACAGGACTGCATGTGACAGGGGCAGTGACAGGATGTGAGGAGGGGAATGGGGGCAGCAGGAAGTCACAGACTGAGAGTTATGTCCTGGCAAGAAAATTTTATTACATAGCCCTGAAAGTCATAGCTAAGCAATGCGAACTCATTCCTTATTTATAAGGTAAAAACCCTGATTAACATATAGATCCTTTAATTAACTAAACTGAACTTACTTTATCCTGGGTTTAACCCCTACAGGGTTGTAACTCAGTCTGAGCCAGTCCCTGACCACACAGAAACTTAACTTTTTTAAGTGAAATTTATCTCCAGCGTGCAATCGTAATGTCACATATTTATAGCTATTACTGTGTAGTAATCACCTGTTTTGGGCACCTGTGCCTTATTGCCATTTTAAATGGAAAAAAATAAAGGAATATTCAGTTTTTAAAATATTGAACAAGACATCAAAAAGAGAAGAGGAATGGAGAAGGCACTTTGGCGTTACTGTAGCAGGGCTATAACATTAGGCAGATAAAGTCATTTATCATGATCACACGTCCCTTCGTCTGACATTAGAAATACAATGAGTTGGTATTGACAGTATTGTCATTCTGATCGATGGAATTAGCATTCGCATTAGCAGAAAAGCACAATCTCAGCAGCTTTGGGCTGGTAATGTAACAGCGTGCGTGGAGATGTGGGGGGAACGCGGCATTTCTCCGTGTAATCGCATGCAAATGCCAAATGCACCATTTAGTCACTGATGTGCTCGGAACATTTCTGCTGTTATTTCACGTTGCATTATACACCCTGGCACTGAAGCCACATGCTGTATCAGCGTAATGTTCTAGCATGTACATATATATATATATATATATGTATATGTGGCTCTTTATATGATTCCAAGCCAGTAGTGTCGCAATGTTACAGAGCTAACCACAAGCCTAGCTAGTCATGATTCCGGCATTTAGCAGCCCCATTACTCACAATCCTTCACCTACTAACTGGTAATTAATCACCCATTAGTTTCATGCGCACACAGCTATATGCGCTAATCAGCATGGGTAACAATGACCCCAAGAAAGGTATATGGAGGTAGAGTTGGCTAAAGGAAACACAACAGTCAAAGGGGCCTATTCATCATCACTTCATTTTTACAAAAGCAGGTGAAAATTAACATTAATGAGCGATTACTTACCAGTTAGCAGATAAAGGATTATGAGTAATGGGGCTGCTAAATGCCGGAATAATGACTAGCTAGGCCTGTGGTTAGCTCTGTAACATTGTGACACTACAGTACACTAGTATCACATATATCTCCTGCTTACCTTCCTCTCCCGGAATGGCCGCTGTCCCCATACACTAGTATCACAGCTATCTCCTGCTTACCTTCCTCTCCCGGAATGGCCGCTGTCCCCATACACTAGTATCACAGATGTCTCCTGCTTACCTTTCTCTCCCAGAATGGCCGCTGTCCCCATACACTAGTATCACAGATATCTCCTACTTACCTTCCTCTCCCGGAATGGCCGCTGTCCCGATACACTAGTATCACAGATATCTCCTGCTTACCTTCCTCTCCCGGAATGGCCGCTGTCCCCATACACTAGTATCACAGATGTCTCCTGCTTACCTTTCTCTCCCAGAATGGCCGCTGTCCCCATACACTAGTATCACAGATATCTCCTGCTTACCTTCCTCTCCCGGAATGGCCGCTGTCCCCATACACTAGTATCACAGATATCTCCTGCTTACCTTCCTCTCCCGGAATGGCCGCTGTCCCCATACACTAGTATCACAGATATCTCCTGCTTCCCTTCCTCACCCAGAATGGCCGCTGTCCCCATACACTAGTATCACAGGTATCTCCTACTTACCTTTCTCTCCCGGAATGGCCCGCTGTCCCCATACACTAGTATCACAGATATCTCCTGCTTACCTTCCTCTCCCGGAATGGCCGCTGTCCCCATACACTAGTATCACAGATATCTCCTGCTTACCTTCCTCTCCCGGAATGGCCGCTGTCCCCATACACTAGTATCACAGATATCTCCTGCTTCCCTTCCTCACCCAGAATGGCCGCTGTCCCCATACACTAGTATCACAGGTATCTCCTACTTACCTTTCTCTCCCGGAATGGCCCGCTGTCCCCATACACTAGTATCACAGATATCTCCTGCTTACCTTCCTCTCCCGTAATGGCCCGCTGTCCCCATACACTAGTATCACAGATATCTCCTGCTTACCTTTGACTCCCGGCAGTGCCGGATTATAGGTGGGGCAGTCGTCCAGGGGCCCCCAGATTGTCACAAACAGTCCTGGCCACTCTTTACCCTCTCTGGCCGGCTCCCGACAGCAGCGACAGACAGTACTCTAAGCACAGTCACTGACGGTCCGGTCCGTGGCTGACGATGAAGCCACGCCCCCTCACTGAATTAATGCTGCGTTCCGCGGGTGTATCGGCAGGAGGCAGAGCCTAATTCGTTGAATTGCACGCCCCCATCAGAAGCCGAATGATGCTGCAGCTGTAAGTCTTCAGGTAGTGAAAAGTCATAAACTACCAGCCCCTCAGCTCCTAACTGTCATCTTACAGAAAAATTACAGTTAGGAGCTTATTGGTTGGTAGTTTATCATTCTCCAATTTATAACTTTCTAGAGCTTATTACATCTGTCCCTTATACGCTCTTCAGACCGATGTCCCGGGAAATACATGGGTCTATCAACCTGTGATTTTCCCTGGTCTTAGACCCCGACCCTGGTACAGAGCAGGGATTGCGAGAACAAACGCTGTCTTCAGATGGTGCTTGTTCCCGTAGCCCCTCTCCTTCCTATGGGAAGTAGTTCTGGGGATGTGAAGAGGGATTCCAGCAGATCCCTCCGCCGCCTCCTGCACATCCATAGAAGCTGGCGACAGGGACAGGAGTGTAACACAGCTAATAATCGGTGTGGATCCAGGGGCCTGTGTGCACCACACACCCTGCAACCTTTATAGATGTATAGGTTACTCAGGATATGAGGTGACACTAACCAGTTGCCGCAGTATCCTGGGGTAAGGATCACACGAAATGAGCCTGCTATAAAATAAGGCATCCACTGTACAGAGGTACAAAAACATTGAAGTATGTGGAAGGAGAAAATCCGAGGATTGAACACTGCAGAAAACGCAAAAATTTACAAATGTTAAAAGAATATGGATAAAGAACTTTTTTTTTAATTAAAAAATAATTGTAAACATTTGTACTAAGGTCCTGATTCAGAGCCGGACGCAATTAGCGCTCCGTCGTTCTGAAAAAGGGGGTGGCTATTCAAATGAACCGTTCGCTCTTTGCGGTCTGTTGACGCCTCCATGTCTGAACGAGCGAACAAAACATGCGGACGTTTATTTGAAAAATACGCCCCCTGGCCGCTCGCATCCTACGTCATGTCCGCTATTTATTAGAGTAATCGAGTACATCGACCAGCGTATGAACTGCTCGCTATTCTTGTGGTTGGTTTTTCCTACCACAATCTTGCGAGCAGTTCTGACTATAAAATAACCCAGTGACGTGGTCAATGACGCTGCTGTAGTAATTATGCACACCCATAAAACGCCCGTTTTGACCTTTAAGCACGCCTGCGTTCTGATCTCCACTCCCCGTTTTCAAGCACCTTCCCCTGTTACCACCCACAAACGCCTCCCCCTGTCACTCAAAATAGCAGGCATTTGCTATTTAGCGAACAAACGATTTTCGGCCGCACTGTGGTTCGCGCATGCATATTACGATCCGTACGCATGCGCAGTTGGGCAAACATCACTCGGAACGAACGAGCGGCCGCTTACGAGCGGCTCTGAATCAGCCCTAAATGTTCTATAAATGACCATTAGGTCATTAGCGGTGGCAGAAGGATCGTCTTGTAAATCAGGCGCTTAATGTGCACGTGAGCATTTCTGTGCGCGGACCAGCAGTAGGGTGCAATCGCACACATATAGACGCTGTATAATACGCGGTATGAGATTTGTTCTTAGGAAAATGCCTCCCAGTAACTTCTCTCACGCAGATTGTGTTACAGTAACTTCACCTTTGAGATCAGTGAAATTACAGACATATTTCATGAGAAAATGCGTCGGCAGCGGAATCCTGCGACGGGCGATCAGCCGGGAGAGGAGAACACTGTTCCCAATTTACATACAAATATAGAGGCAGGAGGATCATTTGTCCTGAGTTACTCACATCTCAATCATGTGGTGATTAAAATATGAATTAAATGGCGAAGTGTCAGCTGGAGCCTTTTTGTTAATTCCCCTAAATCACGGCAGATACTGATTCATTTTGGAAATCACTTTAGAAGGTAATTTATTCCGCTGCTCTGTGGAGAGTTTGAAAACTTTTTAATTGAAAGTCTGCATCACCTAAAGCTCCAAACCCAGGCGCTGTATCTAGTACTGGGCCTCCAACAATGTCACATTCAGTGCTGGGATAATGCCCATATTAAGGGGTATACTTACTAAAGGGCGGGTATTTAGAAGTGGAGATATTGCCCATAGCAACCAATCAGATTCTATTATCTTCTAGAAGGTGCTGAATAAATAATAAGGAGAATCTGACTCGTTGCTATGGGCAACATCTCCACTTCTATAAACCCGCATTTTAGTACATATACCCCTATGGGTCCAGATAATTACACTGGGCCTGATTCTGAAAGGATCGCAGTTGCTAATACATACGCAATTGGTCGATTGTTGCGTACTGCGCATGCGTGCGATAACCAGCAGCTGCAATCGGTAATGCGATCACAGTGGCGATGCAGACCCATCGCAGAGTGATTGATGGGATTGGCATCGCCCATACAGGCGAATGTCTGGGGCACCATTGCTCCACAAAGCCCAAAAGCTGTTGAGACGGCACCAAATTGGTCAGTGACAGCTCTGCTCATCCCCACAGCATACTCCTAACCATAGTATACTCATCCTCAACCCCATAGCATACTCATCCTCAACCCCATAGCATACTCATCCTCAACCATCCTCATCCATAGCATACTCATCCTCAACCCCATAGCATACTCATCCTCAACCCCATAGTATACTCCTAACCATAGCATACTCATCCTCAACCCCATAGTATACTCCTAACCATAGCATACTCATCCTCAACCCCATAGCATACTCATCCTCAACCCCATAGCATACTCATCCTCAACCCCATAGCATACTCATCCTCAACCCCATAGCATACTCATCCTCAACCCCATAGTATACTCATCCTCAACCCCATAGCATACTCATCCTCATCCATAGTATACTCATCCCCACAGCATACTCCTAACCACAGCATACTCCTAACCACAGCATACTCATAACCATAGCATACTCCTAACCACAGCATACTCATAACCATAGCATACTCCTAACCACAGCATAATCGTAACCACAGCATACTCCTAACCACAGCATAGTCATAACCACAGCATACTCCTAACCATACCATACTCCTAACCACAGCATAATCGTAACCACAGCATACTCCTAACCACAGCATAGTCATAACCACAGCATACTCCTAACCACAGCATAATCGTAACCACAGCATACTCCTAACCACAGCATAATCGTAACCACAGCATACTCCTAACCACAGCATAGTCATAACCACAGCATACTCCTAACCATACCATACTCCTAACCACAGCATACTCCTAACCATACCATACTCCTAACCACAGCATACTCCTAACCATAGCATACTCCTAACCACAGCATAATCGTAACCACAGCATACTCCTAACCACAGCATAGTCATAACCACAGCATACTCCTAACCACAGCATAATCGTAACCACAGCATACTCCTAACCACAGCATACTCCTAACCATACCATACTCCTAACCACAGCATACTCATAACCATAGCATACTCCTAACCACAGCATAATCGTAACCACAGCATACTCCTAACCACAGCATACTCCTAACCACAGCATACTCCTAACCACAGCATACTCATAACCATAGCATACTCATAACCATAGCATACTCCTAACCACAGCATAATCGTAACCACAGCATACTCCTAACCACAGCATACTCCTAACCACAGCATACTCCTAACCATACCATACTCCTAACCACAGCATACTCATAACCATAGCATACTCCTAACCACAGCATAATCGTAACCACAGCATACTCCTAACCACAGCATAGTCATAACCACAGCATACTCCTAACCACAGCATAATCGTAACCACAGCATACTCCTAACCACAGCATACTCCTAACCATACCATACTCCTAACCACAGCATACTCATAACCATAGCATACTCCTAACCACAGCATAATCGTAACCACAGCATACTCCTAACCACAGCATAGTCATAACCACAGCATACTCCTAACCACAGCATAATCGTAACCACAGCATACTCCTAACCACAGCATACTCCTAACCATACCATACTCCTAACCACAGCATACTCATAACCATAGCATACTCCTAACCACAGCATAATCGTAACCACAGCATACTCCTAACCACAGCATAGTCATAACCACAGCATACTCCTAACCACAGCATAATCGTAACCACAGCATACTCCTAACCACAGCATACTCCTAACCATACCATACTCCTAACCACAGCATACTCCTAACCATAGCATACTCCTAACCACAGCATAATCGTAACCACAGCATACTCCTAACCATAGCATACTCATCCTCAACCCCATAGTATACTCATGCCCACAGCATAGTCATAACCATAGCATACTCTCCCTCAACCCCATAGTATACTCATCCCCACAGCCCCCATAGTATACTCATCCCCACAGCATACTCATAACCATACCATCATACTCCTAACCACAGCATACTCCTAACCACAGCATACTCCTAACCACAGCATACTCCTAACCATACCATACTCCTAACCACAGCATACTCCTAACCATACCATACGCATCATCATCCCCATAGTATACTCAACCCCATAGTATACTCATCCCCACAGCCCCCATAGTATACTCATCCCCACAGTATAGTCATAACCACAGCATACTCCTAACCACAGCATACTCCTAACCATACCATACTCCTAACCACAGCATACTCCTAACCATACCATACTCCTAACCACAGCATACTCCTAACCACAGCATACTCCTAACCATACCATACTTCTAACCACAGCATACTCCTAACCATACCATACTCCTAACCACAGCATACTCCTAACCATACCATACTCCTAACCACAGCATACTCATAACCATACCATACGCATCATCATCCCCATAGTATACTCATCCTCATAGTATACTCATCCCCACAGCATAGTCATACCCATAGCATACTCATCCTCAACCCTATAGTATACTCATCCCCACAGCATACTCATAACCATAGCATACTCATAGCATACTCATCCTCAACCCTATAGTATACTCATCCCTCCCCACAGCATAGTCATAACCACAGCATACTCCTAACCATAGCATACTCATCCCCACAGCATACTCATCCCCATAGTATACTCATCCCCACAGCATACTCATCCCCATAGTATATTCATCCCCACAGCATAGTCATCCCCATAGTATACTCTCAGAATACTCATAATCATAACATACTCACAGCATACTCATAACCACAGCCAGGGGCGCCGAGAAGGGGGGGTGGGTACAAATTTCCCGGGCCCGGGCTTCATGAGGGGCGCGGTGGCCCTCACTGAAGCCCAGCACACAGCATGTGCTGAGCTTCAGTGAGAGACAGCAGTCTCCTATGCCTGTGGGGGGTAGCGATCACACTGATCGCGCCTCCACTGGCTTTGCGCCGGGCTGAGGGGGCTCAGAGCTATGCGGCGCTGAAAATTTAATTCTTTTTTCCCCCAAGGGGGCGTGGCCACGCCTCCCTCGATTAGGCCACGCCCCTGTTACCTGGGCCCGCCACGGCTCTTGGCGGGCCTGACCACAGCACAGGGCCGGCTCCAGGGGTCTGAGCACCCTGTGCCGTCCCGGTACGCTGTACCCTTCAACCGCGCGCGACCGAAATCGGGGGTGTAGCCTCATTACCATAGGCCATGCCCCCAAGTGACGTTATTTGGAGGCATGCCCGCTTGGCACGCCTCCAAATAACATCAGGCTGGGGGTAAAACCCAGCCCTCCATCACTGGCTGGGCTTCCCCCGCCCTCTCCCGTCAGTGAATGGATGCTGCGCTGCATCCATTCACACTCGGGGGGTCCGGCACCGCCACACATCTGCGGTGGTGGGGGACCACCAACCTCCCGATTGACCACCTGTGGGCCACAGTAATGTCCCGCTGATATCGGGATGCTGGGGAGGGGTGCCGCCCTCTATGGGTGGCGCCCCTGTTCGACCGCACTGGTCGAACACCCCTAGAGCCGGCCCTGCCACAGCATAGTCATAACCACAGCATGCTCATAACTACACCATACTCATCCCCACATCATATTCATCCCCACATCATACTCATACTCATACTCTTCCCCACATCATACTCATCGCCACATCATATTCATCCCCACATCATATTCATCCCCACATCATACTCATACCCACATCATACTCTTCCCCACATCATACTCTTCCCCACATCATACTCATACTCTTCCCCACATCATACTCTTCCCCACATCATACTCTTCCCCACATCATACTCATACTCGTCCCCACATCATACTCTTCCCCACATCATACTCTTCCCCACATCATACTCTTCCCCACATCATATTCATCCCCACATCATATTCATCCCCACATCATACTCTTCCCCACATCATACTCTTCCCCACATCATACTCATACTCTTCCCCACATCATACTCTTCCCCACATCATACTCTTCCCCACATCATACTCATACTCGTCCCCACATCATACTCTTCCCCACATCATACTCATCCCCACATCATACTCATCCCCACATTATACTCATACTCTTCCCCACATCATATTCATCCCCACATCATACTCCTACTCATCCCCACATCATACTCATACTCATCCCCACATCATACTCATACTCATCCCCACAACATATTCATCCCCACATGATACTCATCCCCACATCATACTCATACTCATCCCCATATCATACTCACATCATACTCATACCCACATCATACTCATACTCTTTCCCACATCATACTCATCCCCACATCATATTCATCCCCACATCATACTCACACTCTTCCCCACATCATACTCATCCCCACATCATACTCATACTCATCCCCACATCATATTCATCCCCACATGATACTCATCCCCACATCATTATTATTTATTATTATCCTTTATTTATATGGTGCCACATAGGTTCCGCAGCGCCTTACACAGTACATAAATGAGCACACAAGAAAAACAGTTATTAGCCGTACAATACAATACAGGACAAGGACATGGTTTATAGACATATCTGCATAACACAAGCAGCAGGACATGAGCAACCAGGTGTTAGGTGTCATTGTGGGGAGTTAGGAGTAAATTATACTATAAGTAGGGGGAGGAGAAGCACATGAGGGACGAGGACCCTGCTCGTGAGAGCTTACATTCTAAAGGGGAGGGGCAGACAGACAGGGGCGACACAGAGGGGTAGATAGTGAGGAAGGAGCATGGAGCAGTGGGTTAGGATATGTGCTGCGGAATGTGTGTGTATAAGATAACCTGATGTTATATCAAAATTAAGTCCTTCATACATCTATCTCTGTCAACAAATAGATTTTGATTATGTGTTATTTACATGAGAGATGTACAAAATAAAGTTGTAGCACCTTAATTATTGTGTGTTACATTGTAGCATCTAAATACAGTACATCCAGATAAAAATGAATATATTATGGGACTGTCCCGCCATCCTAATACAGTAGTGACTACTTTAATCCCAGCTGCTGGGTGCTATGCTATGCTCCCATCAGTGGGTGCATCTCACATGCTAGACCCACCCACAAATGGGTGCAGCCATGCCCAACATGTTGTGGTCCCACATCATATTCATCCCCACATCATACTCTTCCCCACATCATACTCTTCCCCACATCATACTCATACCCACATCATACTCATCCCCACATCATACTCTTCCCAAATCATATTCATCCCCACATCATACTCATACCCAAATCATACTCATACCCACATCATACTCATACCCACATCATACTCATCCCCACATCATACTCTTCCCCACATCATACTCATACCCACATCATACTATTCCCCACATCGTATTCATCCCCACATCATACTCATACTCTTCCCCACATCATACCCTTCCCCACATCATACTCATCCCCACATCATACTCATACTCATCCCCACATCATATTCATCCCCACATGAGACTCATCCCCACATCATACTCATATTCTTTCCCACATCATATTCATCCCCACATCATACTCATACTCTTTCCCACATCATATTCATCCCCACATCATACTCATACTCTTTCCCACATCATACTCATCCCCACATCATATTCATCCCCACATCATACTCACACTCTTCCCCACATCATACTCATACTCATCCCCACATCATACTCATCCCCACATCATACTCATCCCCACATCATACTCATACTCTTCCCCACATCATATTCATCCCCACATCATACTCCTACTCTTCCCCACATCATACTCATACTCATCCCCACATCATACTCATACTCATCCCCACATCATACTCATACTCATCCCCACATCATATTCATCCCCACATCATACTCATCCCCACATCATACTCATACTCATCCCCACATCAAACTCATACTCATCCCCACATCATATTCATCCCCACATGATACTCATCCCCACATCATACTCATACTCATCCCCATATCATACTCACATCATACTCATACCCACATCATACTCATACTCTTTCCCACATCATACTCAACCCCACATCATATTCATCCCCACATCATACTCACACTCTTCCCCACATCATACTCATCCCCACATCATACTCATCCCCACATCATACTCATACTCATCCCCACATCATATTCATCCCCACATCATACTCATACTCATCCCCACATCATATTCATCCCCACATGATACTCATCCCCACATCATACTCATACTCATCCCCACATCATATTCATACCCACATCATACTCATACCCACATCATACTCACACTCATCCCCACATCATATTCATCCCCACATCATATTCATCCCCACATGATACTCATCCCCACATCATATTCATCCCCACATCATACTCATCCCCACATCATACTCATACTCATCCCCACATCATACTCATACTCATCCCCACATCATATTCATCCCCACATGATACTCATCCCCACATCATACTCATACTCATCCCCACATCATATTCATACCCACATCATACTCATACTCATCCCCACATCATTTCCATCCCCACATCATACTCATCCCCACATCATATTCATCCCCACATGATACTCATCCCCACATCATACTCATCCCCACATCATACTCATCCCCACATCATATTCATCCCCACATCATACTCATCCCCACATCATACTCATACTCATCCCCACATCATATTCATCCCCACATCATACTCATCCCCACATCATACTCATACTCATCCCCACATCATATTCATCCCCACATGATACTCATACCCACATCATACTCATACTCATCCCCACATCATATTCATCCCCACATCATACTCATCCCTACATCATATTCATCCCCACATCATACTCATCCCCACATCATACTCATACTCATCCCCATATCATACTCACATCATATTCATCCCCACATGATACTCAACCCACATCATACTCATCCCCACATGATATTCATCCCCACATCATACTCATCCCCACATCATACTCATACTCATCCCCACATCATATTCATCCCCACATGATACTCATCCCCACATCATACTCATCCCCACATCATACTCATCCCCACATCATACTCATCCCCACATCATACTCATACTCATCCCCACATCAAATTCATCCCCACATCATACTCATCCCCACATCATATTCATCCCCACATGATACTCATCCCCACATCAAATTCATCCCCACATGATACTCATCCCCACATCATACTCATCCCCACATCATATTCATCCCCACATCATACTCATCCCAACATCATACTCATCCCCACATCATACTCATACTCATCCCCACATCATATTCATCCCCACATGATACTCATCCCCACATCATACTCATCCCCACATCATACTCATTCTCATCCCTACATCATACTCATACTCATCCCCACATCATATTCATCCCCACATGATACTCATCCCCACATCATACTCATACTCATCCCCACATCATATTCATCCCCACATCATACTCTTACCCACATCATACTCTTCCCCACATCATACTCTTACTCTTCCCCACATCATACTCATACTCATCCCCACATCATACTCATCCTTACATCATATTCATACCCACATCATACTCATCCCCAAATCATATTCATAACCACATCATACTCATACTCTTCCCCACATCATACTCATACTCACATCATACTCATCCCCACATCATACTCATCCCCACATCATACTCATCCTCACATCATATTCATACCCTTCCCTACATCATACTCATACCCACATCATACTCATCCCCACATCATATTCATACCCACATCATACTCATCCCCACATCATACTCATACTCATCCCCAAATCATATTCATACCCACATCATACTCATACTCTTCCCCACATCATACTCATCCCCACATCATACTCATACTCATCCCCACATCATACTCATCCTCACATCATATTCATACCCTTCCCTACATCATACTCATACCCACATCATACTCATCCCCACGTCATATTCATACCCACATCATACTCATCCCCACATCATACTCATACTCATCCCCACATCATACTCATACTTTTCCCCACATCATACTCATACTCTTCCCCACATCATACTCATACTCTAACCCACATCATACTCATCCCCACATCTTACTCATACTCATCCCCAAATCATATTCATACCCACATCATACTCATACTCTTCCCCACATCATATTCATCCCCACATCATACTCATACTCATCCCCACATCATACTCATCCTCACATCATATTCATACCCTTCCCTACATCATACTCATACCCACATCATACTCATCCCCACATCATATTCATACCCACATCATACTCATCCCCACATCATATTCATACCCACATCATACTCATCCCCACATCATATTCATCCCCACATGATACTCATACTCATCCCCACATCATACTCATCCCCACATTATATTCATACCCACATCATACTCATCCCCACATCATACTCAGACTCATCCTCACATCATATTCATACCCACATCATACTCATCCCAACATCATACTCATACTCATCCCCACATCATATTCATACCCACATCATACTCATCCCCACATCATATTCATCCCCACATCATACTCATACTCATCCCCACATCATATTCATCCCCACATCATACTCATCCCCACATCATACTCATCCCCACATCATATTCATACCCACATCATAATCATACCCTTCCCCACATCATACTCATACCCTTCCCCACAATATACTCATACCCACATCATACTCATCCCCACATCAAACTCATACTCATCCCCATATCATACTCACATCATACTCATCCCCACATCATACTCATCACCACATTATACTCATACTCACATCATACTCATCCCCATATCATACTCACATCATACTCATCCCCACATTATACTCATACTCACATCATACTCTTCCCCACATCATACTCATACTCTTCCCCACATCATACTCACTCTCTTCCTCACATCATACTCTTATCATACTCATAACCACATCATACTCATACTCATTCCCACAACATACTCATACTCATCCTCACAGCATACTCATACTCACATCATACTCATACTTACATCATACTCATCCCCACATTATACTCATACTCACATCATACTCACATCATACTCATCCCCACATCATACTCATACCCACATCATTCTCATACTCTTCCCCACATCATAATCTTATCATACTCATAACCACAACACACTCATACTCATCCCCACAGCAAACTCTTACTCACATCATACTCATACTCACATCATACTCATCCCCACATCATACTCATACTCTTCCCCACATCATATTCATCCCCACATCATACTCCTACTCATCCCCACATCATACTCATACTCATCCCCACATCATACTCATACTCATCCCCACAACATATTCATCCCCACATGATACTCATCCCCACATCATACTCATACTCATCCCCATATCATACTCGCATCAAACTCATACCCACATCATACTCATACTCTTTCCCACATCATACTCATCCCCACATCATATTCATCCCCACATCATACTCACACTCTTCCCCACATCATACTCATCCCCACATCATACTCATACTCATCCCCACATCATACTCATACTCATCCCCACATGATACTCATCCCCACATCATTATTATTTATTATTATCCTTTATTTATATGGTGCCACATAGGTTCCGCAGCGCCTTACACAGTACATAAATGAGCACACAAGAAAAACAGTTATTAGCCGTACAATACAATACATGACAAGGACATGGTTTATAGACATATCTGCATAACACAAGCAGCAGGACATGAGCAACCAGGTGTTAGGTGTCATTGTGGGGAGTTAGGAGTAAATTATACTATAAGTAGGGGGAGGAGAAGCACATGAGGGACGAGGACTCTGCTCGTGAGAGCTTACATTCTAAAGGGGAGGGGCAGACAGACAGGGGCGACACAGAGGGGTAGATAGTGAGGAAGGAGCATGGAGCAGTGGGTTAGGATATGTGCTGCGGAATGTGTGTGTATAAGATAACCTGATGTTATATCAAAATTAAGTCCTTCATACATCTATCTCTGTCAACAAATAGATTTTGATTATGTGTTATTTACATGAGAGATGTACAAAATAAAGTTGTAGCACCTTAATTATTGTGTGTTACATTGTAGCATCTAAATACAGTACATCCAGATAAAAATGAATATATTATGGGACTGTCCCGCCATCCTAATACAGTAGTGACTACTTTAATCCCAGCTGCTGGGTGCTATGCCATGCTCCCATCAGTGGGTGCATCTCACATGCTAGACCCACCCACAAATGGGTGCAGCCATGCCCAACATGTTGTGGTCCCACATCATATTCATCCCCACATCATATTCATCCCCACATCATACTCTTCCCCACATCATACTCTTCCCCACATCATACTCTTCCCCACATCATACTCTTCCCCACATCATACTCATACCCACATCATACTCATCCCCACATCATACTCTTCCCAAATCATATTCATCCCCACATCATACTCATACCCAAATCATACTCATACCCACATCATACTCATACCCACATCATACTCATCCCCACATCATACTCTTCCCCACATCATACTCATACCCACATCATACTATTCCCCACATCGTATTCATCCCTACATCATACTCATACTCTTCCCCACATCATGCCCTTCCCCACATCATACTCATCCCCACATCATACTCATACTCATCCCCACATCATATTCATCCCCACATGATACTCATCCCCACATCATACTCATACTCTTTCCCACATCATATTCATCCCCACATCATACTCATACTCTTTCCCACATCATATTCATCCCCACATCATACTCATACTCTTTCCCACATCATACTCATCCCCACATCATATTCATCCCCACATCATACTCACACTCTTCCCCACATCATACTCATACTCATCCCCACATCATACTCATCCCCACATCATACTCATCCCCACATCATACTCATACTCTTCCCCACATCATATTCATCCCCACATCATACTCCTACTCTTCCCCACATCATACTCATACTCATCCCCACATCATACTCATACTCATCCCCACATCATACTCATACTCTTTCCCACATCATATTCATCCCCACATCATACTCATACTCATCCCCACATCATACTCATACTCATCCCCACATCATACTCATACTCATCCCCACATCATATTCATCCCCACATGATACTCATCCCCACATCATACTCATACTCATCCCCATATCATACTCACATCATACTCATACTCTTTCCCACATCATACTCATCCCCACATCATATTCATCCCCACATCATACTCACACTCTTCCCCACATCATACGCATCCCCACATCATATTCATCCCCACATCATACTCCTACTCTTCCCCACATCATACTCATACTCATCCCCACATCATACTCATACTCATCCCCACATCATATTCATCCCCACATCATACTCATCCCCACATCATACTCATACTCATCCCCACATCATACTCATACTCATCCCCACATCATACTCATACTCATCCCCACATCATATTCATCCCCACATCATACTCATCCCCACATCATACTCATACTCATCCCCATATCATACTCACATCATACTCATACCCACATCATACTCATACTCTTTCCCACATCATACTCATCCCCACATCATACTCACACTCTTCCCCACATCATACTCATCCCCACATCATACTCATCCCCACATCATACTCATACTCATCCCCACATCATATTCATCCCCACATGATACTCATCCCCACATCATACTCATACTCATTCCCACATCATATTCATCCCCACATGATACTCATCCCCACATCATACTCATACTCATCCCCACATCATATTCATACCCACATCATACTCATACCCACATCATAGTCACACTCATCCCCACATCATATTCATCCCCACATCATATTCATCCCCACATGATACTCATCCCCACATCATATTCATCCCCACATCATACTCATCCCCACATCATACTCATACTCAACCCCACATCATACTCATACTCATCCCCACATCATATTCATCCCCACATGATACTCATCCCCACATCATACTCATCCCCACATCATATTCATACCCACATCATACTCATACTCATCCCCACATCATTTCCATCCCCACATCATACTCATCCCCACATCATATTCATCCCCACATGATACTCATCCCCACATCATACTCATCCCCACATCATACTCATACCCACATCATACTCATCCCCACATCATATTCATCCCCACATCATACTCATCCCCACATCATACTCATACTCATCCCCACATCATATTCATCCCCACATCATACTCATCCCCACATCATACTCATACTCATCCCCACATCATATTCATCCCCACATGATACTCATACCCACATCATACTCATACTCATCCCCACATCATATTCATCCCCATATGATACTCATCCCTACATCATATTCATCCCCACATCATACTCATCCCCACATCATACTCATACTCATCCCCACTTCATATTCATCCCCACATGATACTCATCCCCACATCATACTCATCCCCACATCATACTCATCCCCACATCATACTCATCCCCACATCATACTCATCCCCACATCATATTCATCCCCACATCATACTCATCCCCACATCATACTCATACTCATCCCCACATCATACTCATACTCATCCCCACATCATATTCATCCCCACATGATACTCATCCCCACATCATACTCATACTCATCCCCACATCATACTCATCCCCACATCATACTCATACTCATCCCCATATCATACTCACATCATATTCATCCCCACATGATACTCAACCCACATCATACTCATCCCCACATGATATTCATCCCCACATCATACTCATCCCCACATCATACTCATACTCATCCCCACATCATATTCATCCCCACATTATACTCATCCCCACATCATACTCATCCCCACATCATACTCATCCCCACATCATACACATCCCCACATCATACTCATACTCATCCCCACATCAAATTCATCCCCACATCATACTCATCCCCACATCATATTCATCCCCACATGATACTCATCCCCACATCAAATTCATCCCCACATGATACTCATCCCCACATCATACTCATCCCCACATCATATTCATCCCCACATCATACTCATCCCAACATCATACTCATCCCCACATCATACTCATACTCATCCCCACATCATATTCATCCCCACATGATACTCATCCCCACATCATACTCATCCCCACATCATACTCATTCTCATCCCTACATCATACTCATACTCATCCCCACATCATATTCATCCCCACATGATACTCATCCCCACATCATACTCATACTCATCCCCACATCATATTCATCCCCACATCATACTCTTACCCACATCATACTCTTCCCCACATCATACTCTTACTCTTCCCCACATCATACTCATACTCATCCCCACATCATACTCATACTCATCCTTACATCATATTCATACCCACATCATACTCATCCCCAAATCATATTCATAACCACATCATACTCATACTCTTCCCCACATCATACTCATACTCACATCATACTCATCCCCACATCATACTCATCCCCACATCATACTCATCCTCACATCATATTCATACCCTTCCCTACATCATACTCATCCCCACATCATACTCATCCCCACATCATATTCATACCCACATCATACTCATACTCATCCCCAAATCATATTCATACCCACATCATACTCATACTCTTCCCCACATCATACTCATCCCCACATCATACTCATACTCATCCCCACATCATACTCATCCTCACATCATATTCATACCCTTCCCTACATCATACTCATACCCACATCATACTCATCCCCACGTCATATTCATACCCACATCATACTCATCCCCACATCATACTCATACTCATCCCCACATCATACTCATACTTTTCCCCACATCATACTCATACTCTTCCCCACATCATACTCATACTCTAACCCACATCATACTCATCCCCACATCTTACTCATACTCATCCCCAAATCATATTCATACCCACATCATACTCATACTCTTCCCCACATCATATTCATCCCCACATCATACTCATACTCATCCCCACATCATACTCATCCTCACATCATATTCATACCCTTCCCTACATCATACTCATACCCACATCATACTCATCCCCACATCATATTCATACCCACATCATACTCATCCCCACATCATATTCATACCCACATCATACTCATCCCCACATCATATTCATACCCACATGATACTCATACTCATCCCCACATCATACTCATCCCCACATTATATTCATACCCACATCATACTCAGACTCATCCTCACATCATATTCATACCCACATCATACTCATCCCAACATCATACTCATACTCATCCCCACATCATACTCATACCCTTCCCCACAATATACTCATACCCACATCATACTCATCCCCACATCAAACTCATACTCATCCCCATATCATACTCACATCATACTCATCCCCACATCATACTCATCACCACATTATACTCATACTCACATCATACTCATCCCCATATCATACTCACATCATACTCATCCCCACATTATACTCATACTCACATCATACTCTTCCCCACATCATACTCATACTCTTCCCCACATCATACTCACTCTCTTCCTCACATCATACTCTTATCATACTCATAACCACATCATACTCATACTCATTCCCACAACATACTCATACTCATCCTCACAGCATACTCATACTCACATCATACTCATACTTACATCATACTCATCCCCACATTATACTCATTCTCACATCATACTCACATCATACTCATCCCCACATCATACTCATACCCACATCATTCTCATACTCTTCCCCACATCATAATCTTATCATACTCATAACCACAACACACTCATACTCATCCCCACAGCAAACTCTTACTCACATCATACTCATACTCACATCATACTCATCCCCACATCATACTCATACTCTTCCCCACATCATATTCATCCCCACATCATACTCCTACTCATCCCCACATCATACTCATACTCATCCCCACATCATACTCATACTCATCCCCACAACATATTCATCCCCACATGATACTCATCCCCACATCATACTCATACTCATCCCCATATCATACTCGCATCATACTCATACCCACATCATACTCATACTCTTTCCCACATCATACTCATCCCCACATCATATTCATCCCCACATCATACTCACACTCTTCCCCACATCATACTCATCCCCACATCATACTCATACTCATCCCCACATCATACTCATACTCATCCCCACATGATACTCATCCCCACATCATTATTATTTATTATTATCCTTTATTTATATGGTGCCACATAGGTTCCGCAGCGCCTTACACAGTACATAAATGAGCACACAAGAAAAACAGTTATTAGCCGTACAATACAATACATGACAAGGACATGGTTTATAGACATATCTGCATAACACAAGCAGCAGGACATGAGCAACCAGGTGTTAGGTGTCATTGTGGGGAGTTAGGAGTAAATTATACTATAAGTAGGGGGAGGAGAAGCACATGAGGGACGAGGACCCTGCTCGTGAGAGCTTACATTCTAAAGGGGAGGGGCAGACAGACAGGGGCGACACAGAGGGGTAGATAGTGAGGAAGGAGCATGGAGCAGTGGGTTAGGATATGTGCTGCGGAATGTGTGTGTATAAGATAACCTGATGTTATATCAAAATTAAGTCCTTCATACATCTATCTCTGTCAACAAATAGATTTTGATTATGTGTTATTTACATGAGAGATGTACAAAATAAAGTTGTAGCACCTTAATTATTGTGTGTTACATTGTAGCATCTAAATACAGTACATCCAGATAAAAATGAATATATTATGGGACTGTCCCGCCATCCTAATACAGTAGTGACTACTTTAATCCCAGCTGCTGGGTGCTATGCCATGCTCCCATCAGTGGGTGCATCTCACATGCTAGACCCACCCACAAATGGGTGCAGCCATGCCCAACATGTTGTGGTCCCACATCATATTCATCCCCACATCATATTCATCCCCACATCATACTCTTCCCCACATCATACTCTTCCCCACATCATACTCTTCCCCACATCATACTCTTCCCCACATCATACTCATACCCACATCATACTCATCCCCACATCATACTCTTCCCAAATCATATTCATCCCCACATCATACTCATACCCAAATCATACTCATACCCACATCATACTCATACCCACATCATACTCATCCCCACATCATACTCTTCCCCACATCATACTCATACCCATATCATACTATTCCCCACATCGTATTCATCCCCACATCATACTCATACTCTTCCCCACATCATGCCCTTCCCCACATCATACTCATCCCCACATCATACTCATACTCATCCCCACATCATATTCATCCCCACATGATACTCATCCCCACATCATACTCATACTCTTTCCCACATCATATTCATCCCCACATCATACTCATACTCTTTCCCACATCATATTCATCCCCACATCATACTCATACTCTTTCCCACATCATACTCATCCCCACATCATATTCATCCCCACATCATACTCACACTCTTCCCCACATCATACTCATACTCATCCCCACATCATACTCATCCCCACATCATACTCATCCCCACATCATACTCATACTCTTCCCCACATCATATTCATCCCCACATCATACTCCTACTCTTCCCCACATCATACTCATACTCATCCCCACATCATACTCATACTCATCCCCACATCATACTCATACTCATCCCCACATCATACTCATACTCTTTCCCACATCATATTCATCCCCACATCATACTCATACTCATCCCCACATCATACTCATACTCATCCCCACATCATACTCATACTCATCCCCACATCATATTCATCCCCACATGATACTCATCCCCACATCATACTCATACTCATCCCCATATCATACTCACATCATACTCATACTCTTTCCCACATCATACTCATCCCCACATCATATTCATCCCCACATCATACTCACACTCTTCCCCACATCATACGCATCCCCACATCATATTCATCCCCACATCATACTCCTACTCTTCCCCACATCATACTCATACTCATCCCCACATCATACTCATACTCATCCCCACATCATATTCATCCCCACATCATACTCATCCCCACATCATACTCATACTCATCCCCACATCATACTCATACTCATCCCCACATCATACTCATACTCATCCCCACATCATATTCATCCCCACATCATACTCATCCCCACATCATACTCATACTCATCCCCACATCATATTCATCCCCACATGATACTCATCCCCACATCATACTCATCCCCACATCATATTCATACCCACATCATACTCATACTCATCCCCACATCATTTCCATCCCCACATCATACTCATCCCCACATCATATTCATCCCCACATGATACTCATCCCCACATCATACTCATCCCCACATCATACTCATCCCCACATCATATTCATCCCCACATCATACTCATCCCCACATCATACTCATACTCATCCCCACATCATATTCATCCCCACATCATACTCATCCCCACATCATACTCATACTCATCCCCACATCATATTCATCCCCACATGATATTCATACCCACATCATACTCATACTCATCCCCACATCATATTCATCCCCACATGATACTCATCCCTACATCATATTCATCCCCACATCATACTCATCCCCACATCATACTCATACTCATCCCCATATCATACTCACATCATATTCATCCCCACATGATACTCAACCCACATCATACTCATCCCCACATGATATTCATCCCCACATCATACTCATCCCCACATCATACTCATCCCCACATCATACTCATCCTCATCCCCACATCAAATTCATCCCCACATTATACTCATCCCCACATCATATTCATCCCCACATGATACTCATCCCCACATCAAATTCATCCCCACATGATACTCATCCCCACATCATACTCATCCCCACATCATATTCTTCCCCACATCATACTCATCCCAACATCATACTCATCCCCACATCATACTCATACTCATCCCCACATCATATTCATCCCCACATCATACTCATCCCCACATCATACTCATCCCCACATCATACTCATTCTCATCCCTACATCATACTCATACTCATCCCCACATCATATTCATCCCCACATGATACTCATCCCCACATCATACTCATACTCATCCCCACATCATATTCATCCCCACATCATATTCAACCCCACATCATACTCTTACCCACATCATACTCTTCCCCACATCATAATCTTACTCTTCCCCACATCATACTCATACTCATCCCCACATCATACTCATACTCATCCTTACATCATATTCATACCCACATCATACTCATCCCCAAATCATATTCATAACCACATCATACTCATACTCCTCCCCACATCATACTCATACTCACATCATACTCATCCCCACATCATACTCATCCCCACATCATACTCATCCTCACATCATATTCATACCCTTCCCTACATCATACTCATACCCACATCATACTCATCCCCACATCATATTCATAACCACATCATACTCATCCCCACATCATACTCATACTCATCCCCAAATCATATTCATACCCACATCATACTCATACTCTTCCCCACATCATACTCATCCCCACATCATACTCATACTCATCCCCACATCATACTCATCCTCACATCATATTCATACCCTTCCCTACATCATACTCATACTCTTTCCCACATCATACTCATCCCCACATCATATTCATCCCCACATCATACTCACACTCTTCCCCACATCATACGCATCCCCACATCATATTCATCCCCACATCATACTCCTACTCTTCCCTACATCATACTCATACTCATCCCCACATCATACTTATACTCATCCCCACATCATATTCATCCCCACATCATACTCATACTCATCCCCACATCATACTCATACTCATCCCCACATCATACTCATACTCATCCCCACATCATATTCATCCCCACATGATACTCATCCCCACATCATACTCATACTCATCCCCATATCATACTCACATCATACTCATACCCACATCATACTCATACTCTTTCCCACATCATACTCATCCCCACATCATATTCATCCCCACATCATACTCACACTCTTCCCCACATCATACTCATCCCCACATCATACTCATCCCCACATCATACTCATACTCATCCCCACATCATATTCATCCCCACATGATACTCATCCCCACATCATACTCATACTCATCCCCACATCATATTCATCCCCACATGATACTCATCCCCACATCATACTCATACTCATCCCCACATCATATTCATACCCACATCATACTCATACCCACATCATACTCACACTCATCCCCACATCATATTCATCCCCACATCATACTCATCCCCACATCATATTCATCCCCACATCATACTCATCCCCACATCATACTCATACTCATCCTCACATCATACTCATACTCACATCATACTCATCACCACATTATACTCATACTCACATCATACTCACATCATACTCATCCCCACATCATACTCATACCCACATCATACTCACATCATACTCATACCCACATCATACTCATACTCTTCCCCACATCATACTCTTATCATACTCATAACCACAACACACTCATACTCATCCCCACAGCATACTCTTACTCACATCATACTCATACTCACATCATACTCATCCCCACATCATACTCATCCCCACATCATACTCATACTCTTCTCCACATCATACTCATACTCTTCCCCACATCATACTCATACTCTTCCCCACATCATACTCTTATCTGTCACGACCAGGGTTTCACGGCGTGGAGGTTTGCGGTCCTTACCAGTGAGGGTGCTGTGGCGTGGTCCTTCTGTCGGGGAAGCTGGCATGTGGAGACTGGCATTGGCTGTACGCAGAGGTCTGCCAGCATTGGGCCATCCTGGAAAGGGTAAGTCTAGCGGCATCTCTGCCTCACAGGTGTCTGGACGCCACCATGTTGTCTGTGGCCATGTGACATAGCAGGTCACCTGCTCTCTCTGGCCTATCACGTTCCGCTACTGGGTACTTAAGGGTGTTTGGAGCTCCCTGTAGTGGCCAGTGCAACGTGTTCACAGCGTAGCTGTGAGAGAGAGTTCTCTGTGCTCCTGAAACCTAAACTTGTGCTCCAGTGCTTGCCTAGCTCCTTGTCGGCCTCTGGCTTCCTGCATAACCTGCACCGCTCTGCCTTGCCTTGCTCTCCGCTGAGATCAGCCCTGCACCTTCCACCAGACCCACTCCTGCCTGAACCTGTCTCCTCAGATAACACATCACAGCATTCCCGGATTTCCATTTTCAGCCAGCATCACAGCATTACCGGATATCCCCTTCAGCCACTTTTCAGCAAACCAGGATATCCACTTCACTCTCACAGTCTATCTGGATTCATCTCTGTCACTTATCTGGACATTTTTTACTCCCATTCACTACAGTTCCCCTCAGCCACATATAACAGTTTGTTTATTACTGGACTTTAGTTTATTATTTATGTCAACAAACAGTCACATTAAACAACCCACCTTTCAGTTTAAACCTGTGTCTGCTCCTGTTTCCACTCCGGGTCCACAACAAACACAGACTCTGACATTATCATACTCATAACCACATCATACTCATACTCATCCGCACAATGGCCCTCATTCAGAGCCACTCGCTATTTGCGGTCGTTCGTTCTAAAACAAGGGGTGGCTATGCAAATGAACCGTTCGCTAATTGCGGTCTGTTCACGCCTCTTAAGTCTGAACGAGCGAGCAAAACTTGCGGTTGTAACTTTGAAAAATACGCCCCCTTGCCGCTCGCACCATACGTCATGTCCGCTTTTTATTAGATTATTCGAGTACATCGAACAGCGTATGAACTGCTCGCTATTCTTGTGGCTGGTTTTTTCCACCGCTATTTTGCGAGCAGTTCTGAGTAAAAAAAAACCAAGTGACGTGGTCAATGACGCTTCAGTATTAATTATGCACTCCCTTAAAACGCCCGTTTTGACCTTTAAGCTCGCCGGCGTTCGAATTCCACACCCCCTTTTCAAGCACCTTCCCCTGTTACCACCCACATACGCCTCCTTCTGTCACTCAAAATAGCAGGCATTCACCATATATAGCGAACAAACGATTTTCGGCCGCACTGACTGGTTCGCGCATGCGTATTACAATCCGTACGCATGCGCAGATGTGCAAACATCGGTCAGAACGAACGAGCGGCCGCTTACGAGCGGCTCTGAATCAGGGCCAATATACTCACAGCATACTCATACTCATCCCCACAATATACTCACATCATACTCATCCCCACAATATACTAACAGCATACTCATACTCATCCCCAAAGCGTACTCATACTCGTTTAGCAGTTACAAATCCCTTCCCTGGTGTTTCTCTGTGTGTCCGAATGTGCAGGGACTGAGATGCCCGCTGTTAGCGTCTGTAGATTTTGTTATACCATCTGGTTGGTCTTTAGATGCCACCATCGGTCGTATCATTCAAACTTGCACCAACTCTATGGTCGATGCAGTTCCCGCGTCCGAGTACGGCCTCCTATGTGAGCGGACCTCCCTGTCATTGGCATAAAGGCACAATACATTATCAAGACATACAGTATCTGACCTGTGCATCTCCCATGTGCTCAGACTCGCTGCGCACGCTTTTAGGTCACATGAGCAGTGCGATATAGACACATGCGTAGTATAAAAAGTTCCCGACTCCTAGTGACCACTGAGCATAAAAGAGCACACTATAGGCCTGATCTAGAGGAGGACGCAATGTCGATGTTCTGCAGATGAGCGATTATCGGTGGTCTATGCATGCGCATGAGTCACGTTTCATTACTGCCGGTGGTCGCAGCGAGGATGTGACTGTGATGGGATTGACAGTCGGGGAGCGTTTGTGTTAGGTAACGGGGGAGTGGCGGCTCATACACAGGGGTGTCGCGACCGTATCTTAGGCGTATCGATGACTGTGGTTGCGATCCCTTCCGCAGTAAAAATGACTGTGACGTCTCAGTTCCCACACCCATTTTGCATGACAATATGGTTGCCGAGATGGTCGATTATAGATGCGCGTCCGATGGTTGCGTCCCCGTACGCTAGCAGCAGACTGGAGAAGCGTTAAGTGGGCATCTCAATGCAAAGCTAGGCGGCTGCATCATTGGCATATTTTCCCAAACGCACTGTGTACGAGATGGCAGCTGAGAAGCCATTTGCGCCAACCCCTGTATCAGGCTCAATATTCTAGCGAGGACATCGGGAACTGGACGAATAATTAGAAGACAGCACTTACAATAAATAGGACTTCGGGCCTTATCCATTGTGGATTGCAAGGCCGCGTCCCCACGCAGCCGGGTGATGTCTGAGCTCTGCACATGCGTATGCCTTGCAGTGCGCGTGCACAAACCGGCCGCTGCGATCGGGAAGCTGCGGTCGCCGTGCGAATACATTCATTAGCATATTTTTGCAGCGAGCGGGTGCGTGCGAACGCAGCCGTGCGATATACATGCTGAATCTGGCCCTTTGCCTGAGAACATTGATGAAGAATTTTTCATAAGTGAAAGCTGAGGGTAATAAATACGGGTTACGTTCATCCTCGGAGACATTACTCATAATGACACTCTCTAAATTCTTTTCATAAAATAAATATGAGTATTTATTCCCTATACTGTAATTTACCTGAATTATACAAGCACTTTATTCTGCCCGTCAGACAGGGTCACATTAGAGAGAAAGACTAAACACTGTACAGACAATGGCATTCCATCCATTCACTGACCAAATCCATCGGTTTAGTTGTCCTTGTGAAGTTTTATGTACAAATCATGGGGGTCACAACCCTCTGTCATCCAAACCCCATTTTATGCTTGAATCAGCCGTGTGGACCAATCGTTTAGCTTCCGTTACTAATAATATTTGTACTTACTGTGCATCATATGATTTTACTGTTTTCTGCAAACTATGGGCCTGATTCAGAGCTGGTCGCTATTTGCGCTCGCTCGTCCAGAAAATAGGGGTGGCTATTCAAATGAACCGTTCGCTGTTTGCGGTCTGTTCACGCCTCTATGTCTGAACGAGCGAACAAAACTTGCGGTCGTTTTTTGGGAAACTACGCCCCCTGGCCGCTCGCATCCTACGTCATGTCCGCTATTTATTAGATTAATCGAGTACATCGAACAGGGTATGAGCTGCTCGCTATTCTTGTGGTTGGTTTTTGCTACCACAATTTTGCGAGCAGTTCTGACTATAAAATAACCCAGTGACGTGGTCAATGACGCTGCTGTTTTAATTATGCACACCCATAAACCGCCCGTTTTCACCTTTAAGCACGCCTGCGATCGGATCTCCACTCCCCGTTTTCAAGCACCTTCCCCTGTTACCACCCACATACGCCTCATCCTGTCACTCAAATTATCAGGCATTCGCTATTTTGCGAGCACATGAATTTCGGCCGCACTGACTGGTTCGCGCATGCGTATAACGATCCGTACGCATGCGCAGTTGGGCAAACATCGCTTGGAGCGAACGAGCGGCCGCTTACGAGAGGCTCTGAATCAGACCCTATGTATAAATCCTACAAATACTGGGCCTGATTCAGACCCGCTCGCAAGCAGGTTGATGGTGGCCCAGGGTGCATGCGCGAGCCCCGGAGCGAGCGCAAAAATCACTCGCTCCGTGGCTCACTACAAAAGGGGCGGCTGACGATGTTGATCGACAGCTCGCCCCGTTTTGTAAGCGTGCTGGGGGGGTGGCTTCACAAACGAAGGCATTCCCAAGCGAACGGCTGCCGTTTGTGGGCGGCCCCACTGACATCACCATTGATGTCAGTGGGAGAGCTTACGGCTCTGGTAGAGCTGAAAGCTCTCTGAGGCTTGCAGCCACGAGACCCTACCACAAGGGTCTCGTCGCAAGCCCGATGGTCGCGATGGTCTTGACCATCGCGACCATCATCCTGGCTGCTCGCAATAGCTGTGGGTGGTCAATTGGTGGCAATGATCTCATACACAAACTGGCTTTACAATACATTAGATGTCGTCATCGTCATCCCCATCAGTGTGTACATCCTCTGCTTCTTCACACAATATGAATTTGCCCCCGCTGGAATCCACCATTACAGACGCTTCTGTATTTTTTGGACGTAAGTGCTGGTAAAGATCTTCCTCGTGGAATTTGTAATTCATTTTGATGAACATCATCTTTTCCACATTTTGGGGAAGTAACCTCCTACGACGATCACTGACAAGGTTCTCCTGGCTGTGCTGAAAACTTTCTCAGAGTACACACTGGAGGGTGGGCAGCTCAAGTACAGCAAAGCCAGTTTGTGTAAGGGACTCCAAATTGCCTCTTTTTCCTGCCAATAGTGAAAGGGACTGTCTGACATGCCTATTAGGATGCTATCCCTAAAATTGTCATCCACCATTCTGTGAATGGTGACCGCATCAGACAAAGTCACGGTAGACATGTCACTCATTGTAGGCAGTTATTTCAGCCCCAACCAGATGTCATTAGGTTTTGCTGATTAATCTGCATCACCAGCAGTGGGTCTCTTAGGAAAAAAATTTTTTTTCCTGGCAGCTGTAGAAAATGAAGGAGGAGATGCTGCCGTGTCACGTGCCGCTTGAGCTGACAATTTTTTCACCACCAGCTCTTCGTCCGTCGAAAAGAAAGACATACCTTGCACAACACGGAAATTATTCTCCACTGCGTTTGACTAAGGTGTATTACCACCCCTTTTCCTATGTCATAGGCTGTAGTGTAGCCTTGGATGGTCTTTTTTTGCTCCTCCATCCACTGAAGCATATAGAGAATTCCACCTAGTTACTACCTCTTGCTTCAGCTGATGGCAGGGCAAATTCAACAGTACTTGCTGGTGCTGCAATCTTTGACACGCAGTTGCTGAATGTCGAAAATGTCCATAAGCATTTTGTGCCACCGAGAGCATCCTGTCATTTCTAAAAAAATGTTTCACCACCAAATTCATTGTGTGAGCAAAACATGGGATGTGTTTGAATTCGCCCAGATGTAATGCTCACACAATATTGCTGGCATTGTCAGAAATCACAAATCCCACGCAGAGTCCAAGTGGGGTAAGCCATTTTGCAATGATTTCCCTGAATTTCTCTAAGAGGTTCTCAGTGGTATGCCTCTTAGTGAAACCGGTGATACACAGAGTAGCCTGCCTCTAAATCAGCTGGCATTTGTTAGATGCTGCTTCTGTTTGCACTGTTGGAGGCAATACACCTACCCAGTGGGTTCTCACAGTCATGTAATCTTTAGTTTGCCCTGTCCCACTTGTCCACATATCTGTGGTTAAGTGGACAGTGGGTACAACAGCATTTCGGAGGACACTAATAAGATTTTTTTTAATGTCCTTGTACAGGTTGGGAATTGCTGTTCTAGAGAAGTGGAATCTAGAAGGGACATGGTAGCGGGGACACACAACCTCCAATAACTGTGTAAAACCCACTGCATTAATGGCAGATACTGGAAGTACATCTAATACCAGCATAGCTGTTATGTTGTCAGTAATCCGCTGTGCAACTGGGTGTTTGACGACATAGTTTTTCGCCACATCAAAGGATTCTGTGACAGTCAATTGTTTGGTTGAACTTCTTGAACTACTAAAAGTAGACTTCTTCCTGGTCCCCTTCTGGGATGAACATCCACTCATAGCAACAGCAGCAGCAGGCATAACACTCAAGGATCCTTCTGAGGAAGAATGGATAGGAGAGGGGTCAGTCCTTATGATATTGGATGCAAGACTACTTCCAATCACGAATGAGGATGTTGATGATGATGCAGGTGTTGGTGGTGGATATTGCATGCGCTTATCCAGATAGAAGGGAGCAGCTTGGTGACACTTCACTGATTGTTGTTTGTTTGTCCCCAAAGTTTCAATACCCTTTCCAATATGATGAATGCACTGCAAGTGACGTCACAGGGAAGAGGTTCCAAGATGGTTAAGGTCCTTACCTCTACTCACTGTTACATGGCAACAGTTACAAATGGCTTGGCAATGGTTGTCCGGTTTTGGGTGGAAATGATTCCACACATGAGATGTGGATTTTTTGGTCCTTTGCCCAGGCATGCCAACAATTGGATTTTTCCCACCATGGGCAACAACTGTTGCCTGATTGTGATTTTCAGATTTTGCACAAACATCCTCGATGTCAACATCATCATCAACATCCTCATCATACTTGTTGTTGTTATCGCCAACTACATAAATATCCTCATCCTCCTCGTGCAATTCCACAGAAGCATCCTCGATTTCTACGTCAGAATGTTGACTTGTGCTGCTCATCCCCACATTTGCAGAGGGCACACAAATTGTGGAAGTACGATCCTCTTCAATTACAGTATTAGAAAGGTCAGGCTCACACATGGCAACCGCAGACACACTTGGACTCTCCTCGGGGATCCGTGACTTTTCGGAAACAATTTACATTTATTTTGTACCGCTTCTACAAGCAGAAGGGCTTAAATCATTACCAGTCATAAATAAAGACCAAGGCCTTATCCTTTCTTTGCTACTTTGTGTAGTGAATGGCATATTGCCAATTTTTTGTTTCTCTAAAGCTGACTTAGCTTTAGATTTTTTTCTTTAACAGGGTAAAAGTAGATTTTTTTTAGCCTGACTTTTTGGCCTGACTTAAGCCCTGGTGCATTGGTCTTCATAGATACCGTTGAAGGCCTTGCATAGTCATAATGACTGCTGCCAGCAGCTACAAGACTGGTATGTGGATCCTGCTCTCCGATCATGTGACTGTTCTCCATACTCACTGCGGTCTTACAGCAGTGTCACCAAGCAATTATAGCGCAGCTAAGTTGGGGCTAACGCACACAACCACACACAGGATTTTTTGTTTTGTTTTTCACACTGGGGGTGAAGAGCACCCCTGAAAGAGGCAGCAGCCCCTTGACAGACAGCAGGACAGCTCCCCTGCGCACCTACGTTGCTGACAAGTGTGGTTAACACGCACACAGAAAAAAAAAATATTTTTTTTTTACATTGGGGGTGAAGAGCACCCCCTGGACAACACAGCAGAACAGCCAGCCCCTATGGACAGGACAACAGCCAGCCCCTATATGGACAACAGCCAGCCCCTATGGACAGGACAACAGCCAGCCAGCCCCTATGCACAGCTCCATGCTCCCTCCCTCTTCACTCTCCACAGGTGGAATGAAAAATGGCGGCGATTGCGGGACCTTTATAAATTCCAAAACCCGCGAGAATCAGACTGCGGGATGATGACGTTTTGCCTCGCTTTCATATCCGAGTCAGGGGTGCCAAGAGGGAGACCCAGCACACAGCGTGGGAGACTGCTCGTGGCTGCTGAGCAACAGCCACAGCAGTCTCCTGTGCCTGTGGGGGGGAGCGATCACACTGATCATGCCCCCCTGGCTTTGTGCCGGGCTGAGGCGGCTCAGAGTGCCCCCCCTCCCCAGCATGCGGCGCTGCAAAACTTTTTTTTCGGGAAGGGGGAGTGGCCATGCCTCTCACGATTAGGCCATGCCCCCTATTACCCGGGCCCGTCGCATCTCTCGGCCGGCCTGATCAGAATCAGACGGGAGAACCTGAGTCGACTCTGATCTGACTCGGATCCTCTAAGTTCGGGTGGGTTCGGTTCTCAGGGAACCGAACCCGCTCATCTCTATTAATTAACCACTTAACTGGCAATTTTTTTTTTTACAAAAACTGCTTCAAAATGTCTTTCTTTTTTATGGTTGAATTAGATCAAGAATATCCATTTAATACTTATCTGACACAAAATATATACAGCCATGGCCATATGTTTTGACAATGACACAAGTATTGGTTTTCACAAAGTTTGCTGGTTCAGTGTTTTTAGACCTTTTTGTCAGATGTTACTATTGTATACTGAGGTAACATTACAGCATTACATAAGTGTCAGATGTTACTATGGTATACTGAGGTAACATTACAGCATTACATAAGTGTCAGATGTTACTATGGTATACTGAGGTAACATTACAGCATTACATAAGTGTCAGATGTTACTATGGTATACTGAGGTAACATTACAGCATTACATAAGTGTCAGATGTTACTATGGTATACTGAGGTAACATTACAGCATTACATAAGTGTCAGATGTTACTATGGTATACTGAGGTAACATTACAGCATTACATAAGTGTCAGATGTTACTATGGTATACTGAGGTAACATTACAGCATTACATAAGTGTCAGATGTTACTATGGTATACTGAGGTAACATTACAGCATTACATAAGTGTCAGATGTTACTATGGTATACTGAGGTAACATTACAGCATTACATAAGTGTCAGATGTTACTATGGTATACTGAGGTAACATTACAGCATTACATAAGTGTCAGATGTTACTATGGTATACTGAGGTAACATTACAGCATTACATAAGTGTCAGATGTTACTATGGTATACTGAGGTAACATTACAGCATTACATAAGTGTCAGATGTTACTATGGTGTACTGAGGTAACATTACAGCATTACATAAGTGTCAGATGTTGCTATGGTGTACTGAGGTAACATTACAGCATTACATAAGTGTCAGATGTTACTATGGTATACTGAGGTAACATTACAGCATTACATAAGTGTCAGATGTTACTATGGTATACTGAGGTAACATTACAGCATTACATAAGTGTCAGATGTTACTATGGTATACTGAGGTAACATTACAGCATTACATAAGTGTCAGATGTTACTATGGTATACTGAGGTAACATTACAGCATTACATAAGTGTCAGATGTTACTATGGTATACTGAGGTAACATTACAGCATTACATAAGTGTCAGATTTTACTATGGTGTACTGAGGTAACATTACAGCATTACATAAGTGTCAGATGTTACTATGGTGTACTGAGGTAACATTACAGCATTACATAAGTGTCAGATGTTACTATGTTATACTGAGGTAACATTACAGCATTACATAAGTGTCAGATGTTACTATGGTATACTGAGGTAACATTACAGCATTACATAAGTGTCAGATGTTACTATGGTATACTGAGGTAACATTACAGCATTACATAAGTGTCAGATGTTACTATGGTATACTGAGGTAACATTACAGCATTACATAAGTGTCAGATGTTACTATGGTATACTGAGGTAACATTACAGCATTACATAAGTGTCAGATGTTACTATGGTGTACTGAGGTAACATTACAGCATTACATAAGTGTCTGATGTTACTATGTTATACTGAGGTAACATTACAGCATTACATAAGTGTCAGATGTTACTATGGTATACTGAGGTAACATTACAGCATTACATAAGTGTCAGATGTTACTATGGTATACTGAGGTAACATTACAGCATTACATAAGTGTCAGATGTTACTATGGTATACTGAGGTAACATTACAGCATTACATAAGTGTCAGATGTTACTATGTTATACTGAGGTAACATTACAGCATTACATAAGTGTTAGATGTTACTATGGTATACTGAGGTAACATTACAGCATTACATAAGTGTTAGATGTTACTATGGTATACTGAGGTAACATTACAGCATTACATAAGTGTCAGATGTTACTATGGTATACTGAGGTAACATTACAGCATTACATAAGTGTCAGATGTTACTATGGTATACTGAGGTAACATTACAGCATTACATAAGTGTCAGATGTTACTATGGTGTACTGAGGTAACATTACAGCATTACATAAGTGTCAGATGTTACTATGTTATACTGAGGTAACATTACAGCATTACATAAGTGTCAGATGTTACTATGGTATACTGAGGTAACATTACAGCATTACATAAGTGTCAGATGTTACTATGGTATACTGAGGTAACATTACCGCATTACATAAGTGTCAGATGTTACTATGGTATACTGAGGTAACATTACCGCATTACATAAGTGTCAGATGTTACTATGGTATACTGAGGTAACATTACAGCATTACATAAGTGTCAGATGTTACTATGGTATACTGAGGTAACATTACAGCATTACATAAGTGTCAGATGTTACTATGGTATACTGAGGTAACATTACAGCATTACATAAGTGTCAGATGTTACTATGGTGTACTGAGGTAACATTACAGCATTACATAAGTGTCAGATGTTACTATGGTGTACTGAGGTAACATTACAGCATTACATAAGTGTCAGATGTTACTATGTTATACTGAGGTAACATTACAGCATTACATAAGTGTCAGATGTTACTATGGTATACTGAGGTAACATTACAGCATTACATAAGTGTCAGATGTTACTATGGTATACTGAGGTAACATTACAGCATTACATAAGTGTCAGATGTTACTATGGTATACTGAGGTAACATTACAGCATTACATAAGTGTCAGATGTTACTATGGTATACTGAGGTAACATTACAGCATTACATAAGTGTCAGATGTTACTATGGTATACTGAGGTAACATTACAGCATTACATAAGTGTCAGATGTTACTATGGTATACTGAGGTAACATTACAGCATTACATAAGTGTCAGATGTTACTATGGTGTACTGAGGTAACATTACAGCATTACATAAGTGTCAGATGTTACTATGGTATACTGAGGTAACATTACAGCATTACATAAGTGTCAGATGTTACTATGGTATACTGAGGTAACATTACAGCATTACATAAGTGTCAGATGTTACTATGGTATACTGAGGTAACATTACAGCATTACATAAGTGTCAGATGTTACTATGGTATACTGAGGTAACATTACAGCATTACATAAGTGTCAGATGTTACTATGGTATACTGAGGTAACATTACAGCATTACATAAGTGTCAGATGTTACTATGGTATACTGAGGTAACATTACAGCATTACATAAGTGTCAGATGTTACTATGGTATACTGAGGTAACATTACAGCATTACATAAGTGTCAGATGTTACTATGGTGTACTGAGGTAACATTACAGCATTACATAAGTGTCAGATGTTACTATGTTATACTGAGGTAACATTACAGCATTACATAAGTGTCAGATGTTACTATGGTATACTGAGGTAACATTACAGCATTACATAAGTGTCAGATGTTACTATGGTATACTGAGGTAACATTACAGCATTACATAAGTGTCAGATGTTACTATGGTATACTGAGGTAACATTACAGCATTACATAAGTGTCAGATGTTACTATGGTATACTGAGGTAACATTACAGCATTACATAAGTGTCAGATGTTACTATGGTATACTGAGGTAACATTACAGCATTACATAAGTGTCAGATGTTACTATGGTATACTGAGGTAACATTACAGCATTACATAAGTGTCAGATGTTACTATGGTATACTGAGGTAACATTACAGCATTACATAAGTGTCAGATGTTACTATGGTATACTGAGGTAACATTACAGCATTACATAAGTGTCAGATGTTACTATGGTATACTGAGGTAACATTACAGCATTACATAAGTGTCAGATGTTACTATGGTGTACTGAGGTAACATTACAGCATTACATAAGTGTCAGATGTTACTATGTTATACTGAGGTAACATTACAGCATTACATAAGTGTCAGATGTTACTATGGTATACTGAGGTAACATTACAGCATTACATAAGTGTCAGATGTTACTATGGTATACTGAGGTAACATTACAGCATTACATAAGTGTCAGATGTTACTATGGTATACTGAGGTAACATTACAGCATTACATAAGTGTCAGATGTTACTATGGTATACTGAGGTAACATTACAGCATTACATAAGTGTCAGATGTTACTATGGTATACTGAGGTAACATTACAGCATTACATAAGTGTCAGATGTTACTATGGTATATTGGGGTAACATTACAGCATTACATAAGTGTCAGATGCTACTATGGTATATTGGGGTAACATTACAGCATTACATAAGTGTCAGATGTTACTATGGTATACTGAGGTAACACTACAGCATTTCATAAGTGTCAGATGTTACTATGGTATACTGAGGTAACATTACAGCATTACATAAGTGTCAGATGTTACTATGGTATACTGAGGTAACATTACAGCGTTACATAAGTGTCAGATGTTACTATGGTATACTGAGGTAACATTACAGCATTACATAAGTGTCAGATGTTACTATTGTATACTGAGGTAACATTACAGCATTACATAAGTGTCAGATGTTACTATGGTATACTGAGGTAACATTACAGCATTACATAAGTGTCAGATGTTACTATGGTATACTGAGGAACATTACAGCATGACATAAGTGTCAGATGTTACTATGGTATACTGAGGAACATTACAGCATGACATAAGTGTCAGATGTTACTATGGTATACTGAGGTAACATTACAGCATTACATAAGTGTCAGATGCTACTATGGTATATTGGGGTAACATTACAGCATTACATAAGTATCAGATGTTACTATGGTATACTGAGGTAACATTACAGCATTACATAAGTGTCAGATGTTACTATGGTATACTGAGGTAACATAAGCATTTCATAAGTGTCAGATGTTACTATGGTATACTGAGGTAACATAAGCATTTCATAAGTGTCAGATGTTACTATGGTATACTGAGGTAACATTACAGCATTACATAAGTGTCAGATGTTACTATGGTATACTGAAGTAAAATTACAATAATTTCATAAGTTTTAAAGGCTTTTATTGACAATTACATTAAGGTCATGCAAAGAGCCAATATTTGCAGTGTTGACCCTTTTTTTTGAAGACCTCTGCAATTCGCCCTGGCATGCTGTAAGTCACCTTCTATGCCACATACTGACTGCTGGCCGCCCATTCTTGCCTAATCAATGCTTGGAGTGTGTCAGAATTTGTGGGTTTTGTCCAGGTTGACTGCAAGTTCTCAATTTGGTATATACTGTAGGAAAGATTCCTGGACTGCACACCCTGAATATATATAATGGGAGGTGCCACCTGATGAGATTAATTGCAGGCACAGAAACAGACAAATCTCAGGTGCACAACTCCAAATTATTGATAATATATATAAATGCAATAACATTTTGCAATCAATAGAGGTTTTTAGCATAATCATGGCCATGGTTATGGGCCTACCCACCATATCTAGGTAACCTCTGTAGATTAGGTCCCTAACATACTAGGGTTCAAATCCAGAGCGCAGGACACCCCCAAACTAGCCCAGTTTGGTGACTCCCTTGCCTTTAAAAGCCATAAGTTAGTTGGCAGGTGAGCTTTAAACCAGTTAACATGTTTTTAGTTTAAACTCTGTGATAGCATAAGTATGACAGATAGTGTAGGACCTGCAGAGAGATGGGGTCCCGTGATGTGGGCTGCAGGCTTAAATGCATTGATCAATCCATGAACCAAAAACCCCATTATTTATGTATTATGATGAGTGATTTAACAATGGTGAGTGCTGAGTTCTCTGTTCTTATTTATTTAAGCAATGTGGTCACAAGCCACTTGCACCCCAAATCTGGGAGTGGCGAGTGCTGTGGATTTTTAACTTTATATATATATATATATATGTATACTGTATATAGCCACTGTTGTTAAATACTCTTGCTTGGCAGCACCCATAATAATAATATTTTGGGAAAAAGAATGTAATCACCAAATTGGGGAAAAAGAGCCTTTAAAGTACCTTGTAACCGAGTCTCAGACAGGAATACAATATTTTTATTGTAAGGAGAAAATAACCTGTCAGAGGCCTCTTAATATAGATCCTGGCCCAGTGTGTATAGTAACAGTTCAAACTGCTTAGCGTCTGCGAGTAACACTGTAACCGCTTCTGGCACATTGTATCAGTGGGTATTATCTATTGATAAAGATCTGCTGAGATCCAGCCCCTAAGTGATGCCTGTTTCCTCTCTGAATCATACACAATGAAATAGAGTTTGACATCGCTTTAGACGTCTGCTGCACTCTGTCCTGGCTAATTTCTTTAAAGTAAATCCACGGAGGAGCGCACGTCGCCCAGGGTTCCCCGCTATGGGCAATGTGAAGGTTTACTAGTAGCGCCGTATCAGTGGATACATTTACAAACTCAGAAAAAACAGGATTGCATAAAAAGCCAACTCACAGCAGAGCCCTTGTTAGGCCCAGAGATAGCACCTCTGCAAGTAGCTTATTAGTCTTAGGGATTGGCCGGAGGAAAGTATATTTCTCCCGTAATTTGGTTTTATAGTGAATAATTGTTGCCCGGTTGGCTTGTACATAATTTATAATACACAAGAAAATATGGACACACAGACTGATTCTGAGCCGGACACAAATGGCGAGTTTATGCTGTACCTAGGGGGTGAGAGTGGTGCCATCGACCAGGGCATGGGGCCCTGAGTTTGGCACTGTCATTGCCCCATGCCACCTGCAGTCAGTAGCATCGCTGCAGAGCCATCCAGAGAGTCCAAGGGACGCTCTGGGCATACTCCCTGCAGCCTGCAGAGCTTTACTTCCTAGTGCCGGTGGCCCCTGTCCCTTGGGCATGACATCAGAACGTCATGGGTTCGGGGGCAGGGATAGCACAGGACGGCATAGAGCCCTGCATACAGCCAGTGTTCTCTCCCGAAATTTTTTCTAGCCAGGTGGCATGAAGAAGTAGCCGGGTGGGGCCTTTGCAGTAAAATGTTTTAAACCCTCACTTTATAATGATTGAAACTGGAAATAACATTTTATATATTAATTCTGCTCTTATTATTAGAGGCCCAGTCGTCTGATTATGAAAAGCTGCAAAGTCTGTAGGATCTGCTCCTTTTTATACAGCTCCCAGATACTGTCCCCACTTGCAGGCTCCCAAAGTTCCGGGTGGTGCACCCACAAAAACAGCCTGGGGAGAACACTGATACAGCACAGGCGCAGAGGCAAATTTATGCAATTTTGTATTTTTTGACTCGGATGGAACTTGGACAGACCTGTGTGTGTGTGTGTGTGTGACATTGGGGGTTCTGGGTGTGTCATGGGAGTGTCATGGGAGTGTCGGAGTGTTGTGGGTGTGTCATGGGAGTGTTATGAGTGTGTCATGGGAGTGTAGTTAGAGTGTAATGGGAGTGTTGTAGGGGTGTCATGGGAGTGCCGTGGGGGTGTTGTGGGAGTGTCATGGGGACATCATTGAAATGTTATGGGATTGTTATGTGAGGGTCGTGGGGGCTTCATTGGAATGTTGTGGGTGTGTTATGGGAGGGTTGGTGTGTCATGGGAGTGTTGTGGGTGTGTTATGGGAGCATTGTGGGTGTCATGGGAGGGTCGTGGGAGCATTGTGTGTGTCATGGGAGGGTCGTGGGGGTGTCATGGGGGAGTCATGGGATTGTCGTGGGTGTGTCATGGAAGTGTTATGGGATTGTCGTGGGTGTGTCATGGAAGTGTTATGGGAGTGTCGTGGGTGTGTAATGGGAGTGTCAGGGGTGTGCATTAAAAGCTCTGTGTGATTCTGAGCTATGTCTAAGGGGAGCCTGTTCCTGATGGATCTCTGGCACCTAGCATGGGGCTGGTGCACGAGCAGATACTAATAATGATGATTGCGGCAGCTGGCGTGAAATTAGTGGCTGGTGTGAAATCAGTGGCTGGCGTGAAATCAGTGACTGGCGTGGGTTTTTGCTTGAAGCGCACTAACCCCACATTAGCCCTACGGATTCCCGCTTTATCATTAGATAGTAATTCAGGACTCCGCGGCTTCCTGCAGCCACTGTGCATGAGATACAGAATCATCCCCACAGTGCACGCATTTCTGTGCAAATGTGACTATCCGTCTGCCTTGTGCATCAATGTGTGCCCCCTATTGGCTGGTGTGGGCTTAGCAGGTACCACTGAGGGAGGTGTGACGTGTGGTGATTCCCAGGGGTGGGGTGTATAGCTCTATAGCTCAGACTGATTAAAAAGTAAAAATTACACATAGAAATCCTGACTACCGTCCCTCTGGGATCAGATCTATAATCTGGCCTAATTATAATAAACTGGTATAATGATGCTACAGTACTGCTGGCTGCGGTCTCATTGGTGACACTAGGGGCGGATGTCTATTTTATATGCTGCACTTTTAGTTTTTAATATTTATATCAGATACTGTGGGGTCTATGTACTAAGCAGTGTTAGGAGACAGAGTGAAGAGTGATAAGGTGCCAGCCAATCAGCTCCCAACTGTCATGTCACAGGCTGTGTTTGAAAAATGACAGTTGGGTGGTGATTGGCTGGCACCTTATCACTCTTCACTCTGTCTCCTAACACTGCTTAGTAACTAGACCCCTGTATGTGCCAACAATGCACCTTCTTGTATAAATAGGTGTCTTGTTGGAAGTGTGGACCACTCGCCTGATTCACTACTGATCGCAACTGGGAACGCAATAGCGATTACGCACGCAGTTCAACTGCGATAGTATGCTAATCATTACGATCGCAATGCCGCCGCAGCATAATATAAAGACGCCCACTCTACCTTATACACATCCGTAATGTTTAGCAAGACAGCAAAACCATCGGTAACAGCGAGTACCATCGCAGCCCCACGCACACTTACACAGGCTCTGACCTTACTCAGGAATTGCTAACCTCAGCGCAGGCTATGTGTCCTCAGGCTGCGTATGGCATCACTGCGGATAATTTATCCAGTCCATGCAACGGCGTTCAAACGTACTGGCACGCCTGCAGTTCGCCGACCACCCCACGTTACCACCCACAAATGGCACTTCCTGTAAATCACTCTGCGATGGGTCTGCGTGAACACTGTGATCGCAGTCCCGATCGCACTGCAATGCATGTGCAGTACGCAACAATCGGCCGATTTCATGCGTAATCGCAGTTGCGATCGGTAATGAATCAGGCCCCATGGGCAATCTATGAAGGTACGCCAAAATCAATTTACAGAATGTATCTATAAGGTAGAGGAGGCCGTATGACCCCTAATTGTGCACTTTGCTCTTTTGGAAGCTAATTTAAATATCTTGTCCCTCAACAGAAAATATATTGTTTTTTTATGTGGAAGCGTCTTGGGTGCATTATTGGGGCAAACTCAGATCTAGCCAGGAAAGCGCCAATCCGTCAAACTATACCCATCAGAATGTGGAAAATGGTGTAGTACCCAGAGAGACAGGCGCAACCATGCATCAAAGGTGCAGACATCACAAAATGCATTTATACAGCTCCTGAAATAATATTTAATGTATCTTTTGAAACCTTAGAATGTACGTATAAAGTTGCCATAGCAACGTATGTATTGCATTGTAATATGTGTCAGATTTCTGTATTGTCCCACCTGTACCGATGCATAAACACAGTCATTGTACCACGCTAGCAGCTACTGTAAAACACTTAAAGGACAATTGTTGCAAAAATTTGAAAGATTAATCATAGCTTTTTTTTTATACAGAATAATAGACTATTTAGTTTGGTCCTCATTCAGATGTATCATGAGGCATATAATATGAATCAGTCATTGCTATAAAGTTCTTCTACACTTGCAGCAAACGTGCTTAGGTTTCCACCTTCTCATTTGCTGATCTCATTTTATAATGCCAGATGCCGAGAGCTGTGTGCTCAGAGGCCTACGTTTCTGCTGTGAATATGGTAAGCGGTCAAGATGCCAACAGACGGGATCCCAAACGTCAATATACCGATGCCGGAGTCCCGTCACCCGTCAAAATGGCGATGTTCCCATCCTGAAGACATCAGGATACCAACGTCAGCACCCTGTCCGCCGACATCACGGAGGTAAGTATACGGGTAAGTATGACAGTTAGCCCAGGGATGGGGGGGTTAGGTTTAGGGACCTCCCTGGAGAGGGGGGGAGGCTAGTGTTAGGTATCGATCGGGGAGGGTTAGGCTGCGGCGGGGGGTTAGGGTTAAGCACCACCGGGGAGAGGATAGGGTTAGGCACCACCAAGGGAGGGTTAGGTTTAAGGTGCAGGAAGGGGGTTTAGGGTTAGGCACCACCAGGGGGATGTTAGGGTTAGGCACCACCAGGGGGATGTTAGGGTTAGGCACCACCAAGGGAGGGTTAGGGGGGGAGAGGGTGATGGTTAGGGTACTTACCAGCCCCTGTCGGGATTCTGCACAATCTGGATTCCGCCGTTGGTATTTGAACTGCCGGCATCTCAGCCACCGGCATATCATACCGATTCCGTGAGTATAGGGCTCTACAGCAAATACTGCATAATATACATATATCTCATGGAAAATGAAACATCCAAATGGAAATGTGTAATCATTTTCAGGAATTTCCTGATAGGGTATGCAGTCATATAGTCGAAATTCATTATGTCAACATATATAATGTTAACACCAGAATGTCAACAGGTTTTATGGCGACATGGTTAAACTGGAAAATTGTCGACATGGGCAGAATGTCGATTTATGAAATGTCGAAAGTGAAAATGTTGACATTACTTTTAGGGTTATGCTTAGGTGTAAAGGCTAGGGTTAGCATTCGGGGTTAGGGTTATGCTTAGGTGTAAAGGCTAGGGTTACCATTCGGGGTTAGGGTTATGCTTAGGCGTAAAGGCTAGGGTTAGCATTCGGGGTTAGGGTTATGCTTAGGCGTAAAGGCTAGGGTTACCATTCGGGGTTATGGTTATGCTAAGGCGTAAATGCTAGGGTTAGCATTCGGGGTTAGGGTTATGCTTAGGTGTAAAGGCTAGGGTTAGCATTCAGGGTTAGGGTTATGCTTAGGTGTAAAGGCTAGGGTTAGCATTCGGGGTTAGGGTTATGCTTAGGTGTAAAGGCTAGGGTTAGCATTCAGGGTTAGGGTTATGCTTAGGTGTAAAGGCTAGGGTTAGCATTCAGGGTTAGGGTTATGCTTAGGTGTAAATGCTAGGGTTAGCATTCGGGGTTAGGGTTATGCTTAGGTGTAAAGGCTAGGGTTAGCATTCAGGGTTAGGGTTATGCTTAGGTGTAAAGGCTAGGGTTAGCATTCGGGGTTAGGGTTATGCTTAGGTGTAAAGGCTAGGGTTAGCATTCGGGGTTAGGGTTATGCTTAGGCGTAAAGGCTAGGGTTAGCATTCGGGGTTAGGGTTATGCTAAGGCGTAAAGGCTAGGGTTAGCATTCGGGGTTAGGGTTATGCTTAGGTGTAAAGGCTAGGGTTAGCACTCAGGGTTAGGGTTATGCTTAGGCGTAAAGGCTAGGGTTAGCATTCGGGGTTAGAGTTATGCTAAGGCGTAAAGGCTAGGGTTAGCATTCGGGGTTAGGGTTATGCTAAGGCGTAAAGGCTAGGGTTAGCATTCGGGGTTAGGGTTATGCTTAGGTGTAAAGGCTAGGGTTAGCATTCGGGGTTAGGGTTATGCTTAGGTGTAAAGGCTAGGGTTAGCATTCAGGGTTAGGGTTATGCTTAGGTGTAAAGGCTAGGGTTAGCATTCGGGGTTAGGGTTATGCTTAGGTGTAAAGGCTAGGGTTAGCATTCGGGGTTAGGGTTATGCTTAGGTGTAAAGGCTAGGGTTAGCATTTGGGGTTAGGGTTATGCTTAGGCGTAAAGGCTAGGGTTAGCATTCGGGGTTAGGGTTATGCTTAGGTGTAAAGGCTAGGGTTAGCATTCGGGGTTAGGGTTATGCTAAGGCGTAAAGGCTAGGGTTACCATTCGGGGTTAGGGTTATGCTAAGACGTAAAGGCTAGTGTTACCATTCAGGGTTAGGGTTATGCTTAGATGTAAAGGCTAGGGTTAGCATTCAGGGTTAGGGTTATGCTAAGGCGTAAAGGCTAGGGTTACCATTCGGGGTTAGGGTTATGCTAAGGCGTAAAGGCTAGGGTTAGCATTCAGGGTTAGGGTTATGCTTAGGTGTAAAGGCTAGGGTTAGCATTCAGGGTTAGGGTTATGCTTAGGTGTAAAGGCTAGGGTTAGCATTCAGGGTTAGGGTTATGCTTAGGTGTAAAGGCTAGGGTTAGCATTCAGGGTTAGGGTTATGCTTAGGCGTAAAGGCTAGGGTTAGCATTCGGGGTTAGGGTTATGCTTAGGCGTAAAGGCTAGGGTTAGCATTCGGGGTTAGGGTTATGCTTAGGCGTAAAGGCTAGGGTTAGCATTCGGGGTTAGGGTTATGCTTAGGCGTAAAGGCTAGGGTTAGCATTTGGGGTTAGGGTTATGCTTAGGCGTAAAGGCTAGGGTTAGCATTCGGGGTTAGGGTTATGCTTAGGCGTAAAGGCTAGGGTTAGCATTCGGGGTTAGGGTTATGCTAAGGCGTAAAGGCTAGGGTTAGCATTCGGGGTTATGCTTAGGCGTAAAGGCTAGGGTTAGCATTCGGGGTTAGGGTTATGCTTAGGTGTAAAGGCTAGGGTTAGCATTCGGGGTTAGGGTTATGCTTAGGTGTAAAGGCTAGGGTTAGCATACGGGGTTAGGGTTATGCTTAGGCGTAAAGGCTAGGGTTAGCATTCGGGGTTAGGGTTATGCTTAGGCGCAAAGGCTAGGGTTAGCATTCGGGGTTAGGGTTATGCTTAGGCGCAAAGGCTAGGGTTAGCATTCGGGGTTAGGGTTATGCTTAGGTGTAAAGGCTAGGGTTAGCATTCGGGGTTAGGGTTATGCTTAGGTGTAAAGGCTAGGGTTAGCATTCGGGGTTAGGGTTATGCTTAGGTGTAAAGGCTAGGGTTAGCATTCATGGTTAGGGTTATGCTTAGGTGTAAAGGCTAGGGTTAGCATTCGGGGTTAGGGTTATGCTTAGGTGTAAAGGCTAGGGTTAGCATTCGGGGTTAGGGTTATGCTTAGGTGTAAAGGCTAGGGTTAGCATTCAGGGTTAGGGTTAGGCAAAGACATTGTCGACATTCTGACCACTTTGAAATTCTCACATCACCATAATATACCGAACCCCCTGATAGTTGTCCCTTAAGATTCTGTACCCTGCTAAAAATATTCTATGCAAAAAGGAATCAAGTACAAAGATCCAAGGATAATTGCATCAAAAAATAAAAATGATTTAACCGATACCACCTCCCACCAATGACAAGGGCGCGATGCCCTCATGGCAGGGAACCCCACCATTATGGAGAACTGCCCCAACAGCTTCACTTCTGTATAAAGATGAGCGTTTAGGTTTTGCTTGGATCGCTTTGGGGTTTTCGAATAGAACAGAGGCCTGACTTGGGTCTTCTCAACAAGGTCGTATCTCAAAAATGGATCTTGTCTGGTTTGGATTGCAGGTACAGTCAGTCTCTCCCATGTGATTGCAGGTACAGTCAGTCCCTCCCATGTGATTGCAGGTACAGTCAGTCCCTCCCATGTGTTTGCAGGTACAGTCAGTCTCTCCCATGTGATTGCAGGTACAGTCAGTCCCTCCCATGTGATTGCAGGTACAGTCAGTCCCTCCCATGTGTTTGCAGGTACAGTCAGTCCCTCCCATGTGATTGCAGGTACAGTCAGTCCCTCCCATGTGATTGCAGGTACAGTCAGTCCCTCCCATGTGATTGCAGGTACAGTCAGTCCCTCCCATGTGATTGCAGGTACAGTCAGTCCCTCCCATGTGATTGCAGGTACAGTCAGTCCCTCCCATGTGATTGCAGGTGCCGTGTCACAGGTGAGTGTCTGGAGAAGGTGTGGGCTCATGCTGCGATAGTACATACTAGTCACCATTAGAGAGAGCTGCAGGTAGATGGAGCAGGTGGGAAGCATATAAACACTGCAGGTATCTTTGTCACTGTGTATGTGTGTTTGTCAGACACTAGTAGCACCTGCAATCCAGGGCAAACAGGCTCTTGTGTATGTTTGTTAGAAGTGAACTTGCAGTGAGCTACACTTACATTTGTTTTTCCTAGATGTGCTATATTCTTTTACGCTGCCGTGAGTTTGTGTCTCTGTGTGTAGCATAGTTTAGCCAATCAGCTCGCTGCAGCCTTCAGCCAATATAGGTGAAAACAATATTGTGAGCTGTGAGGTGGTCAAAATTGACTGGATATGACTGGAAATTAATGTTACCGATGTTAGTAATACTGTAGGAACAACAACATCCAAATTACATTATTTTTAGCTGTTTTTATACATTTTTAAGGGAATCCAAAACCAATAGGAAAATCGAAACCAAAATACTTGAGGGCAGTTTTAATCAGAACCAAAACACAGAGGTCCGCGCACATCTCTGAAGAGTATATTCGGAATTCTGATACAGTAATGCTACTTTAGAAAGTGAAGGTAGAGGGGAGAGGGTATCTGAGCTTTAATGGTGGTCGGTTGTAGTATAACGTTGGCAGGACTGAGATTCCATGAACTGTGGCAATCCCTGGCATGGCTTGCTGGCAGGTAAGCAAGCCAAGTGACCTGTCAGGGTGCAGTAGCCCATGTCATAGGCTGTACCAAATATCCTGGCTTCCCCTTCCGGGAGGGAGCAGCCAAATCGGCGTAGCAGGGGGCATGGCCAGCACAAGGGGGCAGGGGCAGACAGATTACAGGTATTTGTAGGCTACACAATGCTGAGATTACCGGCATTGTGAAGCAGGGGGCGGGGCCAAAATGACGCGATTCAGCATTCAGGCAATAAAAACGGGGGGAGAGGAGGTGCAAACGCAGGCGTGCCTGAGCATCTCAACGGCGTATTAGAGGTGTGCACAATTATAACACAGCATCATAGTACATGTCACCTGGCTGGTTTTTACACTGAAGTACTCGCAGAGCTTGCGGCAGGGTATGGTCAACCTGAAGCGCTGTGATAGCATCTGATGTACCGATGGTTGCATACACGTGACGTGCACAAGTGGGCGTCTTAAAACAGGCTGGTGGGTGTCTGCATACACTATGTGATCGCTGTCTAAGAAATACTGGGCGTGCTAATGCATTGCTGTGCTATAGCACTGCCAACACAATTTGCATACACATCGCGTGGGCGATCACATCTAGCGAGCGGCTCTGAATCAGGCCCACAGTGCGAAACGTGTTACTTTAAAACCGATGCACACAGGCACTTTGCCCAGTATATATCCTCATATACGCCTACTCTATGCTCTCAGGATATATCTCAGGGTGCACGGTGAGACCTAAACTCTGCCTGCGCAGAACTGGCGCAAAATTCAAGTATTTCCACCGCTACTAAACATCCCTAATAACTTAGGGCCTGATTCAGAGCTGAACGCTCTGACCAGAGCGCTCGCTCTGAATCAGGGCCCTCCTACCTTTTTTTGGAGCGTCCTCATGGACGCTCGCATTTCTGTGGGCTTGCAATGGAGACCCTGCGGAAGGGTCACGCTGCCGCAAGCCTTGGAGTGATTTTGGCTCTATCAGAGCCAAAATCACTCCGACTGACATCACTAGTGATGTCAGTGGGGCCGGCTTGAGACGGTAGGCGTTCCCATGGGAACGCCTCCGTCTGGCAGGCACGCCCACCAAAGGGGGCGTGCTGTCAATCAACATCGACAGCACGCCCCCTTTGGTGCGAGACCCGGAGCGATGGAGAGCCCGTCGCTTGCCGGGTCTCGCGCATGCGCACGACGGAGCTCCCTCCGTCGTGCGCATGTGCAGTGGGGGAACATCGAACCGCTTGCGAGCGTACTGCCGCTCACGAGCGGGTCTGAATGACCCCCTTACTTCTTCCTCCCATTTCAATAATCTCGCTCTGCATAATGAAATTATACGCACAAAAGTCGCGCAGCGCAGGCAGAGTAGCATTTTGTGCTGGGTTTCGTCTGTTTTGCATTAGTTGCAAATAGTGAATAGATTTTAAAAAATATGAGCATGTAACCACTGTCCTTTGTCAGCCTAGATGAGAGACAAGGGGCATCTGTTCTCCTATCCTATGAATACGCTACACTGATACTAACTTTAAAAGAGAATGTTGAACTAAACCTTGGAATGATATTACTGTATGTTTAGCGTGACAATGGTGAATGACATCTCATACAACCGCTGCAATAAAACTTCAATAGAATAAGCTCATATAATATAAAACACCCGATACTGATGTTTATTCAAATGTTGGGAGAGTAGGTTACGCATTGCGTTTCATTGTTTAAAATAAAAATCTTGAGGATAATTGCAACTGAATACAATGGTTCCAGTTTTGTTACCGTTAAATGCTCAATTTGATTCAATATATCTTCTTTTATTAGGACAAGTGTTTGGGTTACACATGCCGCTGAGAACAGAGGGCAGAATTCCGAGATTTACGCAATAGCGATATTTTTGCAGAATTAGCGATTTTTTGCTATCGCACATGTGCGAAAGTGTTTGAGGTTGGTAATGGGGGGGTAGGGTGGTTAGAAAGCGCAGGTGTGTCTGACCGTTTAAATGCCATTTCCTGGGCGTGTTTAAATTAGCCTTTGCGATCTCCTGCGCAGCATGAAAGCTCTCAGCATGTCAGGAGAGCTGTAGTATTTGCGGCTGGTCAGATTTGACTTACAAGCTGCGTGACTACCCGATGTGCGTCAATGGTATCGATGTTTACACTGTTGTATGTCGTCATACGGATATGAGAAGGCAGCAGTGGGCGTCCCTATGCTGGGCTGTGATTACACTGTACAGATATGAGAAGGCAGCAGTGGCATCCCTATGCTGGGCTGTGCTTACACTGTATGTATATGAGGAGGCAGCAGAGGGCGTCCCTATGCTGGGCTGTGATTACACTGTATGTATATGAGGAGGCAGCAGAGGGCGTCCCTATGCTGGGCTGTGATTACACTGTATGTATATGAGGAGGCAGCAGTGGGCGTCTCTATGCTGGGCTGTGCTTACACTATACGGATATGAGGAGGTAGTAGTGGGCGTCCCTATGCTGGGCTGTGCTTACACTGTACAGATATGAGAAGGCAGCAGCGGGCGTCCCTATCCTGGGCTGTGATTACACTGTACAGATAAGAGGAGGCAGCAGTGGGTGTCCCTATGCTGGGCTGTGCTTACACTGTACGGATATGAGAAGGCAGCAGTGGGCGTCCCTATGCTGGGCTGTACTTACACTGTACAGATAAGAGGAGGCAGCAGTGGGCGTCCATATGCTGGGCTGTGCTTACACTGTATGTATATGAGGAGGCAGCAGTGGGCGTCCCTATGCTGGGCTGTGCTTACACTGTACGGATATGAGGAGGCAGCAGTGGGCGTCCCTATGCTGGGCTGTACGCTGTTCGGATATGAGAAGGCAGCAGTGGGTGACCCTATGCTGGGCTGTGATTACACTGTACATATAAGAGAAGGCAGCAGTGGGCGTCCCTATGCTGGGCTGTGCTTACACTGTACATATAGAAGAAGGCAGCAGTGGGCGTCCCTATGCTGGGCTGTGCTTACACTGTACGGATATGAGAAGGCAGCAGTTGGTGTCCCTATGCTGGGCTGTGCTTACACTGTACGGATATGAGAAGGCAGCAGTGGGCGTCCCTATGCTGGGTTGTGATTACACTGCACGGATATGAGAAGGCAGCAGTGGGTGTCCCTATGCTGGGCTGAGCTTACACTGTACAGATATGAGAAGGCAGCAGAGGGCGTCTCTATGCAGGGCTGTGCTTACACTATACGGATATGAGGAGGTAGTAGTGTGCTTCCCTATGCTGGGCTGTGCTTACACTGTACAGATATGAGAAGGCAGCAGCGGGCGTCCCTATCCTGGGCTGTGATAACACTGTACAGATATGAGGAGGCAGCAGTGGGCGTCCCTATGCTTGGCTGTGCTTACACTGTACAGATATGAGAAGGCAGCAGCGGGCGTCCCTATGCTGGGCTGTGCTTACACTGTACAGATATGAGGAGGCAGCAGTGGGCGTCCCTATGCTGGGCTGTGCTTACATTGTACAGATATGAGAAGGCAGCAGTGGGCGTACCTATGCTGGGCTGTGCTTACGCTGTACGGATATGAGGATGCAGCAGTGGGCGTCCCTATGCTGGGCTGTGCTTACGCTGTATAGATATGAGAAGGCAGCAGTGGGTGTCCTTATGCTGGGCTGTGCTTACACTGTATGGATATGAGAAGGCAGCAGTGGGCGTCCCTATGCTGGGCTGTGCTTACACTGTACGGATATGAGAAGGCAGCAGGGGGCGTCCCTATGCTGGGCTGTGCTTACACTGTACAGATATAAGAAGGCAGCAGGGGGCGTCCCTATGCTGGGCTGTGCTTACATTGTATGGATATGAGGAGGCAGCAGTGGGTGTCCCTATGCTGGGCTGTGCTTACACTGTATGGATATGAGAAGGTAGCAGTGGGTGTCCTTATGCTGGGCTGTGCTTACACTGTACGGATATGAGAAGGCAGCAGTGGGCGTCCCTATGCTGGGCTGTACTTACACTGTAAGGATATGAGAAGGCAGCAGTGGGCGTCCTTATGCTGGGCTGTGATTACACTGTATGGATATGAGAAGGCAGCAGTGGGCGTCCTTATACTAAGCTGTGATTACACTGTATGGATATGAGAAGGCAGCAGTGGGCGTCCCTATGCTGGGCTGTGACTACACTGTACGGATATGAGAAGGCAGCAGCGGGCGTCCCTATGCTGGGCTGTGCTTACACTATACGGATTTGAGATGACAGCAGAGGGTGTCCCTATGCTGGGCTGTGCTTACACTGTACAGATATGAGGAGGCAGCAGTGGGCGTCCCTATGCTGAGCTGTGCTTACGCTGTACGAATATGAGAAGGCAGCAGTGGGCGTCCTTATGCTGGGCTGTGATTACACTGTACGGATATGAGAAGGCAGCAGTGGGCGTCCCTGTGCTGGGCTGTGCTTACACTGTACAGATATGAGAAGGCAGCAGTGGGCGTCCCTATGCTGGGCTGTGCTTACATTGTACAGATATGAGAAGGCAGCAGTGGGCGTCCCTATACTGGGCTGTGCTTACGCTGTACAGATATGAGAAGGCAGCAGTGGGCGTACCTATACTGGGCTGTGCTTACGCTGTACGGATATGAGGATGGAGCAGTGGGCGTCCCTATGCTGGGCTGTGCTTACGCTGTATAGATATGAGAAGGCAGCAGTGGGTGTCCTTATGCTGGGCTGTGCTTACACTGTATGGATATGAGAAGGCAGCAGTGGGTGTCCCTATGCTGGGCTTTGCTTACACTGTACGGATAGGAGGAGGCAGCAGTGGGCGTCCCTATGCTGGGCTGTGCTTACACTGTACGGATATGAGAAGGCAGCAGGGGGTGTCCCTATGCTGGGCTGTGATTACACTGTACAGATATGAGAAGGCAGCAGTGGGCATCCCTATGCTGGGCTGTGCTTACACTGTTTGGATATGAGAAGGCAGCAGTGGGCGTCTCTATACTGGGCTGTACTTACACTGTAGGGATATGAGGAGGCAGCAGTGGGCGTCCCTATACTTGGCTGTGCTTACACTGTAGGGATATGAGAAGGCAGCAGTTGGCGTCCCTATGCTGGGCTGTGCTTACGCTGTACAGATATGAGAAGGCAGCAGTGTTCGTCCCTATGCTGGGCTGTACTTATGCTGTACAGATATGAGAAGGCAGCAGTGTTCGTCCCTATGCTGGGCTGTGCTTACATTGTACAGATATGAGAAGGCAGCAGTGGGCGTCCCTATACTGGGCTGTGCTTACACTGTATAGATATGAGAAGGCAGCAGTGGGCGTCCCTATGCTGGGCTGTGCTTACACTGTACAGATATGAGAAGGCAGCAGTGGCCGTCCCTATGCTGGGCTGTGCTTACACTGTACAGATATGAGAAGGCAGCAGTGGGCGTCCCTATGCTGGGCTGTGCTTACATTGTACGGATAGGAGGAGGCAGCAGTGGGGGTCCCTATGCTGGGCTGTGCTTACACTGTACGGATATGAGAAGGCAGCAGGGGGTGTCCCTATGCTGGGCTCTGATTACACTGTACAGATATGAGAAGGCAGCAGTGGGCATCCCTATGCTGGGCTGTTCTTACACTGTATGGATATGAGAAGGCAGCAGTGGGCGTCTCTATACTGGGCTGTACTTACACTGTAGGGATATGAGGAGGCAGCAGTGGGCGTCCCTATACTTGGCTGTGCTTACACTGTAGGGATATGAGAAGGCAGCAGTGGGCGTCCCTATGCTGGGCTGTGCTTACGCTGTATGTATATGAGGAGGCAGCAGAGGGCGTCCCTATGCTGGGCTGTGATTACACTGTATGTATATGAGGAGGCAGCAGAGGGCGTCCCTATGCTGGGCTGTGATTACACTGTATGTATATGAGGAGGCAGCAGTGGGCGTCTCTATGCTGGGCTGTGCTTACACTATACGGATATGAGGAGGTAGTAGTGGGCGTCCCTATGCTGTGCTGTGCTTACACTGTACAGATATGAGAAGGCAGCAGCGGGCGTCCCTATCCTGGGCTGTGATTACACTGTACAGATAAGAGGAGGCAGCAGTGGGTGTCCCTATGCTGGGCTGTGCTTACACTGTACGGATATGAGAAGGCAGCAGTGGGCGTCCCTATGCTGGGCTGTACTTACACTGTACAGATAAGAGGAGGCAGCAGTGGGCGTCCATATGCTGGGCTGTGCTTACACTGTATGTATATGAGGAGGCAGCAGTGGGCGTCCCTATGCTGGGCTGTGCTTACACTGTACGGATATGAGGAGGCAGCAGTGGGCGTCCCTATGCTGGGCTGTACGCTGTTCGGATATGAGAAGGCAGCAGTGGGTGACCCTATGCTGGGCTGTGATTACACTGTACATATAAGAGAAGGCAGCAGTGGGCGTCCCTATGCTGGGCTGTGCTTACACTGTACATATAGAAGAAGGCAGCAGTGGGCGTCCCTATGCTGGGCTGTGCTTACACTGTACGGATATGAGAAGGCAGCAGTTGGTGTCCCTATGCTGGGCTGTGCTTACACTGTACGGATATGAGAAGGCAGCAGTGGGCGTCCCTATGCTGGGTTGTGATTACACTGCACGGATATGAGAAGGCAGCAGTGGGTGTCCCTATGCTGGGCTGAGCTTACACTGTACAGATATGAGAAGGCAGCAGAGGGCGTCTCTATGCAGGGCTGTGCTTACACTATACGGATATGAGGAGGTAGTAGTGTGCTTCCCTATGCTGGGCTGTGCTTACACTGTACAGATATGAGAAGGCAGAAGCGGGCGTCCCTATCCTGGGCTGTGATAACACTGTACAGATATGAGGAGGCAGCAGTGGGCGTCCCTATGCTTGGCTGTGCTTACACTGTACAGATATGAGAAGGCAGCAGCGGGCGTCCCTATGCTGGGCTGTGCTTACACTGTACAGATATGAGGAGGCAGCAGTGGGCGTCCCTATGCTGGGCTGTGCTTACATTGTACAGATATGAGAAGGCAGCAGTGGGCGTACCTATGCTGGGCTGTGCTTACGCTGTACGGATATGAGGATGCAGCAGTGGGCGTCCCTATGCTGGGCTGTGCTTACGCTGTATAGATATGAGAAGGCAGCAGTGGGTGTCCTTATGCTGGGCTGTGCTTACACTGTATGGATATGAGAAGGCAGCAGTGGGCGTCCCTATGCTGGGCTGTGCTTACACTGTACGGATATGAGAAGGCAGCAGGGGGCGTCCCTATGCTGGGCTGTGCTTACACTGTACAGATATAAGAAGGCAGCAGGGGGCGTCCCTATGCTGGGCTGTGCCTACACTGTATGGATATGAGGAGGCAGCAGTGGGTGTCCCTATGCTGGGCTGTGCTTACACTGTATGGATATGAGAAGGTAGCAGTGGGTGTCCTTATGCTGGGCTGTGCTTACACTGTACGGATATGAGAAGGCAGCAGTGGGCGTCCTTATGCTGGGCTGTGATTACACTGTATGGATATGAGAAGGCAGCAGTGGGCGTCCTTATGCTAAGCTGTGATTACACTGTATGGATATGAGAAGGCAGCAGTGGGCGTCCCTATGCTGGGCTGTGACTACACTGTACGGATATGAGAAGGCAGCAGTGGGCGTCCCTATGCTGGGCTGTGCTTACACTATACGGATTTGAGATGACAGCAGAGGGTGTCCCTATGCTGGGCTGTGCTTACACTGTACAGATATGAGGAGGCAGCAGTGGGCGTCCCTATGCTGAGCTGTGCTTACGCTGTACGAATATGAGAAGGCAGCAGTGGGCGTCCTTATGCTGGGCTGTGATTACACTGTACGGATATGAGAAGGCAGCAGTGGGCGTCCCTGTGCTGGGCTGTGCTTACACTGTACAGATATGAGAAGGCAGCAGTGGGCGTCCCTATGCTGGGCTGTGCTTACATTGTACAGATATGAGAAGGCAGCAGTGGGCGTCCCTATACTGGGCTGTGCTTACGCTGTACAGATATGAGAAGGCAGCAGTGGGCGTACCTATACTGGGCTGTGCTTACGCTGTACGGATATGAGGATGCAGCAGTGGGCGTCCCTATGCTGGGCTGTGCTTACGCTGTATAGATATGAGAAGGCAGCAGTGGGTGTCCTTATGCTGGGCTGTGCTTACACTGTATGGATATGAGAAGGCAGCAGTGGGTGTCCCTATGCTGGGCTTTGCTTACACTGTACGGATAGGAGGAGGCAGCAGTGGGCGTCCCTATGCTGGGCTGTGCTTACACTGTACGGATATGAGAAGGCAGCAGGGGGTGTCCCTATGCTGGGCTGTGATTACACTGTACAGATATGAGAAGGCAGCAGTGGGCATCCCTATGCTGGGCTGTGCTTACACTGTATGGATATGAGAAGGCAGCAGTGGGCGTCTCTATACTGGGCTGTACTTACACTGTAGGGATATGAGGAGGCAGCAGTGGGCGTCCCTATACTTGGCTGTGCTTACACTGTAGGGATATGAGAAGGCAGCAGTTGGCGTCCCTATGCTGGGCTGTGCTTACGCTGTACAGATATGAGAAGGCAGCAGTGTTCGTCCCTATGCTGGGCTGTACTTATGCTGTACAGATATGAGAAGGCAGCAGTGTTCGTCCCTATGCTGGGCTGTGCTTACATTGTACAGATATGAGAAGGCAGCAGTGGGCGTCCCTATACTGGGCTGTGCTTACACTGTATAGATATGAGAAGGCAGCAGTGGGCGTCCCTATGCTGGGCTGTGCTTACACTGTACAGATATGAGAAGGCAGCAGTGGCCGTCCCTATGCTGGGCTGTGCTTACACTGTACAGATATGAGAAGGCAGCAGTGGGCGTCCCTATGCTGGGCTGTGCTTACATTGTACGGATAGGAGGAGGCAGCAGTGGGGGTCCCTATGCTGGGCTGTGCTTACACTGTACGGATATGAGAAGGCAGCAGGGGGTGTCCCTATGCTGGGCTCTGATTACACTGTACAGATATGAGAAGGCAGCAGTGGGCATCCCTATGCTGGGCTGTTCTTACACTGTATGGATATGAGAAGGCAGCAGTGGGCGTCCCTATGCTTGGCTGTGCTTACACTGTACAGATATGAGAAGGCAGCAGCGGGCGTCCCTATGCTGGGCTGTGCTTACACTGTACAGATATGAGAAGGCACCAGCGGGCGTCCCTATGCTGGGCTGTGCTTACACTGTACGGATATGAGGAGTCAGCTGTGGGCGTCCCTATGCTGGGCTGTGCTTACGCTGTACGGATATGAGAAGGCAGCAGTGGGCGTCCTTATGCTGGGCTGTGATTACGCTGTATGGATATGAGAAGGCAGCAGTGGTCGTGCCTATGCTGGGCTGTGCTTACACTGTATGGATATGAGAAGGCAGCAGTGGGCGTACCTATGCTGGGCTTTGCTTACACTGTGTGGATAGGAGGAGGCAGCAGTGGGCGTCCCTATGCTGGGCTGTGCTTACACTGTACGGATATGAGAAGGCAGCAGGGGGTGTCCCAATGCTGGGCTGTGCTTACACTGTACAGATATAAGAAGGCAGCAGTGGGTGTCCCTATGCTGGGCTGTGTTTACACTGTATGGATATGAGGAGGCAGCAGTGGGCGTCCCTATGCTGGGCTGTGCTTACACTGTACGGATATGAGAAGGCAGCAGTGGGTGTCCCTATTCTGGGCTGTGCTTACACTGTACGGATATGAGAAGGCAGCAGTGGGCGTCCCTATACTGGGCTGTGCTTTCACTGTATGGATATGAGAAGGCAGCAGTGGGTGTCCCTATACTGGGCTGTGCTTACACTGTATGGATATGAGGAGGCAGCAGTGGGTGTCCCTATACTGGGCTGTGCTTACACTGTATGGACATGAGAAGGCAGCAGTGGGCGTCCCTATGCTGGGCTGTGCTTACACTGTATGGATATGAGAAGGCAGCAGTGGGTGTCCCTATGCTGGGCTGTGCTTACACTGTATGGATATGAGAAGGCAGCAGTGGGTGTCCCTATGCTGGGCTGTGCTTACACTGTATGGATATGAGGAGGCAGCAGTGGGCGTCCCAATGCTGGGCTTTGCTTACACTGTGTGGATAGGAGGAGGCAGCAGTGGGCGTCCCTATGCTGGGCTGTGCTTACACTGTACGGATATGAGAAGGCAGCAGGGGGTGTCCCTATGCTGGGCTGTGCTTACACTGTACAGATATAAGAAGGCAGCAGTGGGTATCCCTATGCTGGGCTGTGTTTACACTGTATGGATATGAGGAGGCAGCAGTGGGCGTCCCTATGCTGGGCTGTGCTTACACTGTACGGATATGAGAAGGCAGCAGTGGGCGTCCCTATGCTGCGCTGTGCTTACACTGTACGGATATGAGAAGGCAGCAGTGGGCGTCCCTATACTGGGCTGTGCTTACACTGTACGGATATGAGAAGGCAGCAGTGGCTGTCCCTATGCTGGGCTGTGATTACTCTGTATGTATATGAGAAGGCAGCTGTGGGCGTCCCTATGCTGGGCTGTGCTTACACTCTATGGATATGAGAAGGCAGCAGTGGGTGTCCCTATGCTGGGCTGTGCTTACACTGTATGGATATGAGAAGGCAGCAGTGGGCGTCCCTATGCTGGGCTGTCCTTACACTGTACGGATATGAGAAGGCAGCAGTGGGCATCCCTATGCTGGGCTGTGCTTACACTGTACGGATATGAGAAGGCAGCAGTGGGTGTCCCTATGCTGGGCTGTGCTTGCACTGTATGGATATGAGAAGGCAGCAGTGGGTGTCCCTATGCTGGGCTGTGCTTACACTGTATGGATATGAGAAGGCAGCAGTGGGTGTCCCTATGCTGGGCTGTGCTTACACTGTATGGATATGAGAAGGCAGCAGTGGGCGTCCCTATGCTGGGCTGTGCTTACACTGTATGGATATGAGAAGGCAGCAGTGGGTGTCCCTATGCTGGGCTGTCCTTACACTGTATGGATATGAGAAGGCAGCAGTGGGCATCCCTATGCTGGGCTGTGCTTACACTGTACAGATATGAGAAGGCAGCAGTGGGTGTCCCTATGCTGAGCTGTGCTTACACTGTATGGATATGAGAAGGCAGCAGTGGGTGTCCCTATGCTGGGCTTTGCTTACACTGTTTGGATATGAGAAGGCAGCAGTGGGTGTCCCTATGCTGAGCTGTGCTTACACTGTACGGATATGAGAAGGCAGCAGTGGGCGTCCCTATGCTGGGCTGTGCTTACACTGTATGGATATGAGGATGCAGCAGTGGGTGTCCCTATGCTGAGCTGTGCTTACACTGTATGGATATGAGAAGGCAGCAGTGGGTGTCCCTATGCTGGGCTGTCCTTACACTGTACGGATATGAGAAGGCAGCAGTGGGCGTCCCTATGCTGGGCTGTGCTTACACTGTACAGATATGAGAAGGCAGCAGTGGGTGTCCCTATGCTGAGCTGTGCTTTCAATGTATGGATATGAGAAGGCAGCAGTGGGTGTCCCTATGCTGGGCTGTGCTTACACTGTACGGATATGAGAAGGCAGCAGTGGCGTCCCTATGCTGGGCTGTGCTTTCACTGTACGGATATGAGAAGGCAGCAGTGGGTGTCCCTATGCTGGGCTATGCTTACACTGTATGGATATGAGAAGGCAGCAGTGGGCGTCCCTATGCTGGGCTGTGCTTACACTGTATGGATATGAGAAGGCAGCAGTGGGCGTCCCTATGCTGGGCTGTCCTTACACTGTACGGATATGAGAAGACAGCAGTGGGCGTCCCTATGCTGGGCTGTGCTTACACTGTACAGATATGAGAAGGCAGCAGTGGGTGTCCCTATGCTGGGCTGTGCTTACACTGTATGGATATTAGAAGGCAGCAGTGGGTGTCCCTATGCTGGGCTGTGCTTACACTGTATGGATATGAGATGGCAGCAGTGGGTGTCCCTATGCTGGGCTGTGCTTACACTGTATGGATATGAGAAGGCAGCAGTGGGCGTCCCTATGCTGGGCTGTGCTTACACTGTATGGATATGAGAAGGCAGCAGTGGGCGTCCCTATGCTGGGCTGTCCTTACACTGTACTGATATGAGAAGGCAGCAGTTGGCATCCCTATGCTGGGCTGTGCTTACACTGTACAGATATGAGAAGGCAGCAGTGTGTGTCCCTATGCTGGGCTGTGCTTACACTGTATGGATATGAGAAGGCAGCAGTGGGTGTCCCTATGCTGGGCTGTGCTTACACTGTATGGATATGAGAAGGCAGCAGTGGGTGTCCCTATTCTGGGCTGTGCTTACACTGTATGGATATGAGAAGGCAGCAGTGGGTGTCCCTATGCTGAGCTGTGCTTACACTGTACGGATATGAGAAGGCAGCAGTGGGCATCCCTATGCTGAGCTGTGCTTACACTGTATGGATATGAGGATGCAGCAGTGCGTGTCCCTATGCTGAGCTGTGCTTACACTGTATGGATATGAGAAGGCAGCAGTGGGTGTCCCTATGCTGGACTGTCCTTACACTGTACGTATATGAGAAGGCAGCAGTGGGCGTCCCTATGCTGGGCTGTGCTTACACTGTACAGATATGAGAAGGCAGCAGTGGGTGTCCCTATGCTGAGCTGTGCTTACACTGTATGGATATGAGAAGGCAGCAGTGGGCGTCCCTATGCTGGGCTTTGCTTACACTGTGTGGATAGGAGCAGGCAGCAGTGGGCGTCCCTATGCTGGGCTGTGCTTACACTGTACGGATATGAGAAGGCAGCAGGGGGTGTCCCTATGCTGGGCTGTGCTTACACTGTACAGATATAAGAAGGCAGCAGTGGGTGTCCCTATGCTCGGCAGTGTTTACACTGTATGGATATGAGGAGGCAGCAGGGGGCGTCCCTATGCTGGGCTGTGCTTACACTGTACGGATATGAGAAGGCAGCAGTGGGCGTCCCTATGCTGGGCTGTGCTTACACTGTACGGATATGAGAAGGCAGCAGTGGGCGTCCCTATACTGGGCTGTGCTTACACTGTATGGATATGAGAAGGCAGCAGTGGGCGTCCCTATACTGGGCTGTGCTTACACTGTATTGATATGAGGAGGCAGCAGTGGGTGTCCCTATACTGGGCTGTACTTACACTGTATGGATATGAGAAGGCAGCAGTGGGCGTCCCTATGCTGGGCTGTGCTTACACTGTATGGATATGAGAAGGCAGCAGTGGGTGTCCCTATGCTGGGCTGTGCTTACACTGTATGGATATGAGAAGGCAGCAGTGGGTGTCCCTATGCTGGGCTGTGCTTACACTGTATGGATATGAGAAGGCAGCAGTGGGCGTCCCAATGCTGGGCTTTGCTTACACTGTGTGGATAGGAGGAGGAGGCAGTGGGCGTCCCTATGCTGGGCTGTGCTTACGCTGTACAGATATGAGAAGGCAGCAGTGGGCGTACCTATACTGGGCTGTGCTTACGCTGTACGGATATGAGGATGCAGCAGTGGGCGTCCCTATGCTGGGCTGTGCTTACGCTGTATAGATATGAGAAGGCAGCAGTGGGTGTCCTTATGCTGGGCTGTGCTTACACTGTATGGATATGAGAAGGCAGCAGTGGGTGTCCCTATGCTGGGCTTTGCTTACACTGTACGGATAGGAGGAGGCAGCAGTGGGCGTCCCTATGCTGGGCTGTGCTTACACTGTACGGATATGAGAAGGCAGCAGGGGGTGTCCCTATGCTGGGCTGTGATTACACTGTACAGATATGAGAAGGCAGCAGTGGGCATCCCTATGCTGGGCTGTGCTTACACTGTATGGATATGAGAAGGCAGCAGTGGGCGTCTCTATACTGGGCTGTACTTACACTGTAGGGATATGAGGAGGCAGCAGTGGGCGTCCCTATACTTGGCTGTGCTTACACTGTAGGGATATGAGAAGGCAGCAGTTGGCGTCCCTATGCTGGGCTGTGCTTACGCTGTACAGATATGAGAAGGCAGCAGTGTTCGTCCCTATGCTGGGCTGTACTTATGCTGTACAGATATGAGAAGGCAGCAGTGTTCGTCCCTATGCTGGGCTGTGCTTACATTGTACAGATATGAGAAGGCAGCAGTGGGCGTCCCTATACTGGGCTGTGCTTACACTGTATAGATATGAGAAGGCAGCAGTGGGCGTCCCTATGCTGGGCTGTGCTTACACTGTACAGATATGAGAAGGCAGCAGTGGCCGTCCCTATGCTGGGCTGTGCTTACACTGTACAGATATGAGAAGGCAGCAGTGGGCGTCCCTATGCTGGGCTGTGCTTACATTGTACGGATAGGAGGAGGCAGCAGTGGGGGTCCCTATGCTGGGCTGTGCTTACACTGTACGGATATGAGAAGGCAGCAGGGGGTGTCCCTATGCTGGGCTCTGATTACACTGTACAGATATGAGAAGGCAGCAGTGGGCATCCCTATGCTGGGCTGTTCTTACACTGTATGGATATGAGAAGGCAGCAGTGGGCGTCTCTATACTGGGCTGTACTTACACTGTAGGGATATGAGGAGGCAGCAGTGGGCGTCCCTATACTTGGCTGTGCTTACACTGTAGGGATATGAGAAGGCAGCAGTGGGCGTCCCTATGCTGGGCTGTGCTTACGCTGTACAGATATGAGAAGGCAGCAGTGTTCGTCCCTATGCTGGGCTGTGCTTACGCTGTACAGATATGAGAAGGCAGCAGTGGGCGTCCCTATGCTGGGCTGTGCTTACCTTGTACAGATATGAGAAGGCAGCAGTGGGCGTCCCTATACTGGGCTGTGCTTACGCTGTACAGATATGAGAAGGCAGCAGTGGGCGTCCCTATGCTTGGCTGTGCTTACACTGTACAGATATGAGAAGGCAGCAGCGGGCGTCCCTATGCTGGGCTGTGCTTACGCTGTACAGATATGAGAAGGCAGCAGTGGGCGTCCCTATGCTTGGCTGTGCTTACACTGTACAGATATGAGAAGGCAGCAGCGGGCGTCCCTATGCTGGGCTGTGCTTACACTGTACAGATATGAGAAGGCACCAGCGGGCGTCCCTATGCTGGGCTGTGCTTACACTGTACGGATATGAGGAGGCAGCTGTGGGCGTCCCTATGCTGGGCTGTGCTTACGCTGTACGGATATGAGAAGGCAGCAGTGGGCGTCCTTATGCTGGGCTGTGATTACGCTGTATGGATATGAGAAGGCAGCAGTGGTCGTGCCTATGCTGGGCTGTGCTTACACTGTATGGATATGAGAAGGCAGCAGTGGGCGTCCCTATGCTGGGCTTTGCTTACACTGTGTGGATAGGAGGAGGCAGCAGTGGGCGTCCCTATGCTGGGCTGTGCTTACACTGTACGGATATGAGAAGGCAGCAGGGGGTGTCCCAATGCTGGGCTGTGCTTACACTGTACAGATATAAGAAGGCAGCAGTGGGTGTCCCTATGCTGGGCTGTGTTTACACTGTATGGATATGAGGAGGCAGCAGTGGGCGTCCCTATGCTGGGCTGTGCTTACACTGTACGGATATGAGAAGGCAGCAGTGGGCGTCCCTATTCTGGGCTGTGCTTACACTGTACGGATATGAGAAGGCAGCAGTGGGCGTCCCTATACTGGGCTGTGCTTTCACTGTATGGATATGAGAAGGCAGCAGTGGGTGTCCCTATACTGGGCTGTGCTTACACTGTATGGATATGAGGAGGCAGCAGTGGGTGTCCCTATACTGGGCTGTGCTTACACTGTATGGACATGAGAAGGCAGCAGTGGGCGTCCCTATGCTGGGCTGTGCTTACACTGTATGGATATGAGAAGGCAGCAGTGGGTGTCCCTATGCTGGGCTGTGCTTACACTGTATGGATATGAGAAGGCAGCAGTGGGTGTCCCTATGCTGGGCTGTGCTTACACTGTATGGATATGAGGAGGCAGCAGTGGGCGTCCCAATGCTGGGCTTTGCTTACACTGTGTGGATAGGAGGAGGCAGCAGTGGGCGTCCCTATGCTGGGCTGTGCTTACACTGTACGGATATGAGAAGGCAGCAGGGGGTGTCCCTATGCTGGGCTGTGCTTACACTGTACAGATATAAGAAGGCAGCAGTGGGTATCCCTATGCTGGGCTGTGTTTACACTGTATGGATATGAGGAGGCAGCAGTGGGCGTCCCTATGCTGGGCTGTGCTTACACTGTACGGATATGAGAAGGCAGCAGTGGGCGTCCCTATGCTGCGCTGTGCTTACACTGTACGGATATGAGAAGGCAGCAGTGGGCGTCCCTATACTCGGCTGTGCTTACACTGTACGGATATGAGAAGGCAGCAGTGGCTGTCCCTATGCTGGGCTGTGATTACTCTGTATGTATATGAGAAGGCAGCTGTGGGCGTCCCTATGCTGGGCTGTGCTTACACTCTATGGATATGAGAAGGCAGCAGTGGGTGTCCCTATGCTGGGCTGTGCTTACACTGTATGGATATGAGAAGGCAGCAGTGGGCGTCCCTATGCTGGGCTGTCCTTACACTGTACGGATATGAGAAGGCAGCAGTGGGCATCCCTATGCTGGGCTGTGCTTACACTGTACGGATATGAGAAGGCAGCAGTGGGTGTCCCTATGCTGGGCTGTGCTTGCACTGTATGGATATGAGAAGGCAGCAGTGGGTGTCCCTATGCTGGGCTGTGCTTACACTGTATGGATATGAGAAGGCAGCAGTGGGTGTCCCTATGCTGGGCTGTGCTTACACTGTATGGATATGAGAAGGCAGCAGTGGGTGTCCCTATGCTGGGCTGTCCTTACACTGTATGGATATGAGAAGGCAGCAGTGGGCATCCCTATGCTGGGCTGTGCTTACACTGTACAGATATGAGAAGGCAGCAGTGGGTGTCCCTATGCTGAGCTGTGCTTACACTGTATGGATATGAGAAGGCAGCAGTGGGTGTCCCTATGCTGGGCTTTGCTTACACTGTTTGGATATGAGAAGGCAGCAGTGGGTGTCCCTATGCTGAGCTGTGCTTACACTGTACGGATATGAGAAGGCAGCAGTGGGCGTCCCTATGCTGGGCTGTGCTTACACTGTATGGATATGAGGATGCAGCAGTGGGTGTCCCTATGCTGAGCTGTGCTTACACTGTATGGATATGAGAAGGCAGCAGTGGGTGTCCCTATGCTGGGCTGTCCTTACACTGTACGGATATGAGAAGGCAGCAGTGGGCATCCCTATGCTGGGCTGTGCTTACACTGTACAGATATGAGAAGGCAGCAGTGGGTGTCCCTATGCTGAGCTGTGCTTTCAATGTATGGATATGAGAAGGCAGCAGTGGGTGTCCCTATGCTGGGCTGTGCTTACACTGTACGGATATGAGAAGGCAGCAGTGGCGTCCCTATGCTGGGCTGTGCTTTCACAGTACGGATATGAGAAGGCAGCAGTGGGTGTCCCTATGCTGGGCTGTGCTTACACTGTATGGATATGAGAAGGCAGCAGTGGGCGTCCCTATGCTGGGCTGTGCTTACACTGTATGGATATGAGAAGGCAGCAGTGGGCGTCCCTATGCTGGGCTGTCCTTACACTGTACGGATATGAGAAGACAGCAGTGGGCGTCCCTATGCTGGGCTGTGCTTACACTGTACAGATATGAGAAGGCAGCAGTGGGTGTCCCTATGCTGGGCTGTGCTTACACTGTATGGATATTAGATGGCAGCAGTGGGTGTCCCTATGCTGGGCTGTGCTTACACTGTATGGATATGAGAAGGCAGCAGTGGGCGTCCCTATGCTGGGCTGTCCTTACACTGTACTGATATGAGAAGGCAGCAGTGGGCATCCCTATGCTGGGCTGTGCTTACACTGTACAGATATGAGAAGGCAGCAGTGTGTGTCCCTATGCTGGGCTGTGCTTACACTGTATGGATATGAGAAGGCAGCAGTGGGTGTCCCTATGCTGGGCTGTGCTTACACTATATGGATATGAGAAGGCAGCAGTGGGTGTCCCTATTCTGGGCTGTGCTTACACTGTATGGATATGAGAAGGCAGCAGTGGGTGTCCCTATGCTGAGCTGTGCTTACACTGTACGGATATGAGAAGGCAGCAGTGGGCATCCCTATGCTGAGCTGTGCTTACACTGTATGGATATGAGGATGCAGCAGTGCGTGTCCCTATGCTGAGCTGTGCTTACACTGTATGGATATGAGAAGGCAGCAGTGGGTGTCCCTATGCTGGGCTGTCCTTACACTGTACGTATATGAGAAGGCAGCAGTGGGCGTCCCTATGCTGGGCTGTGCTTACACTGTACAGATATGAGAAGGCAGCAGTGGGTGTCCCTATGCTGAGCTGTGCTTACACTGTATGGATATGAGAAGGCAGCAGTGGGCGTCCCTATGCTGGGCTTTGCTTACACTGTGTGGATAGGAGCAGGCAGCAGTGGGCGTCCCTATGCTGGGCTGTGCTTACACTGTACGGATATGAGAAGGCAGCAGGGGGTGTCCCTATGCTGGGCTGTGCTTACACTGTACAGATATAAGAAGGCAGCAGTGGGTGTCCCTATGCTCGGCAGTGTTTACACTGTATGGATATGAGGAGGCAGCAGGGGGCGTCCCTATGCTGGGCTGTGCTTACACTGTACGGATATGAGAAGGCAGCAGTGGGCGTCCCTATGCTGGGCTGTGCTTACACTGTACGGATATGAGAAGGCAGCAGTGGGCGTCCCTATACTGGGCTGTGCTTACACTGTATGGATATGAGAAGGCAGCAGTGGGCGTCCCTATACTGGGCTGTGCTTACACTGTATTGATATGAGGAGGCAGCAGTGGGTGTCCCTATACTGGGCTGTGCTTACACTGTATGGATATGAGAAGGCAGCAGTGGGCGTCCCTATGCTGGGCTGTGCTTACACTGTATGGATATGAGAAGGCAGCAGTGGGTGTCCCTATGCTGGGCTGTGCTTACACTGTATGGATATGAGAAGGCAGCAGTGGGTGTCCCTATGCTGGGCTGTGCTTACACTGTATGGATATGAGAAGGCAGCAGTGGGCGTCCCAATGCTGGGCTTTGCTTACACTGTGTGGATAGGAGGAGGCAGCAGTGGGCGTCCCTATGCTGGGCTGTGCTTACACTGTACGGATATGAGAAGGCAGCAGGGGGTGTCCCTATGCTGGGCTGTGCTTACACTGTACAGATATAAGAAGGCAGCAGTGGGTGTCCCTATGCTGGGCTGTGTTTACACTGTATGGATATGAGGAGGCAGCAGTGGGCGTCCCTATGCTGGGCTGTGCTTACACTGTACGGATATGAGAAGGCAGCAGTGGGCGTCCCTATACTGGGCTGTGCTTACACTGTACGGATATGAGAAGGCAGCAGTGGCTGTCCCTATGCTGGGCTGTGATTACTCTGTATGTATATGAGAAGGCAGCAGTGGGCGTCCCTATGCTGGGCTGTGCTTACACTGTATGGATATGAGAAGGCAGCAGTGGGTGTCCCTATGCTGGGCTGTGCTTATACTGTATGGATATGAGAAGGCAGCAGTGGGCGTCCCTATGCTGGGCTGTGCTTACACTGTATGAATATGAGAAGGCAGCAGTGGGCGTCCCTATGCTGGGCTGTCCTTACACTGTACGGATATGAGAAGGCAACAGTGGGCTTCCCTATGCTGGGCTGTGCTTACACTGCATAGATATGAGAAGGCAGCAGTGGGTGTCCCTATGCTGGGCTGTGCTTGCACTGTATGGATATGAGAAGGCAGCAGTGGGTGTCCCTATGCTGGGCTGTGCTTACACTGTATGGATATGAGAAGGCAGCAGTGGGTGTCCCTATGCTGGGCTGTGCTTACACTGTATGGATATGAGAAGGCAGCAGTGGGCGTCCCTATGCTGGGCTGTGCTTACACTGTATGGATATGAGAAGGCAGCAGTGGGTGTCCCTATGCTGGGCTGTCCTTACACTGTATGGATATGAGAAGGCAGCAGTGGGCATCCCTATGCTGGGCTGTGCTTACACTGTACAGATATGAGAAGGCAGCAGTGGGTGTCCCTATGCTGAGCTGTGCTTACACTGTATGGATATGAGAAGGCAGCAGTGGGTGTCCCTATGCTGGGCTTTGCTTACACTGTTTGGATATGAGAAGGCAGCAGTGGGTGTCCCTATGCTGAGCTGTGCTTACACTGTACGGATATGAGAAGGCAGCAGTGGGCGTCCCTATGCTGAGCTGTGCTTACACTGTATGGATATGAGGATGCAGCAGTGGGTGTCCCTATGCTGAGCTGTGCTTACACTGTATGGATATGAGAAGGCAGCAGTGGGTGTCCCTATGCTGGGCTGTCCTTACACTGTACGGATATGAGAAGGTAGCAGTGGGCATCCCTATGCTGGGCTGTGCTTACACTGTACAGATATGAGAAGGCAGCAGTGGGTGTCCCTATGCTGAGCTGTGCTTACAATGTATGGATATGAGAAGGCAGCAGTGGGTGTCCCTATGCTGGGCTGTGCTTACACTGTATGGATATGAGATGGCAGCAGTGGGTGTCCCTATGCTGGGCTGTGCTTACACTGTATGGATATGAGAAGGCAGCAGTGGGCGTCCCTATGCTGGGCTGTGCTTACACTGTATGGATATGAGAAGGCAGCAGTGGGCGTCCCTATGCTGGGCTGTCCTTACACTGTACTGATATGAGAAGGCAGCAGTGGGCATCCCTATGCTGGGCTGTGCTTACACTGTACAGATATGAGAAGGCAGCAGTGTGTGTCCCTATGCTGGGCTGTGCTTACACTGTATGGATATGAGAAGGCAGCAGTGGGTGTCCCTATGCTGGGCTGTGCTTACACTGTATGGATATGAGAAGGCAGCAGTGGGTGTCCCTATTCTGGGCTGTGCTTACACTGTATGGATATGAGAAGGCAGCAGTGGGTGTCCCTATGCTGAGCTGTGCTTACACTGTATGGATATGAGAAGGCAGCAGTGGGCATCCCTATGCTGAGCTGTGCTTACACTGTATGGATATGAGGATGCAGCAGTGCGTGTCCCTATGCTGAGCTGTGCTTACACTGTATGGATATGAGAAGGCAGCAGTGGGTGTCCCTATGCTGGGCTGTCCTTACACTGTACGTATATGAGAAGGCAGCAGTGGGCGTCCCTATGCTGGGCTGTGCTTACACTGTACAGATATGAGAAGGCAGCAGTGGGTGTCCCTATGCTGAGCTGTGCTTACACTGTATGGATATGAGAAGGCAGCAGTGGGCGTCCCTATGCTGGGCTTTGCTTACACTGTGTGGATAGGAGCAGGCAGCAGTGGGCGTCCCTATGCTGGGCTGTGCTTACACTGTACGGATATGAGAAGGCAGCAGGGGGTGTCCCTATGCTGGGCTGTGCTTACACTGTACAGATATAAGAAGGCAGCAGTGGGTGTCCCTATGCTCGGCAGTGTTTACACTGTATGGATATGAGGAGGCAGCAGGGGGCGTCCCTATGCTGGGCTGTGCTTACACTGTACGGATATGAGAAGGCAGCAGTGGGCGTCCCTATGCTGGGCTGTGCTTACACTGTACGGATATGAGAAGGCAGCAGTGGGCATCCCTATACTGGGCTGTGCTTACACTGTATGGATATGAGAAGGCAGCAGTGGGCGTCCCTATACTGGGCTGTGCTTACACTGTATTGATATGAGGAGGCAGCAGTGGGTGTCCCTATACTGGGCTGTGCTTACACTGTATGGATATGAGAAGGCAGCAGTGGGCGTCCCTATGCTGGGCTGTGCTTACACTGTATGGATATGAGAAGGCAGCAGTGGGTGTCCCTATGCTGGGCTGTGCTTACACTGTATGGATATGAGAAGGCAGCAGTGGGTGTCCCTATGCTGGGCTGTGCTTACACTGTATGGATATGAGAAAGCAGCAGTGGGCGTCCCAATGCTGGGCTTTGCTTACACTGTGTGGATAGGAGGAGGCAGCAGTGGGCGTCCCTATGCTGGGCTGTGCTTACACTGTACGGATATGAGAAGGCAGCAGGGGGTGTCCCTATGCTGGGCTGTGCTTACACTGTACAGATATAAGAAGGCAGCAGTGGGTGTCCCTATGCTGGGCTGTGTTTACACTGTATGGATATGAGGAGGCAGCAGTGGGCGTCCCTATGCTGGGCTGTGCTTACACTGTACGGATATGAGAAGGCAGCAGTGGGCGTCCCTATACTGGGCTCTGCTTACACTGTACGGATATGAGAAGGCAGCAGTGGCTGTCCCTATGCTGGGCTGTGATTACTCTGTATGTATATGAGAAGGCAGCAGTGGGCGTCCCTATGCTGGGCTGTGCTTACACTGTATGGATATGAGAAGGCAGCAGTGGGTGTCCCTATGCTGGGCTGTGCTTATACTGCATGGATATGAGAAGGCAGCAGTGGGCGTCCCTATGCTGGGCTGTGCTTACACTGTATGAATATGAGAAGGCAGCAGTGGGCGTCCCTATGCTGGGCTGTCCTTACACTGTACGGATATGAGAAGGCAACAGTGGGCTTCCCTATGCTGGGCTGTGCTTACACTGTATAGATATGAGAAGGCAGCAGTGGGTGTCCCTATGCTGGGCTGTGCTTGCACTGTATGGATATGAGAAGGCAGCAGTGGGTGTCCCTATGCTGGGCTGTGCTTACACTGTATGGATATGAGAAGGCAGCAGTGGGTGTCCCTATGCTGGGCTGTGCTTACACTGTATGGATATGAGAAGGCAGCAGTGGGCGTCCCTATGCTGGGCTGTGCTTACACTGTATGGATATGAGAAGGCAGCAGTGGGTGTCCCTATGCTGGGCTGTCCTTACACTGTATGGATATGAGAAGGCAGCAGTGGGCATCCCTATGCTGGGCTGTGCTTACACTGTACAGATATGAGAAGGCAGCAGTGGGTGTCCCTATGCTGAGCTGTGCTTACACTGTATGGATATGAGAAGGCAGCAGTGGGTGTCCCTATGCTGGGCTTTGCTTACACTGTTTGGATATGAGAAGGCAGCAGTGGGTGTCCCTATGCTGAGCTGTGCTTACACTGTACGGATATGAGAAGGCAGCAGTGGGCGTCCCTATGCTGAGCTGTGCTTACACTGTATGGATATGAGGATGCAGCAGTGGGTGTCCCTATGCTGAGCTGTGCTTACACTGTATGGATATGAGAAGGCAGCAGTGGGTGTCCCTATGCTGGGCTGTCCTTACACTGTACGGATATGAGAAGGTAGCAGTGGGCATCCCTATGCTGGGCTGTGCTTACACTGTACAGATATGAGAAGGCAGCAGTGGGTGTCCCTATGCTGAGCTGTGCTTACAATGTATGGATATGAGAAGGCAGCAGTGGGCGTCCCTATGCTGGGCTGTCCTTACACTGTACGGATATGAGAAGACAGCAGTGGGCGTCCCTATGCTGGGCTGTGCGTACACTGTACAGATATGAGAAGGCAGCAGTGGGTGTCCCTATGCTGGGCTGTGCTTACACTGTATGGATATTAGAAGGCAGCAGTGGGTGTCCCTATGCTGGGCTGTGCTTACACTGTATGGATATGAGATGGCAGCAGTGGTTGTCCCTATGCTGGGCTGTGCTTACACTGTATGGATATGAGAAGGCAGCAGTGGGCGTCCCTATGCTGGGCTGTGCTTACACTGTATGGATATGAGAAGGCAGCAGTGGGCGTCCCTATGCTGGGCTGTCCTTACACTGTACGGATATGAGAAGGCAGCAGTGGGCATCCCTATGCTGGGCTGTGCTTACACTGTACAGATATGAGAAGGCAGCAGTGGGTGTCCCTATGCTGGGCTGTGCTTACACTGTATGGATATGAGAAGGCAGCAGTGGGTGTCCCTATTCTGGGCTGTGCTTACACTGTATGGATATGAGAAGGCAGCAGTGGGTGTCCCTATGGTGAGCTGTGCTTACACTGTACGGATATGAGAAGGCAGCAGTGGGCATCCCTATGCTGAGCTGTGCTTACACTGTATGGATATGAGGATGCAGCAGTGGGTGTCCCTATGCTGAGCTGTGCTTACACTGTATGGATATGAGAAGGCAGCAGTGGGTGTCCCTATGCTGGGCTGTCCTTACACTGTACGGATTTGAGAAGGCAGCAGTGGGCATCCCTATGCTGGCCTGTGCTTACACTGTACAGATATGAGAAGGCAGCAGTGGGTGTCCCTATGCTGGGCTGTGCTTACACTGTATGGATATGAGAAGGCAGCAGTGGGTGTCCCTATTCTGGGCTGTGCTTACACTGTATGGATATGAGAAGGCAGCAGTGGGTGTCCCTATGCTGAGCTGTGCTTACACTGTACGGATATGAGAAGGCAGCAGTGGGCATCCCTATGCTGAGCTGTGCTTACACTGTATGGATATGAGGATGCAGCAGTCGGTGTCCCTATGCTGGGCTGTCCTTACACTGTACGGATATGAGAAGGCAGCAGTGGGCATCCCTATGTTGAGCTGTGCTTACACTGTATGGATATGAGGATGCAGCAGTGGGTGTCCCTATGCTGAGCTGTGCTTACACTGTATGGATATGAGAAGACAGCAGTGGGTGTCCCTATGCTGGGCTGTCCTTACACTGTACGGATATGAGAAGGCAGCAGTGGGCATCCCTATGCTGGGCTGTGCTTACACTGTACAGATATGAGAAGGCAGCAGTGGGTGTCCCTATGCTGGGCTGTGATTACACTGTACGGATATGAGAAGGCAGCAGTGGGCGTCCCTATGCTGAGCTGTGCTTACACTGTATGGATATGAGAAGGCAGCAGTGGGCGTCCCTATGCTGGGCTGTGATTACACTGTACGGATATGAGGAGGCGGCAGTGGGCGTCCCTATACTGGGCTGTGCTTACACTGTACGGATATGAGAAGGCAGCAGTGGGCGTCCCTATGCTGAGCTGTGCTTACACTGTATGGATATGAGAAGGCAGCAGTGGGCGTCCCTATGCTGGGCTGTGATTACACTGTACGGATATGAGGAGGCGGCAGTGGGCGTCCCTATACTGGGCTGTGCTTACACTGTACGGATATGAGAAGGCAGCAGTGGGCGTCCCTATGCTGGGCTGTGCTTACACTGTATGGATATGAGAAGGCAGCAGTGGGCGTCCCTATGCTGGGCTGTGCTTACACTGTACGTATATGAGAAGGCAGCAGTGGGCGTCCCTATGCTGGGCTGTGCTTACACTGTATGGATATGAGAAGGCAGCAGTGGGCGTCCCTATGCTGGGCTGTGCTTACACTGTACGTATATGAGAATGCAGCAGTGGGCGTCCCTATGCTGGGCTGTGCTTACACTGTACGTATATGAGAAGGCAGCAGTGGGCGTCCCTATGCTGGGCTGTGCTTACACTGTACGTATATGAGAAGGCAGCAGTGGGCGTCCCTATGCTGGGCTGTGCTTACACTGTATGGATATGAGAAGGCAGCAGTGGGCGTCCCTATGCTGGGCTGTGCTTACACTGTACGTATATGAGAAGGCAGCAGTGGGCGTCCCTATGCTGGGCTGTGCTTACACTGTACGTATATGAGAAGGCAGCAGTGGGCGTCCCTATGCTGGGCTGTGCTTACACTGTACGTATATGAGAAGGCAGCAGTGGGCGTCCCTATGCTGGGCTGTGCTTACACTGTGGATATGAGAAGGCAGCAGTGGGCGTCCCTATGCTGGGCTGTGCTTACACTGTATGGATATGAGAAGGCAGCAGTGGGCGGCCCTATGCTGGGCTGTGCTTACACTGTACGTATATGAGAAGGCAGCAGTGGGCGTCCCTATGCTGGGCTGTGCTTACACTGTACGTATATGAGAAGGCAGCAGTGGGTGTCCCTATGCTGGGTTTTGCGTTGGACCCATTAGCATATTTTAGCAACAGTGATCCTAGAGAGAACGCAGCTGCGCTTGCAGTAGCGTAAATTTGGGAATGAGGCCCAGAGCTTAACATTAATCAGAGTTAGTTATGAATTCCGGCAAGTTCTACTTTTGCTTCACAATTCTACTATGTGTTTGTTTATTGTGCATTTTGAGTAATTTACAGTTTATGGGGCAAATTCTATTAAACGCCATCTGCGATTGTTGTTGTTTGTTTTAATGGTTATTATAGTAGGAAGATTTAGTGCTCACCTCCATAGGCCGCGAGCAGAGTCCACCTTCTGTAGTTGATGAGTAGAAGCCATTTGAACATATTCTCCCCTTACTGGGGGCACTGCATTAAGGGCACTACTACGGTGGGCACTGCATAAAGGGCACTACTACTAGGGGCACAGCATAAGGGGCACTACTTGGTATACTGCATAAAGGGAACCACTGCTGGGGGCACTGCATAAGGGGCTCTACATAAAGGGCACTACTACAGGGGGTCCCGCATAAGGGGCACTGCCACTGGGGGCACTGCATAAGGGGCACTACTACAGGGGGCACTGCATAAGGGGTACTACTGGGGGCACTGAATAAAGGGCACTACTACAGGGGGCCCTGCATAAGGGGTACTATTGGGGGCACTGCATAAAGGGCACTACTTCTGGGGGCATTGCATAAGGGGCACTACTTCTGGGGGCATTGCATAAGGGGCACTACTACTGTGGGCATTGCATTAGAGGCACTAATACTGGGGGTACTGCATAAAGGGCACTACTATAGGGGGCTTTGCATAACGGGCACTACTACTTGGGACACTGTATAAAGGGAATGTCACGACCAGAGTTGTTGTACCCGGTGAGTCGCAGTCTCTGCCTGTGCAGTCGGTTTGGCGCGGCCCTACCGGTGGGGGTGCTGGTGCCTGGAGGTTGGCGCGAGGTGCGCATGCATGTTTGAGGGGTACAAGCCATGTGGTGACAGGTAGTACTGGCAGCGCTGCCATGCTGGGGATTGCTGGGCGCCACCATCTTGGTTTGGGGCATGTGACCTGAATGGGCCAATCAGGTTGGAGCATCTTGTGTTTACTCTCAGCAGCCTATCATGCACTTTCCCATGGCACTTATGGGTGCCCAGCATGCCCTCTAGTTGCCAGGTGCAATATATACACAGCGCAATCTGTGTGAGCGTTCTCTGTGCTCCTCAGCTCGGTGTGATAATTGCAGTCCCAGCAGTGCTCCGTTTCCTGCTCTGTCTCCATCACAGGCTGATCCTGGATACCCGAATCTACCCTGCTATACCCTGTTACTCACCCCACGGTTTGTGTACCCTCCAGCACTCCGGACTGAGAGCCAACTCCAGTACTTCAGACCTCTGTTCCTCAGTCACACCTCGCTCACAACCGGGTCGATGGTGGCCCAGAGCGCATGCGCACGACGGAGCCGGCTCCATTGTGCGCATGCGCGAGACCCGGCTAGCGACTGGCAATTCGTCGCTCCGGGTCTCGCACCAAAGGGGGCGTGCTGTCGATGTTGAGTGACAGCACGCCCCCTTTGGTGGGCGGGTCGGGGGGGTGGCTGCCCAGACGGAGGCGCTCCCATGAGAAGTGATGTCAGTGGGAGAGCTTTCGGCTCTGTTTGAGCCGAAAGCTCTCTGGGGCTTGCGGCCACGAGACCCTACCACACGGGTCTCGTTGCAAGCCCGATGGTCGTGATGGTCTTGACCATCACGTCCATCATCCTGGCCGCTCGCATTAGCTGTGGGTGGCAACCCACAGCAACGGGAGCGGCCAGGAGGCCGCTACATAAAAAAAAACAAAGGCGCCCTGATTCAGAGAGAGCGATCTGTCAGAGCGTCCGGCTCTGAATCAGGGCCTCTGTTTTTTCTGCCTGACACCTGCTCCCAGCCTCACTAATTGGACTTTGTTTCCTACCTCACTTCACTTGGACTTGTTTATTCTCTGCCAGTGTATATATTTATTACCACTTCATGAATAATAATACTCCTATTAAACTTGCTGCATCCAATACTACAACCCTGCTCCTGTGTCTTATCCTGCATAATTAGTCCTTAATTACTCACCTACCGAATCGGTGTCTTCTGCATCCAGCATTGGGACCCGGGTCTTCTGCAGCAGGGGGAATATGTAAATGTGTGTGTGAATGTGTGTGTGTGTGTGAGTGACCCCTTGTGAGTCCCAGCAGGCCCCAGGACTCCCAGCAGCCCCCTCCCCAGTGAGAAGATGGAGGGGTGGACACCAGGAGCCGCAGAGACCCCCGGACAGGTGAGTATAATTTATTTGATCTTTTTTGGCTCTGAAAACCCTCAACCACTTTTTGTATTAGATACTGCCTGTATCGGGAGCGCGCATACCCGAGGTACTCCAAAATTGGATGCAAGGTTTTTTTTTACCTTGCTAAACCTTGTGCCCAATTGGATCACCCCTTATAAGAATCCCGTTACGACCCTGTCCTAAATACATGTGGGAGTTCTGAAAACTGGAATGAAGTTGAGTATTAGATTCACTGAAAAAGAGATTTCATGGTTCAAACCCAAAATGTAAACTATTGAACATTAACCAGACGATGCACCAAGGTGTACAAAGACCTTTGGTAATTACAGTATATTGTGCACTTAGTGGACTACATACAATGTTACAACACATACATAATTATGTACATCACACACAGGATTACAATGTTGCTTTTCCTGGATATATATTAATATTTATCTTGGCACATTGCGGGTGAATAGAATCCTGTATGTGTGATGTCCCTGGGATGCTCTGATTATAGTCTTTATCTAATGTCTTCTACTACACTTAGGGCCTGATTCAGAGCCGGACGCTATTTGCGCTCGCTCGTTCAGAAAAAGGGGCCGGCTATTTAAATTGAGCGCTCGCTCTTTGCGGTCTGTTGACGCCTCTATGTCAGAGCGAGCGAACGAAACATGTGCTCGCTATTTGGAAAAGAGACGCCCCCTGGCCGCTCACATCATACGTCATCTCCGCTATTTATTTGATTAATCGAGTACATCGAAAGGCGTCTGAACTGCTCGCAGTTTTTGTGGTTGGATTCTCCTACCGCAATCATGCGAACAGTTCAGGCTAAGAAACAACCAAGTGACGTGGTCGATGACGCTGCTTTGTTAATTATGCATACCCTTAAAATGCCCGTTTTGACCGTTTGTCACGCCTGCGTTCGGATCTCCACTCCCCATTTTCAAGCACCTTCCCCTGTTACCACCCACGAACGCCTCATCCTGTCACTCAAATTAGCAGGCACTCGTAATTTTGCGAACACACGTTTTCCGACCGCACTGACTGGTTGGCGCATGCGCATTATGACCCATACGCATGCGCAGATGTGCGAACATCGCTCGGAGCGAACGAGCAGACGCTTACGAGCGGCTCTGAATCAGGCCCTTAGGCCCTGATTCAGAGCCGGACGCTCTGACAGAGCGCTCGCTCTGAATCAGGGCCGTCCCTCTGAATTTAAGAGCAGCCACCTGGCCGCTCGCATAGCTGTGGGTGACCATCCACAGCTATAGCGAGCGGCCAAAATGATGGTCGCGATGGTCAAGACCATCGCGGCCATCGGGCTTGCGACGAGACCCTTGCGGTAGGGTCTCGTTGCCGCAAGCCCTGCAGTGCTTTTGGCTCTATCAGAACGCCATGGGAACGCCTCCGTCTGGGCAGCCACGCCCCCAGCACGCCCTCCATCAACAGCACGCCCCCAGCACGCCCACGCCCCCATCACTCACCATCGACAGCACGCCCCCTTTGGTGCGAGACCCATAACGACGGCTTGGCCATCTTTTTTCGGGTCTCACGCATGCCCACGACGGAGCCACCTCCGTCCGCATACGCACTTGGCCAACATCAACCCGCTTGCGAGTGCTCAGCGCTTGCAAGCGGGTCTGAATTAGGCCCTTAGTGCTATAGGTGAGCAGCCGTGTAATTAGGGGATATTACAGGGCACATGGCACTGAGCATATTCTCCATGTGTTCCATATTTATCCAGACATTTGTTGCACTGTTAGGTCCTAAATGCAGCAGCACTACATGTCATTCTCTGTACTTTATTTTCCGCTGTGAATTTTTGTAGCGTAGCCTCACATTAGACCGTGCCGATTACCAGGGCCGGTGCAAGGTTTCCTAACACCCTAGGCAAAAATTTGGCTACAAACTCCCCCTCGCCCTCCCCACAAACACCAATTACACACTTCCCAGCCAGTAAAGTGAAAGTGTGCCATCTTATACTGTAAGTCCCCCCTCTCCCCACACACCAATTACCCAATTCCTAGCCAATAAGGTTCATCTTTTACTGTAAATCCCACACACGCACCCTTCCACAAATTGCCCACTTCCCAGTCAGTAAGGTTAAAGGCCCTGATTCAGAGCCGGACGCTCTGACCAAAGCGCTCGCTCTGAATCAGGGCCGTCCTATTTAAATGTGGAGCAGCCTTTTGGACGCTCGCATAGCTGTGGGTTACCACCCACAGCTTATGCGAGTGTCCATGATAATGGTCGCGATGGTCAAGACCATCGCGACCATCCGGCTTGCGACGAGACCCTGCGGTAGGGTCTCGGTGACCGCAAGCCCTGGAGTAATTTTGGCTCTATCAGAGCCAAAATCACTCCCACTGATATCACTAGTGATGTCAGTGGGGCCGGACCCAGACGGTAGGCGTTCCCATGGGAACGCCTCCGTCTGGCAGCCACGCTCCCGGCACGCCCACCAAAGGGGGCGTGCTGTCACTCACCATCGACAGCACGCCCCCTTTGGTGCGAGACCTGGAGCGACAGCCTGGCTGTCGCTGTCTGGGTCTCGCGCATGCGCACAACGGAGCTCCCACCGTCGTGCGCATGCGCATTGGGGGAACATCGACCTGCTTGCGAGCGTCCTGCGCTCGCGAGCGGGTCTGAATGAGACCCACAGTCCTGCAACGCACACACACACACCTTAACAAACAACTACGTTCTCCACCCCTCCTACAAAGCCAGACACAGCTTGCCTAATAAGCTAATGCTACAGGTGCCTTACCTACAGGTTTCTGGACTCAAGAGGAGGAGTGTAGTGCAGTGATGATGGCGGGGAGGAGCTGAGCCATGCATCGCAGCAGCTACTGGACGATTCAGCCATCTAATGGAGGATACACACGGTTAGACTGCTCGACGGTCAGAAAACGATAATGATCGTTATCTGATCGTCCTGCATGTGCCAGATCCAACATCCAGCACATGCAGCAACCCCCCAGCTATTATAACGACGATCGCGGGTCCCTATAGTAAACAGGCAAACATTATCAATATCGACCATGTTGGCCTGCATGCATGGACGATGGTCGATATCGTTATCGATCATTCGTGCCCGCGCATCGACCATTGGCCCTGATTCAGAGCCGGACGCTCTGACAGAGCGCTCGCTCTGAATCAGGGCCGCCCCCCTGAATTTTAGAGCGGCCTCCAGGCCGCTCACATAGCTGTGGGGACCACCCACAACTATAGCGAGCAACCAAGAAGATGGTCGCGATGATCAAGACCATCGCGACCATCGGGCTTGCAACGAGACCCTTGTGGTAGGGTCTCGTTGCCGCAAGCCCTGGAGTGCTTTTGGCTCTATCAGAGCCGAAGGCACTCCCACTGACATCACTTGTGCTCTGCACCTAGACTTCCCTGATAACGTATGATTGCAGTCACCTGTATTGGACTAATTAATTGGTTAGGAAGGGATTTTTTTTTTAACACAGGTGACTGCAATCATATATGATCAGGGAAGTCTAGAAGCAAAGCATTTTGTGCCTGGTGGAAGGGGTCATGTTGGAGGGTTTGCCATAGTTACCTGTGTCCATTGGACACTCCGACATGTGCACAATTGACTAAGGCTATTGCGTCTTTACCTACCTTTCCCTTAAATGTAGACGCACTTACCGGTACTCAGTTGCACCCAGGATCAGATGTGCTTACAGGAATGGGAGAGCCCAATGGTCGGGCTGTTTCCGCTACACAGTGCCGCACAGATTAGAGCAGTGATATAGCATTGCTGCAGGATGGGCGATGTTTTGCTCAGGTAGGTGGGTAGTAGATTAGGCCGTATATATGATGCAATGTGGCCATCTAGATGGAATCTAGGATATTTTCAGCCACACAAATATAGATTGAAGCGAGAAATTAGAGCTAGTGCCTCGCCCCATGGGCCAGGTCACCATAAAGAAGGACATTTAGATTAAACAGCGCGCCCGCCCACACCTCTAGTTCATTCATTAAAATATGCTTTATATTTTCCAAATAACATTAATCTGATATCGCCAGCCTTATTACAGACATGGTCACAAAAACTTTGGGCAGACCAAGGTGCTGGATGGGGCATGGCCATTGGAGGGCGCACACAAGGGGTTCCGAGTACAACCGCGTCAAGGTTCGGATTCACTTTTGTGTCCCGCTTCGGATCTGTTATTAGTTTGGAACTCAGATTTAAAAAATTAACTTGGGTCTTGGATTCTAACATTTTAACTGTTTCTATCGATTTTTAAACGATTTTTATCCGGATCCAAAACCCAGACACAAAGATGAATCCAGATCCAAAAAAAACACAAGGGGGTCAGCGCATATCTCTAATTTTCATTAACTGTCTCAAACACTCAGTATTTTAAAAGAGAAATAAATTAAAGTTCTTCCTTCTAACTTATCTGTTACACAGAGAATATCCTCTCAAAGACGCTTGTACCAGCTTCCCTGGCTGAGAATGTATTCTGGGGGTAGAGGACAAGCTACAGACACTGACTAAGCAAGGCATAATGTGATATCTGCTCGGCAGTAATTAATGAGACTCTATGTTGGACTGAACACAAGTATTGATAAGATATGGTAATTCTCCGCGAGGAGATAAGATGGACTGAAGGAACGGATCTCCTTCATCAGATTGGGGCTGGTTTTGTATCTGATAAAATACACTCAAGAGACAGTTTGATTGCACTCTAGCTAAAAGTTTTCCTGAAGAGCATCGCAATTATCCATTTGACTTCTTCAGCTGTCTGTAGAGAGTTTTTTTTTGTTAAATCTATCTTGATATCATGTCAACCACTAAACTTATAGATATACTGTAACCTGACACTTTGTCGTATATTGTAAGAAGCCATGTACTCAAAGGGGACATTTTAATTAAATTAATTCAAAGTTTCAAATATTAGGCTTAAAGGACGTACATGAATCACAGTATTTCTTGTCTCTTCATCACAAAGAGGTGTAGGAAAGCCACATGGTCAAGGACCTACTGTAGTAAGTGCGATAAGGATTTTAAGTGGGGCAGTCCCTTATTTACTTATTTATTTGTAAAGATACGTCAGTCACCATTACCGCCATCTACGATTACTGTACGATTGGTGCCTCAGACCTCCAGCCAGTGATCACTTGAACCCCACTCTGTGTCTCCCTCCTATTCTACCTGTTCTACATCCCGCGCACCTTCTCACGCTGAACGCCCATTGGCCAACCAAGCTGCCACTCTGCCAATAAGAGCTTAGAGAGAAACAGAACCGTTCTCTGGGCTCGATTCAGGCCCGCTCGCTAGATGCGTTCGCATGCAGCGAAAGTATGTAAATCCTGCGATCGCACAGCAAGGCATTAGCACGCCCACTACGTCTTGGTATGCGATCGCTTTGTGTATGCAGACACCCACCAGCCTGGGTATGCAGCCATTGGTAACATCGAGTACCATCGGATGTGAACGCAGCACTTGTGGCTGACCATACCCTACCGCAAGCACTGCGAGTGCTTCAGTGTGAAATTCAGCCAAGTGACGTGTATTGTGACGCTCCGTAATAATTATGCATATCTCTGAAACGGCATGAAGACGCTCAGACACGCCTGCGTTCGCACCTTCACTCCCCAGTTTCCATCGACCAATTCCTGTTACCACCCACAAACGGCTCGTCCTGTCACTCATTCTAGCGAGCCATCTATGCTTAATGAACATTCACTTTGCGCCGCATGGACTGGTTTGAGCACGCGCGCCGTGATGCGTATGCATGCGCACATTGCAAACATCGGCTGGCTGCATGCGAACACATACTAGCGATTGAGTCTGAATCAAACCCATTGACCCTGATTCAGGGCAGGACGCTCTGACAGAGCGCTCGCTCTGAATCAGGGCCGGCCTATTTTCTTTTTAGAACGGCCTCCTGGCCGCTCGCATAGCTGTGGGTGACCACCCACAGCTATAGCGAGCGGCCAGGAAGATGGTCGCGATGGCCAAGACAATCACGACCATCAGGCTTGCGACAAGACCCTTGTGGTAGAGTCTCGTTGCCGCATGCCCCAGAGAGATTTCAGCTCTAACAGAGCCGAAATCTCTCCCACTGACATCATTTGGCTGCCCAAATGGAGGCGTTCACATGGGAACGCCTCCATTTGGGCAGCCACTCCCCCGGCCCGCCCACCAAAGGGGGCGTGCTGTCACTCAACATCGACAGCACGCCCCCTTTGGTACGAGACCGGAGCGACGTCGCTATCCAGGACTCGGCCCACTGTTCGAAAAGGACACCAATAGAAGAGAAGATAGCAGGGAGCCCCCAGATCCTATTGGCTACATTAATACGGCGCATTTTAAGCTGCGCATATCTTGGAAATCATACAACTCGAGATACAGGCACAGAAATCGAAAAGCACAGACACGTTTTTGCACCTACATTCTGGGTGTATATTTTTGTCATACGCGCAGTGAGGTCAAATAATAATAAAAAAATTGTGAAATTATAAATAAAAGTGCACACATTTTTAATTGCAATCCAAATTGTTCTTCATTGTTTCTTTGCCGTCATATGCAAATTTAGGGTACCCTACAGTAAATTTCACGCTAGTCCTGAAATGATATACAGTAAGCTGATAGACCTGTACACACTTTGCTACAAGTGTTTGCTTCTCTTTGCATTAATCTCAGTGTTGCCTTTCATGATCATTACCACTTGGGGGCATATTCAATTAGACGTGAAAAGTCCCGTACTTTTCGCATGCTGGTCTTTTCGCCGACATCGCTGGTTTTCCATGCGGAAAAGTATCGCGCTCGTCCCCGCTTATCCCCGTATTCAATTGCAAATCAGTGAAAACGGGACCCGGCGAAAAGTCCTGTCAGATTTGGGGAAATCAGCCTGACACCCCCCAAAAGAAGCTCTGACATTGGGGATCACTATACACCCGAATCGGCCTGCTGAAGGTATTTGGGGTAACTAAATGCTCTCAGTAGCTGCTAATTAGCGCCGTTGCACAACCGGTGAAGAATAGCATTTAGCAGGTTTTTTGCAGATATTAAATAGTCTCAGTAATTTTGGGGTACACGAAAATGCGTGCAAGCATATAAGCTAAGTTTTCAAAAACTTTAAAAATCCACCTGCCGCAAACACCTGCAATCTTAAAAATACCTGGGGCATACTTGGGGACCCCCCTGGAGTCTATTTCGCTAGTTTTTAAGTTTGTCCCCCAACTTTGTACTTTTTCACCCCCTTTTTCAAAGTAATTTTTTGGGGTGTTCTTAAGTTTTTTTTAACTTATTTTGACTGTTTATATTTGGGGGGCTGTTCCAAGGGTGTAGGGTGGTTCCTGCAAGTTTGCACCCCAAAACCCCAATTCTGCACTTTTTTCGACAGCTTTCATAGGCAAATTTTTTTTGCCTATTCCAATGCATTGACTTTCCGCCCGGAGAAAAGTCTTTGGAATTGAATACGGGGATAAGTTTCCGCCTGGCGAAATGACGTCACCGGCGAAATTTTTATGCAGAAACTGACTTTTCGCACCTAATTGAATATGCCCCTTGGAGTCGGACCCATATATGATGTTCTACATGAACGTTTATTAAGTACATGATAGCGCACTCTGCTCCAGGGAGGCTATGAAAACATGGTTTGTATTATTTTTTATTTATTAGGTTCCACAGAGCTTCCGCAGCGCCGCACACAGTAGATAAATATAGCAACATTACCGTGTACAAGGGTCAGAGTAGTTACACAGCTTTACAGTTATACCTTTTGGCTGCCCCCTCTGGGAGGCACTACAAGGGGCAGGGCAAAGGTGGTTGGGTCTGGGGGCGTGGTGATGCAAGCGTATCGTAGCCCGTACCCTGCTATACAATGTCTTGATTATCGGCATTGTTAGGAGGTGGGGCGGAGTAACGATGACGTGATTCAATGCGAATTTGACGTCTTTGGTTGGGTGTCACCAGCCTGTGGGAGACTTGCCCACCTTTCTGTGGCGCTGGGAGTGCCACCCGATTTTCGGGAGACTTCCGGCAATTCGGGAAGGTTAAGGCAAGTATGAGTTATACATAATTTAATCCAAAGATTATATAATTATGTGGCGATACAGAGGGAGAGAGAGCCCTGCTCACAAGAGGTTACAATCTGGATGGGCTTGGTTGGATACAAAGGAGGATGTGATATTAAAACTGAGGACAAAGGGGGTCATTCAGACCCGCTCGCGAGCGGCAGTACGCTCGCAAGCGGGTCGATGTTCCCCACTGCGCATGCGCACGACGGAGGGAGCTCCGTCATGCGCATGCGCGAGACCCGGGGAGCGACGGGCTTTCCATCGCTCCGGGCCTCGCACCAAAGGGGGCGTGCTGTCGATGTTGATTGACAGCACGCCCCCTTTGGTGGGCGTGCCGGGGGCGTGCCTGCCAGACGGAGGCGTTCCCATGGGAACGCCTACCGTCTGAAGCCGGCCCCACTGACATCACTAGTGATGTCAGTGGGAGTGATTTTGGCTCTGATAGAGCCAAAATCACTCCAGGGCTTGTGGCAGGGAGACCCTACCGCAGGGTCTCCGTCGCAAGTCCGATGGTCGCGATGGTCAAGACCATCGTGACCATCATCGTGGACGCTCGCTATAGCTGTGGGTGGTCACCCACAGCTGTACGAGCGTCCAGGAGGCCGCTCCATTTTCATGGAGGAGGGCCCTGATTCAGAGCGAGCGCTCTGGTCAGAGCGTTCAGCTCTGAATCAGGCCCAAAGTACCCTACTGTCTGTATGCTGTGTAGGTCTACAATACATGTATATACTGACCACTTCACTGACACCTTGGTTTCTGGATTGATCTAGTGATGTTAGATAAAGACTCTCAACCATCCCACGTTTCTTTCAAAGAATAACAAGGCGTAGGAACGATAACATTATATACTACATACACTGTAAACCCTACTGTACATAACCTATCCCAGTAATGATATATTGGGGAATTCTAGTCCTATCAACTGAATCAGACGCCTTAAAGAGGAAATTGCAAATAATATATATTACTTTACAATAGCGAGCTTAATTGCTCTTTGCGTTAATTACAGAAATACTTTGTCGCACAAAGCATACAGCACTCAAGGACACATCATGTACCAAGATCATATGAAACAAACAACACAACACAGCTTGAGTATTTTCCAGCACGTTAGACCAATGCTGCTGTGAGCAACGCTACCCTCACCGTGTTGGCGTTTGGATGCGCCAGTTCATTAGAACCTTCTCTATTATCTGGCATGGCAGCTCCCAGTGTTTTTCTCGTTAATTCCTTTATTGTTAGTTGGTGCATGTAAATCCCACTGAACGCCAGAGACAAGACATCTGCTATGCTTATTTTATTTCATGCAATATTAAGCTTTTCTATAAATGTCATTGTCATTACAGTGTAATGTGCTATGTGCACATGATAATAACCAGTTTATATTACACATCTTCTGCTCTGAAGCAGCGGATTTCTTTGTACCAGTCACTGAACATTCACTGAAGCCTGTGCTTGGTAGACGTCTGTGCTGCCCGATGTACTGACCCTCATAGGATAGTTCTTGTAGCATGGAGCCAGCTATTGGGAAACTAAACAGTGCTCAAGAATTAATCACCTCAAACAGGTCTCTGCAGACTGAGGCGTGTAAAAGGGTCACTGGGCCTGTTTCAGTGGTGGGCAGTAATAAGAGGCACATTGGTCACACCATCGGACATTAGAGCAGCCCTATAGTCAGGGCCACCATCGGGGGAAACTGCAGGGACTCCAGGCCCGGCGAGAGAAGGGGCCCGGGTAGCTGAGGTGTAGAATGCAGTGATGTGCAGGACTGCTGCTGATTGGCTGGCTACAGTGGCCGCTGCTGATTGGCTGGCTACAGTGGCCGCAATTGATTGGCTGGCTGCTGTTCCACGAGCTGTGATTGGCTCGTGGCTGGCTCCATGTTTTAAATGCTACGAGACTCTTCTCTGGCTGGCGGTGCATTCCACCGGTGACGTACGGTACCGCACATCACTGCATTCTGCAGCTCTGCTACCTGGACCCCCTCTCTCCGGAAATGCAGCCAATGCTCTTTTTCCCTGGTTGTCGGTGTCTACCAACATTTACAAGGTCAGTTAGATAACACAGAGCTGGAAAGGATTTTTTTTTCCAATTTTGCAGATCTCGAATATGACTAAAAAAAAAAAAAAAAATGAATGACTTGGAGGCAGTTTCAGTTAGGCGCGGGATTTACCCCGCGGCTAATTGCCGCGCTGGACCTATTCAGTTAGCGGGGATTCCTCGCACGGGAGTCCCCGATACCCCGCGTGCGAGGTCCCCGCTGTCAGACTTACAGGACTCATGGAGGTGCGAGGTAAAATCCGTGTCAAAACGACCAAATCGACCTCGCGCGCAAGGAAAAAACACATTGATTCTGCAGTTTACTCGGGTCCCGATTTTACGGCGTGGGAAAAATGCTATTTAATTGAATAGCTTTTGCCCGCGCCGCTGGAATTTAGGCCGGCAATTAGTTGCGGGGTAAATCCCACTGAGATTGTCTTTCTCTGGGTCCTCCAGTGGTAGCCATCAGGACGCATGCGGACTGTGACTTGGATGAATGCGCAAACTGAAAACAATGGACGCTTGCGAATGAAATCGGCATTGCTACCATCTCTGAATCAGGCTCACTATTCTTAGGCCGGTATACAGTTAGCCACGCCCACGTATATTTTTCTTGTAAAAAAAACTGACTTTTAACACGATTTTTGCCCGATGGTCATTATTCAATTAGAGCCCTTTTCTTCTGGGAGAAAAATTACCTGTATTCATCAGAAAATGCGCGGGGTCCGTGTAACGTGTGTTTTCGTGATGGCGTAAAAAGAAAACCGCGCTGTTTACTGGGAATTTGTTTTGCCTGCCTGATGCATTGGATAGCCCCTGCTGCATCAATTACTGCAGCTAATAGGATACCAGCCTTAGGGGTATATATACTAAAGGGCAGGTTTTTAAAAAAGTAGATGTTGCCCATAGCATCAGACTCTACTTAACATTTATCAAGCACCTTCTAGAAGATAATAGCTAGAATCTGATTGGTTGCTATAGGCAACATCTCCACTTCTAAAAAACCTGCACTTTAGTAAATATTAGAGATGTGTGGTTTGGTTCTTCAGAAATCCGAATCCACCCGATTTTCGTGAATCCGGGTAAATCAGAGTCGCGGTTCTAATCTCCTGAGGAGATCCAGATAAATCTGGGTCGCTGTTCTGATCTTTTTGCGGTTCGGAATTCGGATTTTAAATCCGAATTTCGGGTTTTGGATTGCATAAATTACATGATTTTAGCTGTTTTTAAAACTTTATACAGGTTGAGTCTCCCATATCCAAATATTCCGAAATACGGATTTTTTTTAGCATTACTGAGATAGTAAAATATTTGCTTTTTGATGGTTCATTGTACACAAACTTTGTTAAAGGCACAAACTTATTAATAATATTGTATAAATATACCTTCAGGCTCTGTGTATAAGGTGTAAATGAAACATTAATGAATTTCATGAATGTACATAAACTTTGTTTGAGCCACAAAATTATTGAAAATATTGTATAAAATGACCTGCAGGCTGTGTATAAGGTGTATATAATACATAAATGCATTCTGTGTGTATATTTGGGTCCCTTTCCCAAGATATTTCTTTATGATATGTAAATATTCCAAAATACGGAATATTCCGATATCCAAAATACCCCTGAGAGACTCAGCCTGTATCTATTTTTTATTTAAAAAATCCAGATCCAAAACCAAAACATTTGAGGGTGGTTTGCAAAACCAAATTCAGATCCAAAATGTTGAAGGAGATACAGATCCAAAACCAAAACTCGGGGGTCGACGCACATCCCTAGAAAATATACCCCTAAGGCTGGTAGGGGTGACTGTGAAAGTATTGTCTGTTTGTCTATAGATAATACACATTTGCCTCTCGAACTCTGTAATGCTCCCTCCTTTTCCCTAAGGAAAAGTCTCACAATACAATAAGGGACTGCAACTAGCCGGGAAGGGTAGTGATGGCATAGACTGAGGGTGAGGTGCGTAATTATCCTGCATACACATAAAGGAGAGGGTCAATAGTGGTGCTTTAAATGGGCTGTTGCATCATACGTCCAAAGTATGGAGGGGAAAAGCCTCTTTGCACATTGGACCTGATTCAGACCTGCTCGCTAGCAAGCGATCGCTCGTTGCTGACGATGTTTTGAAATGTGGGCATGCGTATAGTTCGTAGTGTGCGTGCGCAAACTAGTATGAGCGATCGGGTTGCGCTCGCTCGCCCTGCAAAGACAGCCCAGTGGAATGGGTGACAGGAGAGGCCGTTTGTGGGTGGTAACGGGCAGGGCGGTAGTAACAGGGGAGTGGAGTTGTGGACACAGGCGTGCCAGAGTGTTTCAATGCCGTTTCAGAGGCGTGCATAATAAACAGGCAGCGTCATACTACAAATCATTTGGTTGAATTATACACTGCAGTGCTTGCGGTAGGGCACACTCAAACGCTGCAGTCAGTTCCGATGGTTCCCTATGTACCGATGGTTGTATATACTTTCTGGAGATGACGTTCACAAGTGGGCGGCTAAAGACAGGCTGGTGAGCGTCTAAATACACAAAGTGATCGCTCGCCAAGACATATTGGGCGTGCTTATGCCTTGCCGTGCGAGCGCCTGCCTTGACGTCACTTAGCGAGCGGGTCTGAATCAGGCCCAATGTTTTAAATGAATATATTTCTGTATTACAAAACTCAATGTGACATTTTGAAAAAACGTCCAACATGGGGGCAGATGTACTAAGCCCTGGAAAGTGATAATTTAGAAAGTGATAAACTGCCAACCAATCAGCTCCTAACTGTCATTTTTCAAACACAGCCTGTAACATGACAGTTAGGAGCTGAGTGGCCGGTAGTTTATCATTCTCCAATTTATCACTTTCCAGAGTTAAGTACATCTCCCCCCATGGTCTTACAGATGTAGCCGATATCATCGTTGCCGTGATGCGCGCGCACAGTGTCGCACATCGCGGCATAGCGCAGCTCTTGCCAGGCTGCGACTAGGCGTGCCCGGCGTTCTCCCCATTAAAGTCTATACGCGGGCACACTAGTCGCGGGATGGATGAGGGTAGCTACATCTGTAGTTTGGCTTCCAAAAGTAGAATTTGTTTATTAAAAAGAAAAGCAATGCTCACCCCTGCTCCCTGATCCACAATAAAAGGAAGCTGAGTCTATTATAAAGCTGATTGATTATGAAAAGTCCTGTTGAAAGGTTCACAAATATAATATAACATCTCCTGTTCAACGCCAAGAGTTACAATGTTTGTTATTAAACATGTAGGAAGTTTAGGAGCTGGAACCCTAAATAACCAGATTAATAATTAAGAATGTTTACAGAGTAAATAACACATTTTCAAATGTTTAGATTTTCTATGAACACAGCTGGTAAGGGGCATAATATACTTGCTGCAGAGATTGCATTTTGCTCTGTACAAATGAATCTAGTACCTGGCACACACCCATCTCACCCCCCTCACCCCCTTATGTTACTGGGTAACGGACAAACATAAATAAAAATTAAAACAAAATGATGAAAACATACTGTAACCATTGGCACATATGCACATCGGACGGGTACTTCTAACCTCAGCCAAGTGCATGAATATGGGCCATGGACCTGATTCAGAGCCGCTCGCTAGATGCGACCGCTCTCATCCAGCGTATGCAAATTTTTTAAAGTGACGCCATGGGAAGCGATGGCTCGCCAAGGCATAAGCACGCCCACTTTGGCTGTGCGAGCGATCGCTCTGTGTATGCTGACACCCATTAGCCTATGTAGTGACGCCCACTAGCGCACGTCATCTCCAGGAAGTGTATTAAGACATTGATACATTGAGTACCATCGGTAGCGATCATAGCGCTTGTGGTTGCCGCAAGCACAGCGAGGACTTCAGTGTAAAAATCAGGCATGTGACGAGTACTGTGCGCTGCCTGTTAATTATGCACGCCTCTTAAATGGCGTTGAAACACCCAGGCATGCCTAAGTTCGCACCTCCACTCCCCCATAATTATTAGTGGACTGCCCCTGCTCCCACCCATAAACGGCCTCTCCTGTTGCTCATTTCACTGGGCTGTATTTGCTGGGCGAGCGAGCGGCCTGCGATCACACAGAGTAGTTTGCGCACGCACAGAATGAAGCATGCGCATTCGCAAACCATCAGGCCACTTGCGAGCGCACAGCACTACCGAGCGGTTGTGGATCAGGTCCATAGTGGGCAGCTAGCGTGCGCCTCTGACTTCGGCCCAATGGGCGCAAATTTTCACCTGGGCAAGCCTTGGCGAGATGCAGGGGCGTGCAAATTCTATTTTTTTGCATTCAGTAACACATCATGCTATAGATTGATATAAGATCTGCTACCCCCTCCCAAATTTAATCTTTCCCCATATAGCATGCGCACACCCATCTTCATGCCCCTGATTACAGATTAGGCATGTAACCCCTCCACGGAGCTATCTACGCCTGCTGCTCCATTATCAGACTCTCGCCTTCTAAATGTGATACCCAACTACAGGGCCACATTGACCATGGGATGGATAGGACTACAACCTCAGGCCTCCACATATAAATAGGCCCATCATCGTGACAGAATGATGACGACCAGCTGCCAGGCTGGCCACATTGTCAGCCATAAATCAGAAGTACAGTAACATTGTATCTCTATTTTCCTCTCAAATGATGCAATTGTTTTATTTTTATATATAGAGATACTATTATAGTGGGGTTTAAAGTGTAGGGGTGTACACGCCCACAAGGCACTGGGCACACCCACACATCACTGGCCGCGCCTCCTACGATTCTTACAATAGGCTCTTGATCATTCTCAGCCCCTGGCCCTTGTGGCACATAATCCCGCCCTGCCCATCTATTACTCTAACGAGATAAAAAAGTGCTCATAGTAAAAGCCCTGAGCCATCTAAATGTGCCATAGAGCAACTCATCTCCATTTAGATCTAAGGCACAGAAAATATTGTTATATCCCTGTTTAAGCTGCACTTTTGCCTGCAATATTTTTTTAGTTACAGTATATGTCCATCACCCTAGCCAAAATGCCAAGGGCTTCTCCAAGCAGCCGCTTTCCTGGGGCTCTGCCAGTTCTGTAACAGAGAACCACATATCAATTTATCTCCCCACATTAAGGGTTTTTTTTTATCATCACTTAATTTATACAAAAATTACCATAGTGGCCATTCATTATAAAGGTAATGCAGGAGATTTAACAGGTATCTTCTACTTACCTTTCTGTCCCGGAATGGCTGCTGTCCCCATACACTAGTATCACAGATATCTCCTGCTTACCTTTCTCTCCCAAAATGGCCGCTGTCCCCATACACTAGTATCACAGATATCTCCTGCTTACCTTTCTCTCCCGGAATGGCTCGCTGTCCCCATACACTAGTATCACAGATATTTCATGCTTACCTTTCTCTCCCGAAATGGACCCCTGTCCCCATACACTAGTATCACAGATATCTACTGCTTACCTTTCTCTCCCGGAATGGCCTGCTGTCCCCATACACTAGTATCACAGATATCTCCTGCTTACCTTTCTCTCCTGGAATGGCCCGCTGTCCCCATACACTAGTATCACAGATATCTCCTGCTTACCTTTCTCTCCTGGAATGGCCCGCTGTCCCCATACACTAGTATCACAGATGTCTCCTGCTTACCTTTCTCTCCCGGAATGGCCACTGTCCCCATACACTAGTATCACAGATATCTCCTGCTTACCTTTCTCTCCCGGATTGGCCCGCTGTCCCCATACACTAGTATCACAGATATCTACTGCTTACCTTTCTCTCCTGGAATGGCCCGCTGTCCCCATACACTAGTATCACAGATATCTCCTGCTTATCTTCCTCTCCCGGAATGTCCCGCTGTCCCCATACACTAGTATCACAGATATCTCCTGCTTACCTTTCTCTCCTGGAATGGCCCGCTGTCCCCATACACTAGTATCACAGATATCTCCTACTTAGCTTTCTCTCCCGGAATGGCCCGCTGTCCCCATACACTAGTATCACATATATCTCCTGCTTACCTTTCTCTCCCGGAAAGGCCCGCTGTCACCATACACTAGTATCACAGATATCTCCTGCTTATCTTCCTCTCCCGGAATGGCCCGCTGTCCCCATACACTAGTATCACATATATCTCCTGCTTATCTTCCTCTCCCGGAATGGCCTGCTGTCCCCATAAACTAGTATCACAGATATCTCATGCTTACCTTTCTCTCCCGGAATGGTCCGCTGTCCCCATACACTAGTATCACAGATATCTCATGCTTACCTTTCTCTCCCGGAATGGCCCGCTGTCCCCATACACTAGTATCACAGATATCTCCTGCTTTCCTTCTTCTCCCGGAATGGCCCGCTGTCCCCATACACTAGTATCATAGATATCTCCTGCTTACCTTCCTCTTCCGGAATGGCCCGCTGTCCCCATATACTAGTATCACAGATATCTCCTGCTTACTTTCCTCTGGCGGAATGGCCCGCTGTCCCCATACACTAGTATCACAGATACCTCCTGCTTACCTTTCTCTCCCGGAATGGCCCGCTGTCCCCATACACTAGTATCACAGATATCTCCTGCTTACCTTTCTCTCCTGGAATGGCCCGCTGTCCCCATACACTAGTATCACAGATGTCTCCTGCTTACCTTTCTCTCCCGGAATGGCCACTGTCCCCATACACTAGTATCACAGATATCTCCTGCTTACCTTTCTCTCCCGGATTGGCCCGCTGTCCCCATACACTAGTATCACAGATATCTCCTGCTTACCTTACTCTCCCGGAATGGCCACTGTCCCCATACACTAGTATCACAGATATCTCCTGGTTACCTTCCTCTCCCGGAATGACCCGCTGTCCCCATATACTAGTATCACAGATATCCCCTGTTTACCTTTCTCTCCCGTAATGGCTGCTGTGCCCATACACTAGTATCACAGATATCTCCTGCTTACCTTCCTCTCCCGGCAGGGCCGGATTATAGTCATTTATTTGTTCCCTTACCCTGTTCCTTCCCAATAGGAAGGAGTCCCGGGTTGCGAATAGTGATCCAATCGGATCCCCCGACCACTGCCATGCTCCTTACGATGGACGCCGGGTCTTTGTGCATCTGCAGGAAACCCAGTGCCCGATTTAGTCCCGATCGCTAGGATGCGTTTGCACGCAGCTAGCCGAGTTTTGCAATCTGCGCATGCGTTCGCATCGCAGAGCACATGTGCGAACCATTCCGAGCAATTGGAAAGCATTCGCTCACTGCGCATAGAGAACCCAGCTGAATTAGTGACAGGAGAAGCCGTTCGTGGGTGGTGACACGGGCTGGCCGCTAGAAACGGTGTAGTGGCGGTGCGAACGCAGGTTTGCCTGAGCGTCATAACACCATTTCGGAGGCCTGCATAATTAAGAGGCAGCTTCATAGTACACATCACTTCTCTGAATTTAACTTTGAAGCCCTCACAGTGCTTGCGGCAGGGTATGGCCAACCACAAGCGCTGCGTATGCATCCGATGGTGCTCGATGTTACCGATGGTTGCATACACTTCCTGGAGATGACAGGCTGGTGGGCATCTGCATACACAGAGCGATCGCACGCTAAGACATAGTTGGCATGCTTATGCCTTGCCGTGCGATCACGGGATTTGCATACTTTGGCTGTGTGCGAACGCATCTAGCGAGCTGGTGTGAATCAAGCCCCTAGCTTCAGGCTGCATGGCGCCACTGTAGGCACCATGCAAACCAAATGCAGGTGCCACGGGGGAGCAATGCTGTGGCCCCTTAGACTCTGGACCCTGGACGGCAGCGCCTCTCATACACCCTACTTACAGCCCTGCCTGGCGGTATGTGAAAGACGATCACCCTACACTGGCATTTTACAGTTTTTAATCTCACCCATCATCCTTAATAACAAGTAGTTTTCCCAGCTAACACTTATTGGGTGGTGACTTTGGCCTCACCCCGCCATCCTGTATCCAACGTGGGCAGCAGCAGTTGCAGTACACAATGCTTCATGTTATAGCATAAAATGTATTCTTTGTACCTAATGCAATGTACACATGTATGCTACTATCTATATTGCAATGAAATGACCAAATTGTATCTGCTTTATCCACGTCACTTGTGTTATTAGGTGGTATCGGCAAGCTGTAATATCCTATTAGCAGAAAACTGCCAAATCATTGGCGCAAACTGGCTGCCTAATAGTTAAGCGATATGATGATCCTGTTTGTTGGTGTTACAATGTAAATGTAACGAGGCAGATCATCTCTATTAACTGAGATGCAACATTCTGTGTAAATAGCACAGGAAGAACACCTGCCGCTTCAGCCCCCGGTGATAATGAAACAAATTCATAAAGAATTTATAATAAACATTAAAACTGCACTTTACACATTTAATCAAATAATTAGCATTATTCCCAGCGCAAACCGTAAATGTTAAACTGAAATCAGAGAGGAAAAGAGAAGTATTTAGCAGAGTAAGTTGCTGGGGGCATCCTGGGGCTCCTCATTCAGCGTAATCCCTCGGCGACGGTTCTGTATACTGTGTACCCTCTACATGGCAGAATTATTCAGCACATGCATTGTATTCTCTACAGAATGAATATGTGAAGTTTAGGAAGATTCCATAATTAGTAGCTGAGACTGTGGCTGCATTCATGTTGTTTTTTTTATTTACATCCACTAACATTTCATGCCTGGATTACTTTCAGTTACATGGTATTAAGGGATGTAGTCAGTAACCCAGCAGATTACGGAGGTAAGTGTATTAGGGTTATGTGGAGGTTTAGGGTTAGGCGCTAGGGGGAGGGCAGTGGCAAACACAGGATTTTGAAAGGGGGGTTTCCAAATAATTGGTTACAGAGCCAATGACAAAAAAGTCTAACCAGAATAAGCCTGCAACATACACTTTATTGTGTACTTCAAGTGTTTTAATATAAAAAAACAATAAATAATTTAAATTACCATAAATAATGTAAATAACCATAAATAATATAAAAAACAATAAATAATTTAAATACAATAAATAATATAAATAACCATAAATAATATAAATAACCATAAATAAAATAAATAATATAAATAACCATAAGTAAAATAAATAACAATAAATAATATAAATAACAAAGCATCTGGGCATAAAACTTGCACAATGTAATTTTTAGTAACTGCGCATGCACGAGAACTTCAGAAAAGCCAGAACTGCCCATGTGTTACCCTGAGTGTACACACAATGATGCTGTTGCAATCATATGGGAGCGAATGGAGCGGTAGAGTGATGGGAGTTTCTGGGCAGTGACCTGAAGTGAACGCAAAAAGAGAGTCTCGTGGGCATGTTATGGGGGTGTTGTGGGGTCATCAGTGACAGCTGCTGTGTTCTCAGAGCCGCAGCTACAGAGGTCATGTTTATACGGAGAAAGTGTGCTCAACTAGTCAAAGTCGGAACGCAGCCGCGCAGTGGCGTAAGTATACATTTTGCTCGCCACTTGCCAAAGAAAGCTTTTGGTGCCCTCCCCCCATGGCATTTTGCTAATACTAATACAGGGCCATTTCTAGGTAATTTGGCTCCCAGTGTGAACAGTTAAAAATGCGCCTCCACCCCCCCATAGACAGTTTATATCATCATTTTTCCTCCTTATAGTGATGCCTTTTACACATTATGCTACACACTGTAATGCCCATTACACATGCTACACACTGTAATGCCCATTACACATTATGCTATACACTGTAATGCCCTTTACACATTATGCTACACACTGAAATGCCCATTACACATTATGCTACACACTGTAATGCCCATTACACATTATGCCACATACAGTTATGCCCCTAACACCAATTTATGCCCCATAGTAAAGCTTCAAATTACTTAAAAATTACCTGCTCGTTCTAGGGGTCTCGTGCTTGTTGTCAGGGGTTTCATGCTCTTTGCCAGGGATTTACATGCTCGTTGCCAGGGGTCTCATGCTCATTGTCAGGGGTCTCATGCTCATTGTCAGGGGTCTTACGCTCGTTATCAGGGGTTTCATGGTCTTTGTCAGGGGTTATATTGGAGAAGATCCAGCTTTCTGCATCTTCTCCTGGCGGCGCCAGCGTTCCCAGCACTTCCAGGTAATGCTATGCGATCTGTGTTCCCTGACAGACACTAGAGGTCAAGAATCACTTCTAGCCCTTTCTCCTCTTGCGGGAGAGGAGGATTAGGCTACGGGAGGGGAGGGTTAGGCTGCAGGAGGTGAGGGGTAGGCTGCAGGAGGTGAGGGGTAGGCTGCAAGAGGCAAGGGGTAGGGATAGGCTGCGGGAGGGGAGAGTTAAAGTTAGGCTCCGGGAGGGTAAGGCTTATAATACTTACAGAAATCTGTTGGCATTCTGACTGTCAGTATCCTGTACCCAACCCGTTTTTAAGAGAAATGTAAAGGAGGGAAGGGGCACTACCCTATAGCTGCTTTATAAGAAATAGAAATGTGCAGTTCATGTCCGGAGAAATTCGGCAGAACTCAAAATGAGGCAAAAAGTAACTTTCCTGGAAATCTTGGATCACGCATGTATTGGATTGCATACAGTATAAGTCCCTCCCTCGTCATTCCACCCAGGAGAGTGCATGGAGAGGGTAGTGGGCTGTAACTGTGCTGCAATAGTCGCCATTAGAGAGAGTTGTGGGTGGTTGGAGTGGATAGAAAGTTGGGAAATGAAGGTATCTGTAATCTGTGTCTGTGAGGGTCAGACACCATAGTAAGCAAAGTGCAATACAGGCTTGTTAGACACTAGCAGCTGCATTCAGCAATACAGGCTTGTTAGACACTAGCAGCAGCAATCAGCAATACAGGCTTGTTAGACACTAGCAGCAGCAATCAGCAATACAGGCTTGTTAGACACTAGCAGCAGCAATCAGCAATACAGGCTTGTTAGACACTAGCAGCAGCAATCAGCAATACAGGCTTGTTAGACACTAGCAGCTGCATTCAGCAATACAGGCTTATTAGACACTAGCAGCTGCATTCAGCAATACAGGCTTGTTAGACACTAGCAGCAGCAATCAGCAATACAGGCTTGTTAGACACTAGCAGCTGCATTCAGCAATACAGGCTTGTTAGACACTAGCAGCAGCAATCAGCAATACAGGCTTGTTAGACACTAGCAGCAGCAATCAGCAATAAATGTTCCGTCTGTATGTTTGTTTGAACTTGAAGTGAGCAGCACTTACACTACTTACAATTGTTTTTTTCACAAGGGTATTTATCAACACACTACTGCAGTATATATTATGTATGAGGGCAAGCTTAGCTGACCATAAAATACTGTGATATGTCTGAGTGAGCTGCATCCCAAGGAGGACAACTTCTCCTGGCTTTGAAAAAAATATCTGAAGCCTTTTATAAGTCAATTTAGGTATTTTAAGGGAAGATTGTGTGTACGTTACTGTACTTGTTGGGTGTTGTGATCTTGTCAGCTGCACCCCAAATAATAAAAGTTGAAAAAAGAAATTCTCAAGTCTTTTACAAAAACGACATGGTAAAGATAACAGTCCCTTTTTTTCCTATCTCATTGCACGTTCACTTGGTGTGGTGGCAGTTATATCAAGTTCAATTACAGTAACTTTTACTCATGTCCTGGTATAAATCAATCATGAATCTGTAGAAGAACAGGAGCAACCCAGTACTAGTGCTGGCAGTCATAGTACTTCTTCAACTTCTCCTTTTAAAGAGGCCAAGGGTGAAAAAAGGTGTTAGAAATCTAAGCATTGTTTGACAATCTTTAAGAAAAGAAAAAATCGCCCTCTAACTATGGGGCTGATTCACTACCGTACGCAACTGCGATTACGCAAGCAATCGGCCGATCGTTGTGTTCTATGCATGCATACGCATCGCAGTGCGCTTGCGTGAACTAGCTGTTGCGATTGGGACTGCAATCTCAGTGACTACGCTGACCCATCTCATAGCGTGCGTGGTTAGCAATTCCTGAGTGAGGTCAGGACAAGTGTGCGTGAGGCTGTGATGGTACTCGATTGTACCAATGGTTTTTGCAGTCTTGCTAAACTTTACGGATGTGTGCTGAGCACAGTGGGCGTCCTTGTGTAGTGCTGCGAGGGAATAGTGATCGCACGGTGCGTACGGTAGTGAATCAGCCCCTATAATCAGGAAAGTCACTGCTGAAATATGTAAAATTGACAACATGCCATATACTACATGGTAGCCCCCTGAAAATCGGGTGCCGCTCCCACAAAACTAGGCAAGTCCCCTGCATTGTGTGGCGACTCCCCTGCGCCAGCACGTGAAAGTGGGCGGTTCGGGGGGCGATGACGATTCACGCTGAATCGCGTCATTGTAGCCTTGCCCCCTACTTTGTAACTGTGGTAATATCGGCATCACAAAGCGGGGGCGGGCAGGGCTGCGATCACGCAGACACGCCCCCGCTCAGCCACCCCTCTACTGCACCGACCTGGCAGGCCCCCCCGGAGCGGGCTGCCAGAAAGTAGGTAAGTATGGCTCAGACCATGGGCTTTGTTTGCGGACCTGCAACTGCTCTTTCTCGCACTTGAATGCCTATCACTCGGCTTCCGGGTTGGGATCCACCACACGTACTGTGCATGCATCAGAGGGAGCAGACTTTGGACGACGCTAGCGGATTGGGCCAAGCTGTGGTATGCTTTGCATGCTTCGTATTCCTGAGTTGGTAAATCTGACTGCTCAGTTGCCCCCATAGGGTTGCTTTGCAGTTGTATATGCAGTGACTGTCTGTGACTGATATTGAAGACCATCATCCTGTAGTCAAGCTGATAGCAGTGGGAAGTGGGCAAGAGAACACCCTGGGGACATCCCGCAAACATTCCTTATGAAATATGCCCCATGGAAATAAAAATATACTTTTTCACATAGCTGTACTAATCTATAGCCATTACTGCTGCCTTTGGCCCTCATTCAGAGCCGTACGCTCTGAGCAGAGCGCACGCTCTGAATGAGGGCCGGGCTCCATTTTCATGGAGCGTCCTCCTGGACGCTCGTATAGCTGTGGGTCACCACCCACAGGCTATACGAGCGTGCTTTGTGATGGCCGCGATGGTCGAGACCATCTCGACCATCGAAATTGCGAGCCGGAGCCTGCGGTTGAGGTTTTCAACCGCAAGCTCCGGAGTTATTTTGGCTCTATCAGAGCCAAAATCACTCCCACTGACATCACTAGTGATGTCAGTGGGACGGCTTCTGACGGGAGGCGTTCCCGTGGGAACGCCCCCGTCAGGGAGGCACGCCCCCGGCACGCCCACCAAAGGGGGCGTGCTGTCAATCAACATTGACAGCACGCCCCCTTTGATCGGACACAACGAGCGAAGGACTTTCCTTCGCTCGTCGCGTCTGGCGCATGCGCACGACGGAGCTCCCTCCGTCGTGCGCATGCTCAGTGCATAACCGACCCACTTGCGAGAGGACAGCCGCTCGCGAGTGGGTCTGAATCAGGCCCTTGGTCACTGAAAGATGCCTTGACATTTTTTGGAGCAGTTATCAGACCATTATATCTACACAATAAATGGAGCTTCCCAAAGTTTTGTATGTTTGAAAAAAAAAAAATTGCAAGTTCCAGCTCCTTCTGCCATCGTGTCTGAACATATTTGAAACTGTTTGAATTTCTTCAAAAAGTTCAGTATATTCACGTTACATGCATACACATACACCAACACATGTGACACACACACACACATAAACCGACACGTGACACACACATACACTGACAACACAGACACACACACACCGACACATGTGACACACACACCAACACGTGACACACACATTCACCGACACATGTGGCACACACACACACTGACACATGTGACACACACACTGACACACCGACACATGTGACACACACTGACACATGTTACACACAGACACACTCACACACACACCGACACATGTTACACACAGACACACTCACACATGTGACACACACATTCACCGACACATGTGGCACACACACACACTGACACACAGACACACTCACACACACACCGACACATGTTACACACAGACACACTCACACACCAACACATGTGACACACATTCACCGACACATGTGGCACACACACACCGACATATGTGACACACAGACACATGTTACACACAGACACACTCACACACACACTGACACATGTGACACAAACACCGACACGTGACACAGACACAAACGGACACAAATACACAGAAGGACACATTATACACAAGAGACACACTAACTGACACACAGACACATTATACACACACACACGTGACACACAGACACGCACACACCGACACATGTGACACACACACACCGACATGTGACACACCGACACAGTCACACACGGACACAAATACACAGAAGGACAGATTGTACACACGGAGACACATGCACACATAAATACACAAAAGGACACATGAGACACACACCGACACATGTGACACACACACCGACACATGTGACACACACACCGACACATGTGACACACCGACACAGTCACACACGGACACAAATACACAGAAGGACACATTATACACACACAGACACACGCACACACTAACTGACACAGACACATTGTACGCACACACGTGACACACAGACACAAATACACAGAAGGACAGATTATACACACGGAGACTCATACACACACAAGGACACATGAGACACACGCACACACTAACTGACAGACACATTGTACACACACATGACACACACACACGGACACAAATACACAGAAGGACAGATTATACACACGGAGACACATGCACACACAAGGACACATGAGACACACACCGACACATTTATTATAAAAAACAAACACTTTTATTACTTTTGCAGTAGTTGATCTCTGATAACTTTCTCAGTTCCTCTGACACTGACAGACTGGACATCATGCACATCATAAAGCTGGTCCAGCTGTGGCACATGGCTCCGTCCATCAACCAATTCACACAGCACAAACCTGTAAAGCAAGTTTACAACACTGTCATTCACCCTGTGCGTGTTCTGTTAGAGAAGCATCCCCCAACATGGCAGCTTGCTGCAGAGAAGTATAAGAGAGCACGACGGGCATATTTAGTATTGATTTGCTAGTTAGATCTTGTATATTATTACCAGTTATGTCCAGGGGCGCCGAGAGGGGGGGGGAGGGCACTAATTACCCGGGCGAAGGCATGCTGGAGGGGTTCGGCACCGCTCCCCCCTCTTACATCACAGCAGCCCAGCACACGCTGCTGTGTGCTGGGCTGCACTGGGAGACTGCTCGCAGCTGCTAAGAAATAGCCACAGCAGTCTCCTATGCCTGTGGGGGGAGCAATCAAGCTGTTCGGGCCCCCCACTGGTTATGCGCCGGGCTGCGGGGGCTCACTGCGCTGCAAAACTTTTTTTTTTTACCTAAGGGGGCGTGGCCACGCCTAACAAGTTTAGCCACGCCCTCTTTTACCCAAGCCCGGCGCGGCTCTTGGCGGGTTATGTCATGTACTGTTTATCATTCAGCTCAGCAATACGCAGCTGTTCTTATAGATTAATGTCATAGTGGCTCTTTATGCTCTAGAACCGCTCTTCTTCTTACTGAGAAAAAGTTTGCAACTTGTTAGTATAAAATGAGGTGCATTAGAGTCTTTTGGAGACATGTTCCTACAATCCGAATAGTCCTGTACCTGGTTAATGACTCCATGATACGCCGCTGATAATAGCACGCGGTATAATCTGACCTCTCTGTAAGGAAAAGAAGGCGACCATAACAAGAGTGACTGTAATCAACATACTTATTGCCTGAAAGGATTATTCACTTTTCCATATTAAGATAGATGATGTGATTAATGTAATTAAGTCGCTGGGCCTGCAGCTTCCCTTTGTCAGACAGCAATTACTAATGGCTTTGGGTTCATGTCTGTCTTTGAAGTATCTCTGCGCTCTGAGGTGGCTTTGTCATTTTACCAGACACTAATAAAGAGCAGAGCTCGGGATCCGCCTCATTGTATTCTGTTTATTAAAACTTTATATTACAGGGAAGCATTATATAAGTCATATAAGCCTTCCGCAAAACTTTATATTACAGGGAAGCATTATATAAGTCATATAAGCCTTCCGCAAAACTTTATATTACAGGGAAGCATTATATAAGTCATATAAGCCTTCCGCAAAACTTTATATTAGAGGGAAGCATTATATAAGTCATATAAGCCTTCCGCAAAACTTTATATTAGAGGGAAGCATTATATAAGTCATTTAAGCCTTCTGCAAAACTTTTTTGCCTTAAGACGGTAACTAGGGCAGATGGGGTGTATCAAGATTGGGGCAGATTGCCTTAAAGTGCAAGTTCAGTACACGTTGTGGGGCTGATACTGCTGTGATCGCTGCAGTGTCTTTTTCTATAGCCCCTGCTGCAACTTTATGCTGAGTAAGCCCGAAGGATGACATTTAAGCATGAGGGATATTAAACCACAAGTGTTTTGAGTGTTGCCAGTTTAATAACGTGTTGGATATTGCCCCTTTAAGTCTTGCTGGTCTTATGCAGCCAATGAATGTTCATGGGGAGTGGTCATGTTGTATTTAATGGAGTGATGTATGGGAATCTGCCTCTTTGTTCCAGTTTTTTCCAGGACAGGGGAGTGCATTTTGTCAACTATCATTTTCCTTAATAACACTCTCTTAGGGGACTATTCATCAACACTAAAATAAAGTTTTAAGGACATTTTCCTTAAATACCGTTATTTTAGTATTCATGAAGAGACTTAACACAGGTGATATCACTGATATCTCCTTGCTAAGTACCCCTGCGTTAATGTCCACACTCCCCATACATTAGTACATTAGTATGGGTACATTACTACGCTAGTATGGGGATATGGAAATTATGGTATTCATCAAATTCCGAAAATTATGTATTTTCGGAATTTGATGGAGGTACTATCTGCCACTGTGAGGTGGCGAATACCAGGTGAGACTTACCTGCTTCCAGCTGGTGAGGTCCCCCGGCGTCTTCCTCTGGCGCTCTGGTCCATCCTCTGACGTGTTCTCCCAGCAGAACACAATAAAGTGTAGAAAAAAAAAGCACATACACAGGCTGAGGCGGCGGCCGCTCGTCCTCCTGTGGGCAGGGTCACGGCTGCTGCTGTAGCCGTTGTCCCTGCCTTTGCTGCAGCGGGGGGAGACGGGCAGCATTTTCCCACCACTCCGGCCTCCCTGTGTAGTATTCACCGCGGCCAGCGTGCCCCAGTCCGGTCTGGGATGCGGGCATGGCGCTGGAATTAGGCGCAGCACAGAACGCAGCTGCAAAAAATCTGCTAATGATTCCAAAGAGCACCTGAGCATAAGGATGCCCACTTCTGCCTTCTCACATGCGTACGAAGTCGCTTACCTTTGTAAATATCGGTAACATCAACACACATCGAGCGCCCATCTTGCCCTTGCCTAAGGTCTGACTAGCCACAGATTTGGCAGCTCTCCTGACAAGCAGAGCTGCATATAAGATCGCAAGGGCAAATTTATGCATGGCCACGCAACGGCGTTCAGACGGTCAGACACGCATGCATTTTTATGACCAATTACTTGTCACCACCCCCTAGTGCTGGCAGCCTATCACTCACTCTGCGATGGATTCCTCTGTGCGTCCGTAATCTCGGTGCGATCGCTGCGCATGCGCGGTGCTGCTTATACGCATGCACAATAATAAACAATCGCTCGATCTGCATTCATAATAACCATTGCAGTCATCTTTGAATCAGGCCCTTAGACACATACACAGTTGAAAAACATTGTGTGAATGTCGGAACTGCATGCAACCCAAAATCAGGCCCTGCTGTATGTGACATTGCTAATAATAATAATAAATCCTATGGATATTAAATATATCGAAGAAGATCTACAGTATTAAGGTGCCCACACAGATACCGACTTACTCCAAATCAGCCGATGTACACGATTTCCCCTGAACTCTCCCCAGGCAGTCGTGGTCACGATTTGAAGTTAAAAATGTCCAATCTGACTTAAGATCTATCTTGCAGCCAGTGCATTGTATCTCAGATTGGCTAATCTGCCCTACAGCATGGCAGATCTGAAATTGCGAGGTACGACGAGCGGGGACTCACATCGGCATCGTGATCAAGAGTGGAAACTCACAATTTGGCCATTTTTTACATGATCTGTCATCACGATTCGTCGAAATCGGCCAAATTGGATAAAAAGTCGGTATGTGTGTGGGCACCTTTGGATTGAAAAAAAATATGCTATTTTTTGTAACTTGACTACACCTGCCCAGCTTGCTTTGTTTGACATCATTCTCTTTAAACATTTGTCTCTCTTGCAGCAGTGCAGAAGCTCGAGTGCATGGCTTGCAGTATTCTTGGTAACAATTTGTAGCACAATTAGTGACATATACACAGGGACATCAGCAGTTTGAACATGATAGATTTATAGGCTTGTACTAGCCAGTCCATTACAATGATGGAACATGCTACTGAAACCTGTGCTGAGATCATTTGTAATAAAAGAGAATATCAGGACAGAGGGGAGGGGGGCAATGTGCAGTCTCCGCGCTGCTCTCCTATCATGTGGTGCAAGGATGATTATATACTGGCACTGTGCCAATGCATGATACATTCAGCAGCAGTATCACTGCAGCCCAGTGACCATACAGGAACAGCTGACTCAGGGCACCTACTCTCGGCAACTGGTGGGTCACACCGACCCTGTGAGGAGGCTCCCTATGTGTGGGGTTCCCCAGGGAGACCACCCCTGTACTCCCCCCAATGTGGAGGCCCCACCACTAATCCAGCCCTGGGTGTGGAGTAATTGGAAGTAGGCATGCAGTTGAAATGAAAGTACGTAGTGTGGGTGTGCAATCCCAGAGTGCGACTAAAATGGCCAGCGACAAAATCGCTGGAAGGGGTCCGAGTTGTGCATTCTGACTCCGATGTAAGTGTAAAGTTGGTAGTGATGTCTGCATGCTAGGATGCGATTGGTCGCAAATGGTGAAAAACACGCCCATTTTTGTAAAACTGTTGCAGCACTATTTTAAAACTGATTAAATACTGTAATATACACTAATAAATAACGTTTCTCGCTCTGTTGTGGATGGCGAGGCCTGCGCATACATTTAAAAGTATTTTCATAAAAAAATAAACAAACTTCCTATTTGTGCATTTTACATGATCCAATCCTCTGGGGTAGTTATTACTCTAACTGGCCGTTACCTGTTACACGATTGCGATATGTACATTAATACTTTATTCATTTGCGAGTGCACGCAGAAACCACGCCTTCAGCCGTAATTCAGTCTCATCACAGCCAGGTACGACAAGTGGAAGGAGTCGATGATTGATATTTGCATATGAGGTATTATATTAGTAAATACGTAGTTCAGCAACACCTTTCACGGCTACAGTCAGTACCTGAGTAAGGCCCTCATTCAGAGCGCACGCTCTGAGCAGAGCGCTCGCTCTGAATGAGGGCCGGGCTCCATGAAAATGGAGCGTCCTCCTGGAGGCTCGTATAGCTGTGGGTCACCACCCACAGGCTATACGAGCGTGCATTGTGATGGCCGCGATGGTTGTGACCATCGCGACCATCAAAATTGCGAGCCGGAGCCTGCGGTTGAGGTTTTCAACCGCAAGCTCCGGAGTGATTTTGGCTCTATCAGAGCCAAAATCACTCCCACTGACATCACTAGTGATGTCAGTGGGCCGGCTTCTGACGGGAGGCGTTCCCGTGGGAACGCCCCCGTCAGGGAGGCACGCCCCCGGCACGCCCACCAAAGGGGGCGTGCTGTCAATCAACATTGACAGCACGCCCCCTTTGATCGTACACAACGAGCGAAGGACTTTCCTTCGCTCGTCGCGTCTGGCGCATGCGCACGACGGAGCTCCCTCCGTCGTGCGCATGCTCAGTCCATAACATCGACCCACTTGCGAGCGGACAGCCGCTCGCGAGTGGGTCTGAATCAGGCCCTAAAATTGTTGACGCTTCATTAAAAAAAAAAAAATCTTACTTGCAGTGAAGCGGCAAGCATCAGGTTCCGTTCGTCTGGTAACCGTCTACCATATGTCACTTTCAATGTATGTCTGATTTATGTGAAACAAGCGCCTGGCGAATTAATTACATCGCAAGTGAGGTCAACAGCAGGTTAAATCATCCAGTTGTTTTAAGACTCCTGTTAATTTTCAGCATAGCCACATTACAGTCCTCACATTGCACTAAAACCGCAGGTAGATATTCACTGTAGAATGAAACGGCAAATTGAATTAAACTTCTTACAGTATGTTGCATCTATAACTTCCCATCTGTGCAATTTATTAGCAAGCCAGAAAAAATTAACAGCTTCAAACTGCTCCTGGAAAAACATACTTCTTCCCCGCGGTGCTCACTCGTATGATGCAATCCAGAAAATTAAAATGGCAAGATTAAATTTCCAATGCGACACAGATGACAGGGCGCTGCCAACCCTCGCATCTCCTTGAAATGATGCATGAAAGTTGGAGATTTCGGGGGCGCAGCCATGCTAATGCGGGGGACAGGCGATAATTGGTCATTTTCCTTCGTTAACATACTGTATGTCATTTGTTAAAAATAGACAGGTTTTCATCAGGATCTCTACTAATGAGTCCTCATTCCACTCCCTACGCCATGCACTAGAACCTCGGTGCTATTATAAAGTTATAAAAAGATGACACCTATAGCATGGGGCCTGGCGGGGAACTGAACTTACTAAAGTTTGCTTAGCGTAAAATTGCATAACTTTGCACTGCGCAGGCTCTCAAAGAGATGGGACAAATATGCGCCAATGCAGAGTCATCTGGCATTTACAACTACAGACGAGGAACAGAGAAGGAGCGGTCTGATGTAGCCTAAAATCGGGGGCGTAATTCAGTATTTGAAGGCCCCGTAGCAAAAATTTGGTGGGGCCCCTATGTACCACCCAATGGTGAAAAATGGATATAACACATGTAACATTGACAAGGAAGATGGGCCCCCCTAAAGTCTGGGCCCCATAGCAGCTGCACCGCTTGCACTCATGGTAGTTACATACACCCATGCCTAAAATACAGCAAGGGAAAATGCTTCTCATACAGGACTGTGGAAACACGCGTGTACAACTAGGGGCAGATACATGAGATGGTAACTTGATGTAAGCCAGGAGACATGTACTGTAGGTCAGCACAGATGGTGTAACGGTTAGCGTTACTGCCTCAGTGCAATGAGGTCATGGGATCAATTCCCACCATCGCCCTATCTGTGTGGAGTTTGTATATTCTCCCTGTGCCTGCGTGGGTTTCCTCCGGGTACTCCGGTCTCCTCTCACACTCCAAAAATATACTGATAGGTTAATTGGTTCCCCACAAAAAAATTAACCTATGTGTGTGCGCATGTGATAGGGAATATAGAGTGTAAGCTCCACCGGGGCAGGGACTGATGTGAATGGCCAAATATACTCTCTGTAAAGCGCTGTGGAAAATGTGTGCGCTATATAAAATAACTGGTAATAATAAATGTATAATGTACTGTATAGCTCTCTATATTGGGAGAAATAGCCATTATTTGATATAATTAGGTCATATATACCCAACAATTCTGCATCATTATGCAGTCTGAAATCAACATTCTCATGTCGACACCAGAATGTTGATATTCCTGGTGTTAGAATGTTGACCTCATATATGTCGACACCTGGAAAATGTTCATTTTTAGGGTTATGAGTCAGGAGTTAGGCTTAGAATTAGGGCTAGGCTGGCCTCAAATAGACAATGTCGGCATTCTGACCTTGTCGACATTTAGTAAATGTGTAAATAATGTACCAAATGCCTCTCCATTAGTCCCATGGTGTCTAATTGTCCCTCATTTCAATAGGCAGATCCTTTCCTTCCCTCTGGGAATGTGGGTCCTTACCAGTTACACAGGGTTTATGTTGGTAGCTTTTGCCAAATTTAGACAGCCAATATTTAAGCTCTTGACAGTGATCAGTAAAAATCAGGAAACCACTTATGCTTCCACCTAATCCAATATCATGGCGCTATATTACATAACTCAGTAGTTGCTGTCTGCGGCCGCACTCCTGAAAAATGGAGCGTCCTCCTGGACGCTCGTATAGCTGTGGGTCACCACCCACAGCCTATACGAGCGTGCAGTTTGATGGCCGCGATGGTCTTGACCATCGCGACCATCGAAACTGCGAGCCGGAGCCTGCGGTTGAGGTTTTCAACCGCAAGCTTTGGAGTGATTTTGGCTCTATCAGAGCCAAAATCACTCCCACTGACATCACTAGTGATGTCAGTGGGCCGGCTTCTGACGGGAGGCGTTCCCGTGGGAACGCCCCCGTCAGGGAGGCACGCCCACCAAAGGAGGCGTGCTGTCAATCAACATCGACAGCATGCCCCCTTTGATCAGACACAACGAGCGAAGGACTTTCCTTCGCTCGTCGCATCTGGCGCATGCGCACGACGGAGCTCCCTCCGTCGTGCGCATGCTCAGTGCAGAACATCGACCCACTTGCGAGCGGACAGCCGCTCGCGAGTGGGTCTGAATCAGGGCCCTTGTCCGGTTGCATTGAAGTTACAGTTTTTTTTATTAAGTGTAAAATGCAGCAGCTGCTTATTAATACCTTACTGCAGCTCAATCTGTCACCTGTCAGCTTCCAGCCTGATGTCTTCTATTTCACTTGTGTTATTATCAACTTAACAAAACACACACAGCGCAGACGTTGTCACGATAAACACTGATGTAATACTCCACTAGACAACTACTTATGATGTGAGTGCCATATTGTTCTCCAAACCTGTAACTTGGCAGCAGGCTTGTCTAAGCATCAGCTTCTCCCCGTCAGTCTCGCAGTATAAACACAACCATGTTACACTCCAGTAGGTCAAGCCGGTGGCGTTGTCTGACATCAGTGTGCTTTGTTCTAGCACTGATCTTCTTGTTATTTTTTTAAAAAGCGTAATGCACCCTTGGTTGTCTTCGTATAGTATAGGACTGTTGGTGGAGCTGATGGCTGCGTACACCCACTAGCAGCTGGCACAACCAGACCACCTCCAAACTAGTATCAACCTCCCAACCATTTTCTGCCTCTCTAGAGGATAAAACTGATTCTTGGTTTCTCTTGTTTAAACAAGTAACTTCTACTTGTTGACTTGCGACCAACTCAGTCATCAGCCGAATCCATCTCCACATAGCCTGTGAGTTTAAGGTTGTCTTTAGTTGCATGACTTGAGTCTGTTATGCCATGCCCTTCTTGGTGGCACTCCTGTTTTGGTGGCACTCCAGGCTTGGCGGTACTCCAGATTTAGTGGCACGCCAGGCTTGGCGGCACTCTAGATTTGGTGGCACTCCAGGCTTGGCGGCACTCCAGATTTAGTGGCACGCCAGGCTTGGCGGCACTCTAGATTTGGTGGCACTCCAGGCTTGGCGGCACTCTAGAATTGGTGGCACTCCAGGCTTGGCGGCACTCTACAATTGGTGGCACTCCAGGCTTGGCGGCACTCTAGAATTGGTGGCACTCCAGGCTTGGCGGCACTCTACAATTGGTGGCACTCCAGGCTTGGCGGCACTCTAGAATTGGTGGCACTCCAGGCTTGGCGGCACTCCTTTAGTTGCATTTGGCCAGCTGTCAGCAGGTGAACTGTATTGGTCTTACAATAACCCACTGTCAGGATCCTGGCTACTGCAGAGCTGAGGGTCTAAAAATCATCTGTCAGTACAAGAAGGATTTTTTTCTTGTTTTTAAAATAATGTTGAATTTGCACAGACTATCTTTTCATTGGTTAACAAGTCAAACCCTGTGTCCATACTCTAGGTTTTAACTCTTGTATTTTTATTCTCATTTTATATTTTTTTTATTTTTGGAATTTATTTTTTATTTTTATTTTAACTTTTCGGATCCCTTTTTAGATTTTTCCCATTGTATATATTCCCCCATTGCCTTCACTTCCACACATCCCTCCCCACGTGTTACCTGTTTTCTCTACTGTCTACCTCATCACCAAGATACCATACTATTTACCTACTTGAATATTGCGTTAGTCTGGACTCTGGGCCTGATTCAGAGCCGCTCGTAAGTGGCCGCTCGTTCGCTCCGAGCGATGTTCGCACATCTGCGCATGCGTATGGGTTTTAGTACGCATGCGCGAACCAGTCAGTGTGGCCGAAAATCGTGTGCTCGCAAAATAGCGAATGCCTGCTAATTTGAGTGACAGGATGAGGCGTTTGTGGGTGGTAACAGGGGAAGGTGCTTGAAAACGGGGAGTGGAGATCCGAACGCAGGCGTGCCAAAAGGTCAAAATGGGCGTTTTAAGGGTGTGCATAATTAACAAAGCAGCGTCATCGACCACGTTAGTTGGGTGTCTTTTAGCCAGAACTGCCGCATGATTGCGGTAGGAAAAACCAACCACAAGAATAGCGAGCAGTTCAGACGCCTTTCGATGTACTCGATTAATCTAATAAATAGCGGAGATGACGTATGATGCGAGCGGCCAGGGGGCGTTTTTTTCTTACAAAAAAAGTCTGCATGTTTTGTTCGCTCGTTCAGACATAGAGGCATCAACAGACCGCAAACAGCGAACGGTCAATTTAAATAGCCAGCCCCTTTTTCTGGACGAGCGCAAATAGCGTCCGGCTCTGAATCAGGCCCTCTGTACACAGTTTTTTCATAATATATTTGTTAATCCCATTTCAGCTGTCTATGTTGCATCTGTATTAGCATTAGAATCAGGCATATCTTTTAACACACATACATTTCATACAGGTGAGCGCAGGTGAACTAGTGCTGTCCAGCAGCACATAACATTATTTTGCAGCACTCCTGTTTTGGCGGCACTCCAGGCTTGGTGGCACTCCTGTCTTGGCGGCACTCCTGTATTAGTGGCACTCCTGTATTAGTGGGACTCAATTTTTGATGGCTTGGCGGAACTCCAAGCTTTGCAGGACTTCTGTTTTTGCAGCACTCCAATCTTGGCGGCACTCCTGTATTGGCGGCACTCCAGGCGTGGCAGTACTCCTGTCTTGGCGGCACTCCTGTATTAGTGGCACTCAATTTTTGATGGCTTGGCGGAACTCCAGGCTTTGCAGGACTTCTGTTTTTGCAGCACTCCAATCTTGGCGGCACTCCAGGCTTGGTGGCACTCTTGTGTTGGCGGCACTCCAGGTATGGCGGCACTCCTGTATTGGCAGCACTCCAGGCTTGACGGTACTCCTGTGTTGGTGGCACTCTTGTATTGGTGGCACTCCGGTATTGGTGACACTATAGGCATGACAGCACTCCTGTATTGGTGGCTCTCCTGAATTGGCGGCACTCAAGGCTTGGCGGCACTCCTGTATTGGCGGCACTCCTGTATTGGTGGCACTCCTGTATTGGCGGCACTCCAGGCTTGGCGGCACTTCTGTATTGGTTGCACACCAGGCTTGGCGGCACTCCTGTATTGGTAGCACTCCTGTATTGGTGGCACTCCTGTATTGGCGGCACTCCTGTATTGGTGGCACTCCTGTATTGGCGGCACTTCAGGCATGGCGGCACTCCTGTATTGGTGGCACTCCAGGCTTTCTGTCGATAGATAAATTCCATTGCTGCTGCAGTTTCTGGATACATAGTGGAACTGTTTGAGTATTGAGCTGATCTTAGCACTTTAATTGAGTAGAAAGCTCCTATATTCCACTCTCTGAGGGGTGTTTTTGTACGAGATAGAGGGGCTGATTTTGAGTCAGATGGATGGAAGTAGCAAATTTTAGTATTCGGCGCATGCAAATGTAGGCATTTTGTGCATATCACCGTCTCTTCTAAATCGGAGGGATCTTGGGAAGATCTGTCTTTTGCGAAATGGACATTTTTCAGGTGTAAACTGTGTAGTGACAATGTGGTCTAGGCAGGGCCGGCCCAAGCCTAATATTTTTGGTAAGCGAAGATACATTTTGGCGCCCCCTGGCTGAATTTGCACACTCTGAAGGTGCGTGCACCCGACAAAGGAAAGAGGTGTGGTCTCATGGGAAAAGCCATAATCACAGGTGCCAATCATGCTGGGTACATGCCCAGTGCTCTTGGAGCTGCTGGGCATGCTCCCAGTCCCTTTCTCCAGTGAATAGATGCCGCATGCACATGTCATCTATTCACCATTTACCCCCCCATCTCGAACACTTTGTCACCAAAATAGGGATGGTTGTGAGGCATTCTAAAAAGAAAGGGGCGTGGTCACACAATAGTATTCCCAATTCAAACTACATCACACAGTAGCACAATCTTATTCACATTACACCGCACAGTGTCCGATTCACATTACACCACATAGTAGTATCTCTTATTCATGTTCTGACTAGGGGTGAGCGGGTTCGGATTTCTGAAATCCGAACCCCCCCGAGCCCCCCCGATCCGAGTCAGGCTCGACTTTTCCCGCCTGACTCGGATCTAAAATCGAGGCAAAACGTCATCATCCCGCCTTCCGGGTCTCGCGGGTTTTGGATCCTATATAAGGTACCCGCGTCGGCGCCATTTTCTCACTCGGCTGTGGACAGTGAAGAGGGAGGGTGGGAGTTAGGGCTGGCTGGGCTGTGTATTGTAGTGTAGTGCTGCTGTTGTCCACTACTTCAAAGTCCATAGGGGCTGGCTGTGTTGTGCTGTGCTGCTGTTGTTAATAGGGGCTGTGTCCACTACTTCAAAGTCCATAGGGGCTGGCTGGACTGTGTTGTGCAGTCAGTTCTCCATAGGGGCTGTGTCCACTCTAAAGTCCTGTGCAGTGTCCCAGTCCTAAAGGGGTGCTGTAGTGTTGTCCAGGGGGTCCTCTGTCCATCAGGGGTGCTCCCCCCAAGTGCTAAAAAAATAATATATTTTCTGTGTTTGTGAATTGTGTGCGCAGTAGCCGCACGTGCATCAACAAAGTAGTGCCAAGCGTGCGCCTGTGTCATAAGTAAAGGGCCAGCTGGCTTGACCGTTAAAGGGTGCTGTAACCCCCAAAGTACACTCCAGTCCAAACCAAAAAAAAAATTATTTTCTGTGTTTGTGAATTGTGTGCGCAGTAGCCGCACGTGCATCAACAAAGTAGTGCCAAGCGTGCGCCTGTGTCATAAGTAAAGGGCCGGCTGGCTTGACCGTTAAAGGGTGCTGTAACCCCCAAAGTACACTCCAGTCCAAACCAAAAAAAAAATTATTTTCTGTGTTTGTGAATTGTGTGCGCAGTAGCCGCACGTGCATCAACAAAGTAGTGCCAAGCGTGCGCCTGTGTCATAAGTAAAGGGCCGGCTGGCTTGACCGTTAAAGGGTGCTGTAACCCCCAAAGTACACTCCAGTCCAAACCAAAAAAAAATTATTTTCTGTGTTTGTGAATTGTGTGCGCAGTAGCCGCACGTGCATCAACAAAGTAGTGCCAAGCGTGCGCCTGTGTCATAAGTAAAGGGCCGGCTGGCTTAACCGTTAAAGGGTGCTGTAACCCCCAAAGAACACTCCAGTCCAAACCAAAAAAAAAATTATTTTCTGTGTTTGTGAATTGTGTGCGCAGTAGCCGCACGTGCATCAACAAAGTAGTGCCAAGCGTGCGCCTGTGTCATAAGTAAAGGGGCGGCTGGCTTGACCGTTAAAGGGTGCTGTAACCCCCAAAGTACACTCCAAACCAAATAACAAAATATTTTTTCTGTGTTTGTGAATTGTGTGCGCAGTAGCCGCACGTGCATCAACAAAGTAGTGCCAAGCGTGCGCCTGTGTCATAAGTAAAGGGCCGGCTGGCTTGACCGTTAAAGGGTGCTGTAACCCCCAAAGTACACTCCAGTCCAAACCAAAAAAAAATTAATTTCTGTGTTTGTGAATTGTGTGCGCAGTAGCCGCACGTGCATCAACAAAGGAGCAGCGCCAAGCATGCGCCTGTGTCCCATAAGTAAAGAGCCGGCTGGCTCATTTCTTAAAGGCTGGTGTAATCCACAAAGTGCACTACTCTCCAGCAAAAATAAAAAAATATTTTCTGTGTTTAGCCGCACGTATATATCAAATCGATATAACATAAATGGAGGACCAAACTTTCTCCGATAAAAATAAAATAGAGAAAGATCAAGAACCACTTCCTCCTAGTGCTGAAGCTGCTGCCACTAGTCATGACATAGACGATAACATGCCATCAACGTCGTCTGCCAAGGCCGATGCCCAATGTCATAATAGAGGGCACATACAATCCCAAATGACAAAGTTCAGGAAAATAACCTTGAAAAAAACATTTAAATCAGCTGAAGAGAAACGTAAACTTGCCAATATGCCATTTACGACACGGAGTGGCAAGGAACGGCTAAGGTCGATCCCTAGTATGTTCATGACTAGTGGTTCAGCTTCACATGACGATGGAAGCCCTCCTCCCACTAAAAATATCAAAAGAGTTAAGCTGGCAAAAGCACAGCAAAGAACTGTGCTTTCTAAGAAGATATCACAAATCCCCAAGGAGAGTCCAAGTGTGGTGGTGGTTGCGATGCCTGACCTTCCCAGCACTGGACGGGAAGAGGTGGCTCTTTCCACCATTTGCACGCCCCCTGCAAGTGCTGAAAGGAGCACCCACAGTCCACTTGCTGATATGCCAATTGAAGATGTCACTGTTGAAGTACAACAGGATGAGGATACTGGTGTAGCTGGCGCTGAGGAGGAAGTTGGCGAGGAGGATTCTGATGGTGATGTGGTTTGTTTAAATCAGGCTCCGGGGGAGACAGTTGTTGTCCGTGGGATGAAAAAGCCCATCACGGTCATGCCTGGGCAGAAGACCAAACATTCCACCTCTTTGGTCTGGCAATATTTCTATCCAAATCCGGACAACAACTGTCTTGCCATATGTACCATATGTAAAGGTGAAATAAGTAGGGGTAGGGACGTCAACCACCTAGGAACATCCTCCCTTATACGGCACCTGCAGCGCGTTCATAAAAAGTTACTGCCATGTTCAGAAACTTTGGCTAAGACCGTAAGCAGTCCAGGGACACCTAAATCCCGTTGTCCTGTTGTATCCAAGCGCCTGCAAACCACAGCGTCAACTCCCTCTTCGTCAATTTCCTCCTTAGTCAGGATCGGAAGTAGTCCTGCAGGCCATGTCACTGGCATGACTCACTCTCCTATCCGGGATTCCTCCGGAGGATCCTGCATTGCTACGCCTACTGCTGCCGTTGCTGCTGTTGCTGCTGCTGGGAGTCGTTCATCATCCCAGAGAGGAAGTAGGAACACCACTACTTTTACTAAACAATTGACCCTCCAACAGTCCTTAGCGAGGAGGATGAAGTACGACAGCAGTCATCCTGAAGCAAAACGTATAACTGAGGCCTTGACTGCTATGTTGGTGTTAGATGTGCGTCCGGTATCCGCCATTAGTGCAGTGGGATTTAGACAATTGATGGAGGTAGTGTGTCCCCGGTTCCAAATCCCGTCTAGATTCCACTTCACTAGGCAGGCGATACCGAGACTGTACAGAAACGTCAGAAAAAGTGTCTTCAGTGTCCTGAAAAATGCCGTTGTACACAATGTCCACTTAACCACGGACATGTGGACAAGTGGAACAGGGCAGACTAAGGACTATATGACTGTGACAGCCCACTGGGTAGATGTATCACCTTACGCAGCAACAGCAGCAGCGTCACCAGTAGCAGCATCTCGGAAACACCAGCTCGGTCCAAGGCAGGCAACGCTGTGTATCACCGGTTTCAGTAAGAGGCACACCGCCGACAACCTCTTAGAGAAACTGAGGGAAATTATCGCCCAGTGGCTTACCCCACTTAGACTCTCCTGGGGATTTGTGATATCTGACAACGCCACCAATATTGTGCGGGCATTACATCTGGGCAAATTCCAGCACGTCCCATGTTTTGCTCACACAATAAACTTGGTGGTGCAGAATTTTCTGAAAAGCGACAGGGGCGTGCAGGAGACGCTTTGGGTGGCCCGAAAAATTTCTTGCCACTTTCACCATTCAGCGACTGCGTGCCGAAGACTAGAGTGCCAGCAAACACTCTTGAACCTGCCCCGCCATCACCTGAAGCAAGAGGTTGTGACGCGGTGGAACTCAACCCTCTATATGCTTCAGAGGATGGAGGAGCAGCAAAAGGCCATACAAGCCTATACATCCACCTATGACATAGGCAAAGGAGGGGGTATGCACCTGACTCAAGCGCAGTGGAGAATGATTTCCGTGTTGTGCAAGGTTCTCCAGCCCTTCGAACTTGCCACACGTGAAGTCAGTTCAGACACTGCCAGCTTGAGTCAGGTCATTCCCCTCATCAGGCTTTTGCAGAAGCAGCTGGAGAAAGTGAAGGAGGAGCTAAGACGGAGCGATTCCGCTCGGCATGTGGGACTTGTGGATGAAGCCCTTCATTCGCTTTGCCGGGATTCCAGGGTGGTCAATCTGTTGAAATCAGACCACTCCATTTTGGCCACAGTGCTCAATCCTAGGTTTAAAGCCTATGTGGTGTCTCTCTTTCTGGCCGACACAAGCCTGCAGAGGTGCAAAGACCTGCTGGTGAACACACTGTCAGCTGAAGCGGAACGTGACACGTCAACAGCTCCTTCATTTTCTCCCGCAACTGGGGCTGCCAGGAAAAAACTTAGGTATCCTAAGCAACCCGCTGGCGGTGATGCAGGGCAGGCAGGACCAAGTTTGGACATCTGGTCCGGACTGAAGGACCTGGCAACAATTTCTGACATGTCTACTGTCACTGCATATGATACTGTCACCATTGACAGAATGGTGGAGGATTACATCGGTGACAGCATCCAAGTAGGCATGTCAGACAGTCCATACCTGTACTGGCAGGAAAAAGAGGCAATTTGGAGGCCCCTGTACAAACTGGCTCTATTTTACCTGAGTTGCCCCCCCTCCAGTGTGTACTCCGAAAGAGTGTTTAGTGCAGCCGGGAACCTTGTCAGCGAAAGGCGTAGGAGGTTGCTTCCACAGAATGTGGAGAAGATGATGTTCATCAAAATGAATTATCAGCTCTTCCAGGGAGACCAGACTCCAGAACGTACAGAGGGACCTGTGGTGGTGGATTCAAGTGGGGACGAGTTAATACTTTGTGAGGATGAGGATGTACACACTGAAGAGGGTGAGGAATCGGTGGATGAGGAGGATGAGGATGACATCTTGCCTCCGTAGAGCCAGTTTGTGCAGGGACAGATTAATTGCCAGCTTGTTTTGTGGGGGCCCAAACGAACCAATCATTTCAGCCACAGTTGTGTGGCAGACCCTGGCGCTGAAATGATTGGTTTGTTAAAGTGTGCATGTCCTGTTTATACAACATAAGGGTGGGTGGGAGGGCCCAAGGACAATTCCATCTTGCACCTCTTTTTTTTCTTTGCATTATGTACAGTTTGGGGCCTAGTTTTTCAAACTGCCATCCTGTCTGCCACTGCAGTATCACGCCTAGATGGGTCACGTGTTTGTGCCGCCCACTCGTTTCGCTTAGCATAGTCATCCAGCTACCTCGGTGCAACCTTTTGGACATAAAAACACTATTGTGAGGTGTTCAGAATAGACTGGAAATGAGTGGAAATTAAGGTTATTGAGGTTAATAATAGCATAGGAGCAGAAAAACACACAAATTCTGTGATTTTAGCTGTTTTTATGCTTTTTTTAAAAAAAATACAGATCCAAAACACAAAACCAAGAACCCAAAACACGGAAGGGTGGTTTTGGCAAAACCAATCCAGATCCAAAACACGAAGAAAGATCCAAAACACAAAACACGAAAAGTGGCCGGTGCACACCCCTAGTTCTGACACACAGTAGTGTCCCTTTTACACAATGCCAACATTAGTGTCCCTTATACACAATTCACACAGTAGTAGTGTCCCTTATACACAATGCCCACAGTAGCAGTGCCCCTAATACAATGCCCACAGCAGTAGTGGCACTTATACATAATGCCCACAGCAGTGGTACCCATTCTGCAGTGCCGTCAGTAGTGGTGCCCCTTCTGCAATGCCCCCATTAGTAGTGGCCCCCATAGTAGTGCACACAAAAGTAATGCTCCCTGTATTAGTGCCTCCAGTAGTAATGCCCCTGTAATAGTGCCCCAGTAGTAATGCCCCCAGTGGTATTGCCCCCTGTAATAGTGCCCCCAGCAGCCCCTGTAGTAGTGCCCCCAGGAGCCCCTGTAATAGTGCCCCCCAGTAGCCCCTGTAATTAGGGCCCCCAGCAGCCCCTGTAGAAGTGCCCCCCAGTAGCCCCTGTAATAGTGCCCCCAGTAGCCCCTGTAAGAGTGCCCCCAGTAGCCCCTGTAAGAGTGCCCCCAGAAAGTGCCCCCAGCAGCCCCTGTAATAGTGCCCCCAGTAGCCCCTGTAATAGTGCCCCCAGGAGCCCCTGTAAGAGTGCCCCCAGTAGCCCCTGTAATAGTGCCCCCAGAAAGTGCCCCCAGCAGCCCCTGTAATAGTGCCCCCAGTAGCCCCCTGTAATAGTGCCCCCAGGAGCCCCTGTAATAGTGCCCCCAGGAGCCCCTGTAGTAGTGCCCCCCCAGTAGCCCCTATAGTAGTGCCCCCCAGTAGCCCCTGAAGTAGTGCCCCCAGTAGCCCCTGTAATAGTGCCCCCAGTAGCCCCTGAAGTAGTGTCCCCGGTAATAGAGCCGAGGGAAAAAAAAAAAGTTTACTTACCTTAAGCCCCGATCCTGTGTCCGCTGTCGTCCGCCGCTCCTCGTTACTATGGGAGAGACGCATGACGTCTCTCACATAGTGCCCGTGGGGGATGCCTAGACGGAACTCAGGAGTGAGCTCCGGCTGCCGCTGTGGGGAGCCGAGCGCCCGCTGGTAAAATCTCAGCGGGCGCCCGGGAAATGGAGACTCCCTGCAGCGGCCGCGGAAACGAGTGTGGCGCAGGGGGAGGAAGAGTGTGGCGCGGGGGAACGACGGGACGGGAAAGAGTTAGTGTGGCGGCGGGAGGAGGGTTCGGCCGCGCTGGAGATTGAGCGCCATGTGCTGGCTGGGGCCCTACGCACGTGCGTAGTCGGCATAACGGGCCGGCCGGCCCTGGGTCTAGGCGTGATATGGGGAGTGTTATGGGAGTGGAAAAACCATGCAATATACCAGTGCTCAAAATAAGCTAAATGCAATCAACATGTATAATAAGCATACATTTTAATCATACAGACAAATAAATACTAAATATTAAAATATGCATATATATATGCGCGCAGTTCTTGGTGGTATCTGAATACACAGTAAACCACAATAAAATGTCACACTATGATCCACCATGTCCTGCTGAAATCGCAGTTTATAAATCTGGAGCAATTGTCCCCATGTAATTTCCAAGTCCAAAATATCTCCTATGGTGAATAGGGATGTGCACTCCCATATAGCTATATTTACCAGTTCCAGTGTCCAAATAGAATTAGCAAAGCTTGCAGAGCTGTCGCATGGATAGTAAGACCCTTGTCCATATGATTAAAATTTATGCTTATTATACATGTTGATTGCATTTACCTTATTGTGAGCGCTGGTATATTGCACTGTTTTTCCATTTTGTGGAGGGATTGACCATCCGTTTGGGGGTGTGGTCATTGAAAAGGGGGCGTGTCTATAAGACGCGTCCCCTTTTCGTCACTCTTGGGGGCGTGCCCGGCACTTACGGACATGCCGGGCAGCCCCCAAGCCCTGCAGACAGTGAGAATAGATGCCGGGCAGGGCACTTTTTGCCTTCCAGAAGGAGGGCAGGGCGCCGCGCCCCGCTAAAACAGCCTAGTGGGAACGCTAGTGATATGGGGAGTGTTATGGGAGTGATATGGGGAGTGTCATAGGCGTGATATGGGGAGTGTTATGGGAGTGATATGGGGAGTGATATGGGGAGTGTTATGGGAGTGATATGGGGTGTGTTATGGGAGTGATATGGGGAGTGATATGGGAGTGATATGGGGAGTGTTATGGGGAGTGATATGGGAGTGTTATGGGAGTGATATGGGGAGTATTTGTGGAATGTTGGGAAATTTGAGTGTCACAGAGTCTTTGAAAAACATCTCACTTCTGCTTATTGTTCCAAATGATGTATCCCTTTTGGGAAATCCTTTGCATGAGCTTATACCATATTCAATCATCAATGTATTTCTAATCTAAAGAATAACAGAGTATTTAATGAATTTATGTCTGAAACATTTTTCTATGAATGTGATAATTCCACTGAAAGAGGAATAAAATACTCAGCCAGTCCAGACATGTACAGTATATTAAGCAACTCAATTAAAACAGATGGCTGACTGAATTCATTCTTCTTTTGGTACATTTACATAAGCCTTGCTTCCAAAGATTTTACTATGCTGCAACTGTGGCTTCTTTCTGTTCCACTGGTCTTATGGAGATTTCTCTGGAATTCTACCCGGTGAAAGATTTTGCAGATAAAATGCTGTCAGTTTTTTCTGTCATCCATTTAGACTGATCAATATTGCTAGTAGTTAGCCAGTTGCTCTTTAGATACCTTCCTAATTGCTATGTGGTAGATGTCGGCACCGGATATGAATTTAGGTTGTATGTCGGTACGGCTCTTTCTTGTTGACAATTTCTTTGCATGATTGATATAATTCATCTATAATTTACCAACCGGGAAGAGCGCGATTCCCTCGTGTGCTGACACTGCAGTCATTCTTGAATGTCACTTCTTTGACCCAATGTTCTACAATGTCTGATCAAATGACATTTTGATCAAGTACATCAAGACCACTCAAAAGCACAGTGGTGATTCGATATGGTCCACCCGACCAGCCAAATTGTAATGTGCATGGTCAGTTTAAGGACACGAGTATCAGATTCCGTAACCTTCAGGTGACTGCAGCCTTTATGAAATTCAGAATCGTTTTTCAGAACGCAATAACTGTTTGGCCACCAAAAGCGTAATATCTGTAAGAAGTCAAAGGTTTATCTCTCGTCTAGAGAATACCAGAGGATCTAATGTACTTATGTCAGAAACATTTTCCTATGAAACTGAAAGCAAAAGAAAATATTCAGCCAGTCCAGACATGTACATTAAGCAACTCAATTAAAACATGTGGCTGACTTCTGGCTTTACAATGTGATCAAGGCCGAGATGCGAGTGATTACAAGCATCAGCCGAGGAAGTTAATCTGCCCAGAGTCGGCTCCCCGTGGAGGCATCGATCACAATAATATCCTTTCTTCTTCATGAAAGAGAGTAGAAAGTGATGGGTAATGCTGCCAAAGGTCCATCCGTCAGCGTTATAACGAGGATGCCAGGCTGATTTCATTACTTGCGAGTAAAACTAATATATAATGTCATCTATCATTATGATGGAGTCACCAATAAACAGTGGCATAACCCACATACAAGATGTAAGTACAGTGCCACCACTTTAGTCCACCCCCTCTATACTGCCACCTCCCTGGTGCTTTCTCAGCATTACCATGTATTACGTACTCGTCACCCTCTGTATAACACCAGCTCTGCTACTGTATACGTCACTGGCTTTATTGCACAATGCATGGCCCCAGAGCGTGGCAGGATAGTGTTGGCATAGAGCCCACATTATGCCACTTATCTTGGTACTGTGTACGTCACTGGCTTTATTGCACAATGCATGGCCCCAGAACGTGGCAGGATAGTGTGGGCATAGAGCCCACATTATGCCACTTATCTTGGTACTGTGTACGTCACTGGCTTTATTGCACAATGCATGGCCCCAGAACGTGGCAGGATAGTGTTGGCATAGAGCCCACATTATGCCACTTATCATGGTACTGTGTACGTCACTGGCTTTATTGCACAATGCATGGCCCCAGAACGTGGCAGGATAGTGTGGGCATAGAGCCCACATTATGCCACTTATCTTGGTACTGTGTATTGTCACTGGTTCTCATCAAGCCGCAGTCAGCTATGTAGATGTTAATCTAAAGCGTTAGGAACTTTCCTGTTGGATTACCCAAGCTGTAATTGCTGTTCCTAAAGTATATTTTATTGCACTTACTCTACAGTCATAAGGGAAGTTAAGCTTCTGTATTGTATGTTATATACTTGAGATATGGCAAGACTGCATTTATAACTAATGGTTAGTGCATTGTGCACGTCAGGGCCGGCTCAAGGAACATTTGACCCGTGCACTCGAGCAGGGATGCCACCCCATAGAGGGCACACCCCTCGCAACCATCCTGATTTCAGCAGGACAGTCCCGTTTTTCAGGCACTGACCTGCTGTTCCACCTATGGGCCAAGAGTCCCATGGGTGGTCAGGAGGTTGGGCACCCCACCGCCGCAGCTATGTGGTGGTGCCGGACCCCAGAGAAACTGATGCGCGCGGCATCCATTCAGTGCAGGGAGAGGGCTGGGGCACGCCCCCAAATACAGCATTAAGGGGGTGTGGTCTATGGTGATTAGGCCACACCCCCTTTCGGGCGTCGCATGGTATTTGGGTACTGCAGTCCTGAAGTTGCACAGGGCGCGACAACACCTGGAGCCAGCCCTGGTGCACGTTTTAATTAAATGTCCGTATTGCTATGCACTGTGAGGTGGATCTCAGCCCATTTAAAGGACAGGTGATATTTTAATAGTGTTGATAACGTATCTTGCTTGTTTTTCCCCTGAAACATGCTCTGGAGCTGATTGTACAGAGGTATGGGTGGTGGCAGGGCGTTTAGTTAGTTGGTGCTTCACAGGCTTTGTGACTAAGCCGCGCTATGGGCCTGATACAGAATTGTACGCAAACCCGATGGCTTGCATACAGCTCCGATGTTTAATGATGAGAGCATGCGCAGGATCTATACTACGCATGTGCCGATCACTGACTGTCGCTTGCAGCGTCCTCATGCTGCAGCTTGATCAACACACTACAGCCGTTTGGGGGTTAGGGCGGCAACTTGATCCGTTTTACAAAACGGGGGTGTGCCGCCCGGGTTTTGTTGGTGCGCGGAGGCCGGGGTCTGCATCTTCCGACGGCGATTTCCTGGCCACAGCTCAGCACACACAGTCGCTTAACTAGGAAATAATTATGAAAGTCCAGGAAATGCTGCCCATGGCGGAGTACGCCATATTGCGCAGAAAGAGCCGGTGCATGAGGACACATCTGTAGGGTGTAAAATAATGGTAATGTCCGAGAATAGTGCACAATCCCACTAATACTCATGTGCGGGTTAGATGACTGTATTCAGCTGGTTGGTGCATCTCTGTGAGATCTCTGTATCCCAACGGATCGCTAATTGCAAGTCAGCTCGCTGGCTCCTAATCAGCAGACAAGAGAATCAAGCTACACCATTGGCCGTCTAAAGGTCGCTGCAGAGGTGTCAAGTCGTTTAGCAGTGAAAGGGTTACTGTGATAACTAAATTAGCAGATAGCTGGATAATTCATTTGGAAGACTTCCTGACCCCACGGACATACACTGTGCTTGGTATATACTGTATACACTCTCACAGATCGATTTTATTCTTAGTCAATGATGTCCTTACAAATGGCAGTATTCTGTATGTGTACGGTACTTAGGAACATGAGACCATGTTTACCGTCTCCTCAGTTTCCCAAAGTTACTCTAGCTCCATGGAAACCTAATTCACTCCGGATGATACATTTAGGGAGCTCAGCTGGAGATATTGCCCCATATTTTATTCATAATGTCGGAGCTGTAGATAGTGTGTGGGAGGCCTTTAAGGCTTTATGAGATGAGTTCTTTCTACATTTAAAAATCAGTCTGGGGAGAAGGAGGAATCGTTAGCTATACTCTGCGGTGACGTGGAGTGTGCGCCATACTTGCCTACTTTTGAAAAAGCATTTCAGGGAGATTGTGAAAGAGACACCTATGAGCGCGGCGGTAAAGTGGTGTGTACATATGAGAGGCGTGAAATAAATCTGACATACATACAAATGTAAACAAGCCCCAAAACAGTGAGTAAGATCTACTTGTTGATGAAAACACTCTGTAGCCCTAGAGAAATTGGATAAAATTGTGCCTAAACTGCAAAAAGGTGACATAATACATACACAGTTGATAATTTGTAGTTTTCATCAAGTAATTAGTAACAATTATTGAAAATACTCATCGCAAAGGTCATAATTATACATTTTGTAAATGACTTTGAAAAGCAGTGACATTGCCGCATGCTTTTGTTGCCCAAGGGTTAATTAGGCAATTATAATTCAAGGGCTTTTTTTTTTTTTTTTTTTTTAAAGGTAAAATTCTTCCCACAGATAGAAGAGGATCATCTTGAACTGCAGAGGACGGTAGTGAGGAGTTTGGGAAGAGGGGAACTGAACTCGCCTCTCGTGTGTGTAGATGTAACAGACAGCAATACTGTGATGAGCTCTTTCCATGCACAGAAGGGGAATTAGCTGTAAAGCTTGTTGCTCAATGTGCGCCCATGTCCTGACACAAGAATAGATGAGACATATTGACATCAACTGATGCTTTGATCAATGGAGACAACTGTCCCTGCCCCGACCTTCCCTAAGTTCTAACATATCTGACGCAACTTCAGCAACTTTACAGAGAGGCGGCCTGCTGGGTAAGCACGCGTATTTATGTATTCCGGAGTGTTACTGATGGCTTGTGAAGGAATGTCTGAAGTCAGAGATTAATCAAACACAGGATTATATTATTTTAACATATTTATGTATATCCAGCAATATAAATTTGGAGGGTGGAAAACACATTTTCAAATGATCATTTCGGTCTCATTTCATTTACATACATTTTTTTTTTCGAAAATGAGAGTTTTTGATGTAAGTGAAATGAACACAGAAATCGTCCGCCGCTAACTTGGCGGCCAAAGAAATATAAAAATCCTGTATTTTTTGGTATACATAAAAAAAAGTTTCATGCAGAATTTTGTTAACATTGCCTGTAATGTAAATATAAACAAACCCAAATCTGATAATATCCTGCGTATAATGAATGGATATCTAGATCCAACTATAGGTGGAAGGACACATATGCATGGATGGCAAGGGGAGGGGCGGGTACCTTGCCTCAGGCTTCCTTAAGTTCATGCAGGGTTGGCGTAATCACCCATGATGTTGTAACCACACCCTGCTTGGTGCAAATGAGAACAGCGTTCCAGATGGGGCATAGCTATGCCCCCTTCGCTGGCCATTCCCACCCAGTACTGGGGCCTGCTCTAGTGAGAAGTTCTAGAGACCAGGCCTATTGGAGAGGCGCGGCGGGGGCCCGGGTTATGCAGCCCAAACCACCGTCACGGCTGGTACTTACTTCGGGTAGGGAGACACAAGTTGCTGTCACGCTGTCTCTCTCTCTCTGTGTTACAGTATATGCGGGGGATAGTAACTACGCCACCCCCGGACATCAGCGCCCCACCGAGCAGCGCACTTGCCTGCTTCGTGGCCGCAAACTTGTTACATTTTCTATTTTTTGTAAGAAAGGGGTCTGCCCACACCTCCCAGGGTTGGCCACGCCCCCTCCCTGTACCTGGGCCCAGCAGAGCTGTCGGCAGCCTTGGCTATCACTGCGCAGGAACGCCCAACGCATTTTCAAAGTACTTCTCCCTGCGTGCCCCTGAAATGACTCCTGCGCCTTTGTACAGACACAATCAGGAGGCATGCGCGGTGTGACTTACGTGCACGCGGAGTAACAAAAAAGCGCTCCACTACGCCTGACGTTGGCAGTGCGCCCACCGCTGAATAAGCCCCATAATCACCATACACATAGGAAAGAAAAAAAGCCATAACTCTGGGCATGTTCTCTTCTCCCATAGACACATTTCTCGTTCTTGCGTGATGCGCTATCACCAATAAATTAATGTTGTCAGACCCCCCCAAAAAATTTTTTTTTCAGGGGCTTCACCTTATTTCTCATATGCCCCACGCTTCAAAAAGCAAAACTTTCCGCAGCTTGGACCCGTCGGGTATCGCCATCTTTAGATGGCATTACCCAATAGATGCCTGTGGGCTTTTCTCTGCAAAGTGCTGTGAGAGGGAACCAATCAGATCCCTCCCAGCACCCTTGGTGCCGCGCGCATCGTACTGCGCATGCACAGGGACTACGGAGTCATAAACCCGGAAATCCCTCTCCTGCAAAGGACAGCTCTTATCGGGAGATGCATGCGATGGGTGGTGGGACGCCTCACATGCTAAATGCGATGCTTGATGCATCCCGCCCTCTAAGAGGGGATAGTGATGAGTATCATGGGGAACGTTATCCACTTCTGTGGCCTCGTGGTCATTCCTCTAACTTTCTATAGGGCTTCATATTACATTTAATCGCTGTAATGAGTTATGTACAACAATATATCTAATCAAATAAATTTACACAATCTCTGATGACATCAGCAGGAATTTTACAAGTTATAACAAACAATTCTGAGAAGAAAGTATAAAGGAACTGGGGGGGCAGGTGAAAACTGCGCCTGCGCCATACGGCCCGTTGGCCATTACTGCCAAATCAGTTATTTAAAATTTTCCCAGGCTGACCATGATCGTACCATGTTTTATTGAGACTGATATATATTATAGTCATAATTCTTGTCCCAGGTGAAGCCCATACTGTATATACGAGATGTAGTCATGTGACCTGCAGCCGCTGGTCACAATCCCAACAGCGGAATGCCGGCTAGGGATTTATGATAGGCGTCGAAATACTGACGCCGGAATGCTGAGGACGCCACCCCAAACGAAGGTAAGTCTGGGGCGCCCTTAGCATTAGCGAGGTGGGGGGGAGAGGGTTAGGATTAGGGAGTCTAGCGTGGTTAGGTTTGGTGGAGGGAGATTAGAGTTAGGCACCCCTAGGGGGGAGGGTTAGGCACCCCCAGTGAGAGATTAGGGATATGCACCCCCCCAGAAGGGTTAGGTTTAGGCACGGTAAGTGGGGGTTAGGGTTAGCCACCCCCGGGGGTAGGTTAGGGTTAGGCACTAAAGGGGGAGATTACGGTTAGGCACCACTAAGGCATACTTGCCTACAATCAGCTCCAGCCTTCCGGGAGGGAGCTGATTGTCGGCTAACAGTGGGGGGGGCGGGGGTGGTCATTGGGGGCGGAGCTGGGGCGGGCCAGCCAGTTGGTGGTGCATTGGGGGTGGTGCATGATCGCGTCATCGTGGCTCCGCCCCTCTTCACAATGCCGTTATTTTCGGCAGTGTGAAGCAGGGGGCGGGGCCGTGATGACGCGATTCAGCGCGAATCGCGTCACCGGCTCCCCCGCTGTTGGGGTTTCTAATCTTTTCAGGGGGGAGGACGGGAGGGTCGGAGGCCAAATCGGGAGAGTAGGCAAGCCTGAACTAAGGGAGGGTTAGGGGGAGGACATGGGAGGTTAGGGGGTACTTACCTGCCTCTGTCGGGATCTTGATCCTGTCGGACGTCCGCTGCCAAAGCACTAATCCTATGTACCTAGTACACTTTTTGTAATGCAAACATTGAGGAATGAGTGCGCAGCACAGGAAACGCTTCTTCCACCATTTTCCAAGATGTCTTTTCACAAGTAGAGTCTGTGGGCCTGATTCATTACAGATCGCAATATAGCGTACACACACAGTTTTACTACGATTATATGCTAATCCATAGCGATCGCAATGCCGCCACACCACTATATAAGGACACCCACTTCACCTACACGCACATCCGTAATGTTTAGCAAGATTGCGAAAACATCGGTACAGTTGAGTATCATTGGACCCATACGCACAGATAAGGCAGGTCAGAATTGCTAACTTCTGCGCACGCCATGAGGCCTCATGCTGCGTATGGTATCGCTGTGGATAATTTATGCACGCCTATGCAACAGCATTCAAACACACTGGCACGCCTGCTTTCGGCCAACCCCCCACCCCCCGTCACCTCCCACAAATGGCATTTCCTGTCAATCACTCTGCGATGGGTCTGCATGGTCACTGCAGTCCTGATCGCAATCACTGGTTCGCGCACGCGCACTACAATGGATACGAATGCGCAAAATGCAACAATTGGCCGATTGCATGTATATAAATAACTGTGGCCCAGATTCAGACCCGTTCGCTATATGCGTGCGCTCTCAAGCGGCCCGATGTTCTGCGTACGTGCATGCTTCATTCTGCGCGTGCGCAAACTACCCACTGCGATCGCATACCGCTCGCTCACCCAGCAAAGGCAGCCCAGGGCAACGAGTGACAGCAGAGGGCGTTTGTGGTTGGTACCAGGGGCAGGACACTAATAACGTGGGGGTTGGAGATGCGAACGCAGGCGTGCCTGAGTGTTTCAACGCCGTTTTAGAGGCGTGCATAATTAACAGGCAGCGTCATAGTACACGTCACTTGCCTTTTTTTACACTGATTTCCTCGCAATGCTTGTGGTAGGGTAAAGCTACCTCAAGCGCTGCGTTCACATCCGATGGTGCTCGATGTACCAATGTTTTAATACATTTCCTGGAGATGACGTGTTGCTGGTGGGCGGCTCTGCCTGTGCGATTGGGCGTCTGCTTACACAAAGTGGCCGCACGCTAACAAATGGTGGGCGTGCTTATGCCTTGGCGAGCGATCGCTTCCCATGGCGTCACTTTGAAAAATGTGCATACGCATCTAGCGAGCATACGCAGCTAGCGAACAGGTCTGAATCAGGCCCTGTGTTCCTTGGTGAATCAGGCTCTTGTGTCTCTTCTTTCTAGGTCAATAATTAATTCCACTACAAGAAAAAAAAAAAGTAAAAATGTAAAAAAAACACAAAAAAACAAATCAAAAGTACAAAAAAATTCCCTATACCCAGCTTTCTAGTGCCCGTGATTGTTTCCCTAGCTTCTGAGATTATTGCCTTTTTTATTATCATTTACTGATTTTAGACAGCATACAGGATTTCTGTGCAGCTTCCCTGTCCTGCGAGGCTTGCAGTCTATAGCCTAGTAGTATACAAAGCTGAGATATTTTGGATTACAAAGCGGGATTTAAAGCAGCATCTGTAGAAGCCTGATTCATTACCGTTCGCAACTGCGATTCCGCACGCAATGGGGCGATTGTTGCATTCTGCGCATTCAGCACAGTGCGTGTGCGTGAAGGCTTCATTGCGATCACACTGCGATTGCAGTGACTACGCATACCCACTGCAGAGTGACTAACGGGGGTTGGTCGGTGAAACGCAGGCGTGCTAGTGCGCTGAAAGCCGTTACAGGGGCGTGCATATATTAGCCACTGCGATGCCATACGCAGCATTGACTTTCACTGCGTGCGATGAAGTTAGCAATTCCTGAGTAAGGTCAGGGCTTGTGCAAGTGTGCGTGAGGCTGCGATGGTACTCACTGTTAACGATGGTTTTGCAGACTTGCAAAGCATTATGGATGTGTGTAAGGTAAAGTGGGCGTCCTTATGTTGGGTTGCGACGGCATAGTGATTGCAAACATTAGCATATTTTTGAAGTGGGTCTGCGTGCGTAATCGCAGCTGCGAATGCAATAGCGATCCGCAAGGAATCAGGCTCTCAGTATCATTGATATGGTGCAATAATAATGTGTGTGTTTGTTTTATACTGTAAGTGTACTTGTTACTACATGAGCTGCCATAATATTGCAGGTAGATGGTAACAATATTTATTACCTGCTGCTGTTTGCTCCTTACACAAACTGTCATCAGATAAGCCCCCATCTGATTGCAATAACTACAGTATATCTGCGCACGGAAACTATAATTATAGCGGAGAAATACAGTTCAGCACTGAGCTAATCCACCAACCAAACACATTAAGGAGGTTAAAGGGCCTGATTCAGAACCGCACGTTATCCAGATGCAGTGCTGACATTCACATAGGTGAGCGACAACTTGCAACTGCGCATACACGAAAAATTCAGAGACTCCTATGGCCGGTGCCAGATTAATGTCCACGTAGGCCTGGAGATTAAATTTATGAAGGGACTATTGTGGACCGGTGCGGGGTGTGATCAGCACCGCAGAGAAGTTCTCCTAGGTGGGCAGAGGTGATGTGGTGGCGCACTATATCTCTGTACTACTATAGTACGACAGTTCTGCCCATTTCTTATAGTCAGTACCAGTCCATTTCCTCGCGCTCCTCAGTAGAAAGGAAAGAAGCTATGGGCCAGATGCCTATGCATTCCGCTTGCTAGACATTCCCTATGTCAGGAAGGGATGCGGTCAGGAAACCGACAGTCGAAATGCCGACCGCCGGCTTCCCAACTGTCAAATCCCAGCAGGGTACTAATGACAGGCGTCGAAATCCCGATGCCTGTCATTAGACCTACGCCGGGAGCTGGACGCCCGGCATACCGAACGAAGGCGGGTGGCGGGTACGGATAGCCACAGGGGGGGAGGGTTAGGCTAGGGGAAGGGGGGGGTTAGGCACCCCAGGGGGGAGGTTAGGGTAAGGCACCCCCCCAGGAGACTTAGATTTAGGATGCGGGGACGGGGGGGTTAGGTTTAGGCACTTAGGCAGCGGCTGGCTGGCAACTTTTAGCCTGGGGGGCAATCACAAGCAAGTGGCTCCGGATTTTCTACCAGCACATTGTAAAGCATTTAAGAGCTTGGCCCGATAGGGTAATGCCCTCTCCAGACTGCACTCGCTATGTTACCGATTAATCAGACACTCCCTGGAGATGACGTATGCTATGAGAGGTAGGTGGGCGGCTTTATACTCCTCGCTGCCGTCGCTCTCTAAGACATAGAGGGCGTCCTTAAGCCAGACAGTGCGATCGCGAGATTTGCATACCCGGCCCCTTTTGGCAGCGAACGTTCGCAGCTTAGCGACCGGGTCTGAATCAGGCCCACAATTCATATTCAGCACTATGTACCAAGTGATTTGGATAAGGGAAAGAAACATAACAGTCCTCTTAGCGTGAAATTCTAATGTATTGGGGCTGTAATTGAGTTCCACTTGAAACTGCAAGCCAAAAGTCCATATAGAGTCCAAAGTCCATATTGTCCACACAGCCAAGGGTCACAGATCAAAGTCCATCCAGGCAGATGTATATAATGGTTACTTAACGCGTTTCGCTGGGAAATGACACCTTCTTGTGTTTGCACCCCATGCTAGGCTTTGGAAACCTCGGTATCCTGCTGTTTTTATCAGGACAGGCAATGCATCAAATTACCATGTACAAAAGCCAAACAAAAACTCCCCACCAAGGACACTGGGAAATGAGGAAATTAACTTACCCCATAGGGTCAATAGTGCATTGCAAAACTCTGATTACCAGTAACTAAATCAGATTTTATTGTCTAAATGTCACTTGTGCCACATAGTAAGAGCCTCATCTGGCATTCTTCTTCACACTTATGAGTCAAGCACAATAGTGCATCAATTAGTGATGTGCGCCGACCCCCGTGTTTTGGTTTTGGATTTCCTTTGTGTTTTGGATCTGGATTTGGTTTTGGCAAAACCGCCCTGGTTTTGGATCTGTATATATATATTTTTTTTAAATCATAAAAACAGCTGAAGTCACACAATGTGGGCCTGTTTTTGTTCCTATAGTATTAGTAAATTCAATAACATTTATTTCCAGTCATTTCCAGTCAATTTTGACCACCTCACAGCTCACAATATTGATTTCATCTAGTTTAGGCCAAAAGGTTGCATCCAGCTAGCTGGCTGACTAAGCTAAGTGACAGCAGTGGGCGGCACTAACATGTGGCAGTTCAGCTTCCAACATGGCACAAAGTGGCACTGCAGTGGTAGACAGGATGGTAATTTAATAAATTATAGGAGCCCTAGGAAGTTTAAAAACCAAGAATGTTTTCATTAGTCAAAAACTAGATCAGAGACCCGAGGGAATTGGAATACATTTATGGGCTGAAGACAGGGAAAGGATGGAAGGATTGATTCGTTTTTAATTTATTTTTTATCTTAATGTTTTGATTCTTAAGAAAATTTATGAGGGATGATCAATCCAGGAACAAGTTCTTCAGTTCCTAACAGACATCTTTGATCTGGAGGAGGTTTTTTAATTTTTTATACAGCTAACAGAAATGAGGTGGCCTTGCTTGTGGAGGTGCTGCTAGAACATACTGTAAACAGACATTTACTTTGTACTCAGGGAGGTTGTTAGGGATAATGGGACCAAGACTTGTTGTTTACATCAGAGGAAACCAGCCTGTAGTTCTCCGGCTGAACTAGAACTCCCAGCATCTGTGATGTTTGCTGGGCCTACTAGAAGTTATTTGACAACAACAGGTGGCGTGCTTCAGGTTACCTCAGCCTGCTTTACGCACTGTATGTACCATGTAAATATGTATGTATGTGACCAATATACACAACTGAATTTTTGTATTAAACGTATTTGCATTTTATTGCACACATCCTGGCAGGAAGATGCTCTGTGCTGCTGCTGCTCATATTTGCCCACCCCATCAACTTGGTGGTTCAGAATTTTTTTTTTAAATGAAAGGGGCATACAGGAGATGCTGAGTGTGGCCATTACAATTTCTGGACATTCATAAACTATAAAATTAAAAATGTCAGGCAGCAATGCCCCAACCAGCACATAATGCAAAGAAAAGAGGTGCAAGATGGAATTGTCCTTGGGCCCTCCAACCCACCCTTATGGTGTATATATGAAACAGGACATTCACAGTATAACAACCCAATCACTTCAGCGACAGGGACTGCCACTTATTGGTTTGTTTGGACCCTTACAAAACAAGCTGCCAATGCGCAGTGGACATTGGTGGAATGATCCCATACACAAACTGGCTTTACAATACATTAGATGTCGCCATCATCATCCCCATCAGTGTGTGCTTCCTCTTCACACATCATTAATTTGTCCCCGTTGGAAACCACCATTACAGGCGCCTCTTTATTTTTTATACTTAATTGCCGGTAAAGGTCTTCCTCTTGGAATTTGTATTTCATTTTGATGAACATCATCTTTCCCACATTTTGGGGAAGTAACCTCGTACGTAGATTCCCAGCTGCACTGAAAACTCTTTCAGAGTACTAACTGGAGGGTGGGCAACTTACGTACAGCAAAGCCAGTTTGTGTAAGGGACTCCAAATTGCCTCTTTTTCCTGCCAGTAGTGAAAGGGACTGTCTGACATGCCTATTTGGCTTCTTTTCCCTAAAATAATCATCAACCATTCTCTGTATCGTGACCGCATCAGACAAAGTCACGGTAGACATGTCACTCATTGTAGGCAGTTCTTTCAGACCCAACCTGATGTAATTAGGTTTTGCTGACTGATCTGCATCACCACCAGCAGTGGGTCTCTTAGGAAAATTATTTTTTTTCCTGGCAGCCACAGAAACTGAAGGAGGAGATGCTTCCGTGTTACGTGCCGCTTGAGCTGACAATTTTTTCACCAACAGCTCTTTGCATCTCTTCAGATTTGTGTCCATCGGAAAGAAAGACACAACGTACGACTTAAACCTAGGAATATAGTGATCTGATTTCAAGAGATTGACGACCCTTAGATCCTGGTGAAGCGAATGAAGGACTTGATCTACAAATCTGACATAGCGGAATGTCGAAAATTTCCCGAAATTTTTCAGGCCACCGAGAGCATCTCCGGCACACCCTTGTCATTTAAAAAAAAAATTGCACCACTAAATTAATTGTGTGAGCAAAACATGGGACGCGTTCGAATTCGCCTAGATGTAATGCTCTCACAATATTGGTGGCATTGTCAGAAATCACAAATCCCGAGGAGAGTCCAAGTGGGGTAAGCCATTTTGCAATGATTTCCCTGAGTTTTTCTAAGAGGTTCTCAACGGTATGCCTCTTAGTGAAACCGGTGATACACAGAGTAGCCTGCCTCTGAATGAGCTGGCATTTGTTAGATGCTGTTGCTGCTGTTTGCACTGTTGGAGGCACTACACCTACCCAATGGGCTGTCACAGTCATGTAATCTTTAGTTTGCCCTGTTCCATTTGTCCACATATCTGTTGTTAAGTGGACAGTGGGCACAACCTCATTTTGGAGGACACTTTTTTTAATGTCCTTGTACAGATTGGGAATTGCTGTTCTAGTGAAGTGGAATCTAGAAGTGACATGGTAGCAGAGACACAGGACCTCAATTAACTGTCTAAAACCCACTGCATTAATGGCGGATACTGGATGCAAATCTAATACCAGCATAGCTGCTATGGTGTCAGTAATCTGCTGTGCAACTGGGTGACTGCTGTCATACTTGTTCCCCCTTGAAAAGGATTGTTTGACAGTCACTTGTTTTGTTAAACTACTAAAAGTAGTCTTCTTCCTGGTCCCCTTCTGGGATGAAGATCCACTCACAGTAGCAGTAGCAGCAACAGGCGTAGCACTCATGGATCCTTCTGAGGAATCACGGACAGGAGAGGAGTCAGTCATGCTTATGAAATTGGATGTAGCAGGACTACTTCCGATCATGGTTGAGGATGTTGATGATGCAGGTGTTGGTGGTGGAGATTGCAGGCGCTTGGATCTAACAGAGAGAAGGGAGCAGCTAGGTGACGCTGGACTGATTCTTACGTTTTTAGACAAAGTTTCTGAATTGCAAACACTTTGGAATTTGATAAATGCGCTGCAAATGTTATAACAAGCATGAGGTTCCTATATGGTTAAGGTCTTTACCTCTACTAACTCTTGCTTTGCAAATGTTACACATGGCTTGACAACTGTTGTCCGGATTTGGGTGGAAATAATTCCACACATGAGAAGTGGATTTTTTTGTCTTTTGCCCTGGTATGACAATGGGCGTTTTCATACCATGGGCAACAACTGTTGCCTGATTTACACACACAACATCCTTGGCATCAACATCCTCATCATCCTTATTAGCGCCAACTACAGAAATATCCTCCTCATCCTCTTGGAGCAGTTCCACAGCAGCATCCTCAATTTTTACTTGTGCTGCTCATCCCCACATTTTCAGAGGGCACACAAATAGTGGAAGGAGGATCCGCTTCAAGTACAGTATTGGAAATGTCAGGCTCACACATGACAACCGTGGAAACATTTGGACTCTCCTCGGGGATCTGTGACTTTTCTGAGCACACAGTTGGTTCATGTGCCATAGCGATTTTAATTTTTTTGATACTTCTACAGAGAGAAGGGCTTACATCATCATTAGATGCAGAACCACCAGTCATAAATAAAGACCAAGGCCTTATCCTTTCCTTGCCACTACATGTAGTAATTGGCATATTGCCAACTGTTTGTTTCTCTACAGCTATTGTAACTTAGGCCCTGATTCAGAGCCGGACGCTCTGACTAGAGCGCTCGCTCTGAATCAGGGCCCACCTCCATTAATATGGAGCGTCCTCCTGGACGCTCGTATAGCTGTGGGTCACCACCCACAGCATATACGAGCGTGCAGGATGATGGTCGCGATGGTCTTGACCATCGCGACCATCGCCACTGTGAGCAGAAGCCTGCGGTTGAGTTTCTCAACCGCAAGGCCAGGAGTGATTTTGGCTCTATCAGAGCCAAAATCACTCCCACTGACATCACTAGTGATGTCAGTGGGGCCGGCTTCTGACGGTAGGCGTTCCCTTGGGAACGCCTCCGTCTGGCAGGCACGCCCCCGGCACACCCACCAAAGGGGGCGTGCTGTCAATCAACATCGACAGCATGCCCCCTTTGATCAGACACTACGAGCGAAGGAAAGTCCTTCGCTCGTCGCGTCTCGCGCATGCGCACGATGGAGCTCCCTCCGTCGTGCGCATGCACAGTGCAGACCATCGACCCACTTGCGAGCGGACAGCCGCTCGCGAGTGGGTCTGAATCAGGGCCTTAGCTTTTTTTTTTTTTCTTTAACACTGTAAAACATTGCTAATTTGATTTTACATGCCCTGACTTAAGCCCTTGGGCACTGGCCTTTGTAGATGATGTTGATAGCCTTGTATAGTCATCATGGCAGCAGCTGCAGCACTAGTATGTGGTTCCTGCTCTCCTCTCATTTGATTGTCCTCCATATCAACAAACTTACACTGCGGTCTGACTGGCAGTGTCACCGAACAATAACAGCACAGCTAAGTTGCTAACACACACACACACAGAAAAAATCAAAAAATATATTTTGAAAATTTTTTTTGAGGCAGCAGCCCCTTAATGAACAACACAGCGCCCCTTTATGAACAAAGCACACCTGCGGAGCAGCTGAGTGCAGATGGACCACTTGCAGAGTCACAAATACATGGATAATAAACTGTGGTCTAGCTGGCAGTGTCTCCGAACAACAATAGCATAGCTACTAGCTGCAGTAGCACTCAAACACAAAAAAATTCAAAACAGATCTTTTTTTTTTTTGGCTGTAAAATGATAATTTTATTTAACTTATTTTTTTAGCACTGGGGAAGTGCACTCCTGGACGAGGCAGCAGCCCTTGATGAACAACACATCACCCCTTTATGGACAACAAAGCACCCCTGTGGAGCAGCGGAGTGCAGATGGACCACCTGCACAAATATGTGGATGACAGACTGCGGTCTGGCCGGAAGTGTCACCGAACAATAACAGCACAGCTGCTTCCTGCACTTTGATTGGTGTATAGCTTCAGTGTGTGGAGATTTCACATCCCTTTGATTGGTAGATGTCCAGAGCTATCCACCAATCACAAACAAGCAGCGGCCCAGCACTCTTGCATTACGGCTGTGACACTGCTGTAGTGTACCTAAATGCCTACACATGTGGTGACACTGGCAGACAGGCAGAAGATGCTGCCCCAATAAAAAAATTGTTACTCTTCTTGTGCGCAATCCTAGCTGCCTGTGTAACACTATAAACTAATTGGGATAACACCCGTTTCCCACACAAACCATCTAAACAACAAAATTTGCTTATAGTAATACACTGCCGCTCATTAATAGAAAATGAATATTTCTTTCCTCGGGTGATGGTTGATCTCTTTCACTTCCAACACCGTCTAAGGGAGAAATGTTGATATATGTAAAACAGACACAGAACACAACGATCCTCGAGTATTATTGCGATATTTCTCTACAACTATATAGTTTCTAGGAGAGTTTCATATATCCTCATATATTCAAGATTGTGATTTTCTGGGGATGCTCCCAATCAAAACACTCACACTTTGTGAAATAACAAAAAAGCACCTCAGTAGACCTCATTGTTTCCATCGATGCAATATCTCCTCTACCCCAAGTATATTAAATTTGGGGAGTATCCCCACAGTTTTATACTCACAAAACTTTGGAGTATAATAGGCACATCAGTTGGTTCTTTTATAGTTTCAAAGTACTGTCTCCTTATCTCCTCCTCTCAATGGTGAGATTCCCAAACTTGGTCTCCCCACCAGTTAATGATACAGGAATCAGGAGAAAAGTTCACACAGGTTTGTATTCTGATACAGTAATTTCCAAATACAATGTAGTAAAGGTATATAGGATAAACTCCTACCCAGGTGTAAGGTGGATCCTAAGTTGTTGAATAGAAAAAATAGGGGCCCCGTTTCCAAATGTTCTTCTCTCTCCTAGGTAGGGTCCTCCTTCGTCCCAGACACTGGACTGCCCTCACCAATGCGTTTCAATCCAAAAGGATCTTTCTCAAGGTGTGGGGCTACTGTGTGTCCAGTGTCCAGTTGTTAAATACTCCACTAACTATGCAATGAAATCTAGGTGTGCCATTGGTCTAATTATTCAACCCCCACACAGTATACACTAAAACAACCTCTGTGGTCTTAACCTATTGTTTAAAACAATGCATGTTCCCTCCGTTCCTACACTTCCGGTCAGTCTGTGACCGGAAGTGATATAGACAGTCCGTCCACATAATCTCTCCCCCTTCCCCAATGTTCTTTCTTCTGGGGTCCGTCCCCGTACTTCCGGTCCTGCTTTATAGTCAGCTCCAAGCGCTGCTTCTTTTCCAGATTTGACGCGGCTTCTCCATCTCTCCCTTCTTTGGGTGGAAGTGACATGCCGATCCTTCATATTGTTATTGTGCGTACACACGGTACGATTAAAATGAACGATAATGATATCGATCATATAGTTATCGTTCAAATCTTGCATTTTTCAGTGCCTCCAACCCACCAATGACCTGCGATGCACGGGCACGTATGGACGATAAAGATATCGGCCATCGACCGTCCATGCAGGCCAACCTGGTCAATATCGACCAGGTTACTATAGGGATCCACGATCGTAGGTCGCTAGCCATCGTTGGTGGGCTGGTTGTGTGCTGGATGATCGATATCGATCATCCAGCACACCCGAAAGATCATTCGTTATCATTGACGATCGTCCCGTGTGTATGCACCTTTAGTTTAATTTCCACAGTCACCACGTCCATTACTGTTAGGGTGGTTAGGTTTAGGCACTTACATGGGTGGTTATGGTTAGGCACTTGGGGGGGAGGTTAGGGTTAGGCACCCCTAAGTGAGGGTTGGGGGGGGTTAGTAATAGTGAAAAAAACGTACCTGTCGGAATCTTCTGTTGCTGGTCTTCCGGCGTCGGGATTTGAGTCCGGCGGTGTTTCATACCGATCCCTTCCATACAGCCAAAGTCCTTTTCTTTATTCGCAAAGAGGGAATTATATTAGCAGCACCCATAGATACAGATTTAAGAAGTCCAGATGGTTCTTTTGTTTGGATTATATAGCAACATATCATATATATACAGTCAGGTGCATAAATATTGGGACATTGACAGAATTTTCATATATTGGCCTCTTTTCACCACCACAATGGCTTTGAAATGAAACAAACAAGATGTGCTTTAACTGCAGACTTTCAGATTTAATTTGAGGGTAATTACATGCAAATCAGGTGAACGGTGTAGGAATTACAACGGTTTCTATATGTGCCTCCCACTTTTTAAGCGGCCAAAAATAATAGGACAAACTAAACAATCCTAAATCTAACTTTCACTTTTTAATACTTTGTTGCAAATCCTTTGCAGGCAATTACAGCCTGAAGTCTGGAACGCATAGACATCACCAGACGTTGGGTTTCATCCCTGGTGATGCTCTGCCAGGCCTCTACTGCAAATGTCTTCAGTTTCTGCTTGTTCTTGGGGCATTTTCCCTTCAGTTTTGTTTTCTTCAAGTGAAATGCATGCTCAATCGGATTCAGGTCAGGGGATTGACTTGGCCTTTCAATAACATTCCACTTTTTAGCCTTAAAAAACTCTTTGGTTGCTTTTGCAGTATGCTTCGGGTCATTGTCCATCTGCACTGTGAAGTGCATGTGCAATGAGTTCTGAAGCATTTGACTGAATATGAGCATATAATATTGCCCGAAACACTTCAGAATTCATTCTGCTGCTTTTGTCAATAAATACAAGGGAACCAGTTCCATTGGCAGCGATACATGCCCATGCCATGACACTACCACCACCATGCTTCACTGATGAGGTGGTATGTTTAGGATCATGAGCAGTTCTTTTCCTTCTCCATACTCTTCTCTTCCCATCACTCTGGTACAAGTTGATCTTTGTCTCATCTGTCCATAGGATGTTGTTCCAGAACTGTAATGGCTTTTTTAGATGTTGTTTGGCAAACTCTAATCTGGTCTTCCTGTTTTTGTGGCTCACCAAAGGTTTACATCTTGTGGTTAACCCTCTATATTCACTCTTGTGAAGTCTTCTCTTGATTGTTGACTTTGACACATATACACCTACCTCCTGGAGAGTGTTCTTGATTTGGCCAACTGTTATGAAGGGGTTTTTCTTCACCAGGGAAATAATTCTTCTGTCATCCACCACAGTTGTTTTCCGTAGTCTTCCGGGTCTTTTGGTGTTGCTGAGCTCTCCGGTGCGTTCTTTCTTTTTAAGAATGTTCCAAACAGTTGATTTGGCCACACCTAATGTTTTTGCTATCTCTCTGATGGGTTTGTTTTAATTTTTCAGCCTAATGATGGCTTGCTTCCCTGATAGTGACAGCTCTTTGGATCTCATATTGAGAGTCGACAGCAACTGATTCCAAATGCAAATGTCACACCTGAATCAACTCCAGACCTTTTACCTGCTTAATTGATAATGAAATAACGAGGGAATAGCCCACACCTGTCCATGAAATAGCTTTTGAGTTGATAGTCCCATTACTTTTGTCCCCTTAAAAAGTGGGAGGCACATATAGAAACTGTTGTAATTCCTACACCGTTCACCTGATTTAGATGTAATTACCCTCAATTTACATCTGAAAGTCTGCAGGTAAAGCACATCTTGTTTGTTTCATTTCAAAGCCATTGTGGTGGTGAATAGAGGCCAAAATATGAAAATTCTGTCAATGTCCCAATATTTATGCCCCTGACTGTACATCAATAAAATTAAGTGGCTTAAATTAAACTCCTTAGCAATTAAACATATTAGTTAGATTAAATAGCAGCGTAATACATTATAAATATCATATTAGCAGCATCTTTACTATAGCCCCTCTTAAAATTACAATCATAAGTCTTAAAAAAGGATCCCTAAGATCAATAAAACCACTTAACTAAATAATATTGATTAACACTCATCAGTCCCAACATTAATCTAAAATATTCTAAAATTCTTAACACAGATATACTATATAGCAGCGTTTTAGGTATAATAGTATAAAATCAGTTGTAGCAACTGTAAAATGGATCCTTAGGGTGGTAAAACCTGAACACTTGTGTTAAATAAAAGTTACAGTATTATTCTGCACTGAATTTCAATAACCATATCCCGTTTTTTCCTATTCAACAACTTAGGATCCCCCTTATACCTGGGTGGGAGTTTATCCTATATCCTTTTACTACATTGTCTTTGGAAATCAGGGCCAGATTAATGTCTGTGGGGGCCCCTGGGCAACAAACTTGTGGGGGCCCCTATATACCACAGTTTCTCGTCACCATAGGAACATTTTTTTTCCTTTTTATTCACCTCATTAGTAATGCCCCTCTTGCAATGCCCACTGTAGTAGTGCCCCTTATGCAATGTCCCCAGTAGCAGTGCCCCTTATGCAGTGCCCCCAGTAGTGGTCTCCCTATGCAGTGCCCCTTATATAATGCCCCTATAGTGGTCCTTATATAGTGCCCCAGACCCAGTAGTGGTCCCCCCTATGCAGTGCCCCTTATATAATACCCCCAGTATTGGTCCCCCTATACAGTCCCCCAGTAGTGTCCCTTATATAGTGCCCCCAGACCCAGTAGTGGTCCCCCCCTGTGCAGTGCCCCTTATATAGTGCCCCCAGTAGTAGTCCCCCCCCTATGCATTGCCCCCAGTAGTAGTCCCCCCTATACAGTACCCCCAGAAGTAGTCCCCTATGCACTGACCCCAGTAGCGCCCCCCCAGTGCCCCCATGAAGCACCCTCCCCCCTCTGCAGTGCCCCCTGTAGCGCCCCCCCAATGCAGTGCCCCTGTAACGGGCCCCCCTATACAATGCTCCCTGTAGCGCTCCCCCCATTCAGTGCCCCTTACACACACACAAAAAAAATCACAACTTACCTGAATCCCCGCTCCTGACGCGACCGCCGCTGTCCGCTCCGAGTCCCGGCTCTTCTCCTTCACTATGTGAGAGACGTCAGTGTCATGACGTCTCTCCCATCACACGCTGCGGGATGAGCCGGAAGGCGGAGCTCATGAGTGCGCTCCAGCCGGCTCCCTCTGTTGTGCAGCAGCCAATGACTGTCTGTCTGACTCTCATCGGCTGCTGTAACAAACACAGAGCTGTCGCTGGCGGCTGTGTGTATGTCACTGTGTAATGTGGCTGTGCTCACTGCAGTCTACACTACACTAGCGGCTAGTGGGGGCCCCTCCCTGTTTGGGGACCCAGGGATGACCACCCCTGTCGCCCTCCCTTAATCCGGCCCTGTTGGAAATTACTGTATCAGAATAAAAACCTATGTGAACTCCTGATTCCGGTATCTTCAGCTGGAGGGGAGACCAAGGGGTAAATTTATCAAAAGTCGGTTTGATGGTCGATTTGAAGTGTGATTTAGCTCATCTCAAACCGACTCCAATCGAATTGTGGCAACCCCGTTTTGCGATTTGTAGTTCACCTGTTATGAAATGTTGAAATAAACACACACACACTTTACACAGTATAAGTTTAATACATACATACATACATACACATACTCACTTACATTACCTGGAGTGGTCCCCTTGTCCAGTAGACATCCAAGGTGTTGTTAAAATAACAAAAATGAAAAACGCGACCCTCGCACTAAGCAATAACCATCCTAACCAGGATGATTATTACTTCCCGAATGGAGCGCTCAGACGCGGCTTCCTCCTTTGAAGGTCAGTGTCTGAGCATTCATTGGCTAACCTCTCTCAGCCAATGAACGCTCAGACATGGACCTTCAAAGGGTGCGAGGGTCGTGTTTTTCGTTTTGTTGTTTTAAAAACACCATGGATACCTACTGGACAAGGGGACCACTCCAGGTAATATAGGTGAGTATGTGTGAGTGTGTATGTATATATTAAACTTATACTGTGTAAGTTGTGTGTGGTTATTTCAACATTTCATAACAGGTGAACTACAGGTCCCAGTGGGCCCTTAATGCCCCGCATGCTGGTACTTGTGGTTCTCCAAGTACCAGCATGCGGGGGAGGCTTGCTGGGACCTGCAGTTCTACTGTAAAGACAATGTTTTTATACTTCTATTTTTACAGAACACTCACACAATCAACCCACCAGCCACCGCCCAGGGGTGGTAGGGATAGCCCTGGGCTATCAGCCTAGGCTAGGGGTGCCCTGGAGAGGGAGACCCCTTTATTGGAGGGGTCTCCAACTCCCCACAGATCCCTGGCCTGGGCTGACTAGCGGTCTGGGATAATGCTGCGGCTGGGGGGTCCGTGATAGGGCTCCCCTGGCTGTGGCATCACTCCCCCGTTAGAAAGGGTCCAGGGCTGGTTCTGTGAAATTTTTCCCTCTACTTAGTCAACCAGAACCGGGTTTGAACTAGGGGTGTGCACCGGCCACTTTTCGTGTTTTGTGTTTTGGTTTTGGATCTGGATCTTTCTTCGTGTTTTGGATCTGGATTGGTTTTGCCAAAACCACCCTTCCGTGTTTTGGGTTCTGGGTTTTGTGTTTTGGATCTGTATTTTTTTGAAAAAAAGCATAAAAACAGCTAAAATCACAGAATTTGTAGGTTTTTCTGCTCCTATGCTATTATTAACCTCAATAACCTTAATTTCCACTCATTTCCAGTCTATTCTGAACACCTCACACCTCACAATAGTGTTTTTATGTCCAAAAGGTTGCACCGAGGTAGCTGGATGACTATGCTAAGCGACACGAGTGGGCGGCACAAACACGTGACCCATCTAGGAGTGACACTGCAGTGGCAGACAGGATGGCAGTTAGAAAAACTAGGCCCCAAACTGTACATAATGCAAAGAAAAAAAGAGGTGCAAGATGGAATTGTCCTTGGGCCCTCCCACCCACCCTTATGTTGTATAAACAGGACATGCACACTTTAACAAATCAATCATTTCAGCGCCAGGGTCTGCCACACAACTGTGGCTGAAATGATTGGTTCGTTTGGGCCCCCACAAAACAAGCTGGCAATTAATGTGTCCCTGCACAAACTGGCTCTACGGAGGCAAGATGTCATCCTCATCCTCCTCATCCACCGATTCCTCACCCTCTTCAGTGTGTACATCCTCATCCTCACAAAGTATTAACTCGTCCCCACTTGAATCCACCACCACAGGTCCCTCTGTACGTTCTGGAGGCTGGTCTCCCTGGAAGAGCTGATAATTCATTTTGATGAACATCATCTTCTCCACATTCTGTGGAAGCAACCTCCTACGCCTTTCGCTGACAAGGTTCCCGGCTGCACTAAACACTCTTTCGGAGTACACACTGGAGGGGGGGCAACTCAGGTAAAATAGAGCCAGTTTGTACAGGGGCCTCCAAATTGCCTCTTTTTCCTGCCAGTACAGGTATGGACTGTCTGACATGCCTACTTGGATGCTGTCACCGATGTAATCCTCCACCATTCTGTCAATGGTGACAGTATCATATGCAGTGACAGTAGACATGTCAGAAATTGTTGCCAGGTCCTTCAGTCCGGACCAGATGTCCAAACTTGGTCCTGCCTGCCCTGCATCACCGCCAGCGGGTTGCTTAGGATACCTAAGTTTTTTCCTGGCAGCCCCAGTTGCGGGAGAAAATGAAGAAGGAGCCGTTGACGTGTCACGTTCCGCTTCAGCTGACAGTGTGTTCACCAGCAGGTCTTTGCACCTCTGCAGGCTTGTGTCGGCCGGAAAGAGAGACACCACATAGGCTTTAAACCTAGGATCGAGCACGGTGGCCAAAATGTAGTGGTCTGATTTCAACAGATTGACCACCCTGGAATCCTGGCAAAGCGAATGAAGGGCTTCATCCACAAGTCCCACATGCCGAGCGGAATCGCTCCGTCTTAGCTCCTCCTTCACTTTCTCCAGCTGCTTCTGCAAAAGCCTGATGAGGGGAATGACCTGACTCAAGCTGGCAGTGTCTGAACTGACTTCACGTGTGGCAAGTTCGAAGGGCTGAAGAACCTTGCACAACACGGAAATCATTCTCCACTGCGCTTGAGTCAGGTGCATACCCCCTCCTTTGCCTATGTCATAGGTGGATGTATAGGCTTGTATGGCCTTTTGCTGCTCCTCCATCCTCTGAAGCATATAGAGGGTTGAGTTCCACCGCGTCACAACCTCTTGCTTCAGGTGATGGCGGGGCAGGTTCAAGAGTGTTTGCTGGCGCTCCAGTCTTCGGCACGCAGTCGCTGAATGGCGAAAGTGGCCAGAAATTTTTCGGGCCACCCAAAGCGTCTCCTGCACGCCCCTGTCGCTTTTCAGAAAATTCTGCACCACCAAGTTTATTGTGTGAGCAAAACATGGGACGTGCTGGAATTTGCCCAGATGTAATGCCCGCACAATATTGGTGGCGTTGTCAGATATCACAAATCCCCAGGAGAGTCTAAGTGGGGTAAGCCACTGGGCGATGATTTCCCTCAGTTTCTCTAAGAGGTTGTCGGCGGTGTGCCTCTTACTGAAACCGGTGATACACAGCGTAGCCTGCCTTGTAACGAGCTGGCGTTTCTGAGATGCTGCTACTGGTGACGCTGCTGCTGTTGCTGCGTAAGGTGATACATCTACCCAGTGGGCTGTCACAGTCATATAGTCCTTAGTCTGCCCTGTTCCACTTGTCCACATGTCCGTGGTTAAGTGGACATTGTGTACAACGGCATTTTTCAGGACACTGAGGACACTTTTTCTGACGTTTCTGTACAGTCTCGGTATCGCCTGCCTAGTGAAGTGGAATCTAGACGGGATTTGGAACCGGGGACACACTACCTCCATCAATTGTCTAAATCCCACTGCACTAATGGCGGATACCGGACGCACGTCTAACACCAACATAGCAGTCAAGGCCTCAGTTATACGTTTTGCTTCAGGATGACTGCTGTCGTACTTCATCCTCCTCGCTAAGGACTGTTGGAGGGTCAATTGTTTAGTAAAAGTAGTGGTGTTCCTACTTCCTCTCTGGGATGATGAACGACTCCCAGCAGCAGCAGCAACAGCAGCAGCGGCAGCAGTAGGCGTAGCAATGCAGGATCCTCCGGAGGAATCCCGGATAGGAGAGTCAGTCATGCCAGTGACATGGCCTGCAGGACTACTTCCGATCCTGACTAAGGAGGAAATTGACGAGGAGGGAGTTGATGGTGTGGTTTGCAGGCGCTTGGATACAACAGGACAACGGGATTTAGGTGTCCCTGGACTGCTTACGGTCTTAGCCAAAGTTTCTGAACTTGACAGTAACTTTTTATGAACGCGCTGCAGGTGCCGTATAAGGGAGGATGTTCCTAGGTGGTTGACGTCCCTACCCCTACTTATTTCACCTTTACATATGGTACATATGGCAAGACAGTTGTTGTCCGGATTTGGATAGAAATATTGCCAGACCAAAGAGGTGGAATGTTTGGTCTTCTGCCCAGGCATGACCGTGATGGGCTTTTTCATCCCACGGACAACAACTGTCTCCCCCGGAGCCTGATTTAAACAAACCACATCACCATCAGAATCCTCCTCGCCAACTTCCTCCTCAGCGCCAGCTACACCAGTATCCTCATCCTGTTGTACTTCAACAGTGACATCTTCAATTTGCATATCAGCAAGTGGACTGTGGGTGCTCCTTTCAGCACTTGCAGGGGGCGTGCAAATGGTGGAAAGAGCCACCTCTTCCCGTCCAGTGCTGGGAAGGTCAGGCATCGCAACCACCACCACACTTGGACTCTCCTTGGGGATTTGTGATATCTTCTTAGAAAGCACAGTTCTTCGCTGTGCTTTTGCCAGCTTAACTCTTTTGATTTTTTTAGTGGGAGGAGGGCTTCCATCGTCATGTGAAGCTGAACCACTAGTCATGAACATACTAGGGATCGACCTTAGCCGTTCCTTGCCACTCCGTGTCGTAAATGGCATATTGGCAAGTTTACGTTTCTCTTCAGCTGATTTAAATGTCTTTTTCAAGGTCATTTTCCTGAACTTTGCCATTTGGGATTGTATGTGCCCTCTACTATGACATTGGGCATCGGCCTTGGCAGACGACGTTGATGGCATGTTATCGTCTATGTCATGACTAGTGGCAGCAGCTTCAGCACTAGGAGGAAGTGGTTCTTGATCTTTCTCTATTTTATTTTTATCGGAGAAAGTTTGGTCCTCCATTTATGTTATATCGATTTGATATATACGTGCGGCTAAACACAGAAAATAATTTTTTTTTTGGTTTGGACTGGAGTGTACTTTGTGGGTTACAGCACCCTTTAACGGTCAAGCCAGCCGGCCCTTTACTTATGACACAGGCGCACTCTTGGCACTACTTTGTTGATGCACGTGCGGCTACTGCGCACACAATTCACAAACACAGAAAATAATTTTTTTTTGGTTTGGACTGGAGTGTACTTTCGGGGGTTACAGCACCCTTAACGGTCAAGCCAGCCGGCCCTTTACTTATGACACAGGCGCACGCTTGGCACTACTTTGTTGATGCACGTGCGGCTACTGCGCACACAATTCACAAACACAGAAAATAATTTTTTTTGGGTTTGGACTGGAGTGTACTTTCGGGGGTTACAGCACCCTTTAACGGTCAAGCCAGCCGGCCCTTTACTTATGACACAGGCGCACGCTTGGCACTACTTTGTTGATGCACGTGCGGCTACTGCGCACACAATTCACAAACACAGAAAATAATTTTTTTTTGGTTTGGACTGGAGTGTACTTTCGGGGGTTACAGCACCCTTTAACGGTCAAGCCAGCCGGCCCTTTACTTATGACACGGGCGCACGCTTGGCACTACTTTGTTGATGCACGTGCGGCTACTGCGCACACAATTCACAAACACAGAAAATAATTTTTTTTTGGTTTGGACTGGAGTGTACTTTCGGGGGTTACAGCACCCTTTAACGGTCAAGCCAGCCGGCCCTTTACTTATGACACAGGCGCACGCTTGGCACTACTTTGTTGATGCACGTGCGGCTACTGCGCACACAATTCACAAACACAGAAAATAATTTTTTTTTGGTTTGGACTGGAGTGTACTTTCGGGGGTTACAGCACCCTTTAACGGTCAAGCCAGCCGGCCCTTTACTTATGACACAGGCGCACGCTTGGCACTACTTTGTTGATGCACGTGCGGCTACTGCGCACACAATTCACAAACACAGAAAATAATTTTTTTTTGGTTTGGACTGGAGTGTACTTTCGGGGGTTACAGCACCCTTTAACGGTCAAGCCAGCCGGCCCTTTACTTATGACACAGGCGCACGCTTGGCACTACTTTGTTGATGCACGTGCGGCTACTGCGCACACAATTCACAAACACAGAAAATAATTTTTTTTTTGGTTTGGACTGGAGTGTACTTAGGGGGTTACAGCACCCTTTAACGGTCAAGCCAGCCGGCCCTTTACTTATGACACAGGCGCACGCTTGGCACTACTTTGTTGATGCACGTGCGGCTACTGCGCACACAATTCACAAACACAGAAAATAATTTTTTTTTTGGTTTGGACTGGAGTGTACTTTCGGGGGTTACAGCACCCTTAACGGTCAAGCCAGCCGGCCCTTTACTTATGACACAGGCGCACGCTTGGCACTACTTTGTTGATGCACGTGCGGCTACTGCGCACACAATTCACAAACACAGAAAATAATTTTTTTTTGGTTTGGACTGGAGTGTACTTTCGGGGGTTACAGCACCCTTTAACGGTCCAGCCAGCCGGCCCTTTATTTATGACACAGGCGCACGCTTGGCACTACTTTGTTGATGCACGTGCGGCTACTGCGCACACAATTCACAAACACAGAAAATATTTTTTTTTTTGGTTTGGACTGGAGTGTACTTTCGGGGGTTACAGCACCCTTAATGGTCAAGCCAGCCGGCCCTTTACTTATGACACAGGTGCACGCTTGGCACTACTTTGTTGATGCACGTGCGGCTACTGCGCACACAATTCACAAACACAGAAAATAATTTTTTTTTTGGTTTGGACTGGAGTGTACTTTCGGGGGTTACAGCACCCTTAACGGTCAAGCCAGCCGGCCCTTTACTTATGACACAGGCGCACGCTTGGCACTACTTTGTTGATGCACGTGCGGCTACTGCGCACACAATTCACAAACACAGAAAATAATTTTTTTTTTGGTTTGGACTGGAGTGTACTTTCGGGGGTTACAGCACCCTTAACAGTCAAGCCAGCCGGCCCTTTACTTATGACACAGGCGCACGCTTGGCACTACTTTGTTGATGCACGTGCGGCTACTGCGCACACAATTCACAAACACAGAAAATAATTTTTTTTTGGTTTGGACTGGAGTGTACTTTCGGGGGTTACAGCACCCTTTAACGGTCAAGCCAGCCGGCCCTTTACTTATGACACAGGCGCACGCTTGGCACTACTTTGTTGATGCACGTGCGGCTACTGCGCACACAATTCACAAACACAGAAAATATATTATTTTTTTAGCACTTGGGGGGAGCACCCCTGATGGACAGAGCACCCCCTGGACAACACTACAGCACTCCTTTAGGACTGGGACACTGCACAGGACTTTGGAGTGGACACAGCCCCTATGGAGAACTGACTGCACAACACAGCCAGCCCCTATGGACTTTGAAGTAGTGGACACAGCCCCTATTAACAACAGCAGCACAACACAGCCAGCCCCTATGGACTTTGAAGTAGTGGACAACAGCAGCACTACACTACACTACACAGCCCTAACTCCCACCCTCCCTCTTCACTGTCCACAGCCGAGTGAGAAAATGGCGCCGACGCGGGTACCTTATATAGGATCCAAAACCCGCGAGACTCGGAAGGCGGGATGATGACGTTTTGCCTCGATTTCAGATCCGAGTCAGGCGGGAAAAGTCGAGCCTGACTCGGATCGGACTCGGATCGGGGGGGCTCGGGGGGGTTCGGATTTCAGAAATCCGAACCCGCTCACCCCTAGTTTGAACAGTCCGGGGCTGGTTGTGTTTTGGGGGGGGGGAACCTCACGTCAATTTGTTTTTACATTTAACTGTTTATTTGCTTTTTACAGTCAGATACATGCAGGCATCTCACTGATGTCTGCATGTATATGTGTCAGTCCGACCTGCTCATGCTCAAATTGAAAGCATGGAGCAGGTCTATTCATTTGAAGTCCAATTTTGAGGTCGATTTCAAATCAAATGTTAGTAAATAAGGGTTTTGTGTGTTGGGCTATGTAAAAGTACCAATGTTTTCCCGATGTTCGATTTGAGGTCAATTTGACTAAAATCCGATGGTGTTACCCTATAGAAGCCTATGGGCTTCTTTTCAGAGAGTGCTGTGCTCCAGTTGGATCCAGCACCCCTTTCTGCACATGTGTAATTCTGCGCATGCGCAAAATGACACCAGAGGGACTTCTGTGTCATAGACTCATTCGCAAAGGACCGCTGTTACCGAGAGAGCTGTCCCTTGTGATGTTGTTCATGCAATTCAGCGTAACTAACGCCGGCATGCATGCAAAGAATGGCGGGATGCATCACATCCCGTATGCGATGCATCATGCATCCCGCCCGTGGAGGTGCATGACGCATCGCAATCTGTAGCTGCTCAAAGTTGCGCACAGATGTGTCCGCATACACCTATCCTCACATTGGGCCAAATATCTGTGTTTGGCGCACCACAGACTTATCGAGCGTCCTGCCACACACACAATATGCGTCTTATTGGCATCACTACTGCGACATCAGCACAATGCACGGGCACCCTGGACGCTGGCGCTGGCATTGCGTACAGCTGTGTGCGAATTAGATGCTAATCAGCATAAGATAGAGAACCGATGTCAGTGAGCGCCAGCGTGTGCTCTGATTTTATATATTTGCAAACTGCAAAACTGCTGCTAGTTTTCCTGATTTTATTTCCCCTTTATTTGCTTTAATGATTTAGGGATGGTAAGTGCGCTCAAATGACCCCCTTCTATAGTGAATGAATGTCGATTCAGTATCAATGTTGTATTGAGGTAGTTTATTGGCAACATAAATTAAAATTAAAAATCAATAGTGTCACAGTGCAGAGGACCTGGTAAACCCAGTTTGTAGGATGAAATGGAATGATTGTGCAGAGTTGTGAATGTCACAATGAGCACATGGTGATGAATAATAGTCTTATAAATATATTGGGAGTGTGTGACCAGGGTAGGAGAGAGCAACGTAGCTCAGTCAATAGGTGAGTAATGATGCTGACTGTGGTGTCCCGCTAGTCAGTATGACAGTGCCTGCTGAAAATGGGTAAAGATGGCAGCGCCTGGGATGCAGTGTTCTGAGGGGTGACCGATCGGGTGCCGGAGATGCTAGGGATAGGGGTCTCCTGGCTGAACAGTCCGGTGGTGGTGCGGAACGGCGACGCCCGTCCGGGTGAGCGGACGAGCACTGCCGGCGCACGATGGCGGGCTGCGTGTGCCTGGGGAGGAGGTGTAGCGGTGTAGGTTCGTGACACCAGGGACCGCACTCCTCCGTTAAGGAGACTTACCTCCCTGTCATCTCGACGGCGCCTCGGTGTCCCCTTGCCGGCCTCAGCTTGATTGGAGTCCTCTTGTCTGTGGCTGGTACTTCCGGGTCACGTGAGCTGTCTTCGGCTGGTTAGCGATGAACGCTGTAGTGGGGGGTGGTGCGCGCACTGATAGATGGCTCCTGGTCACTCTCCGTAGAATAGAATGAAGGTGTGGAAGGCTGCAATGCATTTCAACCCTCTAGGGGTCTTCTTCTAGGCAGTGGAGTATGGGAGAACTCTCACATGCCAGCCTCATTATTTACTTTAGATTGGTTGTCTGTGCCACAGGGCTCAGGAACTGATGTGTCTCAGTATTACACAGTGTCACCGAGCTCTGTAATTGTATTTATGTATACATGTATATAACTGTATAATATCACTTTACCTGCTTTGTGTATGGACTGTAAATCCTGGAATCTGTAATGTTTCATATAACTGCACAATACCAATTGTCATGTTGTTTTTGCTGTAAGTAATTATCAATATCTTTGTTATTATCACCTCTATAATTCTGATCGCTGTGTGTGTACCTGACATGTACAGTGAGACTCAGACCGTGGCGCATACTAATGACAGCTCCTCTGCTGGCCACCATGTCTATCGCCACCAATCTGCCATTTATGTTCTGGAGCAGGAGGCGGAGGTTCCAGGACAAGTTGAGCAGGTGGTCTGCACGGTCTGCCTATCTCCCTTATGAAGTCTGGACTGTGCTGACCGCCCTTCTACGCCCACAGGAGGTGGATGCTGTGGAGGTGAGAAGGTAGGGGGAGAGAGAGAAAAAAACTGAGGGGGAGAGAGAGAAAAAAACTGAGGGGGAGAGAGAGAAAAAAACCGAGGGGGAGAGAGAGAAAAAAACCGAGAGGGAGAGAGAGAAAAAAAACGAGGGGGAGAGAGAGAAAAAAACCGAGGGGGATAGAGAGAACAAAAACGAGGGGGAGAGAGACAAAAACCGAGGGGGAGAGAGAGAAAAAAACGAGGGGGAGAGAGAGAAAAAACTGAGGGGGAGAGAGAGAAAAAAACTGAGGGGGAGAGAGAAAAAACCGAGGGGGAGAGAGAAAAAACCGAGGGGGTGAGAGAGAAAAAAATGAGGGGGAGAGAGAGAAAAAAAACTGAGGGGGAGAGAGAGAAAAAACCAAGGGGGAGAGAGAAAAAACTGAGGGTGAGAGAGAGAAAAAACCAAGGGGGAGAGAGAAAAAACTGAGGGGGAGAGAGAGAAAAAAACAAGGGGGAGAGAGAAAAAACTGAGGGGGAGAGAGAAAAAACCGAGGGAGAGAGAAAGAAAAAACCGAGGGGGATAGAGAGAAAAAACCGAGGGGGAGAGAGAGAAAAAAACCAAGGGGGAGAGAGAGAAAAAACTGAGGGGGATAGAGAGAAAAAAACCAAGGGGGAGAGAGAGAAAAAACTGAGGGGGATAGAGAGAAAAAAACCAAGGGGGAGAGAGAGAAAAAAAACGAGGGGGAGAGAGAGAAAAAAAAACGAGGGGGAGAGAGAGAAAAAACTGAGGGGGAAAGAGAGAAAAAACTGAGGGTGAGAGAAAGAAAAAACTGAGGGGGAGAGAGAGAAAAAAACTGAGGGGGAGAGAGAGAAAAAAACCGAGGGGGATAGAGAGAAAAAAAACGAGGGGGAGAGAGACAAAAACCGAGGGGGAGAGAGAGAGAAAAAACGAGGGGGAGAGAGAGAAAAAAACCGAGGGGGATAGAGAGAAAAAAAACGAGGGGGAGAGAGACAAAAACCGAGGGGGAGAGAGAGAAAAAAAACGAGGGGGAGAGAGAGAAAAAACTGAGGGGGAAAGAGAAAAAACTGAGGGGGAGAGAGAAAAAACTGAGGGGGAGAGAGAGAAAAAAACTGAGGGGGAGAGAGAGAAAAAAACTGGGGGGAGAGAGACAAAAAAGCTGAGGGGGAGAGAGAAGAAACCGAGGGGAGAGAGAAAAAACCGAGGGGGGAGAGAGAAAAAACCGAGGGGGTGAGAGAGAAAATAATGAGGGGGAGAGAGAAAAAACTGAGGGGGAGAGAGAGAAAAAAAACTGAGGGGGAGAGAGAGAAAAAAACGAGGGGGAGAGAGAAAAAACCGAGGGGGAGAGAGAAAAAACCGAGGGGGAGAGAGAAAAAAAAAACTGAGGGGGAGAGAGAGAAAAAAAACTGAGGGGGAGAGAGAAAAAATTGAGGGGTAGAGAGAGAAAACTGAGGGGGAGAGAGAGAAAAAACCGAGGGGGAGAGAGAAGAAACCGAGGGAGAGAGAAAGAAAAAACCGAGGGGGAGAGAGAAAAAACCGAGGGAGAGAGAAAGAAAAAACCGAGGGGGAGAGAGAGAAACAGAGGCAGAGAGAAAAAAAGAGGGTGCATGAAGGAAGCAGCTGGAGAAACTCAGAGAGAGAACATTTTTTGTGCTCGCGATCGAGTTAATAGTTCAAGTGATTACTAACGCGATCAGTTTACTTACGGTTCAATGACCTGGCAGCTTTATTGCGCTTGCGCGGTCAACAGATCACATATGTGGGAGCTGCCATTGCTGGGGAGGGATCCTACAGATTGTACAGTTTGTGAAGTGTAGTCGATAGACTACAATTATTATTATTATATTTATTATTATTATTATTATATTTATTATTATTATTATTATTATCCTTTATTTATATGTGCCACAAGGGGTCCGCATCACCTTACAAAGTACATAAACAGAAACAGTATGAACAAAAACAGGAACAAAAGTGACATACAGTGCAGAGCATTGCAGAACAGGGACATTACTCATACACATTGCTGTCTCAGCTGTCATAATACCCAACTAAGCAGCAGGGTGGCAGAACCTAAAGGTTGGGGACCATTGTAAGCAGCAGGGAGGAGATGATGGTAGAAGTGAGGAAAAGAAAAGCACATGAGAGAAGAATACCCTGTGCGTGTGAGATTACAGTCTAAAGTGGGGGAGGGGGGTGACAGACAGGGGTGACACAGAGGAGAGAGACAGTGAGTGAGGAGCATAGAGCGGTACAATAGGATGAGGTTTACACTCTATAGGGGAGGGGCAGACACACAGGGGTGACACAGAGGGGAGAGAGACAGTGAGTGAGGAGCATAGAGCGGTGGGTTAGGATGAAGCCTACAATCTATAGGGCAGGGGCAGACAGACAGGGGTGACACAGAGGGGAGAGAGACAGTGAGTGAGGAGCATAGAGCGGTGGGTTAGGATGAGAGGTTACACACTATAGGGGAGGGGCAGACATACAAGGGTGACAAAGAGGGGAGAGGCAGCAAGTGATGAGCATAGAGCGGTGGGTTAGGATGAGAGCTTACACTCTATAGGAGGGGGAAGACAGACAGGGGTGACACAGAGGGGAGAGACAGTGAGTGAGGAGCATAGAGCGGTGCGTTAGGATGAGAGCTTACACTCTATAAGAGAGGGGCAGACAGACAAGGGTGACACAGAGGAGAGAGACAGTGAGTGAGGAGCATAGAGCGGTGGGTTAGGATGAGAGCTTACACTCTATAGGGGAGAGGCAGACAGACAGGGGTGACACAGAGGAGATACAGTGAGTGAGGAGCATAGAGAGGTGGGTTAGGATGAGAGCTTACACTCTATAGGGGAGGGGCAGACAGACAGGGGTGACACAGAGGAGAGAGACAGTGAGTGAGGAGCATAGAGCGGTGGGTTAGGATGAGAGATTACACTCTAGGAGAGGGGCAGACAGACAGGGTTGACACAGAGGGGAGAGACAGTGAGTGAGGAGCATAGAGCGGTGGGTTAGGATGAGAGCTTACACTCTATAGGAGGAGACACATAGTGGGAGGGGCCCTAGATTGCACACCCTAAGTACAATGCTGAGACTTGTAGTGCTGCAAGCAGAAAAAGAGACAAATGCAGGTGCACACTCTAACCATGCTAAACCTAATAATAATACTGCTAAATTGCATCGAAGAGGTTCTTAGCATAATAATGGCCATAATTATGGGCCTGCCCACCGTGTCCAGGTGACCTCTATCAGGCAGGTCCCTAACACACCTATGGAACAAATACAGGGCACGGGACCTCCCAGGCCAACCCAGCAGAACCGCCCCATGGCATCACACTAGTGTGAGATTTCAAGTGAGGGTTAAAGAATAATAAAGAAGAAAGCCTATGTATTAAGTCCTACATAAGTAGGAGGATATAATAAAAAGTGTATAAGGTGCTATATATATATATATATATATATATATATACTCTATAGGAGGGGGGCAGACAGACAGGGGTAACAATGTGGAGAGACAGTGGGGTATATTTACTAAAGTGAGAGTTTTTAAAAGTGGAGCTATTGCCCATAGCAACCAATCAGATTCTAGTTAACATTTAACTAGCACCTTCTAGAAGATAATAGCTACTGTAGAATCTGATTGGTTGTTATGGGCAACATCTCCACTTCTAAAAACTCTCACTTTAGTAATTATACCCCAGTGAGTGAGGACCACAGAGTGATGGGTTAGGATGAGAGTTTACACGGGAGCCCTGCTTCATAAATTCTGCCGTATATCTCTTAATGCTTAATGTGTGATACATCTAATACACTGACTCTTAATAAATCCAGCCAGTGGCGTAACTTCATCCCAGGTGCCCGGAGGCAAGATAAATGTTGGTGCCCCCCCCAAACTAAAATGTACCACCCCCCAGCACCTATGCCAGCCCCAGCTGCCGCCGCCCCCCTTATGCAGTTCCTTTTATATAATGCCCCCAGTAGTGGTCCCCCTATGCAGTGCCCGCCTATGTACTGCTCCCCAGTAATGGTCCCCCTATGCAGTACCTCCAGTAGCGAGCCCCCGGTAGTTGCCCCCAGTAGTGAGCCCATTGTAGTTGCCCCCAGTAGTGAGCCCCTTGTAGTTGCCCCCAGTAGTGAACCCATTGTAGTTGCCCCCAGTAGTGAGGCCCCTGTAGTGAGCCCCCAGTAGTTAGACCCCTGTAGTTGCCCCCACTAGTTAGCCCCCTGTAGTTGCCCCCAGCAGTGAGGCCCCTGTAGTTGCCCCCAGTAGTAAGCCCCTGTAGTTGCCCCCAGTAGTGAGCCCCTGTAGTTGCCCCCAGTAGTGAGGCCCCTGTAGTTGCCCCCAGTAGTAGGCCCCTGTAGTTGCCCCCAGTAGTGAGTCCCCTGTAGTTACCCCCAGTAGTGAGGCCCCTGTAGTTACCCCCAGTAGTGAGCACCCAGTAGTTGCCCCCAGTAGTGAGCCCCTGTAGTTGCCCCCAGTAGTGAGCCCCTGTAGTTGCCCCCTGTAGTTACCCCCAGTAGTGAGGCCCCTGTAGTTGCCCCCAGTAGTGAGCACCCTGTAGTTGCCCCCAGTAGTGAGCCCCTGTAGTTGCCCCCAGTAGTGAGCCCCTGTAGTTGCCCCCAGTAGTGAGGCCCCTGTAGTTACCCCCAGTAGTGAGGCCCCTGTAGTTACCCCCAGTAGTGAGCACCCTGTAGTTGCCCCCAATAGTAGGCCCCTGTAGTTGCCCCCAGTAGTGAGGCCCCTGTAGTTACCCCCAGTAGTGAGGCCCCAGTAGTGAGCCCCTGTAGTTGCCCCCTGTAGTTACCCCCAGTAGTGAGGCCCCTGTAGTTACCCCCAGTAGTGAGCACCCTGTAGTTGCCCCCAGTAGTAGGCCCCTGTAGTTACCCCCAGTAGTGAGGCCCCTGTAGTTGCCCCCAGTAGTGAGCCCCTGTAGTTGCCCCCAGTAGTGATGGCCCCTGTAGTTGCCCCCAGTAGTGATGGCCCCTGTAGTTGCCCCCAGTAGTGATGGCCCACACCGAGCGCGCGCACACACACAAAAAAAACAAACACTTACCTTTATCCCCGCTCCAGTGCTGCTGCCGTCCATCCCCGGCGTCCGCTCTTCGGCACTATGGGAGTGACGTCATTACGTCACTCCCATAGTGCACTGCTGGACCCGGAAGACGGTGCTCACTCCTGAGCTCCGTCCCCGGCGTCCGCTCCTCGGCACTATGGGAGTGACGTTATGACGTCATTCCCATAGTACACTGCGGGACCCGGAAGACGGAGGTAGCTCCGTCCTCCGGCTGCCGCCGGGGGTTTGAATAGGAGCCGGGCGCCCGCTGGTAACACACTCAGCGGGCGCCCGGCAAATGGAGGGTGCACCCCTTGCACCCTCCGTAGTTACGCCAATGGAGGTGGAGCGCCGATCAGCGGCGCTCCTTCTCCATGCAGCTCCCGGGGACAATGGAGCCAGGTGCCCCCTTCAGGGCTGATGCCCGGCGGCAAATGACTCCATTGTCTCCGGGAGTTCCGCCACTGAATCCAGCAATAAAATGTCTTGGATGACAGCCTGAGGCTAACAGCAACTGTTGTGTTTTAAATGAGACGCCACCCTGCAACTTTAATGACACATCCAAATAATTAAGACATTGTAACCACCTGTGAAATGAATGGTGGAATGTGATTGGTTTACCTCCTTGATTAAGTTTTTAACTACCCTCATCCCCTTGTCATCAAAATTAAAAAGTTAGCTTCCAATCAAGTCCCCATTTTTAGATTGTTAATGGAAAAATAGGAACCAGTGCCGGGTATGGTATATTTCTTTCATGAGAATGTCGACATGTTGATATTGACAATGTCTACATTAAGCACATCGGCACTGATGTTATGTAAAAAGTGTTGAAATGTTGACATAATCTTTTTTCCTGTAATTCTGTCCCTAAACCTAAAGGTAAACCGAACACTAACCCTAACCCTTGCGGAAACCCTAACCCTAATGGAAAACCTAACCCATACGCCAAGCCTAACCCTTACGGCAACCCTAACGATGACCCCTAACCCTAGAGGTAAACCAAACACTAACGCTAACCCTTGTGGCAACCCTAAACCTGCTGTCAATGTTGACATTTTGCAGGTGTCAACATTAATGATGATGACATTTAAACCATGTCGACATGATCGATGGCAGCCATCTGCTTTTGACATTGGGCGTGCCGACACATTCTGAGAGCATACCCCAATGCTAAATTAAACAGCACATGGAACTGCCACTAAAATCCTCTGTTTTGGAAAGAATACTGACATCTGAATCTGAAAAATATTCCTGGTTAACGCACAACTCTAATAAAGAAAGACGTCACAAAGTCAATGAATCGATTACACAAATCCTACCTAGACCAAAGCTAATTACAGTATGTGCGCTGCTCAATCCTTCCACCCGGGGGGTTACAAGGGGATATTAAGCGACTGTACTTTCATGCTCCCCAGAAATCTAACAGTGCTGAAATCTGTATTGTTTTAGGTTTTAAAATAAGACGGGGAATAGATTTACAAAGCAGCAGTTTCATTTTTCTGGAGGCTGAAGACTCAGGGGTCTATTCATCAACACTAAAATAAGTTTTTAAGGACATTTTCCTTAAATAACGTTATTTTGGTATTCATGAACAGACTTAGCACTGGAGATATCACAGATATCTCCTTACTAAGTTCCCCTGCGTTAATTTCCACACTCCCCATACATTAGTACATTAGTATTAGTACATTAGTACATTAGTATTAGGGGTGAGCGGGTTCGGATTTCTGAAATCCGAACCCCCCCGAGCCCCCCCGATCCGAGTCCGATCCGAGTCAGGCTCGACTTTTCCCGCCTGACTCGGATCTGACATCGAGGCAAAACGTCATCATCCCGCCTTCCGAGTCTCGCGGGTTTTGGATCCTATATAAGGTACCCGCGTCGGCGCCATTTTCTCACTCGGCTGTGGACAGTGAAGAGGGAGGGTGGGAGTTAGTGCTGTGTAGTGTAGTGTAGTGTAGTGCTGCTGTTGTCCACTACTTCAAAGTAGGGATGTGCAGGCTCGGATAGGTTCGAGTTTGCACGTGGAGTTCGGATTTTTCCCTCCAAAAAAACGGAACTCAGAACGAGGCAAAACGTCATCTTACATGGACGAACATCATCATTCCTGGACAAAAGACCCGGAATGATGATGTTCGTCCATGTAAGATGACGTTTTGCCTCGTTCTGAGTTCCGTTTTTTTGGAGGGAAAAATCCGAACTCCACGTGCAAACTCGAACCTATCCGAGCCTGCACATCCCTACTTCAAAGTCCATAGGGGCTGGCTGTGTTGTGCTGTGCTGCTGTTGTTAATAGGGGCTGTGTCCACTACTTCAAAGTCCATAGGGGCTGGCTGGACTGTGTTGTGCAGTCAGTTCTCCATAGGGGCTGTGTCCACTCCAAAGTCCTGTGCAGTGTCCCAGTCCTAAAGGGGTGCTGTAGTGTTGTCCAGGGGGTGCTCTGTCCATCAGGGGTGCTCCCCCCAAGTGCTAAAAAAATAATATATTTTCTGTGTTTGTGAATTGTGTGCGCAGTAGCCGCACGTGCATCAACAAAGTAGTGCCAAGCGTGCGCCTGTGTCATAAGTAAAGGGCCGGCTGGCTTGACCGTTAAAGGGTGCTGTAACCCTCGAAAGTACACTCCAGTCCAAACCAAAAAAAAATTATTTTCTGTGTTTGTGAATTGTGTGCGCAGTAGCCGCACGTGCATCAACAAAGTAGTGCCAAGCGTGCGCCTGTGTCATAAGTAAAGGGCCGGCTGGCTTGACCGTTAAAGGGTGCTGTAACCCCCAAAGTACACTCCAGTCCAAACCAAAAAAAAAATTATTTTCTGTGTTTGTGAATTGTGTGCGCAGTAGCCGCACGTGCATCAACAAAGTAGTGCCAAGCGTGCGCCTGTGTCATAAGTAAAGGGCCGGCTGGCTTGACCGTTAAAGGGTGCTGTAACCCCCGAAAGTACACTCCAGTCCAAACCAAAAAAAAATTATTTTCTGTGTTTGTGAATTGTGTGCGCAGTAGCCGCACATGCATCAACAAAGTAGTGCCAAGCGTGCGCCTGTGTCATAAGTAAAGGGCCGGCTGGCTTGACCGTTAAGGGTGCTGTAACCCCCGAAAGTACACTCCAGTCCAAACCAAAAAAAAAATTATTTTCTGTGTTTGTGAATTGTGTGCGCAGTAGCCGCACGTGCATCAACAAAGTAGTGCCAAGCGTGCGCCTGTGTCATAAGTAAAGGGCCGGCTGGCTTGACCGTTAAAGGGTGCTGTAACCCCCGAAAGTACACTCCAGTCCAAACCAAAAAAAAATTATTTTCTGTGTTTGTGAATTGTGTGCGCAGTAGCCGCACGTGCATCAACAAAGTAGTGCCAAGCGTGCGCCTGTGTCATAAGTAAAGGGCCGGCTGGCTTGACCGTTAAAGGGTGCTGTAACCCACAAAGTACACTCCAGTCCAAACCCAAAAAAAAATTATTTTCTGTGTTTAGCCGCACATATATATCAAATCGATATAACATAAATGGAGGACCAAACTTTCTCCGATAAAAATAAAATAGAGAAAGATCAAGAACCACTTCCTCCTAGTGCTGAAGCTGCTGCCACTAGTCATGACATAGACGATAACATGCCATCAACGTCGTCTGCCAAGGCCGATGCCCAATGTCATAGTAGAGGGCACATACAATCCCAAATGGCAAAGTTCAGGAAAATGACCTTGAAAAAGACATTTAAATCAGCTGAAGAGAAACGTAAACTTGCCAATATGCCATTTACGACACGGAGTGGCAAGGAACGGCTAAGGTCGATCCCTAGTATGTTCATGACTAGTGGTTCAGCTTCACATGACGATGGAAGCCCTCCTCCCACTAAAAAAATCAAAAGAGTTAAGCTGGCAAAAGCACAGCGAAGAACTGTGCTTTCTAAGAAGATATCACAAATCCCCAAGGAGAGTCCAAGTGTGGTGGTGGTTGCGATGCCTGACCTTCCCAGCACTGGACGGGAAGAGGTGGCTCTTTCCACAATTTGCACGCCCCCTGCAAGTGCTGAAAGGAGCACCCACAGTCCACTTGCTGATATGCAAATTGAAGATGTCACTGTTGAAGTACAACAGGATGAGGATACTGGTGTAGCTGGCGCTGAGGAGGAAGTTGGCGAGGAGGATTCTGATGGTGATGTGGTTTGTTTAAATCAGGCTCCGGGGGAGACAGTTGTTGTCCGTGGGATGAAAAAGCCCATCACGGTCATGCCTGGGCAGAAGACCAAACATTCCACCTCTTTGGTCTGGCAATATTTCTATCCAAATCCGGACAACAACTGTCTTGCCATATGTACCATATGTAAAGGTGAAATAAGTAGGGGTAGGGACGTCAACCACCTAGGAACATCCTCCCTTATACGGCACCTGCAGCGCGTTCATAAAAAGTTACTGTCAAGTTCAGAAACTTTGGCTAAGACCGTAAGCAGTCCAGGGACACCTAAATCCCGTTGTCCTGTTGTATCCAAGCGCCTGCAAACCACACCGTCAACTCCCTCCTCGTCAATTTCCTCCTTAGTTAGGATCGGAAGTAGTCCTGCAGGCCATGTCACTGGCATGACTGACTCTCCTATCCGGGATTCCTCCGGAGGATCCTGCATTGCTACGCCTACTGCTGCCGCTGCTGCTGTTGCTGCTGCTGGGAGTCGTTCATCATCCCAGAGAGGAAGTAGGAACACCACTACTTTTACTAAACAATTGACCCTCCAACAGTCCTTAGCGAGGAGGATGAAGTACGACAGCAGTCATCCTGAAGCAAAACGTATAACTGAGGCCTTGACTGCTATGTTGGTGTTAGACGTGCGTCCGGTATCCGCCATTGGTGCAGTGGGATTTAGACAATTGATGGAGGTAGTGTGTCCCCGGTTCCAAATCCCGTCTAGATTCCACTTCACTAGGCAGGCGATACCGAGACTGTACAGAAACGTCAGAAAAAGTGTCCTCAGTGTCCTGAAAAATGCCGTTGTACACAATGTCCACTTAACCACGGACATGTGGACAAGTGGAACAGGGCAGACTAAGGACTATATGACTGTGACAGCCCACTGGGTAGATGTATCACCTTACGCAGCAACAGCAGCAGCGTCACCAGTAGCAGCATCTCAGAAATGCCAGCTCGTTACAAGGCAGGCTACGCTGTGTATCACCGGTTTCAGTAAGAGGCACACCGCCGACAACCTCTTAGAGAAACTGAGGGAAATCATCGCCCAGTGGCTTACCCCACTTAGACTCTCCTGGGGATTTGTGATATCTGACAACGCCACCAATATTGTGCGGGCATTACATCTGGGCAAATTCCAGCACGTCCCATGTTTTGCTCACACAATAAACTTGGTAGTGCAGAATTTTCTGAAAAGCGACAGGGGCGTGCAGGAGACGCTTTGGGTGGCCCGAAAAATTTCTGGCCACTTTCGCCATTCAGCGACTGCGTGACGAAGACTGGAGCGCCAGCAAACACTCTTGAACCTGCCCCGCCATCACCTGAAGCAAGAGGTTGTGACGCGGTGGAACTCAACCCTCTATATGCTTCAGAGGATGGAGGAGCAGCAAAAGGCCATACAAGCCTATACATCCACCTATGACATAGGCAAAGGAGGGGGTATGCACCTGACTCAAGCGCAGTGGAGAATGATTTCCGTGTTGTGCAAGGTTCTCCAGCCCTTCGAACTTGCCACACGTGAAGTCAGTTCAGACACTGCCAGCTTGAGTCAGGTCATTCCCCTCATCAGGCTTTTGCAGAAGCAGCTGGAGAAAGTGAAGGAGGAGCTAAGACGGAGCGATTCCGCTCGGCATGTGGGACTTGTGGATGAAGCCCTTCATTCGCTTTGCCAGGATTCCAGGGTGGTCAATCTGTTGAAATCAGACCACTACGTTTTGGCCACCGTGCTCGATCCTAGGTTTAAAGCCTATGTGGTGTCTCTCTTTCCGGCCGACACAAGCCTGCAGAGGTGCAAAGACCTGCTGGTGAACACACTGTCAGCTGAAGCGGAACGTGACACGTCAACGGCTCCTTCTTCATTTTCTCCTGCAACTGGGGCTGCCAGGAAAAAACTTAGGTATCCTAAGCAACCCGCTGGCGGTGATGCAGGGCAGGCAGGACCAAGTTTGGACATCTGGTCCGGACTGAAGGACCTGGCAACAATTTCTGACATGTCTACTGTCACTGCATATGATACTGTCACCATTGACAGAATGGTGGAGGATTACATCGGTGACAGCATCCAAGTAGGCATGGCAGACAGTCCATACCTGTACTGGCAGGAAAAAGAGGCAATTTGGAGGCCCCTGTACAAACTGGCTCTATTTTACCTGAGTTGCCCCCCCTCCAGTGTGTACTCCGAAAGAGTGTTTAGTGCAGCCGGGAACCTTGTCAGCGAAAGGCGTAGGAGGTTGCTTCCACAGAATGTGGAGAAGATGATGTTCATCAAAATGAATTATCAGCTCTTCCAGGGAGACCAGCCTCCAGAAGGTACAGAGGGACCTGTGGTGGTGGATTCAAGTGGGGACGAGTTAATACTTTGTGAGGATGAGGATGTACACACTGAAGAGGGTGAGTAATCGGTGAATGAGGAGGATGAGGATGACATCTTGCCTCCATAGAGCCAGTTTGTGCAGGGACACATTAATTGCCAGCTTGTTTTGTGGGGGCCCAAACGAACCAATCATTTCAGCCACAGTTGTGTGGCAGACCCTGGCGCTGAAATGATTGGTTTGTTAAAGTGTGCATGTCCTGTTTATACAACATAAGGGTGGGTGGGAGGGCCCAAGGACAATTCCATCTTGCACCTCTTTTTTTTCTTTGCATTATGTACAGTTTGGGGCCTAGTTTTTCAAACTGCCATCCTGTCTGCCACTGCAGTTTCACGCCTAGATGGGTCACGTGTTTGTGCCGCCCACTCGTGTCGCTTAGCATAGTCATCCAGCTACCTCGGTGCAACGTTTTGGACATAAAAACACTATTGTGAGGTGTGAGGTGTTCAGAATAGACTGGAAATGAGTGGAAATTAAGGTTATTGAGGTTAATAATAGCATAGGAGCAGAAAAACCTACAAATTCTGTGATTTTAGCTGTTTTTATGCTTTTTTAAAAAAAAATACAGATCCAAAACACAAAACCCAGAACCCAAAACACGGAAGGGTGGTTTTGGCAAAACCAATCCAGATCCAAAACACGAAGAAAGATCCAGATCCAAAACCAAAACACAAAACACGAAAAGTGGCCGGTGCACACCCCTAATTAGTATATTAGTACATTAGTACATTAGTACATTTGTATGGGGATGTGGAAATTGTGGTATTCATCAAATTCCGAAAATTATGAATTTTCGGAATTTGATGCAGTTACTATTCGCCACTGTGAGGTGGCGAATAGCAGAATCCACTTACCTGTATCCGCGTGTGCAGGTCCCCCGACGAGTCCCTCCGGCGCTCTGCTCTGTCCTCAGGCTCCGGAGGCTGGTCGGACATGTGTGCTCCCCAGCAGAGCACAAGAAAGTTTAGAAAAAGTAAAAAAAAAGTTTTGTTTTTTTTTCTAATCTGTCATGTGGTCTGCTGGGAAACCGCATGACAGACCAGCAGGACGGAGCCGGAGGCTGCTGCGCGGACAGGTAAGTCGGGGGGGGGAGGTGAGTGGGGGGGAGTCGGGTGGGGGGGTACACAAACTTACTGCATCTGTAGGCAGTGCTGCGCATGCGCTGGTTTTACAGATGTAACAGCGCATGCGCAGCACTGTTTCCAGATGCGATAAGTTAGTGTAGGCAGGAAAAAGTATCTATTTCCCGAAAAGCTGTCATCACAAAAATGACAGGTACCGGAATAGATACTTATGGAGAGGTGGAATGATGAATTCCACCTATAATTAGCTAGAACTCAATGAGAGTTCTAAACCTAATTATCTCTAGAGAATTTTTAGGTTTAATGAATAGGCCCCTCAGACTGTGATTGATTTCTGGTGGTTCCCAAATTCCCAAACTACATGCGGTGTGACACAAACCACACGTGGCTTACAGCACAGAGACGCTTTCAGCCAAAGGGGCCCATTTATTAATTATTTGGTTTTAGATCCAATAATTAGGATTTCTTATCATCACTATTCATGTCAATAAAAAATTCTGTACCACAGCGATGTATTAAAAATTAGTACATTACATCCAGGAACAGGAGCCTGTCCTTGCCTTGTGTAAATCATGCTATATGTAGCCCATTGCCTACAATGGCCAATGCACCAAGCGAGATTGTTGTATCTAAATACGCACAAAGGGCCCGACTCAGATCCGCACATAATGCCATCGCAGCTGCGTTTTCTCACGGGATGCAATTGCGAAATATGCTAATGACCCAATCAACGGCCAAGGCTAAGAAATGTACACTGAAAGCAATTCTCACATTCGCTGCTCATGTACAAAACCGGAAACATCGGATGCAGATCAGGCGGCCATCAGTTTTCTGAGTAAGTCTAAGCTGCGGCAGACACAGCCGCTCTCCAGACACGCACAGGGTTCTCCTGCAGCCAGCAAGAACGCAGTGGCTAATTTATGCACGCCCAGAAATCAGTGTTTAATTGGCCGAATGCGTCTGCGTTTTTCTAACCACTCCCCGTTATCTCCCCCAAGTGCTGACTACCTGTCACTCACTTTGCGAGTGATCCCTCTTTGTGTGCGTGATTTCAAAACAATTGCTGCGCATGCACAGTGCGGCTTTCATACATGCGTAATGACTAACAATCGCTTAAACTGCGTAAATATTGGCTTTGCGTGTGCGGATCTGAATCAGGGTCAAAGTGGGCGTCTCAGTACTTGCACATGCGGGCGCACACACCAGGGAAGGGCTTATACTAGTCAGGGCTGTAACTAGGGTAGTGCGACCAGTGCCAAGGCACAGGGCACCGCAGGGCAGGGGGCGCTGTTTGGGCTGTCAATTTTCCTGTTTATTATCATTCTCACTTGTAGCTTCCTCTTCTTTTATCCCCTGATCTCCTGGCCTCTCCTATCTCTTCCCTGGCCCTTCCCCATGAGGCCATGGCCCTCTCTCAGGTGCACTATATTATGTCCCTATTTATCCCCAGCATCTCCTGGCCTCCCCTATCTCTTCCCTGGCCCTTCCCCATGAGACCATGGCCCTCTCTCAGGTGCACTATATTATGTCCCTATTTATCCCCAGCATCTCCTGGCCTCCCCTATCTCTTCCCTGGCCCTTCCCCATGAGGCCATGGCCCTCTCTCAGGTGCACTATATTATGTCCCTATTTATCCCCAGCATCTCCTGGCCTCCCCTATCTCTTCCCTGGCCCTTCCCCATGAGGCCATGGCCCTCTCTCAGGTGCACTATATTATGTCCCTATTTATCCCCAGCATCTCCTGGCCTCCCCTATCTCTTCCCTGGCTCTTCCCCATGAGGTCATGGCCCATCTCAGGTGCACTATATTATGTCCCTATTTATCCCCAGCATCTCCTGGCCTCCCCTATCTCTTCCCTGGCCCTTCCCCATGAGGCCATAGCCCTCTCTCAGGTGCACTATATTATGTCCCTATTTATCCCCAGCATCTCCTGGCCTCTCCTATCTCTTCCCTGGCCCTTCCCCATGTGGCCATGGCCCTCTCTCAGGTGCACTATATTATGTCCCTATTTATCCCCAGCATCTCCTGGCCTCCCCTATCTCTTCCCTGGCTCTTCCCCATGAGGTCATGGCCTATCTCAGGTGCACTATGTTATGTCCCTATTTATCCCCAGCATCTCCTGGCCTCCCCTATCTCTTCCCTGGCCCTTCCCCATGAGGCCTTAGCCCTCTCTCAGGTGCACTATATTATGTCCCTATTTATCCCCAGCATCTCCTGGCCTCTCCTATCTCTTCCCTGGCCCTTCCCCATGAGGCCATGGCCCTCAGGTGCACTATATTATGTCCCTATTTATCCCCAGCATCTCCTGGCCTCCCCTATCTCTTCCCTGGCCCTTCCCCATGAGGCCATGGCCCTCAGGTGCACTATATTATGTCCCTATTTATCCCCAGCATCTCCTGGCCTCCCCTATCCCTTCCCTGGCCCTTCCTCATGAGGCCATGGCCCTGTCTCAGGTGCACTATATTATGTCCCTCTTTATACCCAGCATCTCCTGGCCTCTCCTATCTCTTCCCTGGCCCTTCCCCATGAGGCCATGGCCCTCTCTCAGGTGCACTATATTATGTCCCTATTTAAAAAATGGGGGGGCACCAATGCACAGGGGCGTAATAAAGCAGGGATGAGACCCATATCCAGAATAACCTGTAATAGCACACACACATACTGTACTCAAGCTACAATTTACGTTTAATAAACAAATATCACATGGGAACCATATTAAGAAATAAAACTACTGTCTTTACCTACCCATTAGTCATCCTCCGGGCATATTGTCTTGCTCAGACTCTTTGGATAAAGATGTATTGTGCGGGATATAGGAGCCATGACTAGAGGATAGCCTTCTTCTCCACCCATAGTGTGTATGCCGGTTTCATAGACACCTGCACATTGAGAGATGGATAATGACAGCGATTTATGTATACTGTGTATGTGCCCTGTGGTGAGGTGGCCTCAGACCAACATGTGGGCAATTTATAGCTCATTATCTAAATGTAACACATGCTACTGTATATGCAACATCTGTTGTAGTGCACCTATAACTTCTCAATTCTTTATTTATTATCACTTCCACATTACAAAAAAATGTGTCAGCAAAACTACAATGCAAACTCACAGCCCAATAAATTACTAAAATACCACAGTCTTAAAAATTTGAAGTTTAAAGTTACAATGACAGATGGAAACAAAAAATATTCCGCAATCTGCTAGTGCGACACCCAAGACATTTATAACATTTCTTTGATGGCAGCTTAGGGAAAGTGCTGTGAAATTTCCGCCTGTGTGACGCCTTAAGGTGCCTACACACGTAGCGATTTTTTGAATCGATGTCGTAATCGTTCAGTCGTCCCAAAAAATCGTTCAGTTGCTGCCCTAAAACGATGAACGATAACTACCAGTGCGCGCTCCCTTTTGCAATTGGTAGTTGCCGTGCATCGCCCGAACCTCCCTTCCAACCTGACTATAATGTTTGGGGATGAGGGAGGGAGCCCGGCACGGAAAGAAATCATTCTTGATATAGGGCCTGATTCAGAGCCACTCGTAAGCGGCCGCTCGTTCGCTCCGAGCGATGTTTGCCCAACTGCGCATGCGTACGGATCGTTATACGCATGCGCGAACCAGTCAGTGCGGCCGAAATTCATGTGCTCGCAAAATAGCGAATGCCTGATAATTTGAGTGACAGAATGAGGCGTTTGTGGGTGGTAACAGGGGAAGGTGCTCGAAAACGGGGAGTGGAGATCCGATCGCAGGCGTGCTTAAAGGTCAAAACGGGCGTTTTATGGGTGTGCATATTTAAAACAGCAGCGTCATTGAACACGTCACTTGTTTTTTTTTAAGCCAGAACTGCTCGCAAAATTGTGGTAGCATACCCTGGTCGATGTACTCGATTAATCTAATAAATAGCGTACATGACGTAGGATGCGAGCGGCCAGGGGGCGTAGTTTCCCAAAAAACGACCGCAAGTTTTGTACGCTCGTTCAGACCTAGAGGCGTGAACAGACCGCAAACAGCGAACGGTTCATTTGAATAGCCACCCCTATTTTCAGGACGAGCGAGCGCTAATTGCGTCCGGCTCTGAATCAGGCCCATTGTTCAGTGTTTGTGCTCACTGTTGGTAACAACATTGAGCACACCCCTGCCGGGGACACACGGGACGATTTCGTTCATGGAGCAATTCGTCCCGTGTGTATGCACCATAACACTTGGGAGCACACAGATGGAAACGAGTCTGAGTCCATGAAGTGTAACGCACCTAATAATATTACATTAGATCATGCCGGTAAAGGCTCCACATAAAGATTTGGGAAGTTCCCGCAATGAAGGTGAAACATTTGAATGACCTCAAGACCCGCTGTGACAGCGCCCCCTCCTAACCCTTTCCTGCTCCTCATGGTACAGAGCAATCACTCCAAGTGCACCAACCATTTCTCCAATCATGGGGTCTGATTCATCAGAGGACGGATATGCTGTCGCAGCTGCTAACATGGTAGTAGCTGCGATCGTTGTGATATGGTAATGCAGCAGTAGGCGTCACACCTCCTGCTGCATTACTGATCTAAGCTGCTTCCAAGGACGCATCTGCGATCCCATCGGCCTGCTGAGTGAGCATAGGGTAACGCAGGATCGCAGCCCCGTTCTGCACATGTGCTGAATCAGACCCAAAGTCATTGTCACGCACTGGGGAAAGGATCTGCCCCTTCTAGAGGTATCACACTACATTGTGGTCTCATGTGCAGTTTTGCAACCTACAGGCTAATATGTAGTGATATTTGCATTTCTTGTAAACAAAGAATGAAAAATAAAACAGCTATATATGTAAATAAATGTGATTACCAACCGACAGGTCGTAATAATATTCAAATTTAATACAATAACCCTAAAAACACATGAAAAAAAGTATGCACATAATATAATAAAAAATAAATGAATTAATAAAAAAGCCACATATTAGTGTGAATGAATCATATCTGCTAAATCCTCGGTGGATCCTCCTTCCATAAAAAGCACAGTCATATCGGCTAATAAAGTCAATTGGGACTTAAATATCCCCTTAGGTGAAAGAGTTACCAGAATCAGATAAGGGTTTTTTCCACAGTCCCTGGCAACATGCAGTGGCCAATGTAGATATTAGTGGGGCTGTCGTCCTCCTCCCGAAAAGCAATGGATTGCCAAAGTCAACAAGGGTTTCCTAAAGTCCAAAGATGATGGTAGCCAATGGCGGAATGGAGTACCTCCAAGTGCAATGTCCCATCCAGCTTCCTCAGGATGGATGTAAATAAAATATCAGGACTGTGAGCAGAGATGAGCGCTATTAAGCCATATTCAAATGAGTGAGGCTGGTTGCAGCAATAGATTTGCTCGCAGGCACCTTACCCGGGAAAAAAGCATGGAAAGAAGGTAACTCACACTGGATTCAATTGCCATTATTAAGGGGCCTTATTTAACAAGCAAACATTAAGTATCCTCTGTTAGAAGTGGAGAGCGCTACCATATTGCGCGGCCTCGAATATGACTCTGCCAGGATGGATACTTCATTCGCTGACCAAGATGGGCACTAGTGCTATTACTGTGCATGCGCTGCACCATCTTGCCTTCTTTGTATGAGTGACGTCTTCCCCTTAGCACCAAAGACCTGCCACCTTTCACCTGCATTTGGCGCTGTTCCAGCACCTGCACCATTCTCGCATACCGGCTGGGGATCTGCCAAAACTCTGTTCCGCTACAAACCCCATTGCTCCTCCTCTACCAGTGTAACAGTGAGTACAGCTGTACTACCGCTTGCATAATAAATCTCACTGTCTGGTTACGCTACACTGGACTGGTTCTTGGGTCATGCTGCAATCTGCTGGTGTGTACATTTACCACCACCTGCGCACACATCTCCAACAGATTATGGGCACAGAGCGCTCAGATGTGAGACAAAGACACGGACACATTGTACAGAGGATCAAAGGGCACAAAGTTCATGACCGGTACCCAGAAAACTAAAATTGTAGAAGGGGTACCTAAGCATGCATTAAATCAAAGACAACCAATGGGGTAATTTATCATTAGGAGGGTGTCCAAAGGGTTTTGAATGAAATCCCCACATTTTTAGGCAAAAATAGGGATATTGCATTTTTTTTTTTCTCCTGGTCTGGGATGGAGAAAACTTTTCTCCTGTTTTTTTTTCGCTGTTTTTGCCTGTTTGCCATTTTAGCCTGTTTTTTTTTTTGTGAAAAATCATCCAATTTTGCCTTTTTTTTTTTAGACGAAAATCGTCCGATTTCACTGATGGTAAAACACACAACAGTTTTCGCCGCTAATTGAATACGGGTCTTTAGTGGTAAAGACTGAAAAGTAACAGCAACAGTTGATCCTGGTGACAGTCCAAACCCAGATGACAAAGAGAGAGAGCCATGGGTACCATAAACTTGGATGTGGAGAAACATGCATAATAAACCATACTGCATGGTTAAGCTACACTGGATTGGTTATTGGGTCATCTTGCAATCCGCTGATGTGTACATTTATCTCTGCTAAAACTGCTAATTATATATTATACACATTTCCAATATCCACGGTATGTATCTATGGGGGACTACAGCAGACATATCTGAGATATATGCTATGATCCCCCATTTCAGAACAGGTTTCCATGGCGACTGTTTAATTGTGGAATTATTACTAGGTTAGGCAACATAAAATCGCTTCGACGCCCATGTGCCCCCCTTCCCCTCACCCCTCACCCTTCCCCTCCTTCCCTCTCTCACCTAGGAGTTCATGGACTGTAGCGGTATCCGCAGATGGTCAGGGGCTGTACTTTATAGCAATAGGCTGCACATCCCCTGTACCACGCGGACGAAGAGGTGTAATGCGGTGAAGTCAATGCCTTGGGAGGCACACATGGAGATGGGCCTGAGTGCTGGGAGCCTGTCTCACCCACTCCCCTTATTGATTCTCCTGCTTGCATCACTGTGTCTTCTCTTGCTGCTGCTGACTGAGTTCCAATCTCTAAACACTACAGTGCACTTCCTGGTCACATGACACATCCAAGGTGTCCATCGGTGCTCAAGGCATGCCCCCCATACCCAAAGGCATGCCTCTATTAGCTCTCTTTCTGTGCAGCTTACTGCCCGTGGTGTTGCTCCTCTCCCAGCTCTGCAGGCAGTGTCTGACTATACAGAAGCGAGGCTGAGTTGTTGCTGCCTCATCTCTCTGCAGTCCCAGGAAGCTCCACAAAGCTGGTGAGTGTTAACTATAAAAATGAATACAATGAACAAAGAAGATGTTTATAACTAAGTTATAAATATTTTCTTTGTATTATTCTAATCATTTTTATATAAAATCTCAGGAGTATGACAGGGGAGGCGCTGCCTGCCCTGACTGTATGTCCCTGGTGTAATGTGCAGTGTTCTGAATTAAAGACTACACATTACACCTCCTCAGTGTGGTGCAGGGCCCATGCAGACTATTGCTATAAAGCACAGCCCCTGACCATCCACTGCCACCACGCCTTTCAAATGTTTGGGGGGGTGAGCCACCCCCTTATCCCCCCCTGTTTGATATACCACCATGTATATAGACAAAAAAAATCTAACCCAGCATAACCTCCTGTACCTCACTCGTAGATCTATGCTCCCACTGAAGCCTAACTACATGCGTGACAACATTTGCATTCTGTCTCTTTTGAACTATTTCCCTTTGAGGTGATGAGAGTTGAGTCCACCCAGCACTACACGTTCAGACATACAGCACTACACGCTCAGACACACAGCACTACACGCACAGACACACAGCACTACACGCTCAGACACACAGCACTACACGCACAGACACACAGCACTACACGCACAGACACCCAGCACTACACGCACAGACACACAGCACTACACGCACAGACACACAGCACTACACGCACAGACACACAGCACTACACGCACAGACACACAGCACTACACGCTCAGACACACAGCACTACACGCTCAGACACACAGCACTACACGCACAGACACACAGCGCTACACGCTCAGACACACAGCGCTACACGCTCAGACAAACAGCGCTACACGCTCAGACACACAGCGCTACACGCTCAGACACACAGCACTACACGCGCAGACACACAGCACTACACGCTCAGACATACAGCACTACACACTCAGACATACAGCACTACACGCACAGACATACAGCACTACACGCTCAGACATACAGCACTACACGCAGACATACAGCACTACACGCTCAGACATACAGCACTACACGCACAGACACACAGCACTACACGCTCAGACACACAGCACTACACGCTCAGACACACAGCACTACACGCTCTGACACACAGCACTACACGCACAGACACCCAGCACTACACGCACAGACATACAGCACTACACGCTCAGACACACAGCACTACACGCACAGACACACAGCAGTACACGCACAGACATACAGCACTACACGCACAGACACACAGCACTACACGCTCAGACACCCAGCACTACATGCACAGACACACAGCAGTACACGCTCAGACATACAGCACTACACGCTCAGACATACAGCATTACACGCTCAGACATACAGCACTACACGCTCAGACATACAGCACTACACGCACAGACATACAGCACTACACGCTCAGACATACAGCACTACACGCTCAGACACACAGCACTACACGCACAGACACACAGCACTACACGCTCAGACACACAGCACTACACGCACAGACACCCAGCACTACACGCACAGACATACAGCACTACACGCTCAGACATACAGCACTACACGCACAGACACACAGCACTACACGCTCAGACACACAGCACTACACGCACAGACACCCAGCACTACACGCTCAGACATACAGCACTACACGCACAGACACACAGCACTACACGCTCAGACACACAACACTACATGCACAGACATACAGCACTACACGCTCAGACACACAGCAGTACATGCTCAGACACCCAGCACTTCATGCACAGACATACAGCACTACATGCACAGACACCCAGCACTACACGCACAGACACCCAGCACTACACGCACAGACACCCAGCACTACACGCACAGACACACAGCAGTACACGCTCAGACATACAGCAGTACACGCTCAGACATACAGCACTACACGCACAGACACCCAGCACTACACGCTCAGACACCCAGCACTACACGCACAGACAAACAGCACTACACGCTCAGACACACAGCACTACACGCACAGACATACAGCAGTACACGCTCAGACACACAGCAGTACACGCTCAGACACACAGCACTACACGCTCAGACACACAGCACTACACGCTCAGACATACAGCACTACACGCACAGACATACAGCACTACACGCACAGACACACAGCACTACACGCACAGACATACAGCACTACACGCACAGACACACAGCACTACACGCACAGACATACAGCACTACACGCACAGACACACAGCACTACACGCTCAGACATACAGCACTACACGCACAGACACACAGCAGTCTGACTGCGTTAGCAGCTTCCCTCACACCAACCTTAATTAATATAAAAATTCATAGACTTCCAACTGGTTTCACATGATCTCATCCAGCCGCTTCTGGATATGAAATGTGGTTTTATTTTCACATAATATTTTGACACAAATCACTTTAAGGGCTTGTTTGTTCTCTATTAAATCGTCGGAGGTTCATTAACGCTGTTATTCGGGCCAAAAATAGGATGAGTGTACCGTACAGCTGGACATATTGAAGGCTAGACGGATATATAAAATAAACATATACTGTATGCAGATGTAATGACCAGAACTGCTGCAATGTAAGATTTTTTTTATTGGTAGTTCTTTATATACCTGGAAAGTACACAGACCAAGCCACAATCTAACTAGGGGCAGGATGTACTAAGCAACGCATCCGCAATGTGCTATATCCTGCCGGCCTTCAGGTACATACCGCGCTTCATTACCACTTGTATGTACCAAGAATATCGCAAAGGACAGCTCTCCCGATAAGAGTTGTCCTTTACGATGGCTCTGGACAAAGGGATTTCCAGGTTTAACACCCAGAAGACCCTCTGGCGTCCTTCTGCGAAAGCTGGGGTTTGATGGGATGGATCCGATCGGATAAGAAGCCCATAGGCTTCTGTTTTGTAATGGCATTACCCATCGGGATGAAGCACTGGAATGCATCATATTACTAGCGGGGTGCGGGAGGTGTAGACCGTGACACCATCCGAGGGTCGGACACCCGACTCCTGGTCATTGTGGTGGAGCTGGTACTGCGCAGACAGCCCGGATCGTGGTTCCACTGGGCCACGCTTCTTCCTCTTTGGCGTCCATAGTATACGTATGTGACCCTGAGTGTCCAGAAGTGTGGATGCACTATCAAGACCCCAAACTTCATTGTGCCACCACCACAGCATATAATATACATCTCTGCTGCCACCACAGTGCTTATGCCAGCATACAGTGTGCAGGTCCACTGGCGCACCACAATGTCCAGCATACCCTGGTTGCAACTGGGATATCTCTGCATCCTGCTGGATAACTGTTAACCCTGTGTTTCCTGCTACCTGTTTCTACCGGGTTAATGAACCAATTTCCTCTTTAAGTTATCTGCCACGCTGACTAACCTCCATTTGCACGCCGCTGACACCTACCACCATAGTATCGGCCAATACGTCACAGACGTGATGCAGTGGCGCTGCCAGTGCCGGTCAGTGCAGACTGGAGGAGGTAAGGTAACCCACCTTATGACATTGCCTGGCGGGTGGAAGGGGCTCCGAGAGGTCCATTGCCCCCTTTTACAGCCGCCTCTCTTCCCTGTACGCTGCTGTGTTTGGCGAGTCCATAGAGGCTTTTGCCATTGAGATCAGCTTGGAGGGGCAATCACACTGATCTTGCCCCCTTCTTGGACCTGCCCCTGGCTGAGGGGTTCACAGTGCCTCCCTGTGTGGTGCCATGCCTGCACAAATTGGCCATGCTCCCTACAGTACCAGAGCCCGGCACCGCTCTCTACGCTCCTGCGGGTGAAAGTGACACCATGAATTACCGCACCGAGAGAGAGATATGTATCACAAAATGCAGTAAATCCCAGAGGCTTTCCCTCTAACATAAATTTCGACTAAGTATCGTAAACTTTATCATCAAATGTATCAAGTATATGAAGGCAGGAATAAGAACACGAAGAACTCTCTTACATACGGTGACATCACAGTTTAGTTGTACAGTTCTGATAAAGAGAAATGAAATGCGTGCGCATGCTCTGTTTCTGTGTTGGACATGCGCGGTGCTTTCATGACGATCTCCTACGCATGTTACAGACCCAACGCATCCTTTCAACTCCTGACAGAATAATCTTCGGCAGAATAAGGCAACATACAGTAGAAGGTAAGAGTCATATGTACACAAATTGGTCAGGTCATCAGCGGCGCCACTGGGTTTATGCTTAGAATATTTATTAGACTGTATTTTCATTGTGAGCATTAGTTCCCCCCCACCACCACCTTTCTGTGTCTTCTGGATTTACCCTCCAATTCCCCATCTCTTCCTGGTAACAACCTCTGTGCTGTACTTCATGTACTTCACCATAGAAACATCCTTAATTACTGAACTCTCTCATCAGATATTACAAGCCAAAGGTCATTTCATTATTATTCATTATTTATTTGTATAGTATTTGCAAATTAAAATCTGTCTGCTGATAGATCACAGAATATCACTGGGAAGGGAAAATGGCGCCACAGAGGAGAAGGGCTTGCTTCCAAGGGGCAAGATATGCGGGGCTGGGGGGAGGGCCAATGCTTAGAGGAGGGGGTCCATTGCACATGGGTCCCCTTGGGTGTAAATATGCCTCTGAAACTGTTCCAGGGCTGGATTAACAATGGGCTGGGGAAAACTGCAGCTCCAGCCCCCAAATGAAAATGGGCCCACAGGATCCGCTGGAGACAGGTTTTCATTTTCTTTACACAGCCTCTCAGCGATGTCCGAGGCCCCACCCATTGAAACCGTGCCAGGCCTTCACTACACCTCACCCCCCCATCTGTCTGTCACGGAATTGCGGGCATAATGCAAATGGAGGTATAGATGAAGGCTTCACAACCACTCCCTCTAACCGCATAGGGCCTCAGCGCCTCCTCTACGAAAAGTGATGTCACGCTGTGTGAGGTTATCTAGGTCCCACCCCAAATGGACAGGCACAAGGTGGCCACCCATTGAGCGAGTGAGCAGCTCAGATGGCTCGGCCTCATCTGAGTTCCGTAAAGGCGGCCCAGGCCTCCTGCTCATCAAGACCTCCTCCAGCTGACTGAGCCAGGTGTTCCTACTAAAGCTGACCATGGTGCTGGGAAGCCTCGGCTAAAGAGGTATGCTTTGTAGTGTCTCTGTCCCCACACAGCAGAGAGGCAGGTGATCCCCCAATCCCAGCACAATAAATTGACACAATAAGTTAAATAATATCTATTTTATTAATCTGGAACTGCTTTGACGAATCTGGCTCACCTTCTGTAAGTAGTTAGCAATAATACTTTACACTATAAAATATTCAGTCATGCAACACTTTAAATATAGATATTGCAGCAACAGCACACATTAATTGCTACCAAATACTATAACTTTAATTAGCTATTAAAAGTTATCCAGTTGAACAAAATCTAAAGGTTTGCTTAAATAAAAATATACTTCCAGTAAGTTATTACCCAATAAAGAAATTTACTACATGAACGTACTGTAAGCTGTTCTCTATACATTTCACTGCTAAATCGCAGTAATACTAATAATTAGGGTTGTGCGCCGATCCCCGTGTTTTGGTTTTGGATCTGTATCTCCTTCAAGGTTTGGGGTCTGGATTTGGTTTTGCAAACCACCCTCAAGGGTTTTGGATTTTGGATCTCGATTTTTTAAATAAAAAATAGAGAAAAAGTTTTAGAAACAGCTAAAATCATGTAATTTACGCAATCCAAAACCCGAAATTCGGATTTAAAATCCGAATTCCAAACCGCAAAAAGATCAGAACCGCGACCCCGATATACCTGGATCTCCTCAGGAAATTAGAACTGAGACTCGGATTTACCTGGATTCACGAAATTCAGGTGGATTCGGATATCTGGAGAACCGAAGTGCACATCTCTACTAATAATGTTACAATAATGCAGCAATGTTACAATTATATGGCCATATTCAATTTGAGGCGAAAAGTCCGTTATCTGGCGTCAGCGTCTGAGTTCCTGCGGCCCATTCTGCGGGACTAGGGCCGTAGCTTGGGTAGTGTGGCCGGTGCCATTGCACAGGGCACCACAGGTCAGGATGCGCTGTTTGGGCCTGTCACATTTCTGTTTATTATCATTCTTGATTGTAGCTTCCTCTTATTTCATCCCCAGCATCTCCTGGCCTCCCCTATCTCTTCCCTGACCCTTCCCCATGAGGCCATGGCCCTCTCTCAGGTGCACTATATTATGTCCCTATTTATCCCCAGCATCTCCTGGCCTCCCCTATCTCTTCCCTGGCCCTTCCCCATGAGACCATGACCCTCTCTCAGGTGCACTATATTATGTCCCTATTCATCCCCTGCATCTCCTGGCCTCCCCTATCTCTTCCCTGGCCCTTCCCCATGAGGACATGGCCCTCAGGTGCACTATATTATGTCCCTATTTATCCCCAGCATCTCCTGGCCTCCCCTATCTCTTCCCTGGCCCTTCCCCATGTGGCCATGGCCCTCTCTCAGGTGCACTATATTATGTCCCAATTTATCCCCAGCATCTCCTGGCCTCCCCTATCTCTTCCCTGACCCTTCCCCATGAGGCCATGGCCCTCTCTCAGGTGCACTATATTATGTCCCTATTTATCCCCTGCATCTCCTGGCCTCCCCTATCTCTTCCCTGGCCCTTCCCCATGAGGCCATGGCCCTCAGGTGCACTATATTATGTCCCTATTTATCCCCTGCATCTCCTGGCCTCCCCTATGTCTTCCCCGGCCCTTCCCCATGTGGCCATGGCCCTCTCTCAGGTGCACTATATTATGTCCCTATTTATCCCCAGCATCTCCTGGCCTCCCCTATCTCTTCCCTGGCCCTTCCCCATGAGACCATGGCCCTCTCTCAGGTGCACTATATTATGTCCCTATTTATCCCCAGCATCTCCTGGCCTCCCCTATCTCTTCCCTGGCCCTTCCCCATGAGACCATGGCCCTCTCTCAGGTGCACTATATTATGTCCCTATTTATCCCCAGCATCTCCTGGCCTCCCCTATCTCTTCCCTGGCCCTTCCCCATGAGGCCATGGCCCTCTCTCAGGTGCACTATATTATGTCCCTATTTATCCCCAGCATCTCCTGGCCTCCCCTATCTCTTCCCTGGCCCTTCCCCATGAGGCCATGGCCCTCTCTCAGGTGCACTATATTATGTCCCTATTTATCCCCAGCATCTCCTGGCCTCTCCTATCTCTTCCCTGGCCCTTCCCCATGAAGTCATGGCCCTTTTTTGGGTGCATTATGTCCCTTTGAAAAATGAGGGGGCGCCAATGCTCTTTCTGGCACAGGGCACCAAAAAGTCTAGTTATGGCTCTGTGCGTGACCATAGGATTACTCAGATGGTCGATTATTGAAGGATATGTGACCACCGCGGCGTGTTTGGACGCACTTGCTTGGATCTGCGAAGCCGCCAGTGGGCGTCTCAATACATTTCAGGGCAGCTGCATGTATTAGTGTATAGTTGCACAGCAGCTGAGTACGGTATCACAGCAGCAATTGCATTAGCGTCCACATCTGATTCATGTCCTATATATGTGTATATGTATAATATATATATATATATATATACTCTCACACACTATTAAAGCATAGTCTGGGTCACTTGCCTCAGTCTGCACCCCACTCCGCCCCGTCCCATCCTCCAATCTGACTGCGGCTCTGTCCCACTCTGCCCCCCTCTCTGGTGCTCTGTCTGCCCCCTATCACTCCGTTCTGTCCAGGTTCGCCCCCCATTCCTGATGCCCAGCAGGTCTGCCTCTCAGGCTTGGTCTATACCAGGGGGGGCTTGGTCTTTACCAGGGGGGGGGAACTCCCTGGCTCCCACTGTGCGCATGTATTACTCAGACAGGACAGACTTTTCAGTAATTTATAGATATGTGTATCCTCCCAGTATGGCTATTAGTGATGTAAGGTCTCTCTTCTTTCATATAGAGATATTTCACCTTTATGACATCACTAAGTGACGCTCTTTGGTAGAGCTGTTTTACATTGACATCTATATTATGCATTTTGTATATTTTTTTGCCATATTAGGCTCACGGTAACAAGAGGTGTTTCCATTTGTTAATTTGTAGACTCTCACATTACACTACAGATCAAAAACAAAGAGGGGGAGGAAGATTGAGGTTTTTGAAGGTAGGTGGTATTCACACCCCACGGCACTGTCCACACCCCCTGTGAGACCACACCCCCACAATACTGGCCACCCCCCACATTATTAGTCAGACCCCTACGGTGCTGGTTACGCTCCTTGTGGTGGCATACAATAGGCCCTTCATAAATTTCAGCTCCAAGCCCGTGTGGATCTTAGTCTAACACTACGGAGTGCCCTAGTTCATTTTGTGTACCCTAGCTAATGCCTTATAACAGTGCCCATAGTATTGCCCTACAGATGTGTCCTCATGCATCTAGCCTCAGTACGCCATGCATTGCGACTTGCCTGGTGTGAGTGAGCTTCCAGGTTCCGTGCTGCTTTGCTAGCGTCGGGCATCCTTTCCCCTTCGCAAAATCCTTTTGCCATCAGGAAGGCGTAAGGAGGCTTATTAGGGGAGAAGAGCAGTGAATACAGCTGTCTCCCCGCCTTCTTCCTATACTCCCCGTCCCCTTCATAGACAGGAGCCAATCAGAGGAGCTCAGGGCATATGCATATTCATATGCTGAGTCACCTCCTATGAGTCCTGCCTGCCCGCTGTCCCTGTGCCCCCTTGCTCTGTCCCACAGCACTCTCCACTAATATATAATAGTAAGGTGATCCGACATATATATATGTATGGTCACCTGGCTCCTCCTGACTGCTGGCTGCCTCTGTGTAAGTTCGCCCTGCTCCTACCACCCCTGCCGCCATATATATTAGTAAGGAGACCAGACATATACATATGCCGGGTCACCTCCTCCTTACTACCTGCAGGCCCGATGACCCAGTAACCACTCGCTCTGCTCTACCCCCATCGCCATTAGTAAAGTGACCAAACATATACATATGCTGGGTCACCACCCCTTAACTGGAAATGAGCGGTAAAAACTGAACCGCTCATCTCTACTCTTAACTACCAGCTACCCCCTTGCCTTGCCCCACACCAGCCGCTACAATGATGTGCTCCTGACCACCCGGAAAAGTAGGCAAGTCTCCTGTAACTCCCTCCATCGCCAGCCCCCCCCCCGTTGCCTCCCCTGCTCATAACCCCCCTTGGCCACCCACATATAGAGTGCAAGTGGTGATTTGCTGTCAATCGCGCCAGCATTGCCCCGCCCCCCGCTATACAATGCCTGTTTTCTCTGCACTCTATACCGGGGGCGGGGCCATGATGTCACGATCGTGCTACTACGCCCCCTGAACCACCCACTTTCTGGACCATTACGCCTCCTCTCTGCTCTCCTGGCTGTCCCCTCCCGGAGGAGGAGGCAGCAAAGTAGGTAAGTATGGTGTATACTATAGATGTGTGGTGAGGCAGAGCCTCTCCTGTCATACTTAGGTATACGCCAGAGTTTTGACTATAAAAATTATAAGAAAAATTGAAAGAAAGTATTATAAATATCTTCTTTGTATTATTCTCATCATTTTTATAGTCAAAACTGTGAAAAACGTATATGGCAGGTGAGGCACTGCCTCCCCTGACTACCTTTTCCCAACATCCCTGATCAAAACACACCAAATTTACAGCACTATATACAGCTGTACCTTTGTTTAATGCCCACATGAACCCTCGGGTTCATATATTTATTTATTTATTACCAGTTATTTATATAGTGCACACATATTCCGCAGCGCTTTACAGAGAATATTTGGCCATTCACATCAGTCCCTGCCCCAGTGGAGCTTACACTCTATGGGCCTGATTCAGACCTGGTCGCAAGCGCTGAGCGCTCGCAACCGGGTCGATGGTGGCCCAGAGCGCATGCGCCCGACGGAGCCGGGCAATCCGTCGCTCCAGGTCTCATACCAAAGGGGACGTGCTGTCGATGTTGAGTGACAGCACGCCCCTTTTGGTGGGCGGGCTGGGGATGTGGCTGCCCAGATGGAGGCGTTCCCATGAGAACGCCTACCGTCTGGGGGTGGCCCCACTGACATCACAAGTGATGTCAGTGGGAGAGCTTTCGGCTCGGTTTGAGCCGAAAGCTCTCGGGCTTGTGGCCTCGAGACCCAACCACAAGGGTCTTGTTGCAAGCTCGATGGTCGCGATGGTCTTGACAGGAGGCCGTTCTAAAAAAAAAAAGACCGGCCCTGATTCAGAACGAGCGCTCTGAATATTCCCTATCACATGTGCACTAGGGTTAATTTGTGTTGGGAGCCAATTAACCTACCAGTATATTTTTGGAGTGTGGGAGGAAACAGGAGAACCCGGATGAAACCCACGCAAGCACAGGGAGAATATACAAACTCTGCACAGTTAGGGTCATGGTAGGAATCGATCTCACGACCTCAGCGCTGTGAGGCAGTAACACTAACCATTACACCGTCTGTGCTGCCATATATATGTGTCTGTAAATCTGGCTCTAGTATGACAAATGAGAAGTGTAGATCGGATATCTCCACTGTAGGAAACAAATCACAGACAGGCAGTTTGCTGTACAAATGTCTTCACTCTGTTTACGAATCGAAGCGTGTGGAAAAACCTTTGCATAATTTAAATCAACGTGCAGCAATAACTAATTGTTATTTCAAGCGCTAATGAATGATTTTTTTTAATTGTATTGGTTTATTCATTTTTTATTATTCTGCTCCGTTTTACATTGAACTGGTCCTCTCCTCTCTCATATAATTGATTCCTGGGCTTATTACTCCTGTAATTGAGTGCCTTGCAGGATTTTGCCTGCCTGCATATTCTAGGTTGAATTAATAAATCTGATTCAATAAATTCACTGTGTTTGACCCCACCAGGTAACAGCTAAGCAGTTTGGGTTATTAATTAAGAAAGCAGCAAATCACGTCAGTGAACTGTGTGCACTGGGCACAAACTTCTAATGCTGACACCTAAATTACCTGTCGCTGCCTTAGAAGATCTCGTTTATTACGGGAGTCATAAAAAATTCCAGTTTCTACAGCGATCACCGAAAGTGCATGTAGATTCCCAGTGAGCGAATTGCGTTGATGTTCAGTTAAAGGGAGATTTAAATAAAATATTTGTTATAAAAAAATAATTGGGGGGAATCCTGATTGGGTGTAATGGGTATCAGCACAGTCTGTGCCCTTACCTGTGGATGAGTTGTACCTATATCCAGAGCCCAGGCTCTACCAACCAAGGGTTAATCACAAGCACAGGGTGCTTGCAATCCAATGCTTAAGGCCACCATACATCAGGGATGGATTGTCGTGATTCCACGATCCCCAAAACCGGGGGTCAGGGCATTTGTGAAATCCAACACATTGGCTTTCCCTGATTTTCTGATCCCGAGCAATGTAGGATCAGGATCGGCAAATTGGAGATTTATTAACTTAAAGAAATTCCCCAATTCCCAGATGGATCAGCCATTATTGATGGCTAGGTCCGCCAAGAGCCACGGCGGGCCCGGGTACCAGGGGGCGTGGCCTAATCGCAGGAGGCGTGGCCACGTCCCCTTCCTGAAAAAAAAAAAAGCTTTGCAGCACCGCTGAGGGGGGGGGGGGGGGGGGGAGGCGCTCTGAGCCCCCCCAGCCCTGCTCAAAGCCAGGGGAGGCGCGATCAGTGTGATCGCTTCCCCCCACAGGTATAGGAGACTGCTGTGGCTGCTGCTCAGGGTGGGTGGCGTCGGACCCGGTCCCCCGCCGGACCCCTTAGGAAGCCCGGGCCCAGGTAATCTGTACCCGCCCCTTCCCCCTCTCGGCGCCCCAGTCGATGGCCACCGATCTGCGTGTCTGACTGGCGGGTCGGTGGTCCGGTCGCATCGGTGAAAGGACGGGCAGATGCATGGGGCCCTTTAGATGTCAGGATTGGGGAGGGGAATCACTAAAATTGGAATTTATTTGGTGGTTTTCTAGCTACAAAACATCACCAGAGGTTTTAACCTCCGAAGTGCAGGATTTACTATCCTCAAAATTGCATTTTGTAAATAACCCCCTTGGGACCCCAGTGAGCTATGGACTTTGAGCCTGATTCAGCAAGGAACGCAAAGGAGAGAACGCACGCACTTGGCCGATTGTTTTTTGCTCTGTGCATGCATCGCATTGCCTGTGTGCAGACTAGCCACTGCGATCGGGTTAGGGTACACAGACTACACGCAGTGTTTACGCAGACCCTTCTAATATTGATTGACAGGAAGTGCCATTTGTGGGTGGTGATGGGGGGTGGTCAGGCGAACGCAGGCATTATAACGCCGTTATAGGGGCGTACATAATTAAGCATGCGCAGCCATACTGTAAACTGTACACAGGAAGCGGCTAAAATCCTGCGGCATGTCAGGTCAACCACTATTGTGCGTATGAGTCTGATGGTTCTCGATGTTACCGATGTTTGCGCTGTCTTGCGTGCTGATCAGGCTGTGAGTAAAAGGAGATGGGCGGCTAAATATGGGGCTGGGCGTCTGCATCTTGTGCTGCGGTCTCCGTGCGTATGCATTGATTAGCATATTCTCGCGGTGGACGGGGGCGTGCGTTCCTTGCTGAATCAGGCCCTTTGTTAGTATAATTGCATACCCCAGGCCCCACTAGTGATGCTGCTACTGCTTTTAAATTTATGAGTACAGCATTCTAGCAATGGGACTGTTAATCCCATCAGTACGGCCTGTAACAAGCTATTAAAGCCCTGGCTCCCGCGTTCCTGAGCCTCTTGCTTTTGTCTTCAGTTATTACAGTATGTGACATCCTGCTTCTCCTTGTATTGACCTGGCGTGTCTCACACTGTACACTAGGCTCCCACACCTTGGCCTGCTCCTGGTTATGCCTATCCTGCCTTCCGCCTCAAGTGGAAGCATTCACCATCTGAAGATGGTAAATGCTACAGCACTCAACCTAACTCATAGTTATGTGCGGTAGCATTCAGTATATGGGGACAGCGGCCATTCCGGGAGAGAAAGGTAAGCAGGAGGTATCTGTGATACTAGTGTATGGGGACAGCGGGCCATTCCGGGAGAGGAAGGTAAGCAGGAGATATCTGTGATACTAGTGTATGGGGACAGCGGGCTATTCCGGGAGAGGAAGGTAAGCAGGAGATATCTGTGATACTAGTGTATGGGGACAGCGGCCATTCTGGGAGAGAAAGGTAAGCAGGAGATATCTGTGAAACGAGTGTATGGGGACAGCGGGCCATTCCGGGAGAGAATAGTAAGCATGAGATATCTGTGATACTAATGTATGGGGACAGCGGCCATTCCGGGAGAAGAAGGTAAGCAGGAGATATCTGTGATACTAGTGTATGAGGACAGCGGCCATTCTGGGAGAGGAAGGTAAGCAGGAGATATCTGTGATACTAGTGTATGAGGACAGCGGCCATTCTGGGAGAGGAAGGTAAGCAGGAGATATCTGTGATACTAGTGTATGAGGACAGCGGCCATTCTGGGAGAGAAAGGTAAGCAGGAGATATCTGTGATCAGGGCCAGTTCTATGGTGACGCATGGTACGCGGCCGCGTAAGGCGCCACATAGTGAAGGGCGCCGCGGCCGCGACCATGCGGATTTCAGTGGCTTACCGCGGTGCAGACAGTGTCTCTGTGACACAGCTGCAACGCGTGTGTAGCGCTGATCGGACGGAGTTCGGTCAGCGCTACACAGTGCCAAACACACAGCCGCCGGTGCCGGCAGCTGTGTGTTTGTTTCAGCAGTTGATGAGAGTCTGTCAGACTCTCATTGGCTGCTGCAGCTCCCACTGCGGGAGAGAAAGGTAAGTAGGAGATATCTGTGATACTAGTGTATGGGGACAGCGGGCCATTCCGGGAGAGAAAGGTAAGTAGGAGATATCTGTGATACTAGTGTATGGGTACAGTGGCCATTCCGGGAGAGAAAGGTAAGCAGGAGATATCTTTGATACTAGTGTATGGGGACAGCAGGCCATTCTGGGAGAGAAAGGTAAGCAGGAGATATCTGTGATATTCCGGGAGAGGATGGTAAGTAGGAGATATCTGTGATACTAGTGTATGGGGACAGCGGGACATTCCGGGAGAGAAAGATAAGTAGGAGATATCTGTGATACTAGTGTATGGGGACAGTGGCCATTCCGGGAGAGAAAGGTAAGCAGGAGATATCTGTGATACTAGTGTATGGGGACAGCGGGACATTCCGGGAGAGAAAGATAAGTAGGAGATATCTGTGATACTAGTGTATGGGGACAGCGGCCATTCCAGGAGAGAAAGGTAAGCAGGAGATATCTGTGATACTAGTGTATGGGTACAGTGGCCATTCCGGGAGAGAAAGGTAAGCAGGAGATATCTTTGATACTAGTGTATGGGGACAGCAGGCCATTCTGGGAGAGAAAGGTAAGCAGGAGATATCTGTGATACTAGTGTATGGGGACAGCGGCCATTCCGGGAGAGAAAGGTAAGTAGGAGATATCTGTGATATTCCGGGAGAGGATGGTAAGTAGGAGATATCTGTGATACTAGTGTATGGGGACAGCGGGACATTCCGGGAGAGAAAGATAAGTAGGAGATATCTGTGATACTAGTGTATGGGGACAGCGGCCATTCCAGGAGAGAAAGGTAAGCAGGAGATATCTGTGATACTAGTGTATGGGGACAGCGGGACAGTCCGGGAGAGAAAGGTAAGAAGGAGATATCTGTGATACTAGTGGATGAGGACAGCGGGCCATTCCGGGAGAGGAAGGTAAGCAGGAGATATCTGTGATACTAGTGTATGGGGACAGCGGGCCATTCCGGGAGAGAAAGGTAAGTAGGAGATATCTGTGATACTAGTGTATGGGGACAGCAGGACGTTCCGGGAGAGACAGGTAAGCAGGAGATATCTGTGATACTAGTGTATGAGGACAGCGGGACATTCTGGGAGAGAAAGGTAAGCAGGAGATATCTGTGATACTAGTGTATGGGGACAGCAGGACATTCCGGGAAAGGAAGGTAAGCAGGAGATATCTGTGATACTAGTGTATGGGGACAGCGGGACATTCCGGGAGAGAAAGGTAAGTAGGAGATATCTGTGATACTAGTGTATGGGGACAGCAGGACATTCCGGGAGAGGAAGGTAAGCCGGAGATATCTGTGATACTAGTGTATGGGGACAGCGGCCATTCCGGGAGAGAAAGGTAAGTAGGAGATATCTGTGATACTAGTGTATGGGGACAGCAGGACATTCCGGGAGAGAAAGGTAAGTAGGAGATTTCTGTGATACTAGTGTATGGGGACAGCGGGCCATTCCGGGAGAGAAAGGTAAGCAGGAGATATCTGTGATACTAGTGTATGGGGACAGCAGGGCATTCCGGGAGAGAAAGGTAAGCAGGAGATATCTGTGATACTAGTGTATGGGGACAGCGGGCCATTCCGGGAGAGAAAGGTAAGCAGGAGATATCTGTGATACTAGTGTATGGGGACAGCAGGACATTCCGGGAGAGGAAGGTAAGCAGGAGATATCTGTGATACTAGTGTATGGGGACAGCGGCCATTCCGGGAGAGAAAGGTAAGTAGGAGATATCTGTGATACTAGTGTATGGGGACAGCGGGCCATTCCGGGAGAGAAAGGTAAGCAGGAGATATCTGTGATACTAGTGTATGAGGACAGCGGCCATTCCGGGAGAGAAAGGTAAGCAGGAGATATCTGTGATACTAGTGTATGGGGACAGCGGGCCATTCCGGGAGAGAAAGCTAAGTAGGAGATATCTGTGATATTAGTGTATGGGGACAGCGGGCCATTCCGGGAGAGGAAGGTAAGCAGGTGATATCTGTGATACTAGTGTATGGGGACAGCGGCCATTCCGGGAGAGAAAGGTAAGTAGGAGATATCTGTGATACTAGTGTATGGGGACAGCGGGCCATTCCGGGAGAGAAAGGTAAGTAGTAGATATCTGTGATACTAGTGTATGGGGACAGCGGGCCATTCCGGGAGAGAAAGGTAAGTAGGAGATATCTGTGATACTAGTGTATTGGGACAGCGGGCCATTCCGGGAGAGGAAGGTAAGCATGAGATATCTGTGATACTAGTGTATGGGCACAGCGGCCATTCCGGGAGAGAAAGGTAAGTAGGAGATATCTGTGATACTAGTGTATTGGGACAGCGGGCCATTCCGGGAGAGAAAGGTAAGCAGGAGATATCTGTGATACTAGTGTATGGAGACAGCGGGCCATTCCGGGAGAGGAAGGTAAGCAGGAGATATCTGTGATACTAGTGTATGGGGACAGCGGGACATTCCGGGAGAGAAAGGTAAGTAGGAGATATCTGTGATACTAGTGTATGGGGACAGCGGCCATTCCGGGAGAGGAAGGTAAGCATGAGATATCTGTGATACTAGTGTATGGGGACAGCGGCCATTCCGGGAGAGAAAGGTAAGTAGGAGATATCTGTGATACTAGTGTATGGGGACAGCGGGCCATTCCGGTAGAGAAAGGTAAGTTGTAGATATCTGTGATACTAGTGTATGGGGACAGCGGGCCATTCCGGGAGAGGAAGGTAAGCAGGAGATATCTGTGATACTAGTGTATGGGGACAGCAGGCCATTCTGGGAGAGAAAGGTAAGTAGGAGATATCTGTGATACTAGTGTATGGGGACAGCGGGCCATTCTGGGAGAGAAAGGTAAGTAGGAGATATCGGTGATACTAGTGTATGGGGACAGCGGGCCATTCCGGGAGAGGAAGGTAAGCAGGAGATATCTGTGATACTAGTGTATGGGGACAGCGGCCATTTCGGGAGAGGAAGGTAAGCAGGAGATATCTGTGATACTAGTGTATGGGGACAGCGGGACATTCCGGGAGAGAAAGGTAAGCAGGAGATATCTGTGATACTAGTGTATGGGGACAGCGGGACATTCCGGGAGAGAAAGGTAAGTAGGTGATATATGTGATACTAGTGTATGGGGACAGCGGCCATTCCGGGAGAGAAAGGTAAGTAGGAGATATATGTGATACTAGTGTATGGGGACAGCGGGCCATACCGGGAGAGAAAGGTAAGTAGGAGATATCTGTGATACTAGTGTATGGGGACAGCGGCCATTCCGGGAGAGGAAGGTAAGTAGGAGATATCTGTGATACTAGTGTATGGGGACAGCGGGAGATTCTGGGAGAGGAAGGTAAGCATGAGATATCTGTGATACTAGTGTATTGGGACAGCGGCCATTCCGGGAGAGAAAGGTAAGTAGGAGATATCTGTGATACTAGTGTATGGGGACAGCGGGCCATTCCGGTAGAGAAAGGTAAGTAGTAGATATCTGTGATACTAGTGTATGGGGACAGCGGGCCATTCCGGGAGAGGAAGGTAAGCTGGAGATATCTGTGATACTAGTGTATGGGGACAGCAGGCCATTCTGGGAGAGAAAGGTAAGTAGGAGATATCTGTGATACTAGTGTATGGGGACAGCGGGCCATTCTGGGAGAGAAAGGTAAGTAGGAGATATCGGTGATACTAGTGTATGGGGACAGCGGGCCATTCCGGGAGAGGAAGGTAAGCAGGAGATATCTGTGATACTAGTGTATGGGGACAGCGGGACATTCCGGGAGAAAGGTAAGTAGGAGATATCTGTGATACAAGTGTATGAGGACAGCGGGACATTCCGGGAGAGAAAGGTAAGCATGAGATATCTGTGATGCTAGTGTATGGGGACAGCAGCCATTCCGGGAGAGGAAGGTAAGCAGGAGATATCTGTGATATTAGTGTATGGGGACAGCGGCCATTCTGGGAGAGAAAGGTAAGCAGGAGATATCTGATACTAGTGTATGGGGACAGTGGCCCAGCTCAGCAGCTGCGAGCAGTCTCCCACTGCAGCCCAGAACACTGCAACCCAGCACACAGCAGCATGTGCTGGGCTGCTCGGATATAAGAAGGAGGGGGAGCGGCACTGGACCCAGGCCCCATGCCAAACCCCTTCAGCATCCTGGGCCCGCTCTCCCCCCTCTCGGCGCCCCTGCCTGATAGTGTATGATGAAGTTAGCAATTCCTGAGTAAGGTCAGAGCTTGTGGAAGTGTGCTTGAGGCTGCGATGGTACTCGATTGTACTGATGTTTTCACAGTCTTGCTAAGGATTATGGATGTGTGTAAGATAAAGTGGGCGTCTTTATGTAGTGCTGTGGCAGCATAGCGATCGCAGTGAATTAGCATACTATCGCAGTGGAACTGCGTACCTAATCGCTATTGCATTCCCAGTTGCGATCTGTAATGAATCAGGCCCTCAGTCAATGCTGAAAAAAAAGGTATTGGCATGAATGACCAGTGGACAGGATGCCGGCGGTCAGAAGACCGGCAGCGGCATCCCATTGTGCAAAATACCGACAAGGGCTGGTAAGTAGACTAACACTCCCCCTTATCCCTAATCTCCCCCCGGTGATCCTGACCCTAACCACCCTCTCCAAGTAGCCTAACCCTAACCCACCCCGGGAGGTCCCAAAAGCTAACCCCCCCATCCCTGCCTAACACTAACCCGCTTACTTACCTTCATGATGGCGGCGGTCGGGAGCCTCTGCCAGCCACCGTGACCCCGTATGTATGCAGTCAGTATGACGCCGGTTTCTCATTTCCCACAGCCATTGTGTGTGACCATCAGGTTACTCAGACAATCGCCTGATCTGCGACTAAGCTACGTTTTTGTATTTTGTACACAGTCTCTTTGCGAATTTGCCGGTGGGCGTCTCCAGGGCCGGATTAATAATGGGGCTGCAACTCCAGGCCCTCCCATGAAAATAGGCCCTCAAGATCCACTGGCAGTGTTGACAGGAATAAATACCCTGTCACATGCTGCCTGCAGCTATCAGAGACCCCGCCCATTCAAATCGACCCCCCTCCCCCTTCCCATCCTGGGGTTTTCCAATCAGTCCGGTATTACTCTAGAACAGTGGTTCTCAAACTCTGGGCCTGATTCAGAGCCGGACGCTCTTGCTCTGAATCAGGGCCCTCCTACCTAAAAATGGAGCGGCCTCCTGGCCGCTCGCATAGCTGTGGGTGACCATCCACAGCTTATGCGAGCGGCCAAAAAGATGGTCGCGATGGTCAAGACCATCGGGCTTGCGACGAGACCCTGCGGTAGGGTCTCGCTGCCGCAAGCCCAGGAGTGCTTTTGGCTCTATCAGAGCCAAAAGCACTCCCACTGACATCACTAGTGATGTCAGTGGGGCCGGCTCCAGACGGAAGGCGTTCCATGGGAACGCCTCCGTCTGGGCAGCAACGCCCCTGGCACGCCCACCAAAGGGGGCGTGCTGTCACTCACCATCGACAGCACGCCCCCTTTGGTGCGAGACCCTTGGCTGTCGCTATGCGGGTCACGCGCATGCACATGACGGAGCTCCCTCTGTCGTGCGCATGCGCATTAGGGCACCATCGACCCGCTTGCGAGCGATCAGCGCTCGCAAGCGGGTCTGAATCAGGCCCTCTGTCCTCAGGACCCCACACAGGTCACCTTTTCCAGGTCACCCAGCAGGAGCACAGGTGTACTCATTACTCACTGACACATTGTAAAAGATCCACAGGAGGATATGATTATCTCACTTGTGATTCTGTGAGGAGACCTGGAAAACATGCACTGTTTGGGGTCCTGAGGACCTTTGCCCTCATTCAGAGTAGATCGCAAGAAGTGACCGCTCGCTCTGAATGAGGGCGGCCGCTTGATTTTCTAGTGCGGCCTCCTGGTCGCTAGCTAAGCTGTGGGTTACCACCCACAGCTTTAGCGACCGACCAGGTTGATGATGCTCTAGAAGACAATCCACCTCCCCGAGTCCATCCAGACCAGTGACAGATATTCCGGGCAGTGCAGCAGCTGCCTGCACCGTGTCAGGGCCCATGGTGTAAGTAGGCTGCATCGGTGGAAACCTCTGCACACTGACCCCATTAGAGAAGACTGCTCAGTACATCAGGACAGGCTCTGTTGTCCCAGGGAATCTTCATATCATGGCTCCAAGACCAGCAGCACCGCCCTCCTCCACCACGCCCCGCCCCCTCCTCCCATGCTGTGGCTGTATGTCAGAATCAGGCTTGGTTTGTGACGGAGCTCCAAATGTGCAGCCTATAAAGACAGGGATGGAGCTGTGGGAGACTAAAAACGATTTATATGACTAGTGGCAGGGGGCGGAGCAGCGGAGAACAGGGGTGGAGCCTCATGGCAGCCCGTTCGCGTTACTGTGCCCAGGATTCTCCGAGATGCTGGGCTGCCCCCCGGCTCCCCTGCACAGAGAATAGTTGACGTGCACATGCGCATGGCATCTATTCTCCCACTGCTCACCCGTTACTCTGCTATGCAGAGCATCAGTGTGTGCCATCGGATGGGCATCGGAAAGCTGCATCAGATGGCTAGCAAGCATCGAATTCCCGGTATTCGATGGAAAAAGCACTTTCATCGAATCGGAAACATCGATGGTTAGCAACCATCGGTTTCCAATGTCCAGCCCTAGACTTGTGTGCTGTGCAGATGCTGGATCTGGAAGCAGGTCACCCTGTGTGCAAGCCCTTTGTGTCTGCACTTGTTGCTGGTAACATTACAGAGGTGCTGCTACACACACATTTTATATTTACTGACAAGATTTTAATAATGACATGTTAGTAAATTGATGCCTGAGCAGTCCAGCGAACCAGGAGGCTCAGAAACTGCATATGTTACAGTTCACAACTCAGGGCCTGATTCAGAGCCGGACGCTATTTGCGCTCGCTCGTTCAGAAAATAGGGGTGGCTATTCAAATGAACCGTTCACTCTTTGCGGTCTGTTCACGCCTCTATGTCTGAACGAGCGAACAAAACTTGCGGTCCTTTTTTGAAAAAATACGCCCCCTGGCCGCTCGCATCCTACGTCATGTCCGCTATTTATTAGATTAATCGAGTACATCGACCAGCGTATGAACTGCTCGCTATTCTTGTGGTTGGTTTTTGTTACCACAATTTTGCGAGCAGTTTTGGCTATAAAATAACCCAGTGACGTGGTCAATGACGCTGCTGTATTAATTATGCACACCCATAAAACGCCCGTTTTGACCTTTAAGCACGCCTGCGTTCGGATCTCCACTCCCCGTTTTCAAGCACCTTCCCCTGTTACCACCCACATACGCCTCATTCTGTCAATCAAAATAGCAGGCATTCGCTATATAGCGAACAAACGATTTTCGGCCGCACTGACTGGTTCGCGCATGCATATTAAAATCCGTACGCATGCGCAGTTGGGCAAACATCGCTCGGAGCGAACGAGCGGCCGCTTACGGCTCTGAATCAGGCCCTCAGGTCCCAGTCACTGTATTGGGTGCATATTTATCAAAGTATATTTGCGGGTGTTCTTGGGTGGTACCCACAACTATTGTGGATTCCCAGGATGTAAGAAGGAGGGCTGTATAAGATATCTGCGATATCGGCCGCAGTCCCTCCATTTCTGAACACAAAGCAACCCCCATAGGTTTTTATGGGGGCTGCTTATTTGTCGAATTGCTTGGTCCCGCTGTCTAATGCCAACTTGAGGTGGCATTAGCTAGATATATTATAAAAACAAGCAAAGTTGGCAGCATTTGTAGGCTGTAAAAAAGACCAGGGAGGATATTCAGTTAGCCGCAGTAATTTACAATTTACCGCGCACTCATTTAAGCAGCGGGACTATTCAAATAGAGCCGAAGGCAGCGCACGGGCTGCAGTTAGCGAGGTTTGAAAAAAATAAAATAGCCCGTTTGCAGGTACCACAGCCATGGTAACCCATAGGTATGGGAACTTATCCTGGATTCTATGGGTTATCTTGTGTTAACGGGTGAAAAAAAGGGGCTCTACACCCTATTCCACCCTCAGTAAATTACCGCTGCTAATTGAATTCCCCCTCAGGTAGACTAAGGCCCGTATTCAATTAGATGTGAAAAGTCGGAAACTTTTTGTCTATTGTACTTTTCGACGCATTCACCTGTTTGGTACGCCATTTCGCTTGCACCTGCAATCCTAAATCCACCCGCTCCATGCACCTGCAATCCCAAATCCACCCGTCCCCATCCACACAGCCCCCCAATAAACCTATATCGCTACTTATCCTTGTCCCCCCACTTTTTAAATTTCGGGTTTAAAAATGACATGTCTTTTTTGGGGTGTTCTAAGGTAATTTTTTTTTTTTTTGTGAATTTGTCCCTTGGGGGGGTTGATCGGTAGGTGTCTCAATGGTTCTCATCCAATTCCCTACATTTGTACCCCAAAGTAGAGCTTTTGCACTTTTTTCCGCCTGCCATTCCTTTTCTAGAAACTTTTCCGCCTGTTTCAGTGCTTTGAGTTTTCGCTTAGGCAAATTGGTCCCGGAATTGAATTTGGAGATAAGATGCAAACAGGCGAAAAACAGCAATGGGTGAAACGTTTTCGCCGACCGCTGCTTTTCGTCTCCAATTGAATCCGGCCCTAAAGGGTTCCAAGGTTACTTGCTCTTCTTTTTTTAAGCCTATGAGTGCCACCAACCTTGCTTGTTTTACTTTAGTACTGTATGTTCAGGTTTGTACTCAGGAGGGCACTGGGCTCAGTAACCTACATTGTACTTGGAGTACCTGCCCCACGGACTATATAATCTGTCTGTGTACAGTATATGTGTATTTTTTCCTTTGATTTAATGGTCAGTAAAATATCAGGCGCTGCGTGCTTCACATAGCGGCGACGGGAGGGAGATTGATGTGGTTGAAGGTTGGTGCTAGCACTGATCACTCCCCCACATCACGAATCACACAAACCTGGTGCTAGTCACATGCCATAGGCAATAATCCAATTACATGCGAAGGGTGCAAATTGCCGCTACAACAGCATTAAAATGCTGGCAACAGACCGGCACCTCGAACCCATCGCGTCCCGCTCCGAGCCCGAATTCGCATCATTTTGCTCGGAGCCCTATGGGGCTGCGAGCACTTTTATTTGAATACAGGCTGCCGTCAAGCGCACCTATTGCGATTACTCGCACACCTGAGTCCATCGCATGTAATTGGATTCACCCCTATATCATACATGCCTACCCTCCTGGAATTTTCGGGAGGCTCATGATTTTTTGGGTAACCCCCTGCACCCCCGGAAGAGTAGGCACTTCTCCCGCATTCTGCCCACTCCCTACGGGGAGACTATTAGCGGCGATCAGCGGGTCTGTGCATTCTGTGCAATCTGGAAGGAATGGCTGGACACCATTGTGACAGCTCCTGTGAGCTGCCTGCAGGGCTGCCTGGCAGCACCGTGCTGGAGACAGGATGGAGTCACTGCAGTGTCATGTGTGGCCGCGGTGATGTCATGACGTGGCCGGCCCAGGGATGAAAAGCACAGAAGGGGCGGGCGGGAAGCTGACTGGACGCCATCTTCGGACATCTCATGATCTGCTGACAGACGTCAGAGTATTACTGTGTGTGGCATAATGTGTTGGGCATTATTGTGTGTGGCATAATGTATAAGAGGCATTACTGTGTAGTATAAGGGGCACTACTGCTGCATGGCATTATCTATTAGGGACACTACTACTGTGTGGCATAACGTGAATGGGCTCTGGGTGGTATAACATGAATGGGACACTACTGTGTTGTGTAATGTGAAAATGGGACACTACTGTGTGGTGTAACGTGAATAAGATAAACGAAATGACTGTATAGGAGTGGAGAGGGTTAAACCTCCTAGGCTGGGGGCGGACCGGAGTGGGGAATCATGTGTCATGTAGGGCCAATGGGTTTTTAGGATTGTAGGTTTTAGCAGGGATATTACACTTTGTTGGAGGCGGAGTCAGCCTCTTTTGTTCCTGTCTTTTAAGGGGGTAAGTGCTCTTACCTAGCTCTGTGGTACGTGGCAGTTTCTTTCAATACCTCTTTATTCCCTTTCTTCTCTCTTGTCCTTCTTGTTTCTTTCCTTTTCTGCGTCTATCTTTTTGTCTTGTCTTCATTTGTTCCCCATACTACCCCCCCAGTCGTGCTGTGTGCTTAATTAGCTGTGCCCCCATTTGAGTGTGGTATCCTGGACCCCCCCCCACCACCACCATCTGAAGCTATGCCCCGCCCGCGTCGCGCATTGCCTCCCCCTGCCCGTTACAGGGTCCAGGAAGAAGGCCCAGAGAGTTCTGGGGAGGCCCCTGCCTCCCAAGAGGGAACTGAAGGGGCCAGCGCGAGTTGCGCGGCCCCGCGATGTCATGGGCGGCCGGGCGCGGCCGCGCTTAACCGCGGCCATCAAGCTGGCGGGGAGAAGGTGCGGCTGCACTGAGCAGCCGCGAGCTGCATGTAGTGAGCCTGCGGGAGGGCAGAGCTGCCGCGAGTAGGGCGGTGGACGATCGCCCCCCGCGGGTGCAAAGGTCACAGGCGCCCACGCGCACCGCAAGGAGGGCTGCTAATAGCCCTGTTAGTGCCCGGAGGGGCAGGGGGGACTTCCCCAGGGTTAATGCAGTGGGGAATGTTGAGGTAGGGGAGATGGACTGCCCTGGCAGCACATTAGGGGCTTGGTCAGTCAGGGAGGCAGGCAGCCATTTTAGGATGGGGAGCCGCTGAAAGGGGGGCGGGGCTTGCACTTAATATGGAGGATGATTGGCAGGCTAGTCAGCTATCAGCAGACAGGGTCATGTCTGGGGCAGCAGTTTCTGGCTATGCGGATACTCAGGTCGCTAGTGGGTGTGTGAGTCAGTCCTTTGACCCTGCAGCTTTTGCGGCCATGATGTCGTCACTGACATCTGCTTTTGCTCCCATGGTTGCGACATTGGCTCCTAGCCAAGCAGATAGTGAAAGGGTGGATCAGAGGCAGCGTTCAATTTCTGCTACTCTGGGGCCAGCGGTAGATCAGTTCATGCAGGCTTGCAGGGCTATGGGCTCTGCTGCAGCTCAGTAGGCAAGACCAGAGGCGTCTGGGGCAAGTGCTGCTGTGTCTTCTCCTGCTGTGTCGGCCGTGCCCAGGGTTTCGGCCCAGGGGGCGGCTTCATCGTCTTTTTCAGATGCTGCTGAGGGCGAGGCTATGGAACAGGATTTCAGCGTCGAGGAGGCTTCATCATCGGTCGTGTCCGGGAGGGAGCTGTCCGGATCGTCAGATGAGATCTCAGAAGATGATGATGTTGCTGACTCTGGCTCCTCTTCTTCCTCTGTCTCGGACTTGTCGTCGACCTCTTCTTCTCTGGCTTCTTCTGTCAGCAGCGCGAAAAGGGCGCGGAAGAGGGCTGCTAAATATGCACGCAAGGAGGCTGATAGGCGCGATAAGAGGGCTAAGCGGTGGCGTCAGAGTAGTAGCGTGCGGAAGTCCAAGAAGCGTCAGCATCAACCAGGTGTGGTGCATTGCGACAATACAGCAGTATTGCGGGGTCTGTGCAATTGTTGCAAGAAAAAAATCAGGAAGGGCGATTATGTGGACATGTTTATTTTAACTGAGCAAGCCAAAAAAGATTTCAAAGCAGCTAAGCTTAAAGGCGGGGTGGGGTTGGAAGCTTTTCGTTCTTTTGATAACTGGCTTGCTGGGTTTTGCGTATTCGCAGCATGCTACTTGAAAGATCGCCCAGGGGAGCACCTGAACATAATAAGGTAAATCCACCTGATTCATGGGATGCAGCGTAAATCCAGGGGCAGTGCCTGGAGAACCTATGATGAAGAGTTTAGGCGCAAGCAGGACGGATCCAAACGATTAGATTTTGGGTGCAAGGACGTGGAAGTGTGGCTTGACATCACGCAACCACCAAAAGGTGGAGCGGAGGATTCTCGGGTAGGCGGGGATACTCATAAGGGGGGGTTTGGTGCGTGGCGCCCAAGTTCTGATCCCTCCCCGGGGCGTCGCCAGACGGGCCCCGGGTGGCTTTCTGCACAGACGCCTGTTAAAGGTAAATGTTTTGCCTTTAATAACGGCACCTGTCCCCAGGGCCAACGGTGTCTGTTTCGACACCTTTGCTTGCGTTGCAATGGATCGCACCCCGCCTCTAATTGCTTCAGGTTGTCAGCCCAACAGGGATACAAGTCGGGAGGAGGAGCTATTCCCAAAGCGGGAGGTAGCGCAGGCGCTAAATAGGGCACCAACCCCTATCTATTTGGATGCTATGTCCAGGTGGCTAGGGTAGTACCCTAATAGACAGGACGCTGAGTTTTTGTTTTTCGGGTTCAAGTTGGGTTTTCGTTTACCCGTTATAGGGGAAGTTCGAGTAGGTTCCCCTAGAAATTTACAATCTGCTCGACTTTTTCCTGACGTTCTTCAGTTAAAAGTCGAGAAAGAAGTTCAATTAGGATGTATGGCGGGCCCCTTTGCACATCCTCCAGTGGGGAATCTGATTCTTTCCCCAGTGGGGGTGGTGCCTAAGAAAACTCCAGGAAAATTTAGGCTGATCCAGCATCTGTCTTATCCATTGGGGTCCTCCGTTAATGACGCTATACCTCCTGAATTCTGTTCAGTGAGGTATCAGTCTTTTGATGATGCTCTCAATATCGTTAGGGCATATGGATGCGGGGCCCTCATGGCTAAGATGGATGTGGAGTCAGCCTTTCGTTTGCTCCCTTTGCACCCCGAATCGTTTAGGTTCATGGGTTTTCGCATTGGGGCGGAATACTTCATAGACAAGTGCTTGCCTATGGGGTGTTCGATTTCCTGCGCATATTTTGAAAAATTTAGCACTTTCCTTCATTGGTGCGTAGAGTTTTCTTGTGGGGGTCATGGGATAGCACACTATCTCGATGACTTCCTCTGCGTGGGGCCCGCTGGTTCAGAGCATTGTAACGAGTTACTTGGTTCTATGAGAGCGCTGTTTTTTCATTTTGGAGTACCAATGGCAGACAAAAAGACAGAGGGACCCCTCTCGTGTTTGTCATTTTTAGGTATCGAGATTGATACCTTGGCTGGCTCCTGTCGTCTGAAAACCCATTTCAGAGTGTTTGGTTGCGCGCAAAATTTCTCTCAGGCAGGCCCAATCACTGTTGGGTTGTATGAACTTTGCCTGTAGAGTTATACCGATGGGGAGGGTATTTTGCAGAAAGCTAGAGAGGGCCACAGTCGGGGTTTCCAAAACTCACCATTTGATCCGTTTATCGTCAGAAATAAAGAGAGACCTGGAAGTTTGGGTTCCTTTTTGGCGGATTTTAATGGGATCAGAATATGGTTATCCCCTCTGGTGGACAATGTGGATTTGCAGCTTTTTACCGATGCAGCAGGATCTTCGGGGTTCGGTTGCTACCTGAGGGGATCCTGGTGCGTCGGAACTTGGCCGGAGGAGTGGATTCGTGCAGGTTTGACAAGAGGTTTGCTCTTAGAACTGTTCCCCATAATGGTGGCCTTGGAGGTCTGGGGCGAGCGCATCTGCAATCGCAGCATTTTGTTCAGATGTGACAATCTGGGCGTGGTGCATGCGATAAACGGGCAGCGAGCAAAGTCGTTGCTGGTTTTGCGTGTGCTAGCGCAGCTGGTACTTGCCTGTTTGCGTCATAATGTGCTGTTTCGAGCTCAACACGTACCCGGAGTTGACAACGGGATTGCCGATGCGCTGTCCAGATGTCAATGGGGTCAGTTCCGTACATTGGCTCATGATGCAGAGATTGATGGTTTGCTGTGCCCCTCTTATGTTTGGCAGGTTATCAAGCCGGACTGGAGGGGTTAGCGGAGCTGTCCATTGCACCAAGCCCCCTCAAGGCTTACCGTCAGTCTTGGGAATAATGGGAAGTTTTTTCCCGTAGTCAAGGCCTTGGAGGTAAGGGTCAGCATCAATTGATGCTTGCTTTTATTTGGCAGCTGTATGTATCTGGCAAATCGAGAGCGGTAGTTTCACGATACCTGGCAGGTATTTTGTTTTTCTCCAAATTGAAGGGAATCCCTGACCTTACAAGGAGTTTTGTCATCACAAAGGCCTTGAAAGGTTGGGCGTGCGCTGAGCCGGTTAACCCCAATAAAAGACGGCCTATAGACATTTATCTGTTACCGTCCATCCTAGGAGCGGTTGCGGACGTGGCGGCCTCCGGTTTCGAAACGCTTTTGTTTAAGTTAGCTTTTTCCATGGCTTTTCATGGTGCTTTCCGGGTGTCAGAATTGGTTGCTCCCTCCAAGTGGAGGGATTCAACTATGCTGCGTTCGGATGTGAAGGTGGGTGAGAGGTCCTTGCTGTGCAGATTTCGTCGTTCTAAGACCGATCAGTTAGGCAGGGGTCGCTGGATAACATTGGTCCCCTCGGCAGATTGTCGAATTTGTCCGGTTGGCTTGGCCACTCGTTATGCATCGGTTAGATCCTCAGCGGAGGGCTCATGGCTGATGCATGGCGATGGGCTTCCGCTGACAAAATTTCAGTTTAGCTGGATGCTGCAGCGATGTCTTTGCAGCGTGGGCCTCTCACCAGGGGAGTTCAGCACGCATTCGTTTTGAATTGGTGCCGCCACTTCCGCTGCCGCTGCGGGATTTCCAGAGTCACAGATTCAGGCTCTGGGCCGGTGGAAATCGGCCAGATATAAGCATTACATTCGGCCGAATCGTTGAGGTGTAATGTCGGGCATGCACGTTACTTATGGTCTGTTATGTGTTTACGAAGTGTCATTGGTCCTGGTCTTGTCTGTTCTTACCCTGTCTTTCCTACTCGGGGACTAGCTACTCGCCATTGATTTCAGTGGGAGTCTGGAGAGTTTTGACGATTTTTTTTACCTGATCTGCCGAATTTAATTTGGCTATTTGGTTAATAATTACAATTATATGTCCCTCAGCAGGTTTTACGTTTTCTCTCTGGTCGAGTTAATTTGTGTTATCCGATATCCCCCACCTTCTTTTTTATTTTAACTTATCCTCTTGTGTCTTTATGTCGCTTCAGATTGGCACAGAAGATTGTTGATCTTTAAACATTCAAATCAAAATTTTTCTTTTTGGCAGATCCTCACTAATATGTTCCCCGTTAGATATACATTATTAAATATGCAAAAATTTTACAATAACTTTAATCTTTTCTTTGTTTTTCCCTCATTATAGGAATGGGTTTTGATGATTGTACTGTATGGATAATTGGCCATTCATTTGTTTTCTGGGCGGCTAGGTTCATGCAGGCGCAGGAGGCGCCGTTGTTTCCGGGAGCTAGTGGAGTTAGATGGATAGGGGTCAGAGGTATGTTGTGAGAGAGCCTTAAGCCTAAACTCTTGCAGCAGGTTCAGCGGCATGGCTTACCGAGAGTCGTGGTTATTCATCTAGGCGGGAATGATTTGGGCAAGAGGACATCTCTGGAGTTAAGGCATGCGGTGGTGAAGGATTTGGGTCAGATTATGATGGCATGGCCAGCTTGCAAAATAGTCTGGTCTTTCATGGTCCCTAGATTGTGTTGGCGTGGTGTGGTTGACGGCAGAGCCATTGATGAAGCCCGGAAAAAAGTGAACTTTGCGTTTTCAAAATTTGTGTTGAAAAATGGCGGGGCGGTGGTCAGACATCCTAGGATAAAATTCTGGTATACTTACCTTTTTCGGTCTGACGGGGTTCACTTAGCGGAGGAAGGTATGGTTATTTTTCTTGAGGATCTGTTTGAGGTTGTGGTTTCTGTGCGTTAGTTCTATGGTGGCGGTGCAAGGTTCCTTTGCCAGAACCTTGTTTTTGGCGGGAAAGAACGGCAGGTTACCTATTAGCACTGTGAATATTTGTTTACTCATTGTTTTGCTCACCTTCGTTGACTCTTAAAGTCTGCTGGACCACCCTGCCGGGGGCAGCATCATCATCTTACCGGGTGGGTAGTCAAGATAGAAGGCTTGAGCATATTGTGTTATGGTTGGAGTGTTTATAGTGTTAGGCTTGGGCTGTTGTTAGCCGTTCCTTCTTTGCCACCATATTTAAATTAATTTAATTAATATAGTAACTAATTCATTATATGTTTTTAAATAAATAGCTAACAAATTCTGCCAAATACAAGTCTCCGTGCCTTTATTTCAATTGAGTATGTGTTATTGTCACTGATTCACACGCAGGTCAATCCTCAGACGATGGGAGGTTTAGGGGCACTACAGTTTGGTGTAAAGTGACTAAGGGACACTACTGTGCGGTGTAATGTGATTAAGGGGCACTACTGTGTGGTGTAATGTCTTTAGATTGTAAGCTCTCATGAGCAGGGCCCTCTTCCCTCATGTGCTTCTCCTAATACTTTATTCTACTCCTTTCTCCCCATAAGGGCATCTAACACCTGATTGCTGACTCCCTGCTGCTTATTTTGAGCATTATGATCACTAATGCAGCATATACTTGTCCTCAGTGGTGTAGAGAGGGTGCTTCCAGTGGAGCACGAGCTCTAGGCACCAAAATGGACAGAGGGTGCCATCCAGGGTTTTGGAATTCATGGGGCACTGCACAGTATAGGCCACCTGTTAGTTTTATCTCAGTTTGTTTGCTCTATATCCTAAATAAATTACAGATCTGAGATCCGTTTCTACATTTCATGCTCCCTCAAGCTGCCCAGATTACCTCTCCTCCCGCCCTCCCTCTTCTGTGATCATTTTCCTTTGCCTCCCCTTTCCTGTCAGATTGATTACATTCACTTTTCACCTCTTTAATTTCCTCCACTATCTACCCTGTGATCGGCTCTTTGCCCCTGTCCACTCCTTTTCTTATTGGCTTCTGTCACCACCCCTCTCTCATCGGCTCTTTACCCCTCCTCTCTCCTTTTTTATTGGCTTCTGTCACTGGCCCTCTCTGATCAACTCTTCTTTCTTATTGTTGCCTTCCCCTCTCCTCTTTGATCCCCTCTGTCTTTCTCTCCTCATTCATTCATTGTGCTTCAATGGACTTAATAGTTACACATCTGAGGTAAAATACAAAACGTCAATTATAAGGTATGAGCTTGATTTGCTATTTAAAGTAATGGAGGTGCTCCCAGGCATGACCACATAGTGTTATTCAAAGGTCTGTTTGAAAGGAAAATATTAGGAGACCTGTACTAATAATAATAGTGGTAGACAGAACATGACGTGGTTAGTAGTACTCACAGTAATATAGGTGCAATGTATATTTGCAATGTAGGAGCATAGCTGATAAGGGAGCTTCCCATAGGTGTCCCCACTATAATGAAAGATTATTGGGGCAGTGATTGCAGTAATAAACTGGGCATCCTGTGGAATCTCTCTCTAGCACATGTATTCTGTCAGTTTAAGTTAAATGACTCAGAATATATAATACAATCTCCTCTATTGACTGATAACAATTATTCAAAGGAGATAAAAGTCAGATCGTAGGTGCTGTACATAAATACAGCAGTGACAAAGGAGCTACCCCTTAATGTCAGATCACGAAGCATTCTATTCCCCCAATAGGACCTCAATGCCCAGCGTGATATTGACACTGTATGCTGTTTTTCTCTTTATTTCAGTATTCCCCAGCAGGCTGGTCATGCCCTACTGGCACAGGGCCTGATTCAGAGCCGCTCGTAAGCGGCCGCTCGTTCGTTCCGAGCGATGTTTGCCCAACTGCGCATGCGTACGGATCATTATACGCATGCGCGAACCAGTCAGTGCGGTCGAAATTCATGTGCTCGCAAAATAGCGAATGCCTGATAATTTGAGTGACAGGAGTAGGCGTATGTGGGTGGTAACGGGGGAAGGTGCTTGAAAACGTGGAGTGGAAATCAGAACGCAGGCGTGCTTAAAGGTCAAAACGGGCGTTTTAAGGGTGTGCATAATTAATACTGGAGCGTCATTGACCACGTCACTGGGTTATTTTATAGCCAGAACTGCTCGCAAATTTGTGGTAGCAAACACCAGCCACAAGAATAGCGAGCAGCTCATATGCTGTTCGATGTACTCGATTAATCTAATAAATAGCGGACATGACGTATGATGCGAGCAGCCAGGGGGTGTCTTTTTCAAAATTACAACCGCAAGTTTTGTTCGCTCGTTCAGACATAGAGGTGTCAACAGACCGCAAAGAGCGAACGGTTCATTTGAATAGCCACCCCTTTTTGTTGAACGAACGACCACAAATAGCGACCGGCTCTAAATCAGGCCCACAGTTCAGTACAGGAGGGGGGGTGCTATGGCATGCACTTTCTGCGGGCACCATGGTTCCACACTACTCTGCTGCTTGTCCTGTATTGTATTGTACTGTAAGTCACTGGTTTCTGGTTCACTTATTTGTTTATGTACTTTGTAAGGCGCTGCGGAACACTTTTGGTGCCATATAAATAGAGGATAATAATAATGTGACTAAGAGGCACTACTGTGTGGCATAATTTGAATTAGGGGTACTATTATGTGGTCATGTCCCTTCCCAGCGAGACCACACATTTTTTGCCGCGCACCTATGGCGGGCACTCTCCCTGCTCCACTCGGATGGCAACAGAAATGCTCTTTTGTCAAAATGTGTACTTACAGCTCTGCTTTTCTTGTGCACAGATGTGTCGTCCTCTACATTTAGCCCCCCTGCCCTAAAAAAGTCCTACAGTGCCCACTATCTAATCCTTTACAACTGCTATGCTAGGGCTTGGTCATTTGGGAAAATGCCTTCCTTTTTCTTTGTACAGTATGTGACCTACACCAATTAAGTGCCAGCTTTAACAGAACCAACACAATACAGGTTGAGTCTCCCATATCCAAAATGCTTGGGACCAGGGGTATTTTGGATATCAGAATATTCCGTATTTTGGAATATTTGCATACTATAATGAAATATCTTGGGTATAAGACCCAAAACTAAACACAGAATGCATTTATGTTCTATATACACCTTATACACACAGCCTGCAGCTCATTTTATACAATATTTTTAATAATTTTGAGCATCAAAAAAAGTTTTTGTACATACATGAAATTCATTTATGTTTCATATATACCTTAAACACACAGCCTGAAGGTTATTATATACTGTATTTTAATGATTTTATGCTTTAAAAAAAGTTTGTGTACATTGAACCATCAGAAAGCAAAGGTTTCACATTCTCAGCCAAACTAAAAATTTCCGTAATTCGGAATATTCCGTATTTCGCAATATTTGGATATGGGAGACTCAACCTGTACCAAATGCCTGACTATGGCACATGTTTGAATCCTCTACAGGATGTTCTCGGTTGTATGTATTTTAATACATAGCATGATGTGTACTTGTATGTTGTGCTAATATTAATTATATTTGTAAGAGCATAGACTAAGAAGTTGGAGGAGACGGGAACAGTATGGGATGGAGTCTATGCATAGTTGCCGACTGTCTGGCTGCTCCTTCCGGGAGGGAGCAGCCAGATCGGCAGGGCAGCGGGGGGCGTGGCCAAAAAAGTGGGCATGTCCGGACGGGTGCCTGGCATTTGTAGGCGTCACGGGGGCGGGGTCACGAGATCGCGTCATTTTGGCCCCGCCCCCGCTACACAATGCCGATAATACAGGCATTGTGAGGCAGGGGGCAGGGCCAAAATGACGCGAATCGCGTCACTGCCTGCCCTCGCAGCGGGGGTTAGGTGTAAATTGCGGGGGGATGTCGGGGGATCGGCTTGCCTGCCTTTCCGGGGGGGCGGGAGCTGCACCCGATTATCGGGTGGCTCCCGCCCAAATCGGGAGGGTAGGCAACCCTGAGTCTATGCCAGGAGTCAGATGCTGACGTGAGGTGGGCCTGTGTGCTCTTTAAATGTCAGGGCCTATTTTTAGTCCCAGTTCGGCCCTGCGTCCATCTGACCTAAGACGGAATTATCCCAGGGAAACACGATCACCTGCCCAAAGTCTACTGCATTTTGCTGTCTCTGGAATGCGCCACAGCAAGGACCTCACGCCTCGTTTTATCACAATGTGATGTTTGCACTTTTATTACAATCAGCTTTGGAAATTGCTTCCACTCTCTAATTAATAGATAAGAGTAAATTGCAATGTAACGACAAGCAGTGTAAAATAAGGAGATGGGATGAATAATAGAACCGATAAGGTTCTGCTGACAAAACATCATTATTATACCAGCAGCTGCTGTTCCTGGTTTAGGGAGTTATACTTGTACCACTCATGTATCAGTAACATTGATAACAGGTACAGTACAGACGAGGGCAGTATGATCACGTCCGTGCACAGCAGAGGGTAGTATTAAGATACTTCACTAACTCTAAGCTTAATGTGTCCCCTCATTTCATTTTTGCTGCATCATTTTTATTTAACTTTTAGATTAATAACATGTATAGGCAGTCAGGAGCATGGAAGGCATTTAGTATGCGGGATGGGATTTAAACGCCGAGGCAAGGTCAGATTGGGAGCATTAGTTGCAGGGCAGTGAGGAGTTAATGTTTAGTAGTTAGGTTAGGGGTGGAGTTAAGCTTTATAGTGATTGTTCAGACAGGGATCCGCCTCTTTTTGCTGTTTATTCCCCTCCCTTCCCCCATTTTCCTGCTTTTTTTTAGGGGGGGGTGGTCAAGGAAAGTACCGCAGTCCAGGCGCCATCTTGCTGCATGATTTATGTGTGCTCCCATTCATACTGTACACTGGGTGGGCTGAATTTACCCTACTGGGGTCAGCGGCACCATTTTTCTGTCGGGCCTGGAAGTGTATTGTCCCGGGCAAGGCCGCAGAGAATTTTGCCAGACCCTGGTACTTTTGGGGGGTGTGGCCTCATGTAAGGAGGCATGGCCATGCCTCCTTAAATCTTTTTTTAACCCTGCGTCAGGCACACCTCTGGGACTCCCAGGTTCAGGCACAGTGCGTCTGACAGGCGCCTGTTATAAAATTGTCATTAGCACCTACTGTAATTAACTCAATTCTAACGCTCTTAAAGTGATCAGTGACCTTCATTAGGATGTACAAAGAGAGAATATATGGAAATCTGATTCACAAAATCACATTTATTAACCCTAAAGCAAGTAAAACAAAAAATACTAAATTTTAAGAGACGCAGTGTGCCTAAGTGGCCCCCTGGACAAACCTACATATCTCCGCAAAATACCCCCAACCTTTGTAATTCATAAAATGGGCAAAATACACAAAATTGTGATAAAATAAAAAGAAATACGTACCTTCAAAAGTCGGACGAGTTCGGGCGCAATGAGCCTGAGAGGCCAGGAAGGTCACTACTGCACTCCACGCAGGCGGCGGGAAAACTGACTAGGGGGGTTTCAAACAGCACCTAGAGAGAGGAAGGTACTAGGAGGGGCAGGCCCCTGCGTCCCCTTGCGGCGAAAAGGAAAGCGATAACAGCTTTGTAGCGCCTGTCAGGCCAGCTGCGCCTGACGCAGGGTTAAATAAATAAGAATTGCAGAGCTGCGCTCCACATAGGGGGCTCCATGTGCCTCTCAGCCAGTGGCAATCCACCGAACAGTGGGGGGGGGGGGTCAGTGTGATTGCTCCCCCCTCCCCCTTTAGAGGCAGAAAAGACTGCTGCAGCTCAGCATCAGTGACCTCCCTGTCTTACCGCAACCCAGCACACAGCAACGCTTGCTGGGGAGACACAGGCTGCTGCTGCTGCTGACAGGTTTGGGAGGGGGGGGTTGGGTGACAGACCTGGGCACCCACCGGGCTCTTCCTTCAAGCCTGATCCTCAAGTAATTAGTACCGCCCCCCTCTCTCTGCATCGGTGGGCACGGGAGTCGGAAACCTATTTTACTTGGCATTGTAGAAGGGATGTAGGCCATTGCAAGCTCTGGTAACATCTGTCCCAACTAACAGGGGTATTCGATATGGGTGCGATTACATTGTTTTTGCGTTAATATCGGAGGTATGACGTCATTATCGCAGGTTTTAGTTTTACACCGTATTCAATTTCAAAGACTTATCGCAGTTTTGACAAGTCTTTGATAAAAAACGGGGATAAGTTTTCACCATTGAATAGGTGTCGAAAAAAAGTGCAGAATTGGGGTTTAGGGGTGCAGGCTTAAAAAAAATAGCCTGCACCCCTGGGACTGACATTTAAAAAAGAACTGTGTCAAAAAAAGTTTAAAAAAAAAATAGGGACACCCCAAAAAATGTATTTCAAAATTGGGGTGAAAAAAAAAAATGGGAAAAAATTGTTAAACAATATGGAAATAGGTTCAGGGCTATTCTGCAAGTATGCGGCACGTGTTTTCTAGAATAGAATTATAGCGGCAGGTGCACAAATGCAGAATTTTTAAAAACTTACTTTAGGGACATAAAAATATGCTAGTACCCATTATCATGTACCCCAAATTTGATGGGACCACTTAAAAAAACGAAAAAAATAACCTAAGTGCTCTTCTGCATCACTTCTTCAATGTCGGAAAAAACACCTGCTGCAGCTATTTAAAATCCCGACTTACAATTAAAGGCTAAAACGGGGGTACCCATAGTGATCCCCCATGTTTTTACTACTTTAGGGGGGTCTTACAATTTTTTTAAGGAAAAATTCGTAACTTTACGCAAATCCAACTTCGGAGTTTCCCGTTTTCGTTAATTTTATATTGCATACGGGTATAAGCGGGAGCGCGCCCGATACTTTAACGCAGGTAAAAACTCTGATATGAAACGTTAACTTCGACAGTGAAGTTAACGTTTCATATTGAATACCCCTCTAAGACTAATTTGTCTTTTTCTCTTTTTTTTGCAAAAAATTCTCTTGTCAGCATCTAAATTTGCAATTTTGCATAAGTCAAGTGAATAACTGGCCACCCTTCCCTTCGCCAGGGCCGTAACTAGGGTAGTGCGGCCGGTGCCATCTCGCAGGGCACCACAGGTCAAGGGGTGCTGTTTGGGCCTGTCACATTTCTGTTTTTTATCATTCTTGCTTGTAGCTTCCTCTTATTTCATCCCCAGCATCTCCTGGCCTCTCCTATCTCTTCCCTGGCCCTTCCCCATGAGGCCATGGCCCTCTCTCAGGTGCACTATATTATGTCCCTATTTATCCCCAGCATCTCTTGGCCTCCCCTATCCCTTCCCTGGCCCTTCCCCATGAGGCCATGGCCCTCTCTCAGGTGCACTATATTATGTCCCTATTTATCCCCAGCATCTCCTGGCCTCCCCTATATCTTCCCTGGCCACTAAAGTGACCAGCACCCGGACAGGCTGGGACAAGGCCAGGGTCTGCTCATTAGGAACTAACTTGTAATAAAGGCCTCTTTCCAACCTAAATCACTATGGGGTCTATGTACTAATATACAGAAATAGTGAATACTTTCCTATCGTCACTTACTGTATTACAGACATAAGATAAAAAAAAAAAAAAAAAATGTAAGAAAAAAATTAAGATAAAGTTAAAAATAAAATTGAACTGACAAATGGAAAGAAACCCTTTCACCGTGTCAGACTTTACTGTACTGTGCCCTAATTTGACTCCCTATGTACAAAGCCTTGGAGAGAGATAAAGTGGACGGAGATAAAGTACCAACCAATCAGCTCCTAAAGGTGCGTACACATGGTACGATATCTATGAACGATATGGACGATAACATTCATATCGTTCATTTTTATGCAGTGAACGACCAACGATGCGCGTTCCCGCATGAACGATAACAATATCTATTATCGTCCATACACGCAGTCCAATTTGGACGATATTGTCAACGTTCCCTGTTGGCAGGAGGGCTTCACGGAAAGATGTCTTCCAAGTCGTTGGTGGTACAGATGGTTCCGTGTGTACCCAGCATAAGTGTCATTTTTCAAACACAGCCTGTAAAGTGACAGTTGGGAGCTGATTGGTTGGAACTTTATCTCCATCCACTTCATCTCTCTCCAAGGCTTAGTACAAAGGGGGGCAAATTAGTACGCCAGTTATTTGGATTGAACGATCTGTGCTTTAGCATGTCTATCCTTGTTAGTGTGCCTCGAGGACGGAGGTTAGAAAATACTTCCCTACAAGTAGATACATATTAATTATCATTACTTTTCTTCAGTCCTTCTTACAAATGACTGTAGTAGGATAAGCTGATAGAGAGAACAGCTCGGCAACAAAATATTAATTGCAGAATGGTAACGACGCTGATGACATATTAATGGACTTTTCTGCATCTGTCTGCGAGTCTGCTATGTACAGTTACTGTTACATATTAATGGGCAAATATTCCATCAATACAGGAAGTAAGACAAGTACGACGCAGGAGTGGCACTGAGCCTGAACATCGCTATGGCGCAGACACCCCGGGGTTCTGTACATGCACCATGATCAGAACCTAGCCAGAGAGCCGCCCGCCTTCACAGTGCCACCTTTACATGCTACCGGTTTAGCTGTTTATGTTGGATACAGTTTTGTTTTGTTTGCTTCTGCTGACTGAGCTCCGATCTCTAAACACTGCCATGCACTTCCAGGTCACATGACACATCCTAGGTGTCCATCAGTGCTCAAGGCATGCCCAACACACTCAGAGGCATGCCTCTATTAGCTCTCTTTTTGTGCAGCTTACTGCCCGTGGTATGGCCCCGCCCCCAGCTTTGCAAGCAGAGTCTGACTATACAGAAGTGAGGCTGAGCTGCTGCTGCCACTTCTCTCGTCTCTCTGCAGCCCCAAGGAGCTCCACAAAGCTAGTGAGTGTTAACTCTAAAAATTATTACAATAAACAAAGAAGATGTTTATTAGTTATAAATATCTTCTTTGTTTTATTGTAATCATTTTATATCAAATCTCAGGAGTATGACAGGGGAGGCTCTGCCTACCCTGACTGCACGTCCCTGGTGTGTGGGGGTTATTTGTTGATTAAATGCAACAGTGAAATAAAACTTTCTTTTTTAACACTTTTTTGTCATTTAATGCAGATCATAGACACAGCGATATCGGGTGAATCATGTCTGCTAAAGTGATCATTGCTGGCAGAGGGGCCCCTTAAACTATCATTATCACCGCATATCAATATCATCTTGCCTGGGCGGTAGCTCCGATAAGTGCCGTCCCATTGAAGAGTGCGCCCTGACATTACTGTTGAGTTCGGTCCTCACTTATCTGCTGTGCTTGTGGTACCATCGGACCATGCATGTGGAAGTATCTGCTGCCAAGAATGGATTCCTCTTCTGGAAAAATAAAAATAATACTGAAAGGTAACCTGTAGGCTATGATGACGAGCGCCGTCTAAGGAGGGGTCAAGCTTCAATAAGATTGATCTGCGGAGTCTGGTAAATTAGTGAAGTCCGCAATCCGGTTATTAGGGTGACAGTGGTAATTAGCTGAACATGGAGATATATCCCAGATAACGCCAAGCATTCAGCCTTTGTTAAACAGCCCCAATATTATAAAGGTGCCCTAACTATATGAAAACAACCATGATTTTAGTTTATTTAATGGCATGATTTTAGTTTATTTAATAGGCTCCTACGACCCCTTCAAAGATAATTAGATTGGAAACGATCAGATCATTATCGGTACTGTTGGTAAATGCGTTAAATACCATCATTACAACAGAGGAACCTAACCTGAGGCAAAAGGAGTGAAGGCTCTGTTCTCAAGAGCAAGCAATCTAATATACTTGCACCCGCTTGTAGTAATAGGGAAGTAGTTGTCATCCCAACAGAATCCTGATGCGCACTATACCTGCTGCGTTACCCCGATGGATCAAAATGCTGACAACTTCAAATGGTAAGTATTATGGTTAGGGATAGGCTGCGGGGGCGAGGGTATGTTGAGGTTAAGGAAGGGCGGCGGGAGGGGTGGGTTAGGGTTAGCTGTCACAACCCGGGTCTGTTTCCCCTGTCACTGAGTCACTTACCGATTCTGCCAGCGCTCTCTGTCACATCCTGGTCATACAGGCTGCAGTATTTCCCGGCCTGCTAGGCCTCAGACAACATCAAAGCCTGTGCTAAAGTTCTGTGATGACAATTCCCGATCAGCTGACTGCAGTGTCCAATTGAGTGACAGCCTGAGCCTCCCTGTACCACCTGACTCGGTACAGCCTATCCTGGGGAACCTAGAGGTATAAATCCCAGCTGCTGACTACCTACTTGCCAGTACAGTGCAGGGTTGCCTACCCTCCCGATTCGGGCGGGAGCCTCCCGATAAACGGGTGCAGCTCCCGCCCCCCCGGAAAGGCAGGTAAGCCTCCCGCCTGCCGCCAATCCCCCGACCCCCCCTCCGAATTACCTGATAAACCCCCGCAGCGGGGGGGCCGCTGACGCGATTCGCGTCATTTTGGCCCCGACCCCTGCTTCGCAATGCCTTTTTTTCCTGCATTGTGTAGCGGGGGCGGGGCTAAAATGACGCGATCGCGTGGCCCCACCCCGTCACGCCCGCAAACCGCCCTCACCTCGTTTGGACCCGCCCCCTTTTGCCGACCACGCCCCCTGTTCTGCCGATCTGGCTGCTCCCTCCCGGAAGGAGCAGCCAGATTGTCGGCAAGTATGGTACAATGTCTAATCTCGGTCTGAGTAAGCTATGCTGTGTTCCTAGTGCATTCCTGAATTTCCATTTGTGCAGTTTTGTTCCTGTTTGCTGCACAGATTTCTGCAAGAGGTCTACACCTGTGGCAGCTATCCCACTGGCTGCACAGGTAATCTCAGCCTGTTCCTGTTATCTGAACCTTATCCACGCTGCATAGTGTGTTCCTGCTGGTTCCTGTTCCATTCCTGGTTTCACTATCCACTTATCCATTCCGGTGTTTGGTTTGTTTCCGGTTCTGTACCATCTCAGAGCCCCTGGACTCTGCGACAACCCAGTTTGAGCCTGGTCAATATGTTGCCAAGATGTACCACTCCAGTGTACAGGTTACAAAGACAAGTAAGAGTGTTTTATAATATTCTCAGCATCAACCCAGTTACAACCTGGTCAGGGCTGAACTAGGATATCTGTCACCCGGTGCAAGGCAGCAATTTTGCGCCCCATCCCTTCCTGTACCGGGGGTTTCATGCTCGTTGTTCTGGGGGTTTCATGCTCGTTGCCCGGGGGTTTCACGGGAGAAGCTGCAGTTTTCAGCATCTTCTCCCAGCACTTGTGCTGGCCTAATAGACACTAGAGGTACAGTAGGACCTCTAGCGTCTGTCTCCTCCTTGGTGGCGGCCATTTTTGGATGGCCGTTTCCAGCAGAGTCCATGCGGACGGCTAGTCTGCATGGAATCTGCTGAAAACGGCTATTCAAAAATGGGCGCCACCAGGGAGGAGACAGACACTAGAGGTCCAGTAAGGACCTCTAGCATCAGTCTCCTCCTTGGCGGTGGCCATTTTTGAATAGCCGTTTTCTGAATCTGCAGCCCCCAAGCCACCGTGAGGCAGCCTTTTTTCACCCTCTAGCCCCCCCCCCCCCCTAGTTGCGGCCCTGGTCTTGTCAATCCATTGGTACTCTCTCTACAACATATAACAACCTGTCTCCAACACCGAAGTCCCTGGTGGTCTAATGGGTACGATCCAGCATCTCTAGGTTTGATTCCCGGTCAGGGAAGTCCTCTAATCCATGCCAGGACTCGCCTTAGGCCTGCCAGCTTTCTCTACACACCTCCAAACACCATTAGAGATTTCTCTAAGACACCGGGGTCCACAAACAAATATGAGTCTGATAGTAGCCATAGAATAGTTACCTAAAATTGCCGTCATTTTTACAGTCAGGATTTTGCTGCCAGCTTTCTGACCGTCGGGATGCTGTACCCAACCTATAGTAATACTGTGCAGTAATGTTAAGTTGAAACCTGAGCAAGCTGTCCATGTTACAACAAAATCCATATTACACAATAGTGAGTCACCATATTGCATAATACAGTACTTTCAAATTTCCACTGTTTAAATGTCCACTTCCTGGCCACATCTGATGGTACAGTATATTTTTCAATGTGTTTAATGTCTGGCACCTGCCAATGTCATTACCTGTTATAATTTAACTGAGACCATGTGTGTTCCTGTATACCCAAGTCACTATTTCGGTCTCTGTAGTACGAAGACTGGAAATAAAAAATAATCTGTACCGTAAATGCACGAAATTATAAATAAAATAACAGGACTATTTTATTTGAACTTTGCAATTGTGTTACCCAATAAAAAAAAGCACATTTATTAATTACTGGGGCCTATTTATTAATTATCGGGGGTTTCCCCCTGATAAACAACTAATGAGATCAACATACAGTATTTAGCTACAGTTTTTGTGCCAGAATGGCTTGCTTAGTGCAGAGGTGAAAGGCTTCACTTCCTGGAGGTAACTATGGCAAGGACGGGTGAAATTCAGGGCAATACATTATTTAACTAAGAAGATTTCCCTGGGACAAACTATGCAGTGATATAAGCATTCTTGCCTACATTTCATCGCTGGGGGTTGGGTCCACAATGGTGCAATGTCTCTCCATCATAAAGTTAACATGGACCGACATCTCTACTGATCTTCATGGTGGGAGAGGTAATAAAGCTAAAAGTAAAGCGAGAAATGGCAGGATGTGGGATAATGGGAAGCAGACGGAATCCTGACCACCGGCTTCCCGACTGTCTAATCCCGGCAAGGGTTAAATGACAGGCGTCGAGATCCTGACGCCTGTCATTTTACCTACGCCGGGAGCCCGATGCCTGGCATCCCGGTCGAAGGCAAGCCAGGCGTGGACACCCCCTGGGCAGGAGAGTTAGGGGCTCCCGGGGAGGGACTTAGGTCTAGGCACCCCCCCCCCCAGGAGGGTTAGGCTAGGGGAAGGGGGGTTGAGGTTAGGGTTAGGCAGAATTGGTGAAATCTGCCTGACACCCCCCAAAAGATACACTAATATTGGGGATCAATGTAGATGTCCCCGATTAGCCCTACTGAAGCTTTTTGGGGTACTTAAGTGCTGTCAATTGCTCAAGTTGCAGCTTTGCACAAGTGGTGAAGAATGGCATTAAGCAGTTATTTTACGGTGAAATTAAGTAGTCCTGTCAAATTTTGGGTACTTGAAAATGGGTGCAAGCATAGTTAAAAATCGCTAAAGTCAAGTTTTAAGTGGTGCAAAAAACGCACCTTCAGCGAACACCTGCAATAAAAAATACACCTCCCCCATACTTGCAGACACCCCATAAGTCTATTTTGCTAGTTTTTGCCCTTGTTCCCCCACTTTCTACTTTTTCTCCCCCATTTTCAAAGTGCTTTTCTGGGGTGTTCCCCTTTTTTATTTTTTATGCAGTTATCCTTTTGGGGGGCTGTCCAAAGGGTACAGGATGGTTTTTGACTGCTGACTATATATAAAATGGGCATAGACATTTACGGATAGGAGTGTAGACTGAATTAGCTGTCTCTAGGCTTCTGTAACTTGTAGGCGGCATAAACAGCAGAAGACACTTGGTCTCTTCCTCAGATTTTCTACATTTTCTGCAAAGTCGCCATAGGCCTGTAACTGTTTAGAACTTTTCCTGATATCCAACTGGAGGAGGAGAACTCAACCTCTTTTAATAAAGGAGAAGGGAATGAGAAATATTGCACCAGGGGAACTAGATTGGGAAGGTTACATGGGGGTCTATTTACTAAAATCCGCATTTCTAATGCAGATTGTAGTGTGATATTACCGAGTGAATTTGCATTGGGAATTCAGGCAATATCACAGGGATGTACTACAAATGCCTTGCAGGGACAGAGCTTGCGAGAAAGCTCTGTCCCTGTGAATCCCCTCCGCAAACTTATCACGGTATTTTCGCAAAAAATACTGTGACAAGTGACCGCGCATGTGCCGACCGGCAGCCGTTAAGTCCTGCCCCTTGCCGCTAAGCCCTGCCCCACAATCACGACACCTCCCGCCCCCTTAATTGCACTTACCTGCGGTGATCGTGGCTCCGGTCAGCTGACATCCCATCCTGCACTGGGATCCGGTCACCTGATGACCGGATCCCAGTGCAGGATGGGAGACCAGCTGACCGGAGGGAGGACATCACCGGAGCACCAATATCTGGTCCCTGGACTCAGGTAAGTTAATTTTTTTTATTTTACGATTTTTTTATTTTTATTTTTTATTTTTTGCAGTGTATCAGCTTGTGGTCTGTTTAGACCACACAGCTGATCACTGGGGCCGGCTCCCGGCTATGCTCTGTGTTGCATAGTGGGGATTGTCAATAGCCAAATCTTTAAATGCATGGGCTTAACAATTTAAATATCTACATGAAAGGCCCTCCTCATTATCAGATGGCAGAGACACCTATCCTTGGAGACACAGCGTTTGGCCTATCTAGCATCTACTCCTGACTCAAAGGAAACAATTATAATGGAGACCATCATTGTGATTGACTGTAGAGTGCATCTGTTCCACTAAAATCTTTGTATCAATAAATTAAGTCCTAGGAAGGGCACACTATTAGATATACTTCCAGATACTGTAATAACCCCCATTTATTTTCTCATGCTGAGATATCTTCTCTCAGGGGCAGAGACATGGAAGGTCGGACTCATGTGCACGTATCAACGACATGAAAGCCTTTTATTCATCCAAATAGTCGAATCAGTATTTGGGATTTTTCATGAAATTGTATCCAGAGCATACTTACCTACTTTGCTGGGCAGCTTTCCGGCAGCAGCAGGAGGGGACCTGCTGCTCTCCTCTTCGGGGGGCGGGGCCAGATGATAGACGGCATTAGGCTCCGCCCCATTTACAGAAAACCCCCGTGATTCGCGGGTCCGTGAGGAGGGGGCGGGGCTAGATGATGCGATTTGCCTAATTTAGCCCCGCCCCTTCCCGACGGACCCGATAATTTCAGGTAAAATCTCCCCATCCTGCCCACTTTACTAGGAAGTGGGCGGGATGCGGGAGATATGCCTACTCTTCCGGGATCGCGGGGGGTTACCCGAAAAATCGGAAGCCTCCCTCGATTCCCGGGAGAGTAGGCATGTATGATCCAGAGTTTGTGTGGCCAGCCTATGATCATATTTATCACAATCTGCATCTCACATGTGGATGGAATGTGATAAATTTGCCCAATATGATCGCAATGCGATATTTGAACACATCACAAGAATGTACCAAATATCACATGCAGGGACGGAGCTTGCTATAAAGCTCTGTCCATGTGAATCCACTTCACAGACTTTTCACTGTATTTTCTTTTCCACTTACATAACTATTTGGCTTTGTTACAGCTCCTTTACGTTAGAAATATGCTGCTAACCCGTCCCTGTGATTATAGTTGGAAGGTGACACACTGGTGCTCTGTGTCTGGGAGTAACATGATTGTGGTATTGAGAGACGCAAGTCTGAGCCCGCAGGAAAATTACAGCTCCGTCACCTTAATCATTGCTGGGTCAGAGGACAGGGGGGGATCATGTTGGACAATTTACTATGTTTAAGGGGAGTTAGAATGAACCTGAAGAACGATGTAACAGTGACACTGTATCCGATTCTCCTGGCTTTATTACAGTGTATAGCCAGATGCTGCCGCTGCTCATGCAATTAATAGTCTCTAACCCCTTCTTGTCTGCCTATGTAGCCCGTCTCCTGAAATAGCAGGTCTATGCTTGGGGCATGTCCAAGGGGGGCTGCAAGGGGATGTAGTTATAAAGTCATCAGTCGTAAAATGTTGACATTCTGCAGGCACCAGTAGCGAAGGATTAGGGTTAGGAACTAGGGCGAGGGATAGGATGCAGGAGAGTAAGATAGGGTTAGGCAGTAGGGGGACTGTTAGGTGGACACAGCCCCAGCAGCACAGACCCTTAGAGATGGACACAGCCCCAGCAGCACAGCCCCTTAGAGATGGCACAGCCCCAGCAGCACAGCCCCTTAGAGATGGACACAGCCCCAGCAGCACAGCCCCTTAGAGATGGACACAGCCCTAGCAGCACAGCCCCTTAGAGATGGCACAGCCCCTTAGAGATGGACACAACCCCAGCAGCACAGACCCTTAGAGATGGACACAGCCCCAGCAGCACAGTCCCTTAGAGATGGACACAGCCCCTTAGAGATGGACACAGCCCCAGCAGCACAGACCCTTAGAGATGGTCACAGCCCCAGCAGCACAGACCCTTAGAGATAGACACAGCCCCAGCGGTACAGACCCTTAGAGATCACACAGCCCCAGCAGCACAGCCCCTTAGAGATGGCACAGCCCCAGCAGCACAGACCGTTAGAGATGGACACAGCCCCCAGCAGCACAGCCCCTTAGAGATGGCACAGCCCCAGCGGTACAGACCCTTAGAGATGGACACAGCCCCCAGCAGCATAGCCCCTTAGAGATGACACAGCCCCCAGCAGCACAGACCCTTAGAGATGGACACAGCCCCAGCAGCACAGCCCCTTAGAGATGGCACAGCCCCAGCAGCACAGCCCCTTAGAGATGGACACAGCACAGCCCCTTAGAGATGGACACAGCCCCAGCAGCACAGCCCCCTTAGAGATGGCACAGCCCCAGCAGCACAGACCCCCAGCAGCACAGTCCCTTAGAGATGGACACAGCCCCAGCAGCACAGACCCTTAGAGATGGACACAGCCCCAGCAGCACAGCCCCTTAGAGATGGCACAGCCCCAGCAGCACAGACCCTTAGAGATGGACACAGCCCCAGCAGCACAGCCCCTTAGAGATGGCACAGCCCCAGCAGCACAGACCCTTAGAGATGGACACAGCCCCAGCAGCACAGCCCCTTAGAGATGGCACAGCCCCAGCAGCACAGCCCCTTAGAGATGGCACAGCCCCAGCAGCACAGACCCTTAGAGATGGACACAGCCCCAGCAGCACAGCCCCTTAGAGATGGACACAGACCCTTAGAAATGGACACAGCCCCTTAGAGATGGACTCAGCCCCAGCAGCACAGTCCCAGCAGTGCAGAGCCTTAGATATGGACACAGCCCCCAGCAGCACACTTGGACATCGCTGAGCAGAACACAGTATGCAGAAGCGTGACTGGACTGGAGTGAAATGGCGCCGAGTCCCGGTCATGGCTCCTTATATGGAATCCAAAACCCACGAGAATCCAAGGCCGGGAGGATGACGTTCGGCCTCGATCTGACATCTGAGCCTGGCGTAAAAAACCCCGAGCCAGGGCTCTGAAGTTCAGAGTGGTCCGGATTCAAGGTAAACCGGACCGCTCATCTCTAACCAAAGCATGTTAATTTAGAAACAAAACACGGGGATCTGCTCACATCGCTATTACTTACCCGAGTCGTGGCCTGTTGGAGGACCCCTGCTAAGTGGGACAAATGTACTGCATTTCCCAGTTTTTTCTTCAGAATGGGGAATGGCCACGTCTCCCTGATTTACCACTCCCCCTTCTGTACCCGCACCATGCAGCTGTCTCAATGGCTTGGGTAGCCTAATCCTCCCCCTAACCCATCTTTCCCGCCACCTAACCTTCCCAACCAGCAGCCTAACCCCCCCCTACAGCCTAACCATAACCCCAGTGCCTAACCCTCCCCCTAACCCTTATATTTACTCAGGATGCCGGCGGTCGGGATTCTGGTGCCAGTATTCCTACGGTTGTCGGGATTCTTCCTACCTCTCTCCTTGCCTCTGACTCTCTCCCCCTCTTTGTCTGCCTCCCTCAGTCTCTCTCTCTCTCTTTCTCTTTCTCTCACCTCTCTCACCCACCACTCAAAATCCTGTGTTTGCCCCTGGCAGTGTACTAGATCATGTCTATGAAGCTGCCGGGAGCCGGTTCCCAGCAGTATCGCGGACATGAAGTAGTATGCTGTGACCTTGATGGTCATTTGAGAGTCCAGAGCAAATTTTATTAACTGAGCCCCCTTAATTTCGTTGTTCCAGAGCCCCCAAGCCATAATCAGGCACTGCCATGGGGTTTCCCTGAAAGAGGTGCTACCCACAATAGACTATGCCAGATTGAACTAGAGGCACTTTTACAGGGAAATCCACAACATGGTGTCCCCCTGCCATAATGACAACCATCTCTCACCTGGTTAGCGCAGGGTTAAATGTCTGAGGAAGTTGGGGACGGCAAAATAAAATGCGGTCTTCTCCCTAGAAGAAAACGGCCCCTTTGTGAAAACCCTGGGGCTCCGCCCACTCTAATACATTGCGGAGTAAAACATTTTTTTGTTTCGCTGGTTCATTATTGTTCTCAGCAAGTCCTATCTTGGCTAAACACTGGCGCTTGTAGAACTATAAGGGATCTCCGCTAGGACCCGATCAGCAATAAATATGCCCCTTTGTGATATTTGTTAATCACAATTAGCCTTTGTCTATCTAGTGCAAGTTAAACACAAGTCAAACGCAAGTCAAAGAATGAAATCAAATAATTTGTTGCTATGGTTGATTGCTACGGTTCATTACACACAGCACAGTATTTACACCTCTGAGCAATGTTAGAAAATAATCCCTATTGTTTCCAAATTTTATTAAGATGTGTTTTGTTTGAGCAGGAGGCGTATTTTCATAGCAAGGAATATTCCCCTGCAGTTACCATGGTGATGGAGAATTTATTTTCCTTAACTACACGAGCATCTGTAAATCCTAGTTTCAGCTTGTTCCAGGGATAGTAACCATGTTTTTCTCTAAAAGGGATTAGTTGATTTATTTCCAGGCAGCTTTGAAGAAAAAAGCGACAACACCTATGTCGTCTATACTTAGCGCAGAAATCCTCCTGGAGCCTCAAAGTCACCAAAGTTTTCCAAACAGTTTTGTAGCTTTTGTCTCATATTTGGCTGCAATTTTCTTATTTTGGAATTTGGCCTTAAGTGGTCCCAGTCCTCCCCCAACCAGACAGCTGAAAGTATTGGACTGTTATCATCCTTTGCTTGCTATAAACTCAGCAATATACATACCTCCCAACTGTCCCGCATCCAGTGGGACAGGTACGTCTTTCTGGGACTGTCCCGCTGTCCCACCCGCGGGCCGCAGTGTCTCGCGGTGGGGGGGGAAGTTGGGGAGAGCACAAACTGCTGTGCAGGAGGAGAACAGATGCCATGCGCATGCGCACGTCATCTGTTCTCATGTATACGGACTGCCTGTGGGCTGCCCAGCATCTCGGAGAGTGCTGGGCACGCCCTCAAAGTGATGAAAACGGGGGAAGCCGCAAGGCCCCATCCCATTTTCAATAGGATCCGCCCCCTTTTAATGTAAGCCATGCCCTCTTTTCGCCCGCGCGCGACCTGTCCCTCCTTGGTCTCATCAAATGTTGGGAGGTATGAATATGTATCTTTATTAGAGATGAGCGGTTCGGATTCTGTGGAAACCGAACCGCTCCGAACATTGGGGATCCGAGTCCACCTGAACCCTGTTCGGGTGTTCACCGCCTGACTCGGATCCCCGTTCGGGGCCGAACGGCGGCCGCCTGATGTCGGATTCTCACTAGAGAATCCGACATCAGGTCTCCTTGCGTGTAGGGCAGAGCGCAGTGATAGCGCTCTGCCCTACACAGACACAGACACACAGCCGCCAGCAGCAGCTGTGTGTTTGTTACAGCAGCCAATGAGAGTCACACAGACTCTCATTGGCTGCTGCACGGAGGGAGCCGGCTGGAGCTCACACATGAGCTCCGTCTTCCGGCTCCCTCCTCAGCGTGTGACAGAGCGGACGGCGCGGGAGCGGGGATACAGGTAAGTTTTTATTTTTTATTTTTTTATTTGTGCAAGGGCCTGGGGCACTACTGGGGGGGGTCTGCTACTGGGGGGGGCTATACTACTGGGGGTCCATACTACAGAGGGGCCTGCTACTGGGGGGGGCTATACTACTGGGGGGGGTCTGCTACTGGGGGGGCCATACTACTGACTGGCCTGCTACTGGGGGGGGCATACTACTGGGGGGGCTTACTGCTACTGGGGGGGGCCTGCTACTGGGGCAGCCTACTACAGGGGGGGGCATACTACAGGGGGGGCCCATACTACTGGGGGGGCCATGCTACTGGGGGGGCCATACTACTGGGGGGGCCATACTACTGGGGGGCATACTACTGGGTGGCATGCTAATGGGGGGCATACTACTGGGGGGGCCTGCTAATGGGCGGCATACTACTGGGAGGCATGCTAATGGGGGGCATACTACTGGGGGGGCCTGCTAATGGGGGGCATACTGCTGGGGGGCATTCTACTGGGGGCACTGCATAGTGGACCCTACTACTAAGGGGACTGCATAGGGGGCACCACTGCTGGGTGACATTGTGTAAGGGACACCGCTACTGTGGGCATTGTGTAAAAGGGTCACTACTGTGGGCATTGTGTAAAAGGGGCACTACTGTGTGTCGTAACATAAATAAGAGACACTACTTTATGGTGTAATGTGAATCAGGCCCTATGTGCGGTGTAATGTGAATAAGATTGTGCACTGTGACTCTTTGGGCCGTAGCCCACTATGTAAACAAGTACTGTGACTCTGCTGGCCGTACCCCACTGGGTGGGTGCACTACTTTTCATTTCTGCCACTGCTGTGTGGCAATGTGTCATAGATGTGCTTTATACTGTGGTGTCTGTGTCGTTGTGCCGCTGCTCTGTCGCTTAGTAACCAGTCAGCTCACTGCAACCTTTGGCCAATAATGTTGAAAACAATATTATAAGCTGTGATATGGTCTAAATTGACTGGAAATTAATGTTATTGAGGTTAATAATACTCTAGGAAGAAAAAAAAGACCAATTTATGTGATTTTAGCTTTTTTTGTCAATTTTTGTAAAAAAATCCAAATCCAAATCCAAATCCAAAGCCAGTCACCGCAGATTGACAAATCCAAATCCAAAACCGGACGACGAATTAGAACCAAATCCAAATCCGGCAAAAATGGTCCGGCGCACATCCCTAATCTTTATATGTGGAATGTCCAAGGAAAAAGCACAGTTCAGAGATTGTATCAGAGGAATGCACCTGTTTATCCGATCGTTCTGCTCGATTTGTGTGAAGAGTCAACCCAGCTGCCGCACTGCATTGATAAATTATTATTATTATACTTTAATTCTATGGTGCCGCACTGCATTGATAAATCCTTTAATTCTATGGTGCCGCACTGCATTGATAAATCCTTTAATTCTATGGTGCCGCACTGCATTGATAAATCCTTTAATTCTATGGTGCCGCAAGGGTTCCACAACGCTTAACAAAGTATGTAAATGGCTGAGCAGAACAAGAGAACAGTGACTTACAGTACAAGACATTGCAGGACAAGTACATGGTGTATAACCCTCAAATAAGTAGCAGGGTGGCAGAAGTCAAGAGCTAGCTGCTGAATTTGGAGTAAAAAATAGTGTAAGTTAGGGAATGAAAAGCACATGAGGGAAGAGGGCCCTGCTCATGAGAACTTACATTCTAAAGGGGAGGAGCAGCCAGACAGGAGGGACACAGATGGGGTAAACAGTGAGCATGGGACAGAGGGTTAGGATGAGAGCTGGATAGGCTTTGATGAAGAAGTGTCTATTGAGAGCCCGTTTAATGTTTTGTAGAGAGGTGGAGCTTCTGATGGTGAGAGGTAGAGAATTCCAGGGGTAGGGAGTTTGAAAAATGACAGTTGGGAGCTGATTGGCTGGAGCACCATTTATTATATGCAACAAGTTTTATCACTCATTGCGTATGATAAAACTCGCTGATAAATGAGGCCCCTAATCCACTTCTCACAAGAGGCTCTTGCTCTTTTCAGCCCCAGGCAGGGGTGGATTTAGGAGTCAGGCCGCATCTAGTCACAATATTATTGGGTGCCCACACTGGTATTCTGGTGAGACTTCACCCCCTCCAGCTATCTTTTTTTTTTTCTTCCTTATTTGGCATTTTGTGGGTGTCTATTAAGAACCTCCTTTTCTGGTCTTTCAAATTGCACATGCAACGCTTCCGAGATTCTCCCCAATACAAACCTAATCTTCCTGGGTCCTGGACTGCACATGCTAATGAGACCCCACAATGCATCATGGGGGATGTAGTCTTTGTTCTGTGTTCAAACAGCCGTCCCTGAATTGGGTCACTGTAAAGCTCTGATGCAGGGGAAGTGCTGCCCCCAGCTAGTGACGCCCCTAGGCGTGGGTCTCATGTACCTAGTGGGAAGTCCAGCACTTGCTCCAGACCCATGTGGCCCTTAATCTAGCACTGTAAAATCCTCAAGCCTACACACTGGGGCCACAGCTGTAAAATGTCCCATCTATACAAATTTGTGATCAAAGGATCATACACCCAATGCGAGTATAATCAATTGCTCAATAAATCTGTATCTCATTACTATAGTAGCCTCTCCCCCTTGTCATGCTCCAGATTTTTTATATAAAAACTGTGTTTATAGTACATGTGTGCCCACCCAGCCATTGACTGCACCGCGGGTGTGACACTGTAACGTAGCGTTTCACATTCAGATACAGCCGTCCTTTGCCTGACTGGCAGGTGGCGCTTTCAATGGGAAGCCGCCTCCAATCACAGTGAAGCCAGTGCAGTCACGGACTGCAACTGGCTCACTAAAGTAGCAGATTTTACTGGGGGGAGAGGCAGCCCTTAGGTAAGATTCGCTACTGATAGGAAGCTGAATTGCTGCAAAGTTTGCTAGAATGGGTGATTTTGCAGAGATGCCAAGTTTTGCTTTCCCATTCTGCACTGTGTAGCTCATTCAGAGTCGGTCGTGAGCGCTCATGACCGACTCGATGTTGCCCCACAGTGCATGCACACGACGGAGCCGGCTCTGTCGTGCGTATGCGCGAGACCCGGCTAGCGACAGGTGCTCCGTCGTTAGGGGTCTTGTTGCAGACGGGGCGAGCTTTCGATGTTGAGTGACAGCTCGCCCCATTTGCTGGGCGGGTCGGGGGCGTGCCTGGCCAAATGGAGACGTTCCAGTAGGAGCGCTTGCCGTTTGGGGGCGGCCCCACTGACATCATCAGTGATGTTAGTGGGGAGCTTCCTGTTCGATCAGAGCAGGAAGCTCTCTGGGGCTTAAGGTTGACGAGACCCTACCTTAGGGTCTTGTCGTAAGCCCCGATGGTCGCGATGGTCTTGACCATCGCGACCATCACCCTTGTCGGTCGTTAGAGCTGTGGGTGTTAACCCACAGCCTAACGACCGACATGGAGGCGGCCGTTCAGGATGCAAGCGGCCGCCCTGATTCAGAGCGACCGCTTGCATCTAACGACCGCCTCTGAATGAGGCCCTGTGTAGCCAGTGCACTATTGCACACAAGTCCGTTTGCCGAGCGTATTTGGGCGTTTTCATGCGCTGGGAATGCTCTGGAAATAAAGTTATACACCTATGGGCAATTCAGGGTTATATACATTACAGACATATGTCAGATTGTGGCAGAGTAGCTGTACTTTGGCGTTATCATGTCGGCTGAGTTTAGAGAGAGCTTTTCAATGGACTTGCTGAAAATGCAGAGTTCAGTGTAGGTGACTGTAAACACGTCTATTTGAATATGTATCTCTTGAACCAAAGATAGAGCTGATGAGTCCGGATATGAGGCCAAGCGTCCCCTCACCAAGATGCGTACACCTCTGCTTCGGCCCCTGTATTTGTAGATTCATATGTGCAATTTATAGCTTAAGAACAGAGCTGGGGGAATGACAGTCCATTTATTCTGCCGCCTGGTGGGCAGGGTTGCTGACATTCTGGCTGCCCCTTCGGGGAGGGAGCACCGAGATCCACATAGCAGGGGCAGGGGGGCGTGGCTGGCATAGGGGGGAGCGGGCGGCCAGCTTACCTGGCATTTGTGGGGGGAGCGGGGGGTGTGACCATGCGATCACACTATTTTGGCCCCGCCCTCGCTACACAACGAGATTATCGGCAATGTGAAGCCGGGCACAGGGCCAAAATGATGCGATTCAGGGTTAATCGCGTCACTGCGATTCATCCTGAATCGCGAGGTTTGAATCTGGAGGTTTGCCTGCCTTTCTGGGCGCTGGCAGAATCGGTGGGTAGGCACATATGCTGGTGGGGTCCAGGGAAGCTCTGGGGAAACTTATGGGCAAATTCTGCCAGCAAAACAGTCAAAATACTTCAGCCAGGGGCAAAATGAGATGAGTATTCTGGCAAACAAAAATATCACTCGTCTTTGGCAGTGAAGCCAAATGTTTTATCAGCCAAAGAGCTGTTCCTATTCCTAAATTCTTGTCGTAAAAGCTTCTTGATGCGTCACAGCGTTTGTATCCGGAGCGAGCGCCTACGCAGTTGCTACATTTAGATGAGAGGAATATGGCGCACAGTTATGGACGCTAGGGTTATATGGGAGGAAAGCAACTAAGAAATCCTGTTATATAGAGCACGGCCTTGGAACAGAGCAATCTTTTCTGTTACGATGAACTCATCAGTCTATTAATGTCTGTCATCTCTCCATTACCATCAGACGTGTCTGGCTATATAGAGCTGCAACAATATATCATCATTAGCTTCGGTCCCATTATTAAATATTTACTTTCAGGGGTTCTAAGGATGAGCTCACATGACCCACTATTGATTCTGTAGCTGCTCTTTGAAGTTACTGAATCATATTAATTGGTGACCTCACAACTGTTACACTGAGTAATTAGAGGGAAGGTGTCCTACATAAGAGGGAAATATCAATTCATTATTGCTCCTGGCAAATGTCTTAAAATGTCAACGGGACGTTCCTTAAGACTGATTTATCTCCAGTTATGTATTGTATTTAAAAGAATGATTGGATGGGTCATTCAGTAAAGATGAAATGGTCGTTATTTGTCATGCGCTTCAGTAAGTAATGAAGCTGCACACGTGTAACATCTTTATGAATAGGTAATTGGGGCAGTTTAGGAGAGGAGGGGGCCCGTGTTGAGACTCCGTGTGGGCCCCCTCCTCTCCGGCAGCGCAGTAGACTCTGGCTTTGGGCGCAGGTCTCTGGGAACATGGCGCCCGCACAATGTTCCCGGAGACTTTTGTATTGTGCTTGCTCAAATCTCCGAGAAAATTTTCCCGATGATTTCTTTCTGCCGCACTGACTGAGCGGGACTCCAGAGAGGTAAGTACTGTATAATATAATATAGGTGCTGACTGTTCGGTGTGGGTCCCCATGAACCCAGGATCCCGTGTGCACCGCACACTCTGCACCCATTATAGATAGGCCAATAAGTGTAGGTGATTTACGAAGATAAGTTTTTCACTTGGTGGGAGTATGGTAGGTGTGAGGGTGTAGCAGTGTGAGTAATATAGGTGTGAGGGTGTAGCAGTGTGAGTAGTATGGGTGGGAGTAGGGGAGGTGTGAGGGTGTACCAGTGTGAGTAGTATAGGTGGGAGTAGGGGAGGTGTGAGGGTGTACCAGTGTGAGTAGTATAGGTGGGAGTAGGTTAGGTGTGAAGGTGTACCAGTGTGAGTAGTATAGGTGGGAGTAGGGTAGGTGTGAGGGTGTACCAGTGTGAGTAGTATAGGTGGGAGTAGGGTAGGTGTGAGGGTGTATCAGTGTGAGTAGTATATGTGGGAGTAGGGGAGGTGTGAGGGTGTACCAGTGTGAGTAGTATAGGTAGGAGTAGGGTAGGTGTGAGGGTGTACCAGTGTGAGTAGTATAGGTGGGAGTAGAGTAGGTGTGAGGGTGTACCAGTGTGAGTAGTATAGGTGGGAGTAGAGTAGGTGTGAGGGTGTACCAGTGTGAGTAGTATAGGTGGGAGTAGGGTAGGTGTGAAGGTGTACCAGTGTGAGTAGTATAGGTAGGAGTAGTATAGGTGTGAGGGGTGTACCAGTGTGAGTAGTATAGGTGGGAGTAGGGTAGGTGTGAAGGTGTACCAGTGTGAGTAGTATAGGTGGGAGTAGGGTAGGTGTGAGGGTGTACCAGTGTGAGTAGTATAGGTGGGAGTAGGGTAGGTGTGAGGGTGTAGCAGTGTGAGTAGTATGGGTGGGAGTAGAGTAGGTGTGAGGGTGTACCAGTGTGAGTAGTATAGGTGGGAGTAGGATAGATGTGAGGGTGAACCAGTGTGAGTAGTATAGGTAGGAGTAGGGTAGGTGTGAGGGTGTAGCAGTGTGAGTAGTATAGGTAGGAGTAGGGTAGGTGTGAGGTTGTAGCAGTGTGAGTAGTATAGGTAGGAGTAGGGTAGGTGTGAGGGTGTACCAGTGTGAGTAGTATAGGTGGGAGTAGGTTAGGTGTGAGGGTGTACCAGTGTGAGTAGTATAGGTGGGAGTAGGGTAGGTGTGAGGGTGTACCAGTGTGAGTAGTATAGGTGGGAGTAGGTTAGGTGTGAGGGTGTACCAGTGTGAGTAGTATAGGTGGGAGTAGGAGTAGGGTAGGTGGGAGGGTGTACCAGTGAGTAGTATAGGTAGGAGTAGGGTAGGTGTGAGTAGTATAGGTGGGAGTATGGTAGGTGTTAGGGTGTACCAGTGTGAGTAGTATGGGTGGGAGTAGGGTAGGTGTGAGGGTGTACCAGTGTGAGTAGTATAGGTGGGAGTAGGGTAGGTGTGAGGGTGTACCAGTGTGAGTAATATAGGTGGGAGTATGGTAGGTGTGAGGGTGTACCAGTGTGAGTAGTATAGGTGGGAGTAGGGGAGGTGTGAGGGTGTACCAGTGTAAGTAGTATAGGTGGGAGTAGGGTAGGTGTGAGGGTGTACCAGTGTGAGTAGTATAGGTGGGAGTAGGGTAGGTGTGAGGGTGTACCAGTGTGAGTAGTATAGGTGGGAGTAGGGTAGGTGTGAGGGTGTACCAGTGTGAGTAGTATAGGTGGGAGTAGGGTAGGTGGGAGGATGTACCAGTGTGAGTAGTATAGGTGGGAGTAGGAGTAGGGTAGGTGGGAGGGTGTACCAGTGTGAGTAGTATAGGTAGGAGTAGGGTAGGTGTGAGTAGTATGGGTGGGAGTATGGTAGGTTTGAGGGTGTACCAGTGTGAGTAGTATAGGTGGGAGTAGGGTAGGTGTGAGGGTGTACCAGTGTGAGTAGTATAGGTGGGAGTAGGGTAGGTGTGAGGATGTACCAGTGGGAGTAGGGTAGATGTGAAGATCTACCAGTGAGAGTAGTATTAGTTGGAGTAGGGTAAGTGGGAGGATGTTCCAATGTTAGTAGTATTAGTGTGAGTAGTGTAGGTGTGAGTGTGTACCAATGTGATTAGTATAGTTGGAAGTAGGACCAGAGGAATTGGATATTTGATAGGAGGAATGAGGGCCCACATGTCCCTTATGGTAATACTGGCTGAGCTAGTTTTTGATTTAGGCAGTTAGCAAAACATTGTTTTTTTTATTTTTTTCTAGTGCAGGAACATCTATAATAAATATATTACTTACATTAATTTACTGCTATTTGCTGTTACACTGATGCTACCCTGTGTATGTAACTTAACTGAGCACTGTAGCATTAAGTTCCATTAACCCTTGGTTCCCAACTGCACACTGTTTTTTTGTATTTAAGAACACTAACAGTAGGTCAAGGACCACCATTTTAATTAATATTATCTACTCAGTGCCTCACAGTTGGTGGGCAGTTGTAGCTTTTTAAAAAAAAATTAAAACATTTTTTGTGTGTTCAAAATACTTCAGGCTGTGATACAGTGACACTTTTGATAGTGTCACTGTATCATGGCCTGAAGTATTTTGAACACACACGAAAACTATAATTTTTTTTTAAAAGCAACAACAGCCCACCAACTGCATGGCACTGCGCAGATAATATCAATTTAGATGGTCAGTAGGTCAAGGGCCATCAAATTAACATTATCTGCGCAGCGCATCAATATGGATTATAACAATCAATCGATAAAACAGCAGGAGCACCAACCAAATGCTAGCACTGCAGCTGCTGCCACAAGTCATGACAATACTAGTCCTTCAATGTTATCTCCTAAAGTCGATGCTAAAGGACATAGAGGGTTTAAGTCACGGCATCTAAAGTCAAAACAATATTTTACATTGCTGAAAAAAATATCCCCTCTAATAAAGGAAAAGTTTCCTGCAGAAAAACATTATATTGCCAACATGCCATACACCACACGCAGTGGCAATGAAAGGCTCAGGCCTTGGCCTTTTTTGTGAGTGGTGTTTCTGCAATGGATGTCAGTGAGACATCTGTCTCACATGATGATACAAGACCTTCTCATTCAGTCTAGAAGAGATGTAAAAAAATGAAAACAAGAAAAACAGTGCTGAAAAAAATCAGAAGAACAAACTGTGTTCAGAAATGTCACAAATACCTAAGAAGAATCTATGGGTGCTATGTGTGAGCCTGACCTTTCTGATACAGGACACGTAGAGAAGCCTCCTTCCATCCATTTTTTAACCCTCTGCAAATGTGGGGATGAGCAGCACAAGTAAATATGCTGACATATAAATTGAGGATACTACTGAGGAAGCACAACAGGATGATGGGGATATTTGTGTAGCTGACTTCATTAATGAGGATGTTGATGATGAGGATGTTTGTGTAAGTCAGGCACCAGCGGAAGCAGTACTTGCCCATGATAAGAAGGAAGCCATTGCCATGCCTGGGCAGAATACAAAAAAATCCACCTTCTATGTGTGGAATTGTTTATACTTAGCTTGACAACTGTTGTCAGAATTTATCTGTAGTGTTTGTAAAGCCAAAGTAAGTAGATGTAGGGACACAAACCATTTAAGAACCTCCACCTGTTATGTCATTTGCAGGGCATTCATGAAATGTTTTTGGCAGACTTTGAAAATTCTGCTAAAGTAATACCAACTAGTGTCAGTTAGCTTCCATCTCCCAGTTAGATCCCAGCAACTGCAATCTCCACCACCACCAACTTCATAATTAATATCCTCATTAATGATCAGAGCTAGTCCTGCTAAGGCTAACTGAGTCCTCCCCTTTCCAGGATTTCTCAGAATAATCCTTGAGTGCTAGGCCTGCTGCTGCTGCTGGGAGTGGATCTTCATCCCAGAAGGGGACCAATAATACTAGTAGTAGTTTAAAAAAACAATTGACTGTTGTCACAAGCCACCGCATTGAGAACACAGGGCAAGGCGAATGCTGGGCAATTGTTTGCTGAACTCCTCCCCATCAGCTGTCCATCATCCTTGGTCTGTCCTGGATTGGCTCCTGTGGCTATTTTCTGCTGGTGCGAAGGCTGCTCTGGTGTTGGTGATAGCGTTTCACGTGTTTCTGGTTTTGGTGTTGTCTCCTGTTATCCAGTCGAGTACCCAGTTCTCATGTTAGTTTAGTTACCTGCCATTTGTGTCATCTAGGTGGCATGGTCCGCATATTTACTACCTGCCGTTTTTGTCATCTAGGCGGCACGGTCCATATATCCACACTCTGCCGTTTGTGTCATCCAGGCAGCACAGACCACACTCTAGCGTCCAGCTGCTTGTGTCAACCTGGCAGCACAGGCCACAATCGAGTGCACCACCGCTTGTATCAACCCTGCGGCACAGGCCACAATCCAGCGTCCAAAGTACACCACCCAGCATACCACCTCCTGTGTCAACCTGGCAGCACAGGTCCTTCATCAGACCACCACAGCCAAGGCTGCTGCACATCCCAAATGCTGCATTTTGTTCTATGGCCCATAGGCCACAGCTTGCCAAGGTTTACCAGCTCACAAGTCTGCTGCACAGTCCAAAGGCTGCATCTTGTTCTATGGCCCACAGGCCACAGCTTGCCAAGGTTTACCAGCCCACAAGTCTGCTGCACAGTCCAAAGGCTGCATCTTGTTCTAAGGCCCACAGGTCACAGCTTGCCAAGTCTGCGACACAGCCCAAAGGCTGCATCTTTTTCAATGGCCCACAGGCCACAACAAGTCAAGGCTGCTGCATGACCCAAAGGCTGCATCTCATCTCACTACCCTCAGGTCACGGCTAGTCAAAAACTTACCAGTTCTCAAGACTGCCACATAGCCCAGAGACTATATCAACTTCTCCAGCCCTCGGGCCACAACTAGTTAAAAGCCTACTAGCCCTCAAGGCTGCCCTATGGCCGCAGCTAGCCAAGAGTTCCAGCCCTCAGGGCTATTGCAGGACTATATCCTCGAAAGATAATATCCATTCCTTAACATTGTTAAACAATCCTTTGGAAGAGAAAGCAAGTATGACAGCTGTCACCCAGTTGAACAATGGATCACTGAAGCCATGCCAGCTATGCTAGTATTACGTCTACGTCCAATATCTGCCATTAATGCATCTGGTTTTAGACAGTTAAATGAGGTCCTGTGTCCCCGCTACCAAATTCCATCTCTGATCCATTTTACCAGAAAAGCAATTCCTCGCCTGTACCAGGATGTTAAAAATCAACGAATTCTTTGCCTACAAAGGCCATTTACCAGGAGCTGGGGACGTTTTCAGAGACACCAGTGTGCTGGGATACCACTGAATCCTGTTCCCAGGAAGTGCTATACAAGTGACTTTAGGTGTGCTCTGTACACCAACACCATCTGGTACGCCTTGAATTTTAAATTATCCTGTGGATGTTTACTTTGTTTTATATTGATTATACCATTAAAAGGTACTACACAATGATAGTCTCTCTCCCTTCTCTTTTTACATGACCTGATGTTATATATGGGAGTGTGAAGACCATTCTGCAACTGTACCTGTGTTGGAAGTTTATGAAAGTTTATCCTCACCCTATTCAACTTTGGATTTATTATTGAACTTGGGACCTATATGATTTCATCTTAAACTGTATTTCCAGAGACATTGCTACTACAATATATCCTATTGCGCCTGGGTGATCTTTTTTGTCTTGTATGAAAATGCCATTGTACCCACTGTCCCACTTAACCAGAGATAATATATGTGGACAAGCAGTACTGGGCAAACAAAAGATTACATGACTGTGACAGCCCACTGGGTAGGTGTATCACCCTCAGCAGCAGTAGGTAACACAAAATGCCAGCTCATTCCAGACAGGCTACTATGTATCACTGGCTTCACTAGGAGGCATACTGTACTGGTGTCAACCTGTTAGAAAAATTAAGGATTAAGGGGCCTATTCATCAACACTAAAATAAAGTTTTTAAGGACATTTTCCTTAAATGACGTTATTTTGGTATTCATGTAGCCACTTAGCACAGGAGATATCACAGATATCTCCTTGCTAAGTTCCCCTGCGTTAATTTCCACACTCCCCATACATTAGAATGGGGATGTGGAAATTGTGGTATTCATCAAATTCCAAAAATTATCAATTTTCGGAATTTGATGCAGTTACTATTCGCCACTGTGAGGTGGCGAATAGCAGGTGAAACTTACCTGTATCCGCGTGTGCAGGTCCCCCTGACGAGTCCCTCCAGCGCTCTGCTCCGTCCTCAGGCTCCGGAGGCTGGTCGGACATGTGTGCTCCCCAGCAGAGCACAAGAAAGTTTAGACAAAAAAAAAAAAGTTACTGATCTTGTCAGTGATCAGAGTAGGCTTTCTTCCTGAAAATGTGGAAAAGACGAAATTCATCAAAAAGAACTATAAATTCCATGAAGAAGACCTTACCTCCAATTAAGTCAAAGGGCTCTATTTACTACAATCCGCATATTGAATGCGGATTGTAGTGTGATATTACCGAGTGAATTCGCATTGCGAATTCAGGCAATATCACAGGGATTTACTATAAATCCCTTGCAGGGACAGAGCTTGCGATAAAGCTCTGTCCCTGCGGATCCCATCCGCACTCTAGTCGCGGTATTTTCGGAAAAAATACCGCGACTAAGAGCCCGCGCATGCTCCGACCCAACGTCGCTGCTACCCCCCCACCGACGCTAAGCCCCGCCCCCGGTGCTAAGCCCCGCCCCCGCGATCGTGGACTCCCCGATCCCCCCCCCCTGCCCGCGACCCCCCCCCTCCCTTCATTACACTTACCTGCATCCTCCTGGCCTCCGGTGATCTTCTCCGGACTTCCCGATCAGGTGATCTCCCATACTGCACTGGGGCCCGATCACCTGATGACCGGGCAGCAGTGCACTGTGGGAGACCAGCTGACCGGAGAGGAGCCATCACCGGAGGCCCGATCACCGGTCCCTGGATTCAGGTAAGTAATCAGCTTGCGGTCTGCTTAGACCACACAGCTGATTTACTGGTACCGGCTCCCGCCTCTGCTCTCCCCGTTAGAGCAGAGTGGGAGCCCGGTAACCGGGGGAGACCCTGGATAACGCCACCTCCAGGTGGCGTTATTATCACAGGGCTTCCCCCGGTATTTTTTTACAATTTATTTTTAGTAACTCTGGTCGGATGACATTTCCCATTACAATTATGGGAAATGCGATCTGATTACTAAAAATAAGTGATAATTAGGGGTTGGAGTAGAATTTTACTAATTCTACTCCAATTGCCCTATAGTAACTACAGGTGAAACTAAAATAATGTGAAAAGGGTGTGAAAACACAAAACAGCCCTTTTCACTTTATTTTAGTAAAAATAATGTTAATAAATAGAGCCCATAGTACAGAGACTTTTGTAATGGTGGATTTCAGCGGGGATGAGTTACTATTGTGTGAAGATTATGTTAAACACTGATAAGGGGTGGAGGACAGTGGAAAACGCAGGATTTCCAGAGGGGGGTTTCCAAATGCCTAATTTTAGAGTGAGTGTGGCCTGTCAATGAAGAGTGCAGAATTAGTACTTAACCAGATTTAATAAGCGTCATACAAAGTGTATTGTGTGTCATAATTCCAGCATATTCAGAACCAGTGATCACAATGAGCCATTAGATTCAGCAGTAGGGCCATTTATTTTAGATGTAGGCACCATTCCAGACTATTGGAGCAAGTCCGGGAGCCTTGAGGAGCAGCAGAAGAACCTAGCACTACCCTGGACATACTGTATATGTATGTACATATTGGGGTCTATAGCAGTGCATCTCTAACAGTGCATGTTTTCCAGATCTCCTAGTTGATGCACAGGTTATTTATTACTGGCTGATACATGTTAAAAGATCCACAGGTGGTGCTAATTATTTCATTTGTGATACTGAGAAGAACATGCAGCACTAGTAACAATCTATTATATTATTATTTCTATTGTGGTCATGGTGTGGGCTGGGGAGGGGGGTTTCCAGGCAGATGGAAACCCCCCCTGCGTTTGCCTATGGAGGAGGATGACGACATCTTTCACTGTAGAGAAGAGATCGTTCACAGCACTGTTCGCTGCCTTAACCACTTAACTGACATAGGCCCTCATTCAGAGCCGCTCGCAATTAGCGCTCGCTCGTTCATAAAAAGGGGGTGGCTATTCAAATGAACCGTTCGCTCTTTGCGGTCTGTTGCCGCCTCCATGTCTGAACGAGCGAGCAAAACATACGCTCGTTTATTTGATAAAAACGCCCCCTGGCCGCTCGCATCATACGTCATGTCCGCTATTTATTAGATTATTAGAATGGGGATTCTGGCTGGAGAGACAGAATGGAGGTGCTGGCTGGGGAGACAGAAGGGGAGCTGGCTGGGGAGACAGAATGGGGGTGCTGACTGGGGAGACAGAATGGGGATTCTGGCTGGAGAGACAGAATGGAGGTGCTGGCTGGGGAGACGGCATGGGGATGCTGGCTGGGGAGACAGCATGGGGATGTTGGCTAGGGAGACAGCATGGGGATGCTGGCTGGGGAGACAGAATGGGGGTGCTGGCTGGGGAGACAGAATGGGGATGTTGGCTGGGGAGACAGCATGGGGATGCAGGCTGGGGAGGCAGAAAAGGATGCTGGCTGGGGAGACAGAATGGAGATGGCTGGAGAAACTGCAGGGCTGGAGTTGCAGAAACAAAGGGGGATTGAGGGCCCTGCCTATTTTGTCTGTCTCGGGCCCCGCAATTTCTGATGGCAGCCCTGGAGGTTAATTATACTGTAGGAGCAAACAATTATGTGGTTTTTAGCTGTTTTTATAATTTTTGAAAAATTACATATCCAAAACCAAAACACGAGAGGGGGCAAAACTAAAACCAAAACCAAATACGATGATGAATTAGAACCAAAACACGTGAGTCGGCGCACATCTCTATAGTGTCGAAGCCGGATAATTGGCTGAGACAGGATCGGTGTAAAATTAGATTGGGCGACGCCATCTTGCGAATGGCAATGAGACGCCATTTTGCGACTGGCCACCCAGCGCCATTTTAGTGAAACTCGCCATTATAACTACATACGGCAATGCTATTATTTAGCATTGTGCGATTCCCATGCAATAGAAAGAAGTTAAAGGTCCTCACTATACAAATACAGACAGTCATTAAAACACATAAAATGATTATCCCTGCAAAACACATGCCATGGTGTACTCCACAAAACACATAGTCGCACAATGCTAAGTAGCGTCTTTTCCCAATTCCCCAATACTTACACACTGCACACTTACATAAAAGGTTCCCTAGCATTAAAGTGTAATATCCAAGGTTTATGCAGTAATTATTAATGTTGTATAATAAAGGTTATTTGATATCTAAGGTTTAGTACATGGTAAACAGATCGTGTTTAGTGTTGTACTGATCCACTGTGTCTCAACAGATTTCCGGTATCATCGGTGAGAAGATCGCACATGCGTCTGCAAACTAAGGACTATAGAGAGTTAAAACATTAAAATGTACTTTGTAATGTTTGCAGCGTAGATTAGCATGCAGCGGGAAAAAGGACACAAAGGGTTGTTAGAGGCTGTTTGCATCCATTCGAATTGACCTATGAACTATCCTGTAACAGAAGCAATTTTAAGAAGAACCAATGGAATTATGTCAAACTTGTCTATTGTATTGCCTATCCTTGTAAGAGTATATATGTGCGCTCTCTGACCCCAGTCTTGAGTCTTCTTGCTGTGCTGTTGACGGAGGTTTCTAATGCTGATGCCGGTATCTGGGCCCAGAGCGCGTGCATATATAACAACTGTACCTTGGGTCTGTATGATTTATTTGCGCTAATTGTCTTTAGATCACAGCTTGTAACCATCTGTTTTACATTGAATAACAACTTTTTGTGCTTTGAAACCACATTCAAAGTCTGAAAGCATTTATTTACTGTGCGACTCACTACGCTAAATAGCAACAATTTTAGAAGGTATAGGCAGGATTTTAGAAGGTATAGACAGGGTTGCATAGAGGTTTTAATTAGGTATCCATAGTAGCAAACACATACTTTACATATAACACACACATAGACATCTGTGTGTGTGTGTGTGTGTGTATATATATATATATATATATATATATATATATACACACACACACACACACACACACAGTATATATCACTGAAAGACACAAACACACACAAATAAATAAAAAAAAAAATAATAATAATAAAAAAATATATATATATATAACACACATTCACATACTTACACTTTAGATGTAGCACATTACGTTGTTGTTGAGGGCAGGGCCGGACATTTTGCGTCATTAGGCCCTGTCTCCTTGCGTCATAAATTTGTGGGTCTATGGGAGGGACCATAATGACATATCATCCCCATCCCCGCATATATCGGGTTCATTCAGTGAAGGGGCGGGGCTCTGATCGAGGACCAGAACTTCCCTGTGTGCGCCTGTGCCGTGGCGGTCTGAATGTGGCGGTCTATATTTACTAGTATATTTTGCGCTCCTTTACCTAAAGCTAGTTAGTGCTTATTATAGCCCGCACCTGATTTTGCGTTTTAAAAGCTATTTTATCATTATTGTCCTCCCGCCAGTATGAAATAGCAGCGTTTTGTTCCTTATTTGAGCAAAAGAACTGAATGAGCAACAGGTCAGAGAGAACACCGCGTATAATCTTTCATATATGTACAGTATATCAGCAATAGAATATCTATTAAGTACTGTACTACACGCTTCTCATTACTTCAAGCAAGATGATTATTCCATTGTCTTTATAGTAGATAAACCCTCTCTGTTATCCTGTTACATACCCACTCCGCCATAGCAATAATCTGCAAAACTTTATCTTCAGTTCTTATAATGCTAATGTCTTCATCTTAGATGTAAATGAGCTACTGAAGTAGAAGCCCTAATTTCATAGTCACTCTTTGTAGATAGAGAATATTAAGCACAGGAGAAAAAAGAAAAAAGTGACTTTGAATTGCTGAACTAATGAATAGATTCTCATACTCAAATTCACGGCGCTTCCTCTAGGAAAGTTTGCGCTGTAATATGATTTTTTTTTCTCTTTAGGTATTAGAAGTTCTAGTTAAATGTTTTTGTATCAATGAGTCATAATGACTGTTTTATATTCATAAATACACCCTTATTATATCATTATGTTTTTACCAGGAGGTAATGGGCTATCAGTGAATGGGAGACATGGAGAGTAATAATAGTAGAAGTCATCATAACATTACCAGCAATTATAGCTAAACAGGATATTTTTTCAGACCGTCCCGAGTTCTAACAGACAATTATCACTTATTTTTCTTTTCTGATTATTAGAGCTTGGGTAGTTTTATGAGTATTATATAACTATCCTTTTATGTAAGATATACTTTTTGATGCACAATGATCTACTGCTGAAACCTGTTCGAGATTTTGGATGAGAATAGGCAATTCAATTGTCTTTATAGGGGCAAACACAGGTGGGGTTTCAAAATGCTTATCTTTAATGAGCGTGTGGCCAGCCTTTGAAGGGGGCATAATTAGCAATCAACAATCTATAATTTGTATCACACATAGGGCCTGATTCAGATCGGGTCGCAAGCGCTGAGCGCTCGCAACCGGGTCAATGTTTGCCCACTGGGCATGCGCACGACGGAGCTGGCTCCGTCATGTGCATGCGCAAGACCCGGCTAGCTCCGGGTGCTCCGTTGCTCCGGGTCTCGCACCAAAGGGGGCGAGCTGTCGATGGTGATTGACAGCTCGCCCTGTTTGGTAGGCGGGCAGGGGGGTTGACTGGCCAAACGGAGGCGTTCCCGAAGGAACTCCTATTAGAGCCAGAAGCTCTCTACCACAAGGGTCTCGTCGAAAGCCCGATGGCCGTGATGGTCTTGACCATCGCGACCATCAACCTGGCCGCTCGGAATAGCTGTAGGTGGTCACCCACAGCAATGCAAGTGGCCAGGAGGCAGAGCAACAACAAAAAAAATGCCCTGATTCAGAGGGAGCGCTCGTTTAGAGCGTCCGTCTCTGAATCAGACCCATAGTGCAGTGTATGTAATACATCAGACATATACAGGAAAAGTGATCACAGTAACCTGTTATATGCGGCAGTAGGACCAGCCATACATAGTGCAGTGTATGTAATACATCAGACATACACAGGACCAGTGATCACAGTAACCTGTTATATGCGGCAGTAGGACCAGCCATACATAGTGCAGTGTATGTAATACATCGGATATATACAGGACCAGTGATCACAGTAACCTGTTATATGTGGCAGTAGGACCAGCCATACATAGTGCAGTGTATGTAATACATCAGACAGCTACAGGACCAGTGATCACAGTAACATGTTATATGTGGCAGTAGGACCAGCCATACATAGTGCAGTGTATGTAATACATCAGACATATACAGGACCAGTGATCACAGTGACCCGTTATATGAGGCAGTAGGACCAGCCATACATAGTGCAGTGTATGTAATACATCAGACATATACAGGACCAGTGATCACAGTGACCTGTTATATGCGGCAGTAGGACCAGCCATACATAGTGCAGTGTATGTAATACATCAGTCATATACAGGGCCAGTGATCACAGTAACCTGTTATATGCGGCAATAGGACCAGCCATACATAGTGCAGTGTATGTAATACATCAGACATATACAGGGCCAGTGATCACAGTAACCTGTTATATGGGGCAGTAGGACCAGCCATACATAGTGCAGTGTATGTAATACATCAGATATATACAGGACCAGTGATCACAGTAACCTGTTATATGGGGCAGTAGGACCAGCCATACATAGTGCAGTGTATGTAATACATCAGATATATACAGGACCAGTGATCACAGTAACCTGTTATATGGGGCAGAAGGACCAGCCATACATAGTGCAGTGTATGTAATACATAAGACATATACAGGGCCAGTGATCACAGTAACACGTTATATGAGGCAGTAGGACCAGCCATACATAGTGCAGTGTATGTAATACATAAGACATATACAGGACCAGTGATCACAGTAACCTGTTATATGCGGCAGTAGGACCAGCCATACATAGTGCAGTGTATGTAATACATCAGACATATACAGGACCAGTGATCACAGTAACCTGTTATATGTGGCAGTAGGACCAGCCATACATAGTGCAGTGTATGTAATACATCAGACATATGCAGGACCAGTGATCACAGTAACCTGTTATATGTGGCAGTAGGACCAGCCATACATAGTGCAGTGTATGTAATACATCAGATATATACAGGACCAGTGATCACAGTAACCTGTTATATGTGGCAGTAGGACCAGCCATACATAGTGCAGTGTATGTAATACATCAGATATATACAGGACCAGTGATCACAGTAACATGTTATATGTGGCAGTAGGACCAGCCATACATAGTGCAGTGTATGTAATACATCAGACATATACAGGACCAGTGATCACAGTAACCTGTTATATGTGGCAGTAGGACCAGCCATACATAGTGCAGTGTATGTAATACATCAGATATATACAGGGCCAGTGATCACAGCAACCTGTTATATGTGGCAGTAGGACCAGCCATACATAGTGCAGTGTATGTAATACATCAGACATATACTGGACCAGTGATCACAGTAACCTGTTATATGTGGCAGTAGGACCAGCCATACATAGTGCAGTGTATGTAATACATCAGACATATACAGGACCAGTGATCACAGCAACCTGTTATATGTGGCAGTAGGACCAGCCATACATAGTGCAGTGTATGTAACACATCAGACAAATACAGGGCCAGTGATCACAGCAACCTGTTATATGGGGCAGTAGGACCAGCCATACATAGTGCAGTGTATGTAATACATCAGATATATACAGGACCAGTGATCACAGTAACCTGTTATATGGGGCAGTAGGACCAGCCATACATAGTGCAGTGTATGTAATACATCAGATATATATTCAGGACCAGTGATCACAGTAACCTGTTATATGGGGCAGTAGGACCAGCCATACATAGTGCAGTGTATGTAATACATCAGACATATACAGGACCAGTGATCACAGTAACCTGTTATATGAGGCAGTAGGACCAGCCATACATAGTGCAGTGTATGTAATACATCAGACATATACAGGACCAGTGATCACAGTAACCTGTTATATGCGGCAGTATGACCAGCCATACATAGTGCAGTGTATGTAATACATCAGACATATACAGGACCAGTGATCACAGTAACCTGTTATATGTGGCAGTAGGACCAGCCATACATAGTGCAGTGTATGTAATACATTAGACATATACAGGGCCAGTGATCACAGTAACCTGTTATATGGGGCAGTAGGACCAGCCATACATAGTGCAGTGTATGTAATACATCAGACATATACAGGACCAGTGATCACAGTAACATGTTATATGTGGCAGTAGGACCAGCCATACATAGTGCAGTGTATGTAATACATCAGACATATACAGGACCAGTGATCACAGTGACCCGTTATATGAGGCAGTAGGACCAGCCATACATAGTGCAGTGTATGTAATACATCAGACATATACAGGACCAGTGATCACAGTGATCTGTTATATGCGGCAGTAGGACCAGCCATACATAGTGCAGTGTATGTAATACATCAGTCATATACAGGGCCAGTGATCACAGTAACCTGTTATATGCGGCAGTAGGACCAGCCATACATAGTGCAGTGTATGTAATACATCAGACATATACAGGACCAGTGATCACAGTGACCCGTTATATGAGGCAGTAGGACCAGCCATACATAGTGTAGTGTATGTAATACATCAGACATATACAGGGCCAGTGATCACAGTAACATGTTATATGGGGCAGTAGGACCAGCCATACATAGTGCAGTGTATGTAATACATCAGACATATACAGGGCCAGTGATCACAGTAACCTGTTATATGTGGCAGTAGGACCAGCCATACATAGTGCAGTGTATGTAATACATCAGACATATACAGGACCAGTGATCACAGTAACCTTTTATATGCGGCAGTAGGACCAGCCATACATAGTACAGTGTATGTAATATATCAGACATATACAGGACCAGTGATTACAGTAACCTGTTATATGTGGCAGTAGGACCAGCCCTACATAGTGCAGTGTATGTAATACATCAGATATATACAGGACCAGTGATCACAGTAACCTGTTATATGGGGCAGTAGGACCATCCATACATAGTGCCGTGTATGTAATACATCAGACATATACAGGGCCAGTGATCACAGTAACACGTTATATGAGGCAGTAGGACCAGCCATACATAGTGCTGTGTATGTAATACATCAGACATATACAGGACCAGTGATCGCAGTAACCTGTTATATGTGGCAGTAGCACCAGCCATACAAAGTGCAGTGTATGTAATACATCAGACATATACAGGACCAGTGATCAAAGTAACCTGTTATATGTGGCAGCAGGACCAGCCATACATAGTACAGTGTATTCAATATATCAGACATATACAGGGCCAGTGATCACAGCAACCTGTTATATGCGGCAGTAGGACCAGCCACACAAAGTGCAGTGTATGTTATACATCAGATATATACAGGGCCAGTGATCACAGCAACCTGTTATATGCGGCAGTAGGACCAGCCATACATAGTGCAGTGTATGTAATACATCAGACATATACAGGGCCAGTGATCACAGTAACCTGTTATATGGGGCAGTAGGACCAGCCATACATAGTGCAGTGTATGTAATACATCAGATATATACAGGACCAGTGATCACAGTAACCTGTTATATGGGGCAGTAGGACCAGCCATACATAGTGCACTGTATGTAATACATCAAATATATACAGGACCAGTGATCACAGTAACCTGTTATATGGGGCAGAAGGACCAGCCATACATCGTGCAGTGTATGTAATACATAAGACATATACAGGGCCAGTGATCACAGTAACACGTTATATGAGGCAGTAGGACCAGCCATACATAGTGCAGTGTATGTAATACATCAGACATATACAGGACCAGTGATCACAGTAACCTGTTATATGCGGCAGTAGGACCAGCCATACATAGTGCAGTGTATGTAATACATCAGACATATACAGGACCAGTGATCACAGTAACCTGTTATATGCGGCAGTAGGACCAGCCATACATAGTGCAGTGTATGTAATACATCAGACATATACAGGACCAGTGATCACAGTAACCTGTTATATGCGGCAGTAGGACCAGCCATACATAGTGCAGTGTATGTAATACATCAGATATATACAGGACCAGTGATCACAGTAACCTGTTATATGTGGCAGTAGGACCAGCCATACATAGTGCAGTGTATGTAATACATCAGATATATACAGGACCAGTGATCACAGTAACATGTTATATGTGGCAGTAGGACCAGCCATACATAGTGCAGTGTATGTAATACATCAGACATATACAGGACCAGTGATCACAGTAACCTGTTATATGTGGCAGTAGGACCAGCCATACATAGTGCAGTGTATGTAATACATCAGACATATACAGGACCAGTGATCACAGTAACCTGTTATATGTGGCAGTAGGACCAGCCATACATAGTGCAGTGTATGTAATACATCAGATATATACAGGGCCAGTGATCACAGCAACCTGTTATATGTGGCAGTAGGACCAGCCATACATAGTGCAGTGTATGTAATACATCAGACATATACTGGACCAGTGATCACAGTAACCTGTTATATGTGGCAGTAGGACCAGCCATACATAGTGCAGTGTATGTAATACATCAGACATATACAGGACCAGTGATCACAGCAACCTGTTATATGTGGCAGTAGGACCAGCCATACATAGTGCAGTGTATGTAACACATCAGACAAATACAGGGCCAGTGATCACAGCAACCTGTTATATGGGGCAGTAGGACCAGCCATACATAGTGCAGTGTATGTAACACATCAGATATATACAGGACCAGTGATCACAGTAACCTGTTATATGGGGCAGTAGGACCAGCCATACATAGTGCAGTGTATGTAATACATCAGATATATATTCAGGACCAGTGATCACAGTAACCTGTTATATGGGGCAGTAGGACCAGCCATACATAGTGCAGTGTACGTAATACATCAGATATATACAGAACCAGTGATCACAGTAACCTGTTATATGAGGCAGTAGGACCAGCCATACATAGTGCAGTGTATGTAATACATCAGATATATACAGGACCAGTGATCACAGTAACCTGTTATATGGGGCAGTAGGACCAGCCATACATAGTGCAGTGTATGTAATACATCAGACATATACAGGGCCAGTGATCACAGTAACCCGTTATATGGGGCAGTAGGACCAGCCATACATAGTGCAGTGTATGTAATACATAAGACTTATACAGGGCCAGTGATCACAGTAACACGTTATATGAGGCAGTATGACCAGCCATACATAGTGCAGTGTATGTAATACATCAGACATATACAGGACCAGTGATCACAGTAACCTGTTATATGCGGCAGTATGACCAGCCATACATAGTGCAGTGTATGTAATACATCAGACATATACAGGACCAGTGATCACAGTAACCTGTTATATGTGGCAGTAGGACCAGCCATACATAGTGCAGTGTATGTAATACATTAGACATATACAGGACCAGTGATCACAGTAACCTGTTATATGCGGCAGTAGGACCAGCCATACATAGTGCAGTGTATGTAATACATCAGATATATACAGGGCCAGTGATCACAGTAACTTGTTATATGGGGCAGTAGGACCAGCCATACATAGTGCAGTGTATGTAATACATCAGATATATACAGGGCCAGTGATCACAGTAACCTTTTATATGAGGCAGTAGGACCAGCCATACATAGTGCAGTGTATGTAATACATCAGACATATACAGGACCAGTGATCACAGTAACCTGTTATATGGGGCAGTAGGACCAGCCATACATAGTGCAGTGTATGTAATACATCAGATATATACAGGACCAGTGATCACAGTAACCTGTTATATGGGGCAGTAGGACCAGCCATACATAGTGCAGTGTATGTAATACATCAGATATATACAGGACCAGTGATCACAGTAACCTGTTATATGGGGCAGTAGGACCAGCCATACATAGTGCAGTGTATGTAATACATCAGACATATACTGGACCAGTGATCACAGTAACCTGTTATATGATGCAGTAGGACCAGCCATACATAGTGCAGTGTATGTAATACATCAGACATATACAGGACCAGTGATCACAGTAACCTGTTATATGCGGCAGTAGGACCAGCCATACATAGTGCAGTGTATGTGATACATCAGACATATACAGGACCAGTGATCACAGTAACATGTTATATGTGGCAGTAGGACCAGCCATACATAGTGCAGTGTATGTAATACATCAGACATATACAGGACCAGTGATCACAGTAACCTGTTATATGTGGCAGTAGGACCAGCCATACATAGTGCAGTGTATGTAATACATCAGACATATACAGGGCCATTGATCACAGTAACCTGTTATATGGGGCAGTAGGACCAGCCATACATAGTGCAGTGCATGTAATACATCAGACATATACAGGGCCAGTGATCACAGTAACCTGTTATATGGGGCAGTAGGACCAGCCATAGATAGTGCAGTGTATGTAATACATCAGACATATACAGGACCAGTGATCACAGTAACACGTTATATGAGGCAGTAGGACCAGCCATACATAGTGCAGTGTATGTAATACATCAGACATATACAGGGCTAGTGATCACAGTAACCTGTTATATGCGGCAGTAGGACCAGCCATACATAGTGCAGTGTATGTAATACATCAGACATATACAGGACCAGTGATCACAGTAACCTGTTATATGCGGCAGTAGGACCAGCCATACATAGTGCAGTGTATGTAAAACATCAGACATATACAGGGCCAGTGATCACAGTAACCTGTTATATGTGGCAGTAGGACCAGCCATACATAGTGCAGTGTATGTAATCATCAGACATATACAGGACCAGTGATCACAGTAACCTGTTATATGCGGCAGTAGGACCAGCCATACATAGTGCAGTGTATGTAATACATCAGACATATACAGGACCAGTGATCACAGTAACCTGTTATATGGGGCAGTAGGACCAGCCATACATAGTGCAGTGTATGTAATACATCAGACATATACAGGACCAGTGATCACAGTAACCTGTTATATGGGGCAGTAGGACCAGCCATACATAGTGCAGTGTATGTAATACTTCAGTCATATACAGGCCAGTGATCACAGTAACCTGTTATATGCGGCAGTAGGACCAGCCATACATAGTGCAGTGTATGTAATACATCAGTCATATACAGGGCCAGTGATCACAGTAACCTGTTATATGAGGCAGGAGGACCAGCCATACATAGTGCAGTGTATGTAATACATCAGACATATACAGGACCACTGATCACAGTAACCCGTTATATGCGGCAGTATAACCAGCCATATATAGTGCAGTGTATGTAATACATCAGACATATACAGGAGCAGTGATCACAGTAACCTGTTATATGAGGCAGTAGGACCAGCCATACATAGTGCAGTGTATGTAATACATCAGTCATATACAGGGCCAGTGATCACAGTAACCCGTTATATGTGGCAGTAGGATCAGCCATACATAGTGCAGTGTATGTAATATATCAGACATATACAGGGCCAGTGATCACAGTAACATGTTATATGAGGCAGTAGGACCAGCCATACATAGTGCAGTGTATGTAATACATCAGACATATACAGGACCAGTGATCACAGTAACCTGTTACATGCGGCAGTAGGACCAGCCATACATAGTGCAGTGTATGTAATATATCAGACATATACAGGACCAGTGATCACAGTAACCTGTTATATGTGGCAGTAGGACCAGCCATACATAGTGCAGTGTATGTAATATATCAGACATATACAGGACCAGTGATCACAGTAACACGTTATATGCGGCAGTAGGACCAGCCATACATAGTGCAGTGTATGTAATACATCAGATATATACAGGGCCAGTGATCACAGTAACCTGTTATATGAGGCAGTAGGACCAGCCATACATAGTGCAGTGTATGTAATACATCAGACATATACAGGACCAGTGATCACAGTAACCTGTTATATGCGGCAGTAGGACCAGCCATACATAGTGCAGTGTATGTAATACATCAGTCATATACAGGGCCAGTGATCACAGTAACATGTTATATGCGGCAGTAGGACCAGCCATACATAGTGCAGTGAATGTAATACATCAGACATATACAGGACCAGTGATCACAGTAACATGTTATCTGAGGCAGTAGGACCAGCCATACATAGAGCAGTGTATGTAATACATTAGACATATACAGGGCCAGTGATCACAGTAACCTGTTATATGTGGCAGTAGGACCAGCCATACATAGTGCAGTGTATGTAATACATCAGACATATACAGGGCCAGTGATCACAGTAACACGTTATATGAGGCAGTAGGACCAGCCATACATAGTGCAGTGTATGTAATACATCAGACATATACAGGGCCAGTGATCACAGTAACCCGTTATATGAGGCAGTAGGACCAGCAATACATAGTGCAGTGTATGTAATACATCAGTCATATACAGGGCCAGTGATCACAGTAACCTGTTATATGAGGCAGAAGGACCAGCCATACATAGTGCAGTGTATGTAATACATCAGACATATACAGGACCACTGATCACAGTAACCCGTTATATGCGGCAGTATGACCAGCCATATATAGTGCAGTGTATGTAATACATCAGACATATACAGAAGCAGTGATCACAGTAACCTGTTATATGAGGCAGTAGGACCAGCCATACATAGTGCAGTGTATGTAATACATCAGTCATATACAGGGCCAGTGATCACAGTAACCCGTTACCCGTTATATGTGGCAGTAGGATCAGCCATACATAGTGCAGTGTATGTAATACATCAGACATATACAGGGCCAGTGATCACAGTAACATGTTATATGAGGCAGTAGGACCAGCCATACATAGTGCAGTGTATGTAATACATCAGACATATACAGGACCAGTGATCACAGTAACCTGTTACATGCGGCAGTAGGACCAGCCATACATAGTGCAGTGTATGTAATATATCAGACATATACAGGACCAGTGATCACAGTAACCTGTTATATGTGGCAGTAGGACCAGCCACACATAGTGCAGTGTATGTAATATATCAGACATATACAGGACCAGTGATCACAGTATCACGTTATATGCGGCAGTAGGACCAGCCATACATAGTGCAGTGTATGTAATACATCAGATATATACAGGGCCAGTGATCACAGTAACCTGTTATATGAGGCAGTAGGACCAGCCATACATAGTGCAGTGTATGTAATACATCAGACATATACAGGACCAGTGATCACAGTAACCTGTTATATGAGACAGTAGGACCAGCCATACATAGTGCAGTGTATGTAATACATTAGACATATACAGGACCAGTGATCACAGTAACCTGTTACATGCGGCAGTAGGACCAGCCATACATAGTGCAGTGTATGTAATATATCAGACATATACAGGACCAGTGATCACAGTAATCTGTTATATGTGGCAGTAGGACCAGCCACACATAGTGCAGTGTATGTAATATATCAGACATATACAGGACCAGTGATCACAGTAACACGTTATATGCGGCAGTAGGACCAGCCATACATAGTGCAGTGTATGTAATACATCAGATATATACAGGGCCAGTGATCACAGTAACCTGTTATATGAGGCAGTAGGACCAGCCATACATAGTGCAGTGTATGTAATACATCAGACATATACAGGACCAGTGATCACAGTAACCTGTTACATGCGGCAGTAGGACCAGCCATACATAGTGCAGTGTATGTAATATATCAGACATATACAGGACCAGTGATCACAGTAACCTGTTATATGTGGCAGTAGGACCAGCCACACATAGTGCAGTGTATGTAATATATCAGACATATACAGGACCAGTGATCACAGTAACACGTTATATGCGGCAGTAGGACCAGCCATACATAGTGCAGTGTATGTAATACATCAGATATATACAGGGCCAGTGATCACAGTAACCTGTTATATGAGGCAGTAGGACCAGCCATACATAGTGCAGTGTATGTAATCATCAGACATATACAGGACCAGTGATCACAGTAACCTGTTATATGCGGCAGTAGGACCAGCCATACACAGTGCAGTGTATGTAATACATCAGACATATACAGGACCAGTGATCACAGTAACCTGTTATATGTGGCAGTAGGACCAGCCATACATAGTGCAGTGTATGTAATCATCAGACATATACAGGACCAGTGATCACAGTAACCTGTTATATGCGGCAGTAGGACCAGCCATACACAGTGCAGTGTATGTAATACATCAGACATATACAGGACCAGTGATCACAGTAACCTGTTATATGGGGCAGTAGGACCAGCCATACATAGTGCAGTGTATGTAATACTTCAGTCATATACAGGACCAGTGATCACAGTAACCTGTTATATGCGGCAGTAGGACCAGCCATACATAGTGCAGTGTATGTAATACATCAGACATATACAGGACCAGTGATCACAGTAACCTGTTATATGCGGCAGTAGGACCAGCCATACATAGTGCAGTGTATGTAATACATCAGACATATACAGGACCAGTGATCACAATAACATGTTATATGCTGCAGTAGGACCAGCCATACATAGTGCAGTGTATGTAATACATCAGACATATACAGGACCAGTGATCACAGCAACCCGTTATATGAGGCAGTAGGACCAGCCATACATATTGCAGTGTATGTAATACATCAGTCATATACAGGGCCAGTGATCACAGTAACCTGTTATATGAGGCAGGAGGACCAGCCATACATAGTGCAGTGTATGTAATACATCAGACATATACAGGACCACTGATCACAGTAACCCGTTATATGCGGCAGTATAACCAGCCATATATAGTGCAGTGTATGTAATACATCAGACATATACAGGAGCAGTGATCACAGTAACCTGTTATATGAGGCAGTAGGACCAGCCATACATAGTGCAGTGTATGTAATACATCAGACATATACAGGACCAGTGATCACAGTAACACGTTATATGAGGCAGTAGGACCAGCCATACATAGTGCAGTGTATGTAATACATCAGACATATACAGGGCTAGTGATCACAGTAACCTGTTATATGCGGCAGTAGGACCAGCCATACATAGTGCAGTGTATGTAATACATCAGACATATACAGGACCAGTGATCACAGTAACCTGTTATATGCGGCAGTAGGACCAGCCATACATAGTGCAGTGTATGTAAAACATCAGACATATACAGGGCCAGTGATCACAGTTACCTTTTATATGTGGCAGTAGGACCAGCCATACATAGTGCAGTGTATGTAATATATCAGACATATATAGGACCAGTGATCACAGTAACACGTTATATGCGGCAGTAGGACCAGCCATACATAGTGCAGTGTATGTAATACATCAGATATATACAGGGCCAGTGATCACAGTAACCTGTTATATGAGGCAATAGGACCAGCCATACATAGTGCAGTGTATGTAATCATCAGACATATACAGGACCAGTGATCACAGTAACCTGTTATATGCGGCAGTAGGACCAGCCATACATAGTGCAGTGTATGTAATACATCAGACATATACAGGACCAGTGATCACAGTAACCTGTTATATGGGGCAGTAGGACCAGCCATACATAGTGCAGTGTATGTAATACATCAGACATATACAGGACCAGTGATCACAGTAACCTGTTATATGGGGCAGTAGGACCAGCCATACATAGTGCAGTGTATGTAATACTTCAGTCATATACAGGCCAGTGATCACAGTAACCTGTTATATGCGGCAGTAGGACCAGCCATACATAGTGCAGTGAATGTAATACATCAGACATATACAGGACCAGTGATCACAGTAACCTGTTATATGCGGCAGTAGGACCAGCCATACATAGTGCAGTGTATGTAATACATCAGACATATACAGGACCAGTGATTACAGTAACCTGTTATATGCGGCAGTAGGACCAGCCATACATAGTGCAGTGTATGTAATACATCAGACATATACAGGACCAGTGATCACAGTAACCTGTTATATGGGGCAGTAGGACCAGCCATACATAGTGCAGTGTATGTAATACATCAGATATATACAGGACCAGTGATCACAGTAACCTGTTATATGGGGCAGTAGGACCAGCCATACATAGTGCAGTGTATGTAATACATCAGATATATACAGGACCAGTGATCACAGTAACCTGTTATATGGGGCAGTAGGACCAGCCATACATAGTGCAGTGAATGTAATACATCAGACATATACTGGACCAGTGATCACAGTAACCTGTTATATGAGGCAGTAGGACCAGCCATACATAGTGCAGTGTATGTAATACATCAGACATATACAGGACCAGTGATCACAGTAACCTGTTATATGCGGCAGTAGGACCAGCCATACATAGTGCAGTGTATGTGATACATCAGACATATACAGGACCAGTGATCACAGTAACATGTTATATGTGGCAGTAGGACCAGCCATACATAGTGCAGTGTATGTAATACATCAGACATATACAGGACCAGTGATCACAGTAACCTGTTATATGTGGCAGTAGGACCAGCCATACATAGTGCAGAGTATGTAATACATCAGACATATACAGGGCCAGTGATCACAGTAACCTGTTATATGGGGCAGTAGGACCAGCCATAGATAGTGCAGTGTATGTAATACATCAGACATATACAGGACCAGTGATCACAGTAACACGTTATATGAGGCAGTAGGACCAGCCATACATAGTGCAGTGTATGTAATACATCAGACATATACAGGGCTAGTGATCACAGTAACCTGTTATATGCGGCAGTAGGACCAGCCATACATAGTGCAGTGTATGTAATACATCAGACATATACAGGACCAGTGATCACAGTAACCTGTTATATGCGGCAGTAGGACCAGCCATACATAGTGCAGTGTATGTAAAACATCAGACATATACAGGGCCAGTGATCACAGTAACCTTTTATATGTGGCAGTAGGACCAGCCATACATAGTGCAGTGTATGTAATATATCAGACATATACAGGACCAGTGATCACAGTAACACGTTATATGCGGCAGTAGGACCAGCCATACATAGTGCAGTGTATGTAATACATCAGATATATACAGGGCCAGTGATCACAGTAACCTGTTATATGAGGCAATAGGACCAGCCATACATAGTGCAGTGTATGTAATCATCAGACATATACAGGACCAGTGATCACAGTAACCTGTTATATGCGGCAGTAGGACCAGCCATACATAGTGCAGTGTATGTAATACATCAGACATATACAGGACCAGTGATCACAGTAACCTGTTATATGGGGCAGTAGGACCAGCCATACATAGTGCAGTGTATGTAATACATCAGACATATACAGGACCAGTGATCACAGTAACACGTTATATGCGGCAGTAGGACCAGCCATACATAGTGCAGTGTATGTAATACATCAGATATATACAGGGCCAGTGATCACAGTAACCTGTTATATGAGGCAATAGGACCAGCCATACATAGTGCAGTGTATGTAATACATCAGACATATACAGGACCAGTGATCACAGTAACCTGTTATATGGGGCAGTAGGACCAGCCATACATAGTGCAGTGTATGTAATACATCAGATATATACAGGACCAGTGATCACAGTAACCTGTTATATGGGGCAGTAGGACCAGCCATACATAGTGCAGTGTATGTAATACATCAGATATATACAGGACCAGTGATCACAGTAACCTGTTATATGGGGCAGTAGGACCAGCCATACATAGTGCAGTGTATGTAATACATCAGACATATACTGGACCAGTGATCACAGTAACCTGTTATATGAGGCAGTAGGACCAGCCATACATAGTGCAGTGTATGTAATACATCAGACATATACAGGACCAGTGATCACAGTAACCTGTTATATGCGGCAGTAGGACCAGCCATACATAGTGCAGTGTATGTGATACATCAGACATATACAGGACCAGTGATCACAGTAACATGTTATATGTGGCAGTAGGACCAGCCATACATAGTGCAGTGTATGTAATACATCAGACATATACAGGACCAGTGATCACAGTAACCTGTTATATGTGGCAGTAGGACCAGCCATACATAGTGCAGAGTATGTAATACATCAGACATATACAGGGCCATTGATCACAGTAACCTGTTATATGGGGCAGTAGGACCAGCCATACATAGTGCAGTGCATGTAATACATCAGACATATACAGGGTCAGTGATCACAGTAACCTGTTATATGGGGCAGTAGGACCAGCCATAGATAGTGCAGTGTATGTAATACATCAGACATATACAGGACCAGTGATCACAGTAACACGTTATATGAGGCAGTAGGACCAGCCATACATAGTGCAGTGTATGTAATACATCAGACATATACAGGGCTAGTGATCACAGTAACCTGTTATATGCGGCAGTAGGACCAGCCATACATAGTGCAGTGTATGTAATACATCAGACATATACAGGACCAGTGATCACAGTAACCTGTTATATGCGGCAGTAGGACCAGCCATACATAGTGCAGTGTATGTAAAACATCAGACATATACAGGGCCAGTGATCACAGTTACCTTTTATATGTGGCAGTAGGACCAGCCATACATAGTGCAGTGTATGTAATATATCAGACATATATAGGACCAGTGATCACAGTAACACGTTATATGCGGCAGTAGGACCAGCCATACATAGTGCAGTGTATGTAATACATCAGATATATACAGGGCCAGTGATCACAGTAACCTGTTATATGAGGCAATAGGACCAGCCATACATAGTGCAGTGTATGTAATCATCAGACATATACAGGACCAGTGATCACAGTAACCTGTTATATGCGGCAGTAGGACCAGCCATACATAGTGCAGTGTATGTAATACATCAGACATATACAGGACCAGTGATCACAGTAACCTGTTATATGGGGCAGTAGGACCAGCCATACATAGTGCAGTGTATGTAATACATCAGACATATACAGGACCAGTGATCACAGTAACCTGTTATATGGGGCAGTAGGACCAGCCATACATAGTGCAGTGTATGTAATACTTCAGTCATATACAGGCCAGTGATCACAGTAACCTGTTATATGCGGCAGTAGGACCAGCCATACATAGTGCAGTGAATGTAATACATCAGACATATACAGGACCAGTGATCACAGTAACCTGTTATATGCGGCAGTAGGACCAGCCATACATAGTGCAGTGTATGTAATACATCAGACATATACAGGACCAGTGATTACAGTAACCTGTTATATGCGGCAGTAGGACCAGCCATACATAGTGCAGTGTATGTAATACATCAGACATATACAGGACCAGTGATCACAGTAACCTGTTATATGGGGCAGTAGGACCAGCCATACATAGTGCAGTGTATGTAATACATCAGATATATACAGGACCAGTGATCACAGTAACCTGTTATATGGGGCAGTAGGACCAGCCATACATAGTGCAGTGTATGTAATACATCAGATATATACAGGACCAGTGATCACAGTAACCTGTTATATGGGGCAGTAGGACCAGCCATACATAGTGCAGTGAATGTAATACATCAGACATATACTGGACCAGTGATCACAGTAACCTGTTATATGAGGCAGTAGGACCAGCCATACATAGTGCAGTGTATGTAATACATCAGACATATACAGGACCAGTGATCACAGTAACCTGTTATATGCGGCAGTAGGACCAGCCATACATAGTGCAGTGTATGTGATACATCAGACATATACAGGACCAGTGATCACAGTAACATGTTATATGTGGCAGTAGGACCAGCCATACATAGTGCAGTGTATGTAATACATCAGACATATACAGGACCAGTGATCACAGTAACCTGTTATATGTGGCAGTAGGACCAGCCATACATAGTGCAGAGTATGTAATACATCAGACATATACAGGACCAGTGATCACAGTAACCTGTTATATGGGGCAGTAGGACCAGCCATAGATAGTGCAGTGTATGTAATACATCAGACATATACAGGACCAGTGATCACAGTAACACGTTATATGAGGCAGTAGGACCAGCCATACATAGTGCAGTGTATGTAATACATCAGACATATACAGGGCTAGTGATCACAGTAACCTGTTATATGCGGCAGTAGGACCAGCCATACATAGTGCAGTGTATGTAATACATCAGACATATACAGGACCAGTGATCACAGTAACCTGTTATATGGGGCAGTAGGACCAGCCATACATAGTGCAGTGTATGTAATACATCAGATATATACAGGACCAGTGATCACAGTAACCTGTTATATGGGGCAGTAGGACCAGCCATACATAGTGCAGTGTATGTAATACATCAGATATATACAGGGCCAGTGATCACAGTAACCTGTTATATGAGGCAATAGGACCAGCCATACATAGTGCAGTGTATGTAATCATCAGACATATACAGGACCAGTGATCACAGTAACCTGTTATATGCGGCAGTAGGACCAGCCATACATAGTGCAGTGTATGTAATACATCAGACATATACAGGACCAGTGATCACAGTAACCTTTTATATGTGGCAGTAGGAACAGCCATACATAGTGCAGTGTATGTAATATATCAGACATATACAGGACCAGTGATCACAGTAACACGTTATATGCGGCAGTAGGACCAGCCATACATAGTGCAGTGTATGTAATACATCAGATATATACAGGACCAGTGATCACAGTAACCTGTTATATGGGGCAGTAGGACCAGCCATACATAGTGCAGTGTATGTAATACTTCAGTCATATACAGGCCAGTGATCACAGTAACCTGTTATATGCGGCAGTAGGACCAGCCATACATAGTGCAGTGAATGTAATACATCAGACATATACAGGACCAGTGATCACAGTAACCTGTTATATGCGGCAGTAGGACCAGCCATACATAGTGCAGTGTATGTAATACATCAGACATATACAGGACCAGTGATTACAGTAACCTGTTATATGCGGCAGTAGGACCAGCCATACATAGTGCAGTGTATGTAATACATCAGACATATACAGGACCAGTGATCACAGTAACATGTTATATGCGGCAGTAGGACCAGCCATACATAGTGCAGTGTATGTAATACATCAGACATATACAGGACCAGTGATCACAGCAACCCGTTATATGAGGCAGTAGGACCAGCCATACATAGTGCAGTGTATGTAATACATCAGTCATATACAGGGCCAGTGATCACAGTAACCTGTTATATGAGGCAGGAGGACCAGCCATACATAGTGCAGTGTATGTAATACATCAGACATATACAGGACCACTGATCACAGTAACCCGTTATATGCAGCAGTATAACCAGCCATATATAGTGCAGTGTATGTAATACATCAGACATATACAGGAGCAGTGATCACAGTAACCTGTTATATGAGGCAGTAGGACCAGCCATACATAGTGCAGTGTATGTAATACATCAGTCATATACAGGGCCAGTGATCACAGTAACCCGTTATATGTGGCAGTAGGATCAGCCATACATAGTGCAGTGTATGTAATATATCAGACATATACAGGGCCAGTGATCACAGTAACATGTTATATGAGGCAGTAGGACCAGCCATACATAGTGCAGTGTATGTAATACATCAGACATATACAGGACCAGTGATCACAGTAACCTGTTACATGCGGCAGTAGGACCAGCCATACATAGTGCAGTGTATGTAATATATCAGACATATACAGGACCAGTGATCACAGTAACCTGTTATATGTGGCAGTAGGACCAGCCATACATAGTGCAGTGTATGTAATATATCAGACATATACAGGACCAGTGATCACAGTAACACGTTATATGCGGCAGTAGGACCAGCCATACATAGTGCAGTGTATGTAATACATCAGATATATACAGGGCCAGTGATCACAGTAACCTGTTATATGAGGCAGTAGGACCAGCCATACATAGTGCAGTGTATGTAATACATCAGACATATACAGGACCAGTGATCACAGTAACCTGTTATATGCGGCAGTAGGACCAGCCATACATAGTGCAGTGTATGTAATACATCAGACATATACTGGACCAGTGATCACAGTAACCTGTTATATGGGGCAGTAGGACCAGCCATACATAGTGCAGTGTATGTAATACTTCAGTCATATACAGGCCAGTGATCACAGTAACCTGTTATATGCGGCAGTAGGACCAGCCATACATAGTGCAGTGAATGTAATACATCAGACATATACAGGGCCAGTGATCACAGTAACCTGTTATATGTGGCAGTAGGACCAGCCATACATAGTGCAGTGTATGTAATACATCAGACATATACAGGACCAGTGATTAAAGTAACCTGTTATATGCGGCAGTAGGAGCAGCCATACATAATGCAGTGTATGTAATACATCAGACATATACAGGACCAGTGATCACAGTAACATGTTATATGCGGCAGTAGGACCAGCCATACATAGTGCAGTGTATGTAATACATCAGACTTATACAGGACCAGTGATCACAGCAACCCGTTATATGAGGCAGTAGGACCAGCCATACATAGTGCAGTGTATGTAATACATCAGACATATACAGGACCAGTGATCACAGCAACCCGTTATATGAGGCAGTAGGACCTTCCATACATAGTGCAGTGTATGTAATACATCAGACATATACAGGACCAGTGATCACAGTAACATGTTATATGAGGCAGTAGGACCAGCCATACATAGAGCAGTGTATGTAATACATCAGACATATACAGGGCCAGTGATCACAGTAACCTGTTATATGTGGCAGTAGGACCAGCCATACATAGTGCAGTGTATGTAATACATCAGACATATACAGGGCCAGTGATCACAGTAACACGTTATACGAGGCAGTAGGACCAGCCATACATAGTGCAGTGTATGTAATACATCAGACATATACAGGGCCAGTGATCGCAGTAACCCGTTATATGAGGCAGTAGGACCAGCCATACATAGTGCAGTGTATGTAATACATCAGTCATATACAGGGCCAGTGATCACAGTAACCTGTTATATGAGGCAGTAGGACCAGCCATACATAGTGGAGTGTATGTAATACATCAGTCATATACAGGACCAGTGATCACAGTAACCCGTTATATGCGGCAGTATGACCAGCCATACATAGTGCAGTGTATGTAATACATCAGACATATACAGGAGCATTAACCCCTGTAACCTGTTATATGAGGCAGTAGGACCAGCCATACATAGTGCAGTGTATGTAATACATCAGACATATACAGGACCAGTGATCACAGTAACATGTTATCTGAGGCAGTAGGACCAGCCATACATAGAGCAGTGTATGTAATACATCAGACATATACAGGGCCAGTGATCACAGTAACCTGTTATATGCGGCAGTAGGACCAGCCATACATAGTGCAGTGTATGTAATACATCAGACATATACAGGACCAGTGATTACAGTAACCTGTTATATGCGGCAGTAGGACCAGCCATACATAGTGCAGTGTATGTAATACATCAGACATATACAGGACCAGTGATCACAGTAACATGTTATATGCGGCAGTAGGACCAGCCATACATAGTGCAGTGTATGTAATACATCAGACATATACAGGACCAGTGATCACAGCAACCCGTTATATGAGGCAGTAGGACCAGCCATACATAGTGCAGTGTATGTAATACATCAGTCATATACAGGGCCAGTGATCACAGTAACCTGTTATATGAGGCAGGAGGACCAGCCATACATAGTGCAGTGTATGTAATACATCAGACATATACAGGACCACTGATCACAGTAACCCGTTATATGCGGCAGTATAACCAGCTATATATAGTGCAGTGTATGTAATACATCAGACATATACAGGAGCAGTGATCACAGTAACCTGTTATATGAGGCAGTAGGACCAGCCATACATAGTGCAGTGTATGTAATACATCAGACATATACAGGACCAGTGATCACAGTAACCCGTTATATGTGGCAGTAGGATCAGCCATACATAGTGCAGTGTATGTAATATATCAGACATATACAGGGCCAGTGATCACAGTAACATGTTATATGAGGAAGTAGGACCAGCCATACATAGTGCAGTGTATGTAATACATCAGACATATACAGGACCAGTGATCACAGTAACCTGTTACATGCGGCAGTAGGACCAGCCATACATAGTGCAGTGTATGTAATATATCAGACATATACAGGACCAGTGATCACAGTAACCTGTTATATGTGGCAGTAGGACCAGCCATACATAGTGCAGTGTATGTAATACATCAGATATATACAGGGCCAGTGATCACAGTAACCTGTTATATGAGGCAGTAGGACCAGCCATACATAGTGCAGTGTATGTAATACATCAGACATATACAGGACCAGTGATCACAGTAACCTGTTATATGAGGCAGTAGGACCAGCCATACATAGTGCAGTGTATGTAATACATCAGACTTATACAGGACCAGTGATCACAGCAACCCGTTATATGAGGCAGTAGGACCAGCCATACATAGTGCAGTGTATGTAATACATCAGACATATACAGGACCAGTGATCACAGCAACCCGTTATATGAGGCAGTAGGACCTTCCATACATAGTGCAGTGTATGTAATACATCAGACATATACAGGGCCAGTGAACACAGTAACCTGTTATATGTGGCAGTAGGACCAGCCATACATAGTGCAGTGTATGTAATACATCAGACATATACAGGACCAGTGATCACAGCAACCCGTTATATGAGGCAGTAGGACCTTCCATACATAGTGCAGTGTATGTAATACATCAGACATATACAGGGCCAGTGAACACAGTAACCTGTTATATGTGGCAGTAGGACCAGCCATACATAGTGCAGTGTATGTAATACATCAGACATATACAGGGCCAGTGATCACAGTAACACGTTATATGAGGCAGTAGGACCAGCCATACATAGTGCAGTGAATGTAATATATCAGACATATACAGGGCCAGTGATCACAGTAACCTGTTATATGTGGCAGTAGGACCAGCCATACATAGTGCAGTGTATGTAATACATCAGACATATACAGGGCCAGTGATCACAGTAACCTGTTATATGAGGCAGTAGGACCAGCCATACATAGTGGAGTGTATGTAATACATCAGTCATATACAGGACCAGTGATCACAGTAACCCGTTATATGCGGCAGTATGACCAGCCATACATAGTGCAGTGTATGTAATACATCAGACATATACAGGAGCAGTGATCACTGTAACCTGTTATATGAGGCAGTAGGACCAGCCATACATAGTGCAGTGTATGTAATACATCAGACATATACAGGACCAGTGATCACAGTAACATGTTATCTGAGGCAGTAGGACCAGCCATACATAGAGCAGTGTATGTAATACATCAGACATATACAGGGCCAGTGATCACAGTAACCTGTTATATGCGGCAGTAGGACCAGCCATACATAGTGCAGTGTATGTAATACATCAGACATATACAGGACCAGTGATTACAGTAACCTGTTATATGCGGCAGTAGGACCAGCCATACATAGTGCAGTGTATGTAATACATCAGACATATACAGGACCAGTGATCACAGTAACATGTTATATGCGGCAGTAGGACCAGCCATACATAGTGCAGTGTATGTAATACATCAGACATATACAGGACCAGTGATCACAGCAACCCGTTATATGAGGCAGTAGGACCAGCCATACATAGTGCAGTGTATGTAATACATCAGACATATACAGGACCAGTGATCACAGCAACCCGTTATATGAGGCAGTAGGACCTTCCATACATAGTGCAGTGTATGTAATACATCAGACATATACAGGACCAGTGATCACAGTAACATGTTATATGAGGCAGTAGGACCAGCCATACATAGAGCAGTGTATGTAATACATCAGACATATACAGGGCCAGTAATCACAGTAACCTGTTATATGTGGCAGTAGGACCAGCCATACATAGTGCAGTGTATGTAATACATCAGACATATACAGGGCCAGTGATCACAGTAACACGTTATACGAGGCAGTAGGACCAGCCATACATAGTGCAGTGTATGTAATACATCAGACATATACAGGGCCAGTGATCGCAGTAACCCGTTATATGAGGCAGTAGGACCAGCCATACATAGTGCAGTGTATGTAATACATCAGTCATATACAGGGCCAGTGATCACAGTAACCTGTTATATGAGGCAGTAGGACCAGCCATACATAGTGGAGTGTATGTAATACATCAGTCATATACAGGACCAGTGATCACAGTAACCCGTTATATGCGGCAGTATGACCAGCCATACATAGTGCAGTGTATGTAATACATCAGACATATACAGGAGCAGTGATCACTGTAACCTGTTATATGAGGCAGTAGGACCAGCCATACATAGTGCAGTGTATGTAATACATCAGACATATACAGGACCAGTGATCACAGTAACATGTTATCTGAGGCAGTAGGACCAGCCATACATAGAGCAGTGTATGTAATACATCAGACATATACAGGGCCAGTGATCACAGTAACCTGTTATATGCGGCAGTAGGACCAGCCATACATAGTGCAGTGTATGTAATACATCAGACATATACAGGACCAGTGATTACAGTAACCTGTTATATGCGGCAGTAGGACCAGCCATACATAGTGCAGTGTATGTAATACATCAGACATATACAGGACCAGTGATCACAGTAACATGTTATATGCGGCAGTAGGACCAGCCATACATAGTGCAGTGTATGTAATACATCAGACATATACAGGACCAGTGATCACAGCAACCCGTTATATGAGGCAGTAGGACCAGCCATACATAGTGCAGTGTATGTAATACATCAGTCATATACAGGGCCAGTGATCACAGTAACCTGTTATATGAGGCAGGAGGACCAGCCATACATAGTGCAGTGTATGTAATACATCAGACATATACAGGACCACTGATCACAGTAACCCGTTGTATGCGGCAGTATAACCAGCTATATATAGTGCAGTATATGTAATACATCAGACATATACAGTAGCAGTGATCACAGTAACCTGTTATATGAGGCAGTAGGACCAGCCATACATAGTGCAGTGTATGTAATACATCAGACATATACAGGACCAGTGATCACAGTAACCCGTTATATGTGGCAGTAGGATCAGCCATACATAGTGCAGTGTATGTAATATATCAGACATATACAGGGCCAGTGATCACAGTAACATGTTATATGAGGAAGTAGGACCAGCCATACATAGTGCAGTGTATGTAATACATCAGACATATACAGGACCAGTGATCACAGTAACCTGTTACATGCGGCAGTAGGACCAGCCATACATAGTGCAGTGTATGTAATATATCAGACATATACAGGACCAGTGATCACAGTAACCTGTTATATGTGGCAGTAGGACCAGCCATACATAGTGCAGTGTATGTAATACATCAGATATATACAGGGCCAGTGATCACAGTAACCTGTTATATGAGGCAGTAGGACCAGCCATACATAGTGCAGTGTATGTAATACATCAGACATATACAGGACCAGTGATCACAGTAACCTGTTATATGAGGCAGTAGGACCAGCCATACATAGTGCAGTGTATGTAATACATCAGACATATACAGGACCAGTGATCACAGTAACCTGTTATATGGGGCAGTAGGACCAGCCATACATAGTGCAGTGTATGTAATACTTCAGTCATATACAGGCCAGTGATCACAGTAACCTGTTATATGCGGCAGTAGGACCAGCCATACATAGTGCAGTGAATGTAATACATCAGACATATACAGGACCAGTGATCACAGTAACCTGTTATATGTGGCAGTAGGACCAGCCATACATAGTGCAGTGTATGTAATACATCAGACATATACAGGACCAGTGATCACAGTAACATGTTATATGCGGCAGTAGGACCAGCCATACATAGTGCAGTGTATGTAATACATCAGACTTATACAGGACCAGTGATCACAGCAACCCGTTATATGAGGCAGTAGGACCAGCCATACATAGTGCAGTGTATGTAATACATCAGACATATACAGGACCAGTGATCACAGCAACCCGTTATATGAGGCAGTAGGACCTTCCATACATAGTGCAGTGTATGTAATACATCAGACATATACAGGGCCAGTGAACACAGTAACCTGTTATATGTGGCAGTAGGACCAGCCATACATAGTGCAGTGTATGTAATACATCAGACATATACAGGGCCAGTGATCACAGTAACACGTTATATGAGGCAGTAGGACCAGCCATACATAGTGCAGTGTATGTAATACATCAGACATATACAGGGCCAGTGATCGCAGTAACCCGTTATATGAGGCAGTAGGACCAGCCATACATAGTGCAGTGTATGTAATACATCAGACATATACAGGACCAGTGATCACAGTAACCCGTTATATGCGGCAGTATGACCAGCCATACATAGTGCAGTGTATGTAATACATCAGACATATACAGGAGCAGTGATCACTGTAACCTGTTATATGAGGCAGTAGGACCAGCCATACATAGTGCAGTGTATGTAATACATCAGACATATACAGGACCAGTGATCACAGTAACATGTTATCTGAGGCAGTAGGACCAGCCATACATAGTGCAGTGTATGTAATACATCAGACATATACAGGACCAGTGATCACAGTAACCTGTTATATGAGGCAGTAGGACCAGCCATACATAGAGCAGTGTATGTAATACATCAGACATATACAGGGCCAGTGATCACAGTAACCTGTTATATGTGGCAGTAGGACCAGCCATACATAGTGCAGTGTTTGTAATACATCAGACATATACAGGGCCAGTGATCACAGTAACACGTTATATGAGGCAGTAGGACCAGCCATACATAGTGCAGTGTATGTAATACATCAGACATATACAGGGCCAGTGATCACAGTAACCCGTTATATGAGGCAGTAGGACCAGCAATACATAGTGCAGTGTATGTAATATATCAGTCATATACAGGGCCAGTGATCACTGTAACCTGTTATATGAGGCAGGAGGACCAGCCATACATAGTGCAGTGTATGTAATACATCAGACATATACAGGACCACTGATCACAGTAACCCGTTATATGCGGCAGTATGACCAGCCATATATAGTGCAGTGTATGTAATACATCAGACATATACAGGAGCAGTGATCACAGTAACCTGTTATATGAGGCAGTAGGACCAGCCATACATAGTGCAGTGTATGTAATACATCAGTCATATACAGGGCCAGTGATCACAGTAACCCGTTATATGTGGCAGTAGGATCAGCCATAGATAGTGCAGTGTATGTAATACAAAAGACATATACAAGGCCAGTGATCACAGTAACATGTTATATGAGGCAGTAGGACCAGCCATACATAGTGCAGTGTATGGAATACATCAGACATATACAGGACCAGTGATCACAGTAACCTGTTACATGCGGCAGTAGGACCAGCCATACATAGTGCAGTGTATGTAATATATCAGACATATACAGGACCAGTGATCACAGTAACACGTTATATGAGGCAGTAGGACCAGCCATACATAGTGCAGTGTATATAATACATCAGATATGTACAGGGCCAGTGATCACAGTAACCTGTTATATGAGGCAGTAGGACCAGCCATACATAGTGCAGTGTATGTAATACATCAGACATATACAGGACCAGTGATCACAGTAACCTGTTATATGCGGCAGTAGGACCAGCCATACATAGTGCAGTGTATGTAATACATCAGACATATACAGGACCAGTGATCACAGTAACCTGTTATATGGGGCTGTAGGACCAGCCATACATAGTGCAGTGTATGTAATACTTCAGTCATATACAAGCCAGTGATCACAGTAACCTGTTATATGCGGCAGTAGGACCAGCCATACATAGTGCAGTGTATGTAATATATCAGACATATACAGGACCAGTGATCACAGTAACCTGTTATATGAGGCAGTAGGACCAGCCATACATAGTGCAGTGTATGTAATACATCAGACATATACAGGACCAGTGATCACAGTAACCTGTTATATGAGGCAGTAGGACCAGCCATACATAGTGCAGTGTATGTAATACATCAGACATATACAGGACCAGTGATCACAGTAACCTGTTATATGAGGCAGTAAGACCAGCCATACATAGTGCAGTGTATGTAATACATCAGACATATACAGGGCCAGTGATCACAGTAACCTGTTATATGTGGCAGTAGGACCAGCCATACATAGTGCAGTGTATGTAATACATCAGACATATACAGGGCCATTGATCACAGTAACCTGTTATATGGGGCAGTAGGACCAGCCATACATAGTGCAGTGCATGTAATACATCAGACATATACAGGCCAGTGATCACAGTAACCTGTTATATGCGGCAGTAGGACCAGCCATACATAGTGCAGTGTATGTAATACATCAGACATATACAGGACCAGTGATCACAGTAACACGTTATATGAGGCAGTAGGACCAGCCATACATAGTGCAGTGTATGTAATACATCAGACATATACAGGGCTAGTGATCACAGTAACCTGTTATATGCGGCAGTAGGACCAGCCATACATAGTGCAGTGTATGTAATACATCAGACATATACAGGACCAGTGATCACAGTAACCTGTTATATGCGGCAGTAGGACCAGCCATACATAGTGCAGTGTATGTAAAACATCAGACATATACAGGGCCAGTGATCACAGTAACCTGTTATATGCGGCAGTAGGACCAGCCATACATAGTGCAGTGTATGTAATACATCAGACATATACAGGACCAGTGATCACAGTAACCTGTTATATGCGGCAGTAGGACCAGCCATACATAGTGCAGTGTATGTAAAACATCAGACATATACAGGGCCAGTGATCACAGTAACCTGTTATATGTGGCAGTAGGACCAGCCATACATAGTGCAGTGTATGTAATATATCAGACATATACAGGACCAGTGATCACAGTAACACGTTATATGCGGCAGTAGGACCAGCCATACATAGTGCAGTGTATGTAATACATCAGATATATACAGGGCCAGTGATCACAGTAACCTGTTATATGAGGCAGTAGGACCAGCCATACATAGTGCAGTGTATGTAATCATCAGACATATACAGGACCAGTGATCACAGTAACCTGTTATATGCGGCAGTAGGAAAAGCCATACATAGTGCAGTGTATGTAATACATCAGACATATACAGGACCAGTGATCACAGTAACCTGTTATATGTGGCAGTAGGACCAGCCATACATAGTGCAGTGTATGTAATACATCAGACATATACAGGGCCAGTGATCACAGTAACCTGTTATATGAGGCAGTAGGACCAGCCATACATAGTGCAGTGTATGTAATACATCAGACATATACAGGGCCAGTGATCACAGTAACCTGTTATATGGGGCAGTAGGACCAGCCATACATAGTGCAGTGTATGTAATACTTCAGTCATATACAGGCCAGTGATCACAGTAACCTGTTATATGCGGCAGTAGGACCAGCCATACATAGTGCAGTGTATGTAATACATCAGACATATACAGGACCAGTGATCACAGTAACCTGTTATATGCGGCAGTAGGACCAGCCATACATAGTGCAGTGTATGTAATACATCAGACATATACAGGACCAGTGATCACAGTAACCTGTTATATGCGGCAGTAGGACCAGCCATACATAGTGCAGTGTATGTAATACATCAGACATATACAGGACCAGTGATCACAGTAACATGTTATATGCTGCAGTAGGACCAGCCATACATAGTGCAGTGTATGTAATACATCAGACATATACAGGACCAGTGATCACAGCAACCCGTTATATGAGGCAGTAGGACCAGCCATACATATTGCAGTGTATGTAATACATCAGTCATATACAGGGCCAGTGATCACAGTAACCTGTTATATGAGGCAGGAGGACCAGCCATACATAGTGCAGTGTATGTAATACATCAGACATATACAGGGCCAGTGATCACAGTAACCCGTTATATGCAGCAGTATAACCAGCCATATATAGTGCAGTGTATGTAATACATCAGACATATACAGGAGCAGTGATCACAGTAACCTGTTATATGAGGCAGTAGGACCAGCCATACATAGTGCAGTGTATGTAATACATCAGTCATATACAGGGCCAGTGATCACAGTAACCCGTTATATGTGGCAGTAGGATCAGCCATACATAGTGCAGTGTATGTAATATATCAGACATATACAGGGCCAGTGATCACAGTAACATGTTATATGAGGCAGTAGGACCAGCCATACATAGTGCAGTGTATGTAATACATCAGACATATACAGGACCAGTGATAACAGTAACCTGTTACATGCGGCAGTAGGACCAGCCATACATAGTGCAGTGTATGTAATATATCAGACATATACAGGACCAGTGATCACAGTAACCTGTTATATGTGGCAGTAGGACCAGCCATACATAGTGCAGTGTATGTAATATATCAGACATATACAGGACCAGTGATCACAGTAACACGTTATATGCGGCAGTAGGACCAGCCATACATAGTGCAGTGTATGTAATACATCAGATATATACAGGGCTAGTGATCTCAGTAACCTGTTATATGCGGCAGTAGGACCAGCCATACATAGTGCAGTATATGTAATACATCAGACATATACAGGACCAGTGATCACAGTAACCTGTTATATGCGGCAGTAGGACCAGCCATACATAGTGCAGTGTATGTAATACATCAGACATATACAGGACCAGTGATCACAGTAACCTGTTATATGGGGCAGTAGGACTAGCCATACATTAGTGCAGTGTATGTAATACATCAGACATATACAGGACCAGTGATCACAGTAACCTGTTATATGGGGCAGTAGGACCAGCCATACATAGTGCAGTGTATGTAATACTTCAGTCATATACAGGCCAGTGATCACAGTAACCTGTTATATGCGGCAGTAGGACCAGCCATACATAGTGCAGTGAATGTAATACATCAGACATATACAGGACCAGTGATCACAGTAACCTGTTATATGCGGCAGTAGGACCAGCCATACATAGTGCAGTGTATGTAATACATCAGACATATACAGGACCAGTGATTACAGTAACCTGTTATATGCGGCAGTAGGACCAGCCATACATAGTGCAGTGTATGTAATACATCAGACATATACAGGACCAGTGATCACAGTAACATGTTATATGCGGCAGTAGGACCAGCCATACATAGTGCATTGTATGTAATACATCAGACATATACAGGACCAGTGATCACAGCAACCCGTTATATGAGGCAGTAGGACCAGCCATACATAGTGCAGTGTATGTAATACATCAGTCATATACAGGGCCAGTGATCACAGTAACCTGTTATATGAGGCAGGAGGACCATCCATACATAGTGCAGTGTATGTAATACATCAGACATATACAGGACCACTGATCACAGTAACCCGTTATATGCGGCAGTATAACCAGCCATATATAGTGCAGTGTATGTAATACATCAGACATATACAGGAGCAGTGATCACAGTAACCTGTTATATGAGGCAGTAGGACCAGCCATACATAGTGCAGTGTATGTAATACATCAGTCATATACAGGGCCAGTGATCACAGTAACCCGTTATATGTGGCAGTAGGATCAGCCATACATAGTGCAGTGTATGTAATATATCAGACATATACAGGGCCAGTGATCACAGTAACATGTTATATGAGGAAGTAGGACCAGCCATACATAGTGCAGTGTATGTAATACATCAGACATATACAGGACCAGTGATCACAGTAACCTGTTACATGCGGCAGTAGGACCAGCCATACATAGTGCAGTGTATGTAATATATCAGACATATACAGGACCAGTGATCACAGTAACCTGTTATATGTGGCAGTAGGACCAGCCATACATAGTGCAGTGTATGTAATACATCCGATATATACAGGGCCAGTGATCACAGTAACCTGTTATATGAGGCAGTAGGACCAGTCATACATAGTGCAGTGTATGTAATACATCAGACATATACAGGACCAGTGATCACAGTAACCTGTTATATGCGGCAGTAGGACCAGCCATACATAGTGCAGTGTATGTAATACATCAGACATATACAGGACCAGTGATCACAGTAACCTGTTATATGGGGCAGTAGGACCAGCCATACATAGCGCAGTGTATGTAATACTTCAGTCATATACAGGCCAGTGATCACAGTAACCTGTTATATGCGGCAGTAGGACCAGCCATACATAGTGCAGTGAATGTAATACATCAGACATATACAGGACCAGTGATCACAGTAACCTGTTATATGTGGCAGTAGGACCAGCCATACATAGTGCAGTGTATGTAATACATCAGACATATACAGGACCAGTGATTACAGTAACCTGTTATATGTGGCAGTAGGACCAGCCATACATAGTGCAGTGAATGTAATACATCAGACATATACAGGACCAGTGATCACAGTAACCTGTTATATGTGGCAGTAGGACCAGCCATACATAGTGCAGTGTATGTAATACATCAGACATATACAGGGCCAGTGATCACAGTAACCTGTTATATGCGGCAGTAGGACCAGCCATACATAGTGCAGTGTATGTAATACATCAGACATATACAGGACCAGTGATCACAGTAACATGTTATATGCGGCAGTAGGACCAGCCATACATAGTGCAGTGTATGTAATACATCAGACTTATACAGGACCAGTGATCACAGCAACCCGTTATATGAGGCAGTAGGACCAGCCATACATAGTGCAGTGTATGTAATACATCAGACATATACAGGACCAGTGATCACAGCAACCCGTTATATGAGGCAGTAGGACCTTCCATACATAGTGCAGTGTATGTAATACATAAGACATATACAGGACCAGTGATCACAGTAACATGTTATATGAGGCAGTAGGACCAGCCATACATAGAGCAGTGTATGTAATACATCAGACATTTACAGGGCCAGTGAACACAGTAACCTGTTATATGTTGCAGTAGGACCAGCCATACATAGTGCAGTGTATGTAATACATCAGACATATACAGGGCCAGTGATCACAGTAACATGTTATATGAGGCAGTAGGACCAGCCATACATAGTGCAGTGTATGTAATACATCAGACATATACAGGGCCAGTGATCGCAGTAACCCGTTATATGAGGCAGTAGGACCAGCCATACATAGTGCAGTGTATGTAATACATCAGACATATACAGGACCAGTGATCACAGTAACCTGTTACATGCGGCAGTAGGACCAGCCATACAGAGTGCAGTGTATGTAATATATCAGACATATACAGGACCAGTGATCACAGTAACCTGTTATATGTGGCAGTAGGACCAGCCATACATAGTGCAGTGTATGTAATATATCAGACATATACAGGACCAGTGATCACAGTAACACGTTATATGAGGCAGTAGGACCAGCCATACATAGTGCAGTGTATGTAATACAACAGATATGTACAGGGCCAGTGATCACAGTAACCTGTTATATGAGGCAGTAGGACCAGCCATACATAGTGCAGTGTATGTAATACATCAGACATATACAGGACCAGTGATCACAGTAACCTGTTATATGCGGCAGTAGGACCAGCCATACATAGTGCAGTGTATGTAATACATCAGACATATACAGGACCAGTGATCACAGTAACCTGTTATATGGGGCTGTAGGACCAGCCATACATAGTGCAGTGTATGTAATACTTCAGTCATATACAAGCCAGTGATCACAGTAACCTGTTATATGCGGCAGTAGGACCAGCCATACATAGTGCAGTGTATGTAATATATCAGACATATACAGGACCAGTGATCACAGTAACCTGTTATATGAGGCAGTAGGACCAGCCATACATAGTGCAGTGTATGTAATACATCAGACATATACAGGACCAGTGATCACAGTAACCTGTTATATGAGGCAGTAGGACCAGCCATACATAGTGCAGTGTATGTAATACATCAGACATATACAGGACCAGTGATCACAGTAACCTGTTATATGAGGCAGTAAGACCAGCCATACATAGTGCAGTGTATGTAATACATCAGACATATACAGGGCCAGTGATCACAGTAACCTGTTATATGTGGCAGTAGGACCAGCCATACATAGTGCAGTGTATGTAATACATCAGACATATACAGGGCCATTGATCACAGTAACCTGTTATATGGCGCAGTAGGACCAGCCATACATAGTGCAGTGCATGTAATACATCAGACATATACAGGCCAGTGATCACAGTAACCTGTTATATGCGGCAGTAGGACCAGCCATACATAGTGCAGTGTATGTAATACATCAGACATATACAGGACCAGTGATCACAGTAACACGTTATATGAGGCAGTAGGACCAGCCATACATAGTGCAGTGTATGTAATACATCAGACATATACAGGGCTAGTGATCACAGTAACCTGTTATATGCGGCAGTAGGACCAGCCATACATAGTGCAGTGTATGTAATACATCAGACATATACAGGACCAGTGATCACAGTAACCTGTTATATGCGGCAGTAGGACCAGCCATACATAGTGCAGTGTATGTAAAACATCAGACATATACAGGGCCAGTGATCACAGTAACCTGTTATATGCGGCAGTAGGACCAGCCATACATAGTGCAGTGTATGTAATACATCAGACATATACAGGACCAGTGATCACAGTAACCTGTTATATGCGGCAGTAGGACCAGCCATACATAGTGCAGTGTATGTAAAACATCAGACATATACAGGGCCAGTGATCACAGTAACCTGTTATATGTGGCAGTAGGACCAGCCATACATAGTGCAGTGTATGTAAAACATCAGACATATACAGGACCAGTGATCACAGTAACCTGTTATATGGGGCAGTAGGACTAGCCATACATAGTGCAGTGTATGTAATACATCAGACATATACAGGGCCAGTGATCACAGTAACCTGTTATATGAGGCAGTAGGACCAGCCATACATAGTGCAGTGTATGTAATACATCAGACATATACAGGGCCAGTGATCACAGTAACCTGTTATATGGGGCAGTAGGACCAGCCATACATAGTGCAGTGTATGTAATACTTCAGTCATATACAGGCCAGTGATCACAGTAACCTGTTATATGCGGCAGTAGGACCAGCCATACATAGTGCAGTGTATGTAATACATCAGACATATACAAGACCAGTGATCACAGTAACCTGTTATATGCGGCAGTAGGACCAGCCATACATAGTGCAGTGTATGTAATACATCAGACATATACAGGACCAGTGATCACAGTAACCTGTTATATGCGGCAGTAGGACCAGCCATACATAGTGCAGTGTATGTAATACATCAGACATATACAGGACCAGTGATCACAGTAACATGTTATATGCTGCAGTAGGACCAGCCATACATAGTGCAGTGTATGTAATACATCAGACATATACAGGACCAGTGATCACAGCAACCCGTTATATGAGGCAGTAGGACCAGCCATACATATTGCAGTGTATGTAATACATCAGTCATATACAGGGCCAGGGATCACAGTAACCTGTTATATGAGGCAGGAGGACCAGCCATACATAGTGCAGTGTATGTAATACATCAGACATATACAGGACCACTGATCACAGTAACCCGTTATATGCAGCAGTATAACCAGCCATATATAGTGCAGTGTATGTAATACATCAGACATATACAGGAGCAGTGATCACAGTAACCTGTTATATGAGGCAGTAGGACCAGCCATACATAGTGCAGTGTATGTAATACATCAGTCATATACAGGGCCAGTGATCACAGTAACCCGTTATATGTGGCAGTAGGATCAGCCATACATAGTGCAGTGTATGTAATATATCAGACATATACAGGGCCAGTGATCACAGTAACATGTTATATGAGGCAGTAGGACCAGCCATACATAGTGCAGTGTATGTAATACATCAGACATATACAGGACCAGTGATAACAGTAACCTGTTACATGCGGCAGTAGGACCAGCCATACATAGTGCAGTGTATGTAATATATCAGACATATACAGGACCAGTGATCACAGTAACCTGTTATATGTGGCAGTAGGACCAGCCATACATAGTGCAGTGTATGTAATATATCAGACATATACAGGACCAGTGATCACAGTAACACGTTATATGCGGCAGTAGGACCAGCCATACATAGTGCAGTGTATGTAATACATCAGATATATACAGGGCTAGTGATCTCAGTAACCTGTTATATGCGGCAGTAGGACCAGCCATACATAGTGCAGTGAATGTAATACATCAGACATATACAGGACCAGTGATCACAGTAACCTGTTATATGCGGCAGTAGTACCAGTCATACATAGTGCAGTGTATGTAAAACATCAGACATATACAGGGCCAGTGATCACAGTAACCTGTTATATGTGGCAGTAGGACCAGCCATACATAGTGCAGTGTATGTAATATATCAGACATATACAGGACCAGTGATCACAGTAACACGTTATATGCGGCAGTAGGACCAGCCATACATAGTGCAGTGTATGTAATACATCAAATATATACAGGGCCAGTGATCACAGTAACCTGTTATATGCGGCAGTAGGACCAGCCATACATAGTGCAGTGTATGTAATACATCAGATATATACAGGGCCAGTGATCACAGTAACCTGTTATATGAGGCAGTAGGACCAGCCATACATAGTGCAGTATATGTAATACATCAGACATATACAGGACCAGTGATCACAGTAACCTGTTATATGCGGCAGTAGGACCAGCCATACATAGTGCAGTGTATGTAATACATCAGACATATACAGGACCAGTGATCACAGTAACCTTTTTATATGGGGCAGTAGGACTAGCCATACATTAGTGCAGTGTATGTAATACATCAGACATATACAGGACCAGTGATCACAGTAACCTGTTATATGGGGCAGTAGGACCAGCCATACATAGTGCAGTGTATGTAATACTTCAGTCATATACAGGCCAGTGATCACAGTAACCTGTTATATGCGGCAGTAGGACCAGCCATACATAGTGCAGTGAATGTAATACATCAGACATATACAGGACCAGTGATCACAGTAACCTGTTATATGCGGCAGTAGGACCAGCCATACATAGTGCAGTGTATGTAATACATCAGACATATACAGGACCAGTGATTACAGTAACCTGTTATATGCGGCAGTAGGACCAGCCATACATAGTGCAGTGTATGTAATACATCAGACATATACAGGACCAGTGATCACAGTAACATGTTATATGCGGCAGTAGGACCAGCCATACATAGTGCATTGTATGTAATACATTAGACATATACAGGACCAGTGATCACAGCAACCCGTTATATGAGGCAGTAGGACCAGCCATACATAGTGCAGTGTATGTAATACATCAGTCATATACAGGGCCAGTGATCACAGTAACCTGTTATATGAGGCAGGAGGACCAGCCATACATAGTGCAGTGTATGTAATACATCAGACATATACAGGACCACTGATCACAGTAACCCGTTATATGCGGCAGTATAACCAGCCATATATAGTGCAGTGTATGTAATACATCAGACATATACAGGAGCAGTGATCACAGTAACCTGTTATATGAGGCAGTAGGACCAGCCATACATAGTGCAGTGTATGTAATACATCAGTCATATACAGGGCCAGTGATCACAGTAACCCGTTATATGTGGCAGTAGGATCAGCCATACATAGTGCAGTGTATGTAATATATCAGACATATACAGGGCCAGTGATCACAGTAACATGTTATATGAGGAAGTAGGACCAGCCATACATAGTGCAGTGTATGTAATACATCAGACATATACAGGACCAGTGATCACAGTAACCTGTTACATGCGGCAGTAGGACCAGCCATACATAGTGCAGTGTATGTAATATATCAGACATATACAGGACCAGTGATCACAGTAACCTGTTATATGTGGCAGTAGGACCAGCCATACATAGTGCAGTGTATGTAATACATCAGATATATACAGGGCCAGTGATCACAGTAACCTGTTATATGAGGCAGTAGGACCAGCCATACATAGTGCAGTGTATGTAATACATGAGACATATACAGGACCAGTGATCACAGTAACCTGTTATATGAGGCAGTAGGACCAGCCATACATAGTGCAGTGTATGTAATACATCAGACATATACAGGACCAGTGATCACAGTAACCTGTTATATGCGGCAGTAGGACCAGCCATACATAGTGCAGTGTATGTAATACATCAGACATATACAGGACCAGTGATCACAGTAACCTGTTATATGGGGCAGTAGGACCAGCCATACATAGCGCAGTGTATGTAATACTTCAGTCATATACAGGCCAGTGATCACAGTAACCTGTTATATGCGGCAGTAGGACCAGCCATACATAGTGCAGTGAATGTAATACATCAGACATATACAGGACCAGTGATCACAGTAACCTGTTATATGTGGCAGTAGGACCAGCCATACATAGTGCAGTGTATGTAATACATCAGACATATACAGGACCAGTGATTACAGTAACCTGTTATATGTGGCAGTAGGACCAGCCATACATAGTGCAGTGAATGTAATACATCAGACATATACAGGACCAGTGATCACAGTAACCTGTTATATGTGGCAGTAGGACCAGCCATACATAGTGCAGTGCATGTAATACATCAGACATATACAGGGCCAGTGATCACAGTAACCTGTTATATGAGGCAGTAGGACCAGCCATACATAGTGCAGTGTATGTAATACATCAGACATATACAGGACCACTGATCACAGTAACCCGTTATATGCGGCAGTATAACCAGCCATATATAGTGCAGTGTATGTAATACATCAGACATATACAGGAGCAGTGATCACAGTAACCTGTTATATGAGGCAGTAGGACCAGCCATACATAGTGCAGTGTATGTAATACATCAGTCATATACAGGGCCAGTGATCACAGTAACCCGTTATATGTGGCAGTAGGATCAGCCATACATAGTGCAGTGTATGTAATATATCAGACATATACAGGGCCAGTGATCACAGTAACATGTTATATGAGGAAGTAGGACCAGCCATACATAGTGCAGTGCATGTAATACATCAGACATATACAGGACCAGTGATCACAGTAACCTGTTACATGCGGCAGTAGGACCAGCCATACATAGTGCAGTGTATGTAATATATCAGACATATACAGGACCAGTGATCACAGTAACCTGTTATATGTGGCAGTAGGACCAGCCATACATAGTGCAGTGTATGTAATACATCAGATATATACAGGGCCAGTGATCACAGTAACCTGTTATATGAGGCAGTAGGACCAGCCATACATAGTGCAGTGTATGTAATACATGAGACATATACAGGACCAGTGATCACAGTAACCTGTTATATGAGGCAGTAGGACCAGCCATACATAGTGCAGTGTATGTAATACATCAGACATATACAGGACCAGTGATCACAGTAACCTGTTATATGCGGCAGTAGGACCAGCCATACATAGTGCAGTGTATGTAATACATCAGACATATACAGGACCAGTGATCACAGTAACCTGTTATATGGGGCAGTAGGACCAGCCATACATAGCGCAGTGTATGTAATACTTCAGTCATATACAGGCCAGTGATCACAGTAACCTGTTATATGCGGCAGTAGGACCAGCCATACATAGTGCAGTGAATGTAATACATCAGACATATACAGGACCAGTGATCACAGTAACCTGTTATATGTGGCAGTAGGACCAGCCATACATAGTGCAGTGTATGTAATACATCAGACATATACAGGACCAGTGATTACAGTAACCTGTTATATGTGGCAGTAGGACCAGCCATACATAGTGCAGTGAATGTAATACATCAGACATATACAGGACCAGTGATCACAGTAACCTGTTATATGTGGCAGTAGGACCAGCCATACATAGTGCAGTGTATGTAATACATCAGACATATACAGGGCCAGTGATCACAGTAACCTGTTATATGCGGCAGTAGGACCAGCCATACATAGTGCAGTGTATGTAATACATCAGACATATACAGGACCAGTGATCACAGTAACATGTTATATGCGGCAGTAGGACCAGCCATACATAGTGCAGTGTATGTAATACATCAGACTTATACAGGACCAGTGATCACAGCAACCCGTTATATGAGGCAGTAGGACCAGCCATACATAGTGCAGTGTATGTAATACATCAGACATATACAGGACCAGTGATCACAGCAACCCGTTATATGAGGCAGTAGGACCTTCCATACATAGTGCAGTGTATGTAATACATAAGACATATACAGGACCAGTGATCACAGTAACATGTTATATGAGGCAGTAGGACCAGCCATACATAGAGCAGTGTATGTAATACATCAGACATTTACAGGGCCAGTGAACACAGTAACCTGTTATATGTTGCAGTAGGACCAACCATACATAGTGCAGTGTATGTAATACATCAGACATATACAGGGCCAGTGATCACAGTAACACGTTATATGAGGCAGTAGGACCAGCCATACATAGTGCAGTGTATGTAATACATCAGACATATACAGGGCCAGTGATCGCAGTAACCCGTTATATGAGGCAGTAGGACCAGCCATACATAGTGCAGTGTATGTAATACATCAGACATATACAGGACCAGTGATCACAGTAACCCGTTATATGCGGCAGTATGACCAGCCATACATAGTGCAGTGTATGTAATACATCAGACATATACAGGAGCAGTGATCACAGTAACTTGTTATATGAGGCAGTAGGACCAGCCATACATAGAGCAGTGTATGTAATACATCAGACATATACAGGGCCAGTGATCACAGTAACCTGTTATATGTGGCAGTAGGACCAGCGATACATAGTGCAGTGTATGTAATACATCAGACATATACAGGGCCAGTGATCACAGTAACACGTTATATGAGGCAGTAGGACCAGCCATACATAGTGCAGTGTATGTAATACATCAGACATATACAGGGCCAGTGATCACAGTAACATGTTATATGCGGCAGTAGGACAAGCCATACATAGTGCAGTGTATGTAATACATCAGACATATACAGGACCAGTGATCACAGTAACCTGTTATATGAGGCAGAAGGACCAGCCATACATAGTGCAGTGTATGTAATACATCTGACATATACAGGACCAGTGATCACAGTAACATGTTATATGAGGCAGTAGGACCAGCTATACATAGAGCAGTGTATGTAATACATCAGACATATACAGGGCCTGTGATCACAGTAACCTATTATATGTGGCAGTAGGACCAGCCATACATAGTGCAGTGTATGTAATACATCAGACATATACAGGGCCAGTGATCACAGTAATACGTTATATGAGGCAGTAGGACCAGCCATACATAGTGCAGTGTATGTAATACATCAGACATATACAGGGCCAGTGATCACAGTAACCTGTTATATGAGGCAGGAGGACCAGCCATACATAGTGGAGTGTATGTAATACATCAGACATATACAGGACCAGTGATCACAGTAACCCGTTATATGCGGCAGTATGACCAGCCATACATAGTGCAGTGTATGTAATACATCAGACATATACAGGAGCAGTGATCACAGTAACCAGTTATATGAGGCAGTAGGACCAGCCATACATAGTGCAGTGTATGTAATACATCAGTCATATACAGGGCCAGTGATCACAGTAACCCGTTATATGTGGCAGTAGGATCAGCCATACATAGTGCAGTGTATGTAATTCATCAGACATATACAGGGCCAGTGATCACAGTAACATGTTATATGAGGCAGTAGGACCAGCCATACATAGTGCAGTGTATGTAATACATCAGACATATACAGGACCAGTGATCACAGTAACACGTTATATGCGGCAGTAGGACCAGCCATACATAGTGCAGTGTATGTAATACATCAGACATATACAGGACCAGTGATCACAGTAACATGTTATATGCGGCAGTAGGACCAGCCATACATAGTGCAGTGTATGTAATACATCAGATATATACATCACCAGTGATCACAGCAACCCGTTATATGAGGCAGTAGGACCAGCCATACATAGTGCAGTGTATGTAATACATCAGACATATACAGGACCAGTGATCACAGCAACCCGTTATATGAGGCAGTAGGACCAGCCATACATAGTGCAGTGTATGTAATACATCAGACATATACAGGACCAGTGATCACAGTAACCCGTTATATGAGGCAGTAGGACCAGCCATACATAGTGCAGTGTATGTAATACTTCAGACATATACAGGGCCAGTGATCTCAGTAACACGTTATATGAGGCAGTAGGACCAGCCAAACATAGTGTAGTGTATGTAATACATCAGACATATACAGGACCAGTGATCACAGTAACCTGTTATATGCGGCAGTAGGACCAGCCATACATAGTGCAGTGTATGTAATACATCAATCATATACAGGGCCAGTGATCACAGTAACCTGTTATATGAGGCAGGAGGACCAGCCATACATAGTGCAGTGTATGTAATACATCAGACATATACAGGACCAATGATCACAGTAACCTGTTATATGAGGCAGTAGGACCAGCCATACATAGTGCAGTGTATGTAATACATCAGTAATATACAGGGCCAGTGATCACAGTAACCCGTTATATGTGGCAGTAGGATCAGCCATACATAGTGCAGTGTATGTAATACATCAGACATATACAGGGCCAGTGATCACAGTAACATGTTATATGAGGCAGTAGGACCAGCCATACATAGTGCAGTGTATGTAATACATCAGACATATACAGGACCAGTGATCACAGTAACCTGTTATATGCGGCAGTAGGACCAGCCAAACATAGTGCAGTGTATGTAATACATCAGACATATACAGGACCAGTGATCACAGTAACATGTTATATGCGGCAGTAGGACCAGCCATACATAGTGCAATGTATGTTATACATCAGACATATACAGGACCAGTGATCACAGCAACCCGTTATATGAGGCAGTAGGACCAGCCATACATAGTGCAGTGTATGTAATACATCTGACATATACAGGACCAGTGACCACAGTAACATGTTATATGAGGCAGTAGGACCAGCCATACATAGAGCAGTGTATGTAATACATCAGACATATACAGGACCAGTGATCACAGCAACTCGTTATATGCGGCAGTAGGACCAGCCATACATAGTGCAGTGAATGTAATACATCAGACATATACAGGATCAGTGATCACAGTAACCTGTTATATGTGGCAGTAGGACCAGCCATACATAGTGCAGTGTATGTAATACATCAGACATATACAGGACCAGTGATTACAGTAACCTGTTATATGCGGCAGTAGGACAAGCCATACATAGTGCAGTGTATGTAATACATCAGACATATACAGGACCAGTGATCACAGCAACTCGTTATATGAGGCAGTAGGACCAGCCATACATAGTGCAGTGTATGTAATACATCAGACATATACAGGACCAGTGATCACAGTAACCTGTTATATGAGGCTGTAGGACCAGCCATACATAGTGCAGTGTATGTAATACATCTGACATATACAGGACCAGTGATCACAGTAACATGTTATATGAGGCAGTAGGACCAGCCATACATAGAGCAGTGTATGTAATACATCAGACATATACAGGGCCAGTGATCACAGTAACCTGTTATATGTGGCAGTAGGACCAGCCATACATAGTGCAGTGTATGTAATACATCAGACATATACAGGGCCAGTGATCACAGTAACACGTTATATGAGGCAGTAGGACCAGCCATACATAGTGCAGTGTATGTAATACATCAGACATATACAGGGCTAGTGATCACAGTAACCCGTTATATGAGGCAGTAGGACCAGCCATACATAGTGCAGTGTATGTAATACATCAGTCATATACAGGGCCAGTGATCACAGTAACCTGTTATATGAGGCAGGAGGACCAGCCATACATAGTGGAGTGTATGTAATACATCAGACATATACAGGACCAGTGATCACAGTAACCCGTTATATGCGGCAGTATGACCAGCCATACATAGTGCAGTGTATGTAATACATCAGACATATACAGGAGCAGTGATCACAGTAACCAGTTATATGAGGCAGTAGGACCAGCCATACATAGTGCAGTGTATGTAATACATCAGTCATATACAGGGCCAGTGATCACAGTAACCCGTTATATGTGGCAGTAGGATCAGCCATACATAGTGCAGTGTATGTAATACATCAGACATATACAGGGCCAGTGATCACAGTAACATGTTATATGAGGCAGTAGGACCAGCCATACATAGTGCAGTGTATGTAATACATCAGACATATACAGGACCAGTGATCACAGTAAAACGTTATATGCGGCAGTAGGACCAGCCATACATAGTGCAGTGTATGTAATACATCAGACATATACAGGACCAGTGATCACAGTAACATGTTATATGCGGCAGTAGGACCAGCCATATATAGTGCAGTGTATGTAATACATCAGACATATACAGGACCAGTGATCACAGCAACCCGTTATATGAGGCAGTAGGACCAGCCATACATAGTGCAGTGTATGTAATACATCAGACATATACAGGACCAGTGATCACAGCAACCCGTTATATGAGGCAGTAGGACCAGCCATACATAGTGCAGTGTATGTAATACATCAGACATATACAGGACCAGTGATCACAGTAACCCGTTATATGAGGCAGTAGGACCAGCCATACATAGTGCAGTGTATGTAATACATCAGACATATACAGGGCCAGTGATCTCAGTAACACGTTATATGAGGCAGTAGGACCAGCCAAACATAGTGTAGTGTATGTAATACATCAGACATATACAGGACCAGTGATCACAGTAACCTGTTATATGCGGCAGTAGGACCAGCCATACATAGTGCAGTGTATGTAATACATCAATCATATACAGGGCCAGTGATCACAGTAACCTGTTATATGAGGCAGGAGGACCAGCCATACATAGTGCAGTGTATGTAATACATCAGACATAAACAGGACCAGTGATCACAGTAACCCGTTATATGCGGCAGTATGACCAGCCATACATAGTGCAGTGTATGTAATACATCAGACATATACAGGAGCAGTGATCACAGTAACCTGTTATATGAGGCAGTAGGACCAGCCATACATAGTGCAGTGTATGTAATACATCAGTAATATACAGGACCAGTGATCACAGTAACCCGTTATATGCGGCAGTAGGATCAGCCATACATAGTGCAGTGTATGTAATACATCAGACATATACAGGGCCAGTGATCACAGTAACATGTTATATGTGGCAGTAGGACCAGCCATACATAGTGCAGTGTATGTAATACATCAGACATATACAGAGCCAGTGATCACAGTAACCTGTTATATGCGGCAGTAGGATCAGCCATACATAGTGCAGTGTATGTAATACATCAGACATATACAGGGCCAGTGATCACAGTAACCCGTTATATGTGGCAGTAGGATCAGCCATACATAGTGCAGTGTATGTAATACATCAGACATATACAGGGCCAGTGATCACAGTAACATGTTATATGTGGCAGTAGGACCAGCCATACATAGTGCAGTGTATGTAATACATCAGACATATACAGGGCCAGTGATCACAGTAACCTGTTATATGAGGCAGTAGGACCAGCCATACATAGTGCAGTGTATGTAATACATCAGACATATACAGGACCAGTGATCACAGTAACCTGTTATATGAGGCAGTAGGACCAGCCATACATAGTGCAGTGTATGTAATACATCAGACATATACAGGACCAGTGATTACAGTAACCTGTTATATGCGGCAGTAGGACCAGCCATACATAGTGTAGTGTATGTAATACATCAGACATATACAGGCCCAGTGATCACAGTACCATGTTATATGTGGCAGTAGGACCAGCCATACATAGTGCAGTGTATGTAATACATCCGACATATACAGGGCCAGTGATCACAGTAACCTGTTATATGTGGCAGTAGGACCAGCCATACATAGTGCAGTGTATGTAATATATCCGACATATACAGGGCCAGTGATCACAGTAACAAGTTATATGTGGCAGTAGGACCAGCCATACATAGTGCAGTGTTTGTAATACATCCGACATATACAGGACCAGTGATCACAGTAACATGTTATATGTGGCAGTAGGACCAGCCATACATAGTGCAGTGTATGTAATACATCCGACTTATACAGGGCCAGTGATCACAGTAACCTGTTATATGAGGCAGTAGGACCAGCCATACATAGTGCATTGTATGTAATACATCAGACATATACAGGACCAGTGATCACAGTAACATGTTATATGCGGCAGTAGGACCAGTCATACATAGTGCAGTGTATGTAATACATCAGACATATACAGGGCCAGTGATCACAGTAACCTGTTATATGTGGCAGTAGGACCAGCCATACATCATGCAGTGTATGTAATACATCAGACATATACAGGACCAGTGATCACAGTACATGTTATATATGTCAGTAGGACCAGCCATACATAGTGCAGTGTATGTAATACATCAGACGTATACAGGAGCAGTGATAACAGTAACCTGTTATATGAGGCAGTAGGACCAGCCATACATAGTGCAGTGTATGTAATACATCAGACATATACAGGACCAGTGATCACAGTAACATGTTATATGGGGCAGTAGGACCAGCCATACATAGTGCAGTGTATATAATACATCAGACATATACAGGGCCAGTGATCACAGTAACCTATTATATGCGGCAGTAGGACCAGTCATACATAGTGCAGTGTATGTAATACATCAGACATATACAGGACCAGTGATCACAGTACATGTTATATATGTCAGTAGGACCAGCCATACATAGTGCAGTGTATGTAATACATCAGACATATACAGGGCCAGTGATCACAGTAACATGTTATATGGGGCATAAGGACCAGCCATACATAGTGCTGTGTATGTAATACATCAGACATATACAGGGCCAGTGATCACAGTAACATGTTATATGGGGCATAAGGACCAGCCATACATAGTGCAGTGTATGTAATACATCAGACATATACAGGACCAGTGATCACAGTAACATGTTATAAGGGGCATATGGACCAGCCATACATAGTGCAGTGTATGTAATACATCAGACATATACAGGACCAGTGATCACAGTAACATGTTATATGGGGCATATGGACCAGCCATACATAGTGCAGTGTATGTAATACATCAGACATATACAGGGCCAGTGATCACAGTAACATGTTATATGAGGCATAAGGACCAGCCATACATAGTGCAGTGTATGTAATACATCAAACATATACAGGACCAGTGATCACAGTAACATGTTATATGCGGCAGTAGGACCAGCCATACATAGTGCAGTGTATGTAATACATCAGTCATATACAGGGCCAGTGATCACAGTAACATGTTATATGAGGCAGTAGGACCAGCCATACATAGTGCAGTGTATGTAATACATCAGACATATACAGGGCCAGTGATCACAGTAACCTGTTATATGCGGCAGTAGGATCAGCCATACATAGTGCAGTGTATGTAATACATCAGATATATACAGGACCAGTGATCACAGTAACCTGATATATAGGGCAGTAGGACCAGCCAAACATAGTGCAGTGTATGTAATACATTAGACATATACAGGACCAGTGATCACAGTAACCTGTTATATGCGGCAGTAGGACCAGCCATAAATAGTGCAGTGTATGTAATACATCAGACATATACAGGGCCAGTGATCACAGTAATCTGTTAAATGAGGCAGTAGGATCAGCCATACATAGTGCAGTGTATGTAATACATCAGATATATACAGGACCAGTGATCACAGTAACCTGTTATATAGGGCAGTAGGACCAGCCAAACATAGTGCAGTGTATGTAATACATTAGACATATACAGGACCAGTGATCACAGTAACCTGTTATATGGGGCAGTAGGACCAGCCATACATAGTGCAATGTATGTAATACATCAGACATATACAGGGCCAGTGATCACAGTAACCTGTTATATAGGCAGTAGGACCAGCCATATATAGTGCAGTGTATGTAATACATCAGACATATACAGGACCAGTGATCACGGTAACCTGTTATATGCGGCAGTAGGACCAGCCATACATAGTGCAGTGTATGTAATACATCAGACATATACAGGACCAGTGATCACGGTAACCTGTTATATGCAGCAGTAGGACCAGCCATACATAGTGCAGTGTATGTAATACATTAGACATATACAGGACCAGTGATTACTGTAACATGTTATATGGGGCAGTAGGACCAGTCATACATAGTGCAGTGTATGTAATACATCAGACATATACAGGACCAATGATCACAGTAACACGTTATATGCGGCAGTAGGACCAGCCGTACATAGTGCAGTGTATGTAATACATCAGACATATACAGGATCAGTAATCACAGTAACCTGTTATATATGGCAGTAGGACCAGCCATACATAGTGCAGTGTATGTAATACATCAGACATATACAGGACCAGTGATCACAGTAACCTGTTATATGTGGCAGTAGGACCAGCCATACATAGTGCAGTGTATGTAATACATCAGACATATACAGGGCCAGTGATCACAGTAACCCGTTATATGTGGCAGTAGGACCAGCCATACATAGTGCAGTGTATGTAATACATCAGACATATACAGGACCAGTGATTACAGTAACCTGTTATATGCGGCAGTAGGACCAGCCATACATAGTGCAGTGTATGTAATACATCCGACATATACAGGGCCAGTGATCACAGTAACCTGTTATATGTGGCAGTAGGACCAGCCATACATAGTGCAGTGTATGTAATATATCCGACATATACAGGGCCAGTGATCACAATAACAAGTTATATGTGGCAGTAGGACCAGCCATACATAGTGCAGTGTTTGTAATACATCCGACATATACAGGACCAGTGATCACAGTAACATGTTATATGTGGCAGTAGGACCAGCCATACATAGTGCAGTGTATGTAATACATCCGACTTATACAGGGCCAGTGATCACAGTAACCTGTTATATGAGGCAGTAGGACCAGCCATACATAGTGCATTGTATGTAATACATCAGACATATACAGGACCAGTGATCACAGTAACATGTTATATGCGGCAGTAGGACCAGTCATACATAGTGCAGTGTATGTAATACATCAGACATATACAGGGCCAGTGATCACAGTAACCTGTTATATGTGGCAGTAGGACCAGCCATACATCATGCAGTGTATGTAATACATCAGACATATACAGGACCAGTGATCACAGTACATGTTATATATGTCAGTAGGACCAGCCATACATAGTGCAGTGTATGTAATACATCAGACGTATACAGGAGCAGTGATAACAGTAACCTGTTATATGAGGCAGTAGGACCAGCCATACATAGTGCAGTGTATGTAATACATCAGACATATACAGGACCAGTGATCACAGTAACATGTTATATGGGGCAGTAGGACCAGCCATACATAGTGCAGTGTATATAATACATCAGACATATACAGGGCCAGTGATCACAGTAACCTATTATATGCGGCAGTAGGACCAGTCATACATAGTGCAGTGTATGTAATACATCAGACATATACAGGACCAGTGATCACAGTACATGTTATATATGTCAGTAGGACCAGCCATACATAGTGCAGTGTATGTAATACATCAGACATATACAGGGCCAGTGATCACAGTAACATGTTATATGGGGCATAAGGACCAGCCATACATAGTGCTGTGTATGTAATACATCAGACATATACAGGGCCAGTGATCACAGTAACATGTTATATGGGGCATAAGGACCAGCCATACATAGTGCAGTGTATGTAATACATCAGACATATACAGGACCAGTGATCACAGTAACATGTTATAAGGGGCATATGGACCAGCCATACATAGTGCAGTGTATGTAATACATCAGACATATACAGGACCAGTGATCACAGTAACATGTTATATGGGGCATATGGACCAGCCATACATAGTGCAGTGTATGTAATACATCAGACATATACAGGGCCAGTGATCACAGTAACATGTTATATGAGGCATAAGGACCAGCCATACATAGTGCAGTGTATGTAATACATCAAACATATACAGGACCAGTGATCACAGTAACATGTTATATGCGGCAGTAGGACCAGCCATACATAGTGCAGTGTATGTAATACATCAGTCATATACAGGGCCAGTGATCACAGTAACATGTTATATGAGGCAGTAGGACCAGCCATACATAGTGCAGTGTATGTAATACATCAGACATATACAGGGCCAGTGATCACAGTAACCTGTTATATGCGGCAGTAGGATCAGCCATACATAGTGCAGTGTATGTAATACATCAGATATATACAGGACCAGTGATCACAGTAACCTGATATATAGGGCAGTAGGACCAGCCAAACATAGTGCAGTGTATGTAATACATTAGACATATACAGGACCAGTGATCACAGTAACCTGTTATATGCGGCAGTAGGACCAGCCATAAATAGTGCAGTGTATGTAATACATCAGACATATACAGGGCCAGTGATCACAGTAATCTGTTAAATGAGGCAGTAGGATCAGCCATACATAGTGCAGTGTATGTAATACATCAGATATATACAGGACCAGTGATCACAGTAACCTGTTATATAGGGCAGTAGGACCAGCCAAACATAGTGCAGTGTATGTAATACATTAGACATATACAGGACCAGTGATCACAGTAACCTGTTATATGGGGCAGTAGGACCAGCCATACATAGTGCAATGTATGTAATACATCAGACATATACAGGGCCAGTGATCACAGTAACCTGTTATATAGGCAGTAGGACCAGCCATATATAGTGCAGTGTATGTAATACATCAGACATATACAGGACCAGTGATCACAGTAACCTGTTATATGCGGCAGTAGGACCAGCCATACATAGTGCAGTGTATGTAATACATCAGACATATACAGGACCAGTGATCACGGTAACCTGTTATATGCAGCAGTAGGACCAGCCATACATAGTGCAGTGTATGTAATACATTAGACATATACAGGACCAGTGATTACTGTAACATGTTATATGGGGCAGTAGGACCAGTCATACATAGTGCAGTGTATGTAATACATCAGACATATACAGGACCAATGATCACAGTAACACGTTATATGCGGCAGTAGGACCAGCCGTACATAGTGCAGTGTATGTAATACATCAGACATATACAGGATCAGTAATCACAGTAACCTGTTATATATGGCAGTAGGACCAGCCATACATAGTGCAGTGTATGTAATACATCAGACATATACAGGACCAGTGATCACAGTAACCTGTTATATGTGGCAGTAGGACCAGCCATACATAGTGCAGTGTATGTAATACATCAGACATATACAGGGCCAGTGATCACAGTAACCCGTTATATGTGGCAGTAGGACCAGCCATACATAGTGCAGTGTATGTAATACATCAGACATATACAGGACCAGTGATCACAGTAACCTGTTATATGCAGCAGTAGGACCAGCCATACATAGTGCAGTGTATGTAATACATCAGACATATACAGGGCCAGTGATCACAGTAACATGTTATATGAGGCAGTAGGACCAGCCATACATAGTGCAGTGTATGTAATACATCAGACATATACAGGGCCAGTGATCACAGTAACCTGTTATATGCGGCAGTAGGACCAGCCATACATAGTGCACTGTATGTAATACATCAGACATATACAGGACCTGTGATCACAGTAACCTGTTATATGGGGCAGTAGGACCAGCCATACATAGTGCAGTGTATGTAATATATCAGAGATATACAGGACCAGTGATTACTGTAACCAGTTATATGTGGCAGTAGGACCAGCCATACATAGTGCAGTGTATGTAATACATCAGACATATACAGGACCAGTGATCACAGTAACCTGTTATATGCAGCTGTAGGACCAGCCATACATAGTGCAGTGTATGTAATACATCAGACATATACAGGACCAGTGATCACAGTAACATGTTATATGCGGCAGTAGGACTAGCCATACATAGTGCAGTGTATGTAATACATCAGACATATACAGGAACAGTGATCACAGTAACCCGTTATATGAGGCAGTAGGACCAGCCATACATAGTGCAGTGTATGTAATACATCAGACATATACAGGACCAGTGATCACAGTAACATGTTATATGCGGCAGTAGGACCAGCCATACATAGTGCAGTGCATGTAATACATCAGACATATACAGGACCAGTGATCACAGGACATGTTATATATGTCAGTAGGACCAGCCATACATAGTGCAGTGTATGTAATACATCAGACATATACAGGAGCAGTGATCACAGTAACCTGTTATGTGAGGCAGTAGGACCAGCCATACATAGTGCAGTGTATGTAATACATCAGACATATACAGGACAAGTGATCACAGTAACATGTTATATGGGGCATAAGGACCAGCCATACATAGTCCAGTGTATGTAATACATCAGACATATACAGGGCCAGTGATCACAGTAACATGTTATATGGGGCATAAGGACCAGCCATACATAGTGCAGTGTATGTAATACATCAGACATATACAGGGCCAGTGATCACAGTAACATGTTATATGGGGCATAAGGACAGCCATACATAGTTCAGTGTATGTAATACATCAGACATATACAGGGCCAGTGATCACAGTAAAATGTTATATGGGGCATAAGGACCAGCCATACATAGTGCAGTGTATGTAATACATCAGACATATACAGGGCCAGTGATCACAGTAACATGTTATATGGGGCATAAGGACCAGCCATACATAGTGCAGTGTATGTAATACATCAGACATATACAGGACCAGTGATCACAGTAACATGTTATATGGGGCAGTAGGACCAGCCATACATAGTGCAGTGTATGTAATACATCAGATATATACAGGACCAGTGATCACAGTAACCTGTTATATGCGGCAGTAGGACCAGCCATAAATAGTGCAGTGTATGTAATACATCAGACATATACAGGGCCAGTGATCACAGTAATCTGTTATATGAGGCAGTAGGACCAGCCATACATAGTGCAGTGTATGTAATACATCAGACATATACAGGGCCAGTGATCACAGTAACCTGTTATATAGGCAGTAGGACCAGCCATACATAGTGCAGTGTATGTAATACATCAGACATATACAGGACCAGTGATCACGGTAACCTGTTATATGCGGCAGTAGGACCAGCCATACATAGTGCAGTGTATGTAATACATCAGACATATACAGGACCAGTGATCACGGTAACCTGTTATATGCGGCAGTAGGACCAGCCAAACATAGTGCAGTGTATGTAATACATCAGACATATACAGGACCAGTGATTACTGTAACCTGTTATATGAGGCAGTAGGACCAGTCATACATAGTGCAGTGTATGTAATACATCAGACATATACAGGGCCAGTGATCACAGTTACCTGTTATATGCGGCAGTAGGACCTGCCATACATAGTGCAGTGTATGTAATACATCAGACATATACAGGACCAGTGATCACAGTAACACGTTATATGCGGCAGTAGGACCAGCCGTACATAGTGCAGTGTATGTAATACATCAGACATATACAGGATCAGTGATCACATTAACCTGTTATATATGGCAGTAGGACCAGCCATACATAGTGCAGTGTATGTAATACATCAGACATATACAGGGCCAGTGATCACAGTAACCCGTTATATGTGGCAGTAGGACCAGCCATACATAGTGCAGTGTATGTAATACATCAGACATATACAGGGCCAGTGATCACAGTAACACGTTATATGAGGCAGTAGGACCAGCCATACATAGTGCAGTGTATGTAATACATCAGACATATACAGGACCAGTGATCACAGTAACCTGTTATATGTGGCAGTAGGACCAGCCATACATAGTGCAGTGAATGTAATATATCAGACATATACAGGGCCAGTGATCACAGTAACCTGTTATATGTGGCAGTAGGACCAGCCATACATAGTGCAGTGAATGTAATACATCAGACATATACAGGGCCAGTGATCACAGTAACATGTTATATGGGGCATAAGGACCAGCCATACATAGTGCAGTGTATGTAATACATCAGACATATACAGGGCCAGTGATCACAGTAACATGTTATATGGGGCATAAGGACCAGCCATACATAGTTCAGTGTATGTAATACATCAGACATATACAGGGCCAGTGATCACAGTAACATGTTATATGGGGCATAAGGACCAGCCATACATAGTGCAGTGTATGTAATACATCAGACATATACAGGGCCAGTGATCACAGTAACATGTTATATGGGGCATAAGGACCAGCCATACATAGTGCAGTGTATGTAATACATCAGACATATATAGGACCAGTGATCACAGTAAGATGTTATATGGGGCAGTAGGACCAGCCATACATAGTGCAGTGTATGTAATACATCAGATATATACAGGACCAGTGATCACAGTAACCTGTTATATGCGGCAGTAGGACCAGCCATAAATAGTGCAGTGTATGTAATACATCAGACATATACAGGGCCAGTGATCACAGTAATCTGTTATATGAGGCAGTAGGACCAGCCATACATAGTGCAGTGTATGTAATACATCAGACATATACAGGGCCAGTGATCACAGTAACCTGTTATATAGGCAGTAGGACCAGCCATACATAGTGCAGTGTATGTAATACATCAGACATATACAGGACCAGTGATCACGGTAACCTGTTATATGCGGCAGTAGGACCAGCCATACATAGTGCAGTGTATGTAATACATCAGACATATACAGGACCAGTGATCACGGTAACCTGTTATATGCGGCAGTAGGACCAGCCAAACATAGTGCAGTGTATGTAATACATCAGACATATACAGGACCAGTGATTACTGTAACCTGTTATATGAGGCAGTAGGACCAGTCATACATAGTGCAGTGTATGTAATACATCAGACATATACAGGGCCAGTGATCACAGTTACCTGTTATATGCGGCAGTAGGACCTGCCATACATAGTGCAGTGTATGTAATACATCAGACATATACAGGACCAGTGATCACAGTAACACGTTATATGCGGCAGTAGGACCAGCCGTACATAGTGCAGTGTATGTAATACATCAGACATATACAGGATCAGTGATCACATTAACCTGTTATATATGGCAGTAGGACCAGCCATACATAGTGCAGTGTATGTAATACATCAGACATATACAGGGCCAGTGATCACAGTAACCCGTTATATGTGGCAGTAGGACCAGCCATACATAGTGCAGTGTATGTAATACATCAGACATATACAGGGCCAGTGATCACAGTAACACGTTATATGAGGCAGTAGGACCAGCCATACATAGTGCAGTGTATGTAATACATCAGACATATACAGGACCAGTGATCACAGTAACCTGTTATATGTGGCAGTAGGACCAGCCATACATAGTGCAGTGAATGTAATATATCAGACATATACAGGGCCAGTGATCACAGTAACCTGTTATATGCGGCAGTAGGACCAGCCATACATAGTGCAGTGTATGTAATACATCAGACATATGCAGGACCTGTGATCACAGTAACCTGTTATATGGGGCAGTAGGACCAGCCATACATAGTGCAGTGTATGTAATACATCAGAGATATACAGGACCAGTGATTACAGTAACCCGTTATATGTGGCAGTAGGACCAGCCATACATAGTGCAGTGTATGTAATACATCAGACATATACAGGACCAGTGATCACAGTAACATGTTATATAAGGCAGTAGGACCAGCCATACATAGTGCAGTGTATGTAATACATCAGACATATACAGGACCAGTGATCACAGTCACATGTTATATGCGGCAGTAGGACCAGCCATACATAGTGCAGTGTATGTAATACATCAGTCATATACAGGACCAGTGATCACAGTAACATGTTATATGCGGCAGTAGGACCAGCCATACATAGTGCAGTGTATGTAATACATCAGACATATACAGGACCAGTGATCACAGTAACCTGTTATATGCGGCAGTAGGACCAGCCATACATAGTGCAGTGTATGTAATACATCAGACATATACAGGCCCAGTGGTCACAGTAACATGTTATATGTGGCAGTAGGACCAGCCATACATAGCGCAGTGTATGTAATACATCAGACATATACAGGACCAGTGATCACAGTAACCTGTTATATGCGGCAGTAGGACCAGCCATACATAGTGCAGTGTATGTAATACATCAGACATATACAGGACCAGTGATCACAGTAACCTGTTATATGAGGCAGTAGGACCAGCCATACATAGAGCATTGTATGTAATACATCAGACATATACAGGACCAGTGATCACAGTAACATGTTATATGAGGCAGTAGGACCAGCCATACATATAGCAGTGTATGTAATACATCAGACATATACAGGACCAGTGATCACAGTAACCTGTTATATGCGGCAGTAGGACCAGCCATACATAGTGCAGTGTACGTAATACATCAGACATATACAGGACCAGTGATCACAGTAACATGTTATATGAGGCAGTAGGACCAGCCATACATAGTGCAGTGTACGTAACACATCAGACATATACAGGGCCAGTGATCACAGGAACCTGTTATATGCGGCAGTAGGACCTTCCATACATAGTGCAGTGTATGTAATACATCAGACATATACAGGGCCAGTGATCACAGTAACCTGTTATATGCGGCAGTAGGACCAGCCATACATAGAGCAGTGTATGTAATACATCAGACATATACTGGATCAGTGATCACAGTAACCTGTTATATATGGCAGTAGGACCAGCCATACATAGTGCAATGTATGTAATACATCAGACATATACAGGACCAGTGATCACAGTAACCTGTTATATGCGGCAGTAGGGACCAGCCATACATAGTGCAGTGTATGTAATACATCAGACATATACAGGACCAGTGATCACAGTAACATGTTATATGAGGCAGTAGGACCAGCCATACATAGTGCAGTGTATGTAATACATCAGACATTTACAGGACCAGTGATCACAGTAACATGTTATATGTGGCAGTAGGACCAGCCATACATAGTGCAGTGTATGTAATACATCAGACATATACAGGACCAGTGATCACAGTAACCTGTTATATGCGGCAGTAGGACCAGCCATACATAGTGCAGTGTATGTAATACATCAGACATATACTGGATCAGTGATCACAGTAACCTGTTATATATGGCAGTAGGACCAGCCATACATAGTGCAGTGTATGTAATACATCAGACATATACAGGACCAGTGATCACAGTAACCTGTTATATGCGGCAGTAGGACCAGCCATACATAGTGCAGTGTACGTAATACATCAGACATATACAGGACCAGTGATCACAGTAACATGTTATATGAGGCAGTAGGACCAGCCATACATAGTGCAGTGTACGTAATACATCAGACATATACAGGGCCAGTGATCACAGGAACCTGTTATATGCAGCAGTAGGACCTTCCATACATAGTGCAGTGTATGTAATACATCAGACATATACAGGGCCAGTGATCACAGTAACCTGTTATATGCGGCAGGAGGACCAGCCATACATAGAGCAGTGTATGTAATACATCAGACATATACTGGATCAGTGATCACAGTAACCTGTTATATATGGCAGTAGGACCAGCCATACATAGTGCAATGTATGTAATACATCAGACATATACAGGACCAGTGATCACAGTAACCTGTTATATGTGGCAGTAGGACCAGCCATACATAGTGTAGTGTATGTAATACATCAGACATATACAGGACCAGTGATCACAGTAACCTGTTATATGTGGCAGTAGGACCAGCCATACATAGTGTAGTGTATGTAATACATCAGACATATACAGGACCAGTGATCACAGTAACATGTTATATGAGGCAGTAGGACCAGCCATACATAGTGCAGTGTATGTAATACATCAGACATATACAGGACCAGTGATCACAGTAACATGTTATATGTGGCAGTAGGACCAGCCATACATAGTGCAGTGTATGTAATACATCAGACATATACAGGACCAGTGATCACAGTAACCCGTTATATGAGGCAGTAGGACCAGCCATACATAGTGCAGTGTATGTAATACATCAGACATATACAGGGCCAGTGATCACAGTAACATGTTATATGAGGCAGTAGGACCAGCCATACATAGTGCAGTGTATGTAATACATCAGACATATACAGGACCAGTGATCACAGTAACCTGTTATATGCTGCAGTAGGACCAGCCATACATAGTGCAGTGTATGTAATACATTAGACATATACAGGACCATTAATCACAGTAACACGTTATATGCGGCAGTAGGACCAGCCATACATAGTGCAGTGTATGTAATACATCAGACATATACAGGGTCAGTGATCACAGTAACATGTTATATTTGGCATTAGAACCAGCCATACATAGTGCAGTGTATGTAATACATCAGACATATACAGGGTCAGTGATCACAGTAACATGTTATATGGGGTATTAGAACCAGCCATACATAGTGCAGTGTATGTAATACATCAGACATATACAGGACCAGTGATCACAGTAACCTGTTATATGGGGCAGTAGGACCAGCCATACATAGTGCAGTGTATGTAATACATCAGACATATACAGGACCAGTGATCACTGTAACCCGTTATATGCGGCAGTAGGACCAGCCATACATAGTGCAGTGGTAAAGTTATCATGATTACAGAATGTAAGTAGTAACTATGTGATTAATCAGTGACTGTATTCTCTAATATTCTCCAAATATGGTTTCAAATGTTATTTTCCATATGTTGCTTTAAGATGATTTTTTTTTTCGTATCAAACGACAATGTAATCTGTTGTCGATAGGGAAGTCATTTAGCGGCAATGCTGGCTATATAGTGAGCACATCAATCGCACTTATTGTAGAGCGAAATCATCTATTGTAATACTCACCACTATTCAGCTGCAAACTAAAATGAGTGATTTAGACGTGAATTCAGCGCCAAATCCGGGCGATATACGGTGCTGTTTTCTGCTTCCTGATGCCATTGCAGTAGCACTTCTCTGGCACCGACACAATTTGGTGTTAAAATCATTGAAAGGGGTCTATGTACTAAGCCTTGGAAAGCAATAAAGTGGATGGAGATAAAGTACTAACCAATCAGCTCCTAACTGTCATTTTTCAAACACAGCCTTTAAAGTGACATTTTGGAGCTGATTAGTTGGTACTTTGGGTCTGATTCAGCAAGGATCGCTGTTCTGCTTATACGCACGTGATGCAACACAGTGGCTAATATCAGCGGTGCAAATGTTTACATACAAATTGCGATTGCAGCTTAACATAAGGACGTCCACTTCTCCTTACTCACATCCGTATACTTGGGCAACATAGTGAAATAATCGGTAACATCGAGCAACATCGGACCCATGCGCACAGGTAAGGCCGGTCAGACCTCAATTAGCAATGGCGTACTGCAGCGCACGCTATAAGGCCTCAGGCTGCATGTGGTATCGCAGTGGATAATTTATGCACGCCCGTGCAACTCCATTTAAATGCACTGGCACGCTTCCATTCGCCTGATCACCCCCCTCGTCACCACCCACAAACGGCACTTCCTGTCAATCACTCTGCGATGGGTGTGCATGGTCACTGCAATCGCAGTTCTAATCGCAGCGTCTGGTTCTGGCACGCGCACTGCGATGTGTACGCATGGACAGTGCGAAATAATCAGCCGATTGCGTGCCCAAAAAGGAACCTTTCATTCAAATGCAATTTAATGTTACTGTAATGATCTGAAAATGTTTATTTCAATAAAAAAAAAAAACTTAAGAGTCAAATTTGCCTATTTTGTGAGACAGACTTGTTGCAGGTTCATGACTCCAGGCAAGCTGCTAACTTCTCTGAGATCATAATCACCCCCGAACCACAAGATGTCCTTGATGTCGCCCAGTAATTGTCTCTACTTGTACGCCAATGTTCCCCTATTATTTCTGTGCCAGCTGGAGGTTTGACTGCCATGCGTGTGATTGTTGCAGTTCTTCGCATGTTTGGGCTTTGCTTTAGAATTTAATGCCACTTTGTAACTTAAGGCGAATGACTAATAGGATTTAGGAAACTCATTTTGTGCTGTCTCTGGATCCCTCTCTAGCAGAGTTGAAAGAAAGCAAAAATCAATAGGCAATAAAGAGGCAAACGAGCTAAAATCGAAATCCAAATGGCTCTGATTGACTTTCTCTGTGATCACTTAACTGGCCAACGATCTGCCTCTGATTATTGACAAATGTTTATGCTGAATACATTGGAGCCGCAGAAACACGAATGAGCCCTTTTGATTCTGAACATGTTCTGATTGACAAACTAGCATCGGATGGTGCGCGCTACATTATATGAAGGTGTAGGATAAGGACATTGGCTGTTCATTACCAACATCAGCGATAGATGTAAAAGAATTTTATGTTCCTAGAGAAAAAGTTGCATGACCTATTCCAACACTTCAAACCGGTTTAGATTTAATAGACTGGCGTTTGAGATTGCCGTCAAGCATAAAGATAACTGGTTTATTAATAATTTGTGAATTATAAGTAGCAGATTTAAATGGACAATATGATAATAAAAAAAAAATATATATATATTCCTATATCCAACATTTCAGTTAGCTAGGTAGACATCTAGGGCAGCAGTGCCAGCCCTAAGCAATTTGATGCCCTAGGCAAGATTGTTGTTGATGCCACCTAGCAGATAATCCCACCACCAAGCCTAGTGTTTATATAACAAATTGGTTTATGGCTTATATTTTATTGTTAAAGAAACACGTGCTAAACGCACAATATATACAACTCTCCAGGCATCCTCCTTTGTTTAAGCCCGCGTGGCAGAGGTGAAAAATGAGTCAGCCAAACTCATTATACTGCTGTGGGCCCAGGGGCTGGCTGGCAACTTTTAGCCTGGGGGCAAACACAAGCAAGTGGCCCTGGCTTTTCTACCAGCACATTGTAGAGCTTGGCCCCGATAGGGTTATGCCATCTCCAGATGGCGTTACCCTATAGTAGCCTATGGGCTACTATTTTGAGGGGTGTTCCGGATTCTTCTCTGTTGGCCCCTGAGAGCCGCTCATGCACAGCGTGCACCAAGGATCCAAACCAGAAAGTAGCGTAGCTCTTCCCCAGGGCAGGCTCTTACTGGAGCCCGTCTCCTGGCAAGAGGATTTTAGTAAATTTGCATGAAAATATTTATTTACACATTGCGAATTTGGGAGTAAAATATATATCACATCCACATAAAAAATGCGGAATGTGATAAATAAGTCCCTCAGTAACAGATAATTGTGATTACCTGCCATCCTTAGGTTCAGTTTTGTGGCACTGAATGCAATTGGCCATTCTGATCGCAGCCACCAGCCATGCGGTAAAGAGGCAGAAGCAAACATGCGGGGAGGGGGCATAGGCAAAGATGTGGAGGGGACATAGGGCCTAGTTCAGACCCAGTTGCTAGGAGGCGTTCGCTCGTTGCTGGCGATGTTTGCAAATGTGCGTATGCATCGCAGTGTGCGTGTGCGAACTAGTCTGAGCGATCGGGAATCGCTCGCTCGCCCAGCAAAGACAGTCCAGTGTATGAGTGACAGGAGAGGCAGTTTGTGGGTGGTAACAGGGGCAGGGCAGTAGTAACGGGGGAGTGGAGGTGCGAACGCAGGCGTGCCAGAGTGTTTCAACGCCGTTCTAGAGGTGTGCATAGTTAATAGGCAGCATCATAGTACACGTCACCTGGCTGGTTTTTACACTGAAATGTTTGCACTGCTTGCAGTAGGGTAAAGGCAACTGCAAGCGCTGCGGTTAGATCTGATGGAACCCGATGTACCAATGGTTGTATATACTTCCTGGAGATGACATACGCAAGTGGGTGGCTAAAGACAGGCTGGTAGGCGTCTATAAACACAAAGTGATCGCTCACCAAGACATAGTGGGCGTGCTTATGCCTTGCCGTACGAAAGCCTGCCTTGACGTCACTTAGCTGAATTTGCATACGCTGGGAGCGAGCGGCCGTCTCGTAAAGAACGGGTTTGAATCAGGTCCATAGGCACAGATGGGGGGGGTGCAGAGGCACAGATGGGGGGGAGTACAGGCACAGATGGGGGGGTGCAGAGGCACAGATGGGGGGGTGCAGAGGCACAGATGGGGGGGTGCAGAGGCACAGATGGGGAGGGAGTACAGGCATATATGCTCACATTTTTCAGACAGCGAAAAAGACTGCAGGGGAAAAGGAGATAGTGGGAGAGACTGCAGGGGAAGAGGAGATAGTGAAGGAGACTACAGTGTAGGGGATAATGGGACCATGGGAGAGACTGCAGGGGAAAGGGGACAGTGGGAGAGACTCCATGGGATAATGGGACAGTGAGAGAGATTGCAGGAGATAAGGGGACAGTTGGAGAGATTGCAGAGAAAAGATGACCGTGGGAGAGACTGAAGTGGTGAAGGGGACAGTGGGAGAGACAGCAGGGGATTAGGAGACAGTGGGAGAGACTTAGGGGATTAGGGGACAGTGGGAGAGATTGCAGGGGAGAAGGGGACAGTGGGAGAGACAGCAGGGGAGAAGGGGACAGTGGGAGAGACAGCAGGGGAGAAGGGGACAGTGGGAGAGACAGCAGGGGAGAAGGGGACCTTCTCTGCGACCTTCTCTGCTCACAGGGCTGGTATTGGTTGCTGCCAGCTCCTGTCTCAGCTGCTACCTGATCAGGTGGGGCAGTGATGGGGGGGATTGGTGAGTGAGTGAAGCAGCCGACTCGGGGTAGGAGCTTACGAGCCTGCGGCCCTAGTGCTGCACAATTGTACCGCCCCTGGGGGCAGGTGGCACCCTGCCTCCTGGCCCATCCCGCCCCTGTGCGAGCCCTTTCATTGCGGCAGGCACAGGTCGGTGCAATGTACCAACTGCACCAATGACAGTTCCTCCTCTGACCCCTCTCCCTGTCTCACAACACAGCACCCATCGAGCAGCACAGGTCACAGAGGCAGCCAACAGCACCCATCACCCCTCTCCCACACAGCAATCCTCATCCAGCACCCATCATACAGAACCCCTATGCCCTCTCCCAGCACAGCACCCCTCACCCAGTTTAACAAACTTGTCTGACGCCATTTTCATCTGTTTTCTGGCATTTAGGAGCAAATTGCTGATCATCAGTTACTCCCATACATTACCAGATTTTCATTCCAACCAATCAACTAGTTGGGTGGTTGGACAGGAAAATCTTACTGTGTATGGCCAGCTTTACTGATAAATGTCTCCACACCCTAATCTAACTTCGCGACAGAGTATCTCACCTTTCTTCGGCATCCAGCCACACGCGATACTTATGGACAGCTAAAGCAGACAGCCACGGTCCTGCCCACATGTCTCACCGGGACTCCAGGCGGCCATGTCAGACCAGCGGCCTACCGGATCTCTGATGCAGGGGGGCTGTTGTGCAGCCCCTAGCAAGTGATGCCCTCAGACAATTGTGAGTGCCTAGAAGGAAATAAATCACTGATGGGCTCTAATGAAGTAACGGAATCGGGATAATATAAGCACAATGATCCTTTCTAGAGATGAGAAAAATTAGTAAAAAGTCTTTCTTCATATATTTTTGCCATGTTTCCACAGGGCAACAAAATGGCCACAAAATGCGGCAGAATTTGTCTATTAGCGTCTTTAGAACTATCACGACCTCTCCTCACAGCAGAATTCATCTGCTACCATCCCCCCCAAATCTACTCACACTGCCAATTTCCACATTATGCAAATTTCCCAACACGGCGCAGAGTGGAAAAGAGAAAACGGACGTTGAAGATTTTATCGCCAGAAATTCGCACATCTGTGAAATGGATTGTCCCCCCCCCAAATGTCTCCGCTCCTCTCTAATCTTTCCAAGGCTGCATTGATGCATGTCGGCCGAAATTACCTGCACATTCATAGGCTAGGAAAAAACACTCTGCTCATTTTCCTTCCAGAAGGCGGCAGCAGTGCGATCGTAACAAAACGCAGAGCGTCGCGCTATCAATTGGGGGATTATGATTTAAATAAGATGTTGTGTATTTCCACCTGACAAACTGGCTCGTTAGCAGGGTGTTATACACACATAAGTGACACTGCTCTTTTTGTCACTATGTATCATCATTAAAATAACAAATTACCACTTCTAACAGAGCGCCTAGCGTGCCAGTCACAACTCTCTCTAACTTGTTTTTGGATTCCTTTTAGACAAGTTTTTCCCAAACGGTTAAATCACAGCAAAAGTATCTTGTTACAGACAGCGCGGGAAGACGCCAAGCGTCCCTCTCATCATATGTCTTCACATTGTTCCTCGTTTTTCATAAACTTTCCCGGTAGCTTCGCGTCATCCATAATTCATCAAACAGCCGCCTTTGTGGCAATGAGGCAACGCTGTCTCTCTCCGTCGCTTTATGTAGCAGAGTATTCACTAAAATGACTAAGCATCTATTTATCACCGGCAAAAGCAGAATTTAAAAGGCTGCCTAGTGAATAACATTGCAGGGACACAGGGTTATCCAGAGAGTTACGGAGACACAGGACCTGTAAATCTTTCTGAACATGCGTCTATGATGTGCGCGGGTCAGTTCATTTCCCTCTGTGTAATACATTTGTTTTATCATTTACGTTCAAGCACTGTAAATAAACTGTTCACTCACAATGCACAATCCAGAAACATACTAGTAGGTGCATGGTAGAGGATTTAGGGGCTCTATTTATTAACATTATTTTTACTAAAATAATGTGAAAAAGGGTGTTTTGTGTTTTCACATTATTTTAGTTTCACCTAAAGGTACTAAAGGGCAATTGGAGTAGAATTCGTAAAATTGTACCCCAACCACTAAGAGGGGTATTCAATATGAAACGTCACTGTCGAAGTTAACGTTTCATATCAGAGTTTTTTTCTGCGTTAAGGTATGGTGCGCGCTCCCGCTTATCCCCGTATTCAAAATAAAATTTACGAAACTCCGAAGTTGGATTTGCGTAAAGTTACGAATTTTTCCTTAAAATAATTGTAAGACCCCCCTAAAGTTGTAAAAACATGGGGGATCACTATGGGTACCCCCGTTTTAGCCTTTAATTGAAAGTCGGGGATTTAAATAGCCACAGCAGGTGTTTTTTTCCGACATTGAAGAAGTGATGCAGAAGAGCACTTAGGTTATTTTTTTCGTTTTTTTAAAGTGGTCCCATCAAATTTGGGGTACATGAAAATGGGTACTAGCATATTTTTAAGTCCCTAAAGTAATTTTTTTTAAATTCTGCATTTGTGCACCTGCCGCTATAATTCTATTCTAGAAAACACGTGCCGCATACTTGCAGAATAGCCCTGAACCTATTTTCCTATTCTTAAACAATTTTTTTCCTATATTTTTTTTTTTTCACCACAGTTTTTTCAATTATTTTTTGGGGTGTCCCTATTTTTTTTAAAAAACTTTTTTTGACACAGTTCTTTTTTAAATGTCATTCTCAGGGGTGCAGGCTGCACCCCTAAACCCCAATTCTGCACTTTTTTTCGAAACCTATTCAATGGTGAAAAGTTATCCCCGTTTTTTATCAAAGACTTTTCAAAACTGCGATAAGTCTTTGAAATTGAATACGGTGTAAAAGTAAAACCTGCGATAATGACGTCATACCTCCGATATTAACGCAAAAACTATGTTATCGCACCCATATTGAATACCCCTGTGAGTATCACTTATTATCCGTTATCCAGGGTCTCCCTGGTTGCCGGACTTCTGCTCCGCTATAACGTGCAGAGCCAGGAGCCGGCCCCAGCGATCAGCTGTGTGGTCTAAACAGACCGCAAGCAGATCACTGCTACACACACCACACGCTGATCACTGCTACACACACCACACGCTGATCACTGCTACACACACCACACGCTGATCACTGCTACACAGGCCACACGCTGATCACTGCTACACACACCACACGCTGATCACTGCTACACACACCACACGCTGATCACTGTTACACACACCACACGCTGATCACTGCTACACAGACCGCAAGCAGATCGCTGCTACACATACCACACGCTGATCACTGCTACACACACCACACGCTGATCACTGCTACACAGACCACATGCTGATCACTGCTACACACACCACACGCTGATCACCTACTACAAAGACCACACGCTGATCACTGCTACACACACCACACGCTGATCACTGCTACACACACCACACGCTGATCACTGCTACACACACCACACGCTGATCACTGCTACACACACCACACGCTGATCACTGTTACACACACCACACGCTGATCACTGCTACACAGACCGCAAGCAGATCGCTGCTACACATACCACACGCTGATCACTGCTACACACACCACACGCTGATCACTGCTACACAGACCACATGCTGATCACTGCTACACACACCACACGCTGATCACCTACTACAAAGACCACACGCTGATCACTGCTACACACACCACACGCTGATCACTGCTACACACACCACACGCTGATCACTGCTACACACACCACACGCTGATCACTGCTACACACACCACACGCTGATCACTGCTACACACACCACACGCTGATCACTGCTACACACACCACACGCTGATCACTGCTACACACACCACACGCTGATCACTGCTACACACACCACACGCTGATCACTGCTACACACACCACACGCTGATCACTGCTACACACACCACACGCTGATCACTGCTACACAGACCACATGCTGATCACTGCTACACAGACCACACGCTGATCACTGCTACACACACTGATCACTGCTACACACACCACACGCTGATCACTGCTACACACACTGATCACTGCTACACACACCACACGCTGATCACTGCTACACACACTGATCACTGCTACACACACCACACGCTGATCACTGCTACACACACCACACGCTGATCACTGCTACACACACCACACGCTGATCACTGCTACACACACCACACGCTGATCACTGCTACACACACCACACGCTGATCACTGCTACACACACCACACGCTGATCACTGCTACACACACCACACGCTGATCACTGCTACACACACCACACGCTGATCACTGCTACACACACCACACGCTGATCACTGCTACACACACCACACGCTGATCACTGCTACACACACCACACGCTGATCACTGCTACACACACCACACGCTGATCACTGCTACACACACCACACGCTGATCACTGCTACACACACCACACGCTGATCACTGCTACACACACCACACGCTGATCACTGCTACACACACCACACGCTGATCACTGCTACACACACCACACGCTGATCACTGCTACACACACCACACGCTGATCACTGCTACACACACCACACGCTGATCACTGCTACACACACCACACGCTGATCACTGCTACACAGACCACATGCTGATCACTGCTACACAGACCACACGCTGATCACTGCTACACACACTGATCACTGCTACACACACCACACGCTGATCACTGCTACACACACTGATCACTGCTACACACACCACACGCTGATCACTGCAACACACACCACACGCTGATCACTGCTACACACACCACACGCTGATCACTGCTACACACACCACACGCTGATCACTGCTACACACACCACACGCTGATCACTGCTACACACACCACACGCTGATCACTGCTACACACACCACACGCTGATCACTGCTACACACACCACACGCTGATCACTGCTACACACACCACACGCTGATCACTGCTACACACACCACACGCTGATCACTGCTACACACACCACACGCTGATCACTGCTACACACACCACACGCTGATCACTGCTACACAGACCACATGCTGATCACTGCTACACAGACCACACGCTGATCACTGCTACACACACTGATCACTGCTACACACACCACACGCTGATCACTGCTACACACACTGATCACTGCTACACACACCACACGCTGATCACTGCTACACACACTGATCACTGCTACACACACCACACGCTGATCACTGCTACACAGACCACACGCTGATCACTGCTACACAGACCACACGCTGATCACTGCTACACACACCACACGCTGATCACTGCTACACACACCACACGCTGATCACTGCTACACACACCACACGCTGATCACTGCTACACAGACCGCACGCTGATCACTGCTACACACACCACACGCAGATCACTGCTACATACACCACACGCTGATCACTGCTACACAGACCACATGCTGATCACTGCTACACAGACCACACGCTGATCACTGCTACACAGACCACACGCTGATCACAGCTACACACACCACACGCTGATCACAGCTACACACACCACACGCTGATCACTGCTACACACACCACACGCTGATCACTGCTACACACACCACACGCTGATCACTGCTACACACACCACACGCTGATCACTGCTACACACACCACACGCTGATCACTGCTACACACACCACACGCTGATCACTGCTACACACACCACACGCTGATCACTGCTACACACACCACACGCTGATCACTGCTACACAGACCACATGCTGATCACTGCTACACAGACCAAACGCTGATCACTGCTACACACACTGATCACTGCTACACACACCACACGCTGATCACTGCTACACAGACCACACGCTGATCACTGCTACACAGACCACACGCTGATCACTGCTACACACACCACACGCTGATCACTGCTACACACACCACACGCTGATCACTGCTACACACACCACACGCTGATCACTGCTACACAGACCGCACGCTGATCACTGCTACACACACCGCACGCAGATCACTGCTACACACACCACACGCTGATCACTGCTACACACACCACACGCTGATCACTGCTACACAGACCACACGCTGATCACTGCTACACAGACCACACGCTGATCACTGCTACACAGACCACACGCTGATCACTGCTACACACACAACACGCTGATCACAGCTACACACACCACACGCTGATCACAGCTACACACACCACACGCTGATCACTGCTACACACACCACACGCTGATCACTGCTACACACACCACACGCTGATCACTGCTACACACACCACACGCTGATCACTGCTCACACACCACACGCTGATCACTGCTACACACACCACACGCTGATCACTGCTACACACACCACACGCTGATCACTGCTACACACACCACACGCTGATCACAGCTACACACAACACACGCTGATCACTGCTACACAGACCACACGCTGATCACTGCTACACACACCACACGCTGATCACTGCTACACACAACACACGCTGATCACTGCTACACACACCACACGCTGATCACAGCTACACACACCACACGCTGATCACTTCTACACAGACCACACGCTGATCACTGCTACACACACCACACGCTGATCACTGCTACACACACCACACGCTGATCACTGCTACACACACCACACGCTGATCACTGCTCACACACCACACGCTGATCACTGCTACACACACCACACGCTGATCACAGCTACACACACCACACGCTGATCACAGCTACACACACCACACGCTGATCACTGCTACACACACCACACGCTGATCACTGCTACACACACCACACGCTGATCACTGCTACACACACCACACGCTGATCACTGCTACACACACCACACGCTGATCACAGCTACACACAACACACGCTGATCACTGCTACACACACCACACGCTGATCACTGCTACACACAACACACGCTGATCACTGCTACACACACCACACGCTGATCACAGCTACACACACCACACGCTGATCACTTCTACACAGACCACACGCTGATCACTACTACACACACCACACGCTGATCACTGCTACACACACCACACGCTGATCACTGCTACACACACCACACGCTGATCACTGCTACACACACCACACGCTGATCACTGCTACACACACCACACGCTGATCACTGCTACACACACCACACGCTGATCACTGCTACACACACCACACGCTGATCACTGCTACACACACCACACGCTGATCACAGCTACACACACCACACGCTGATCACTGCTACACACACCACACGCTGATCACTGCTACACACACCACACGCTGATCACTGCTACACACACCACACGCTGATCACTTCTACACAGACCACACGCTGATCACTGCTACACACACCACACGCTGATCACTGCTACACACACCACACGCTGATCACTGCTACACAGACCACACGCTGATCACTGCTACACAGACCACACGCTGATCACTGCTACACAGACCACACGCTGATCACTGCTACACACACCACACGCTGATCACTGCTACACACACCACACGCTGATCACTGCTACACACACCACACGCTGATCACTGCTACACACACCACACGCTGATCACTGCTACACACACCACACGCTGATCACTGCTACACACACCACACGCTGATCACAGCTACACACACCACACGCTGATCACTGCTACACACACCACACGCTGATCACAGCTACACACAACACACGCTGATCACTGCTACACAGACCACACGCTGATCACTGCTACACACACCACACGCTGATCACTGCTACACACAACACACGCTGATCACTGCTACACACACCACACGCTGATCACAGCTACACACACCACACGCTGATCACTTCTACACAGACCACACGCTGATCACTGCTACACACACCACACGCTGATCACTGCTACACACACCACACGCTGATCACTGCTACACACACCACACGCTGATCACTGCTACACAGACCACACGCTGATCACTGCTACACAGACCACACGCTGATCACTGCTACACACACCACACGCTGATCACTGCTACACACACCACACGCTGATCACTGCTACACACACCACACGCTGATCACTGCTACACACACCACACGCTGATCACTGCTACACACACCACACGCTGATCACTGCTACACACACCACACGCTGATCACAGCTACACACACCACACGCTGATCACTGCTACACACACCACACGCTGATCACAGCTACACACAACACACGCTGATCACTGCTACACACACCACACGCTGATCACTGCTACACACACCACACGCTGATCACTGCTACACACACCACACGCTGATCACTTCTACACAGACCACACGCTGATCACTGCTACACAGACCACACGCTGATCACTGCTACACAGACCACACGCTGATCACTGCTACACACACCACACGCTGATCACTGCTACACACACCACACGCTGATCACTGCTACACACACCACACGCTGATCACTGCTACACACACCACACGCTGATCACTGCTACACACACCACACGCTGATCACTGCTACACACACCACACGCTGATCACTGCTACACACACCACACGCTGATCACAGCTACACACACCACACGCTGATCACTGCTACACACACCACACGCTGATCACAGCTACACACAACACACGCTGATCACTGCTACACAGACCACACGCTGATCACTGCTACACACACCACACGCTGATCACTGCTACACACAACACACGCTGATCACTGCTACACACACCACACGCTGATCACAGCTACACACACCACACGCTGATCACTGCTACACACACCACACGCTGATCACTGCTACACAGACCACACGCTGATCACTGCTACACAGACCACACGCTGATCACTGCTACACACACCACACGCTGATCACTGCTACACACACCACACGCTGATCACTGCTACACACACCACACGCTGATCACTGCTACACACACCACACGCTGATCACTGCTACACACACCACACGCTGATCACTGCTACACACACCACACGCTGATCACAGCTACACACACCACACGCTGATCACTGCTACACACACCACACGCTGATCACAGCTACACACAACACACGCTGATCACTGCTACACAGACCACACGCTGATCACTGCTACACACACCACACGCTGATCACTGCTACACACACCACACGCTGATCACTGCTACACACACCACACGCTGATCACTTCTACACAGACCACACGCTGATCACTGCTACACACACCACACGCTGATCACTGCTACACACACCACACGCTGATCACTGCTACACACACCACACGCTGATCACTGCTACACACACCACACGCTGATCACTGCTACACACACCACACGCTGATCACTGCTACACACACCACACGCTGATCACTGCTACACACACCACACGCTGATCACTGCTACACACACCACACGCTGATCACTGCTACACACACCACACGCTGATCACTGCTGCACAGACCACACGCTGATCACTGCTACACACACCACACGCTGATCACTGCTACACACACCACACGCTGATCACAGCTACACACAACACACGCTGATCACTTCTACACAGACCACACGCTGATCACTGCTACACACACCACACGCTGATCACTGCTACACACACCACACGCTGATCACAGCTACACACAACACACGCTGATCACTGCTACACAGACCACACGCTGATCACTGCTACACACACCACACGCTGATCACTGCTACACACACCACACGCTGATCACTGCTACACACACCACACGCTGATCACTGCTACACACACCACACGCTGATCACTGCTACACACACCACACGCTGATCACTGCTACACACACCACACGCTGATCACTGCTACACACACCACACGCTGATCACTGCTACACACACCACACGCTGATCACAGCTACACACACCACACGCTGATCACTGCTACACACACCACACGCTGATCACTGCTACACACACCACACGCTGATCACAGCTACACACAACACACGCTGATCACTGCTACACAGACCACACGCTGATCACTGCTACACACACCACACGCTGATCACTGCTACACACACCACACGCTGATCACTGCTACACACACCACACGCTGATCACTGCTACACACACCACACGCTGATCACTGCTACACACACCACACGCTGATCACTGCTACACACACCACACGCTGATCACTGCTACACACACCACACGCTGATCACTGCTACACACACCACACGCTGATCACTGCTACACACACCACACGCTGATCACTGCTACACACACCACACGCTGATCACTGCTACACACACCACACGCTGATCACTGCTACACACACCACACGCTGATCACTGCTACACACACCACACGCTGATCACTGCTACACACAACACACGCTGATCACTGCTACACACACCACACGCTGATCACTGCTACACACACCACACGCTGATCACTGCTACACACACCACACGCTGATCACTGCTACACACACCACACGCTGATCACTGCTACACACACCACACGCTGATCACTGCTAAACACACCACACGCTGATCACTGCTACACACACCACACGCTGATCACTGCTACACACACCACACGCTGATCACTGCTACACACACCACACGCTGATCACTGCTACACACACCACACGCTGATCACTGCTACACAGACCACACGCTGATCACTGCTACACACACCACACGCTGATCACTGCTACACACACCACACGCTGATCACTGCTACACACACCACACGCTGATCACTGCTACACACACCACACGCTGATCACAGCTACACACACCACACGCTGATCACTGCTACACACACCACACGCTGATCACTGCTACACACACCACACGCTGATCACTGCTACACACACCACACGCTGATCACTGCTACACACACCACACGCTGATCACTGCTACACACACCACACGCTGATCACTGCTACACACACCACACGCTGATCACTGCTACACACACCACACGCTGATCACTGCTACACACACCACACGCTGATCTCTGCTACACACACCACACGCTGATCTCTGCTACACACACCACACGCTGATCACTGCTACACACCACACGCTGATCACTGCTACACACCACACGCTGATCACTGCTACACAGATCGCACGCTGATCACTGCTACACAGACCGCACGCTGATCACTGCAACACACACCACACGCTGATCACTACTACATACACCACACGCTGATCACTGCTACACACACCACACGCTGATCACTGCTACACACCACACGCTGATCACTGCTCCACACACGACACGCTGATCACTGCTACACATACCACACGCTGATCACTGCTACACAGACCACACGCTGATCACTGCTACACACACCACACGCTGATCACTGCTACACACACCACACGCTGATCACTACTACACACACCACACGCTGATCACTGCTACACAGACTACACGCTGATCACTGCTACACACACCACACGCTGATCACTGCTACACACACCACACGCTGATCACTGCTACAGAGACCACATGCTGATCACTGCTACACACACCACACGCTGATAACTGCTACACACACACCACACGCTGATCACTGCTACACACACACTACACGCTGATCACTGCTACACACACACCACACGCAGATCACTGCTACATACACCGCACGCTGATCACTGCAACATACACCACACACTGATCCCTGTTACACACCCCACACGCTGATCACTGCTACACACACCACACGCTGATCACTGCTACACACACCACACGCTGATCACTGCTACACACACCACACGCTGATCACTGCTACACACAACACACGCTGATCACTGCTACATAGACCACACGCTGATCACTGCTACACACACACCACACGCTGATCACTGCTACATACACACCACACACAGATCACTGCTACACACACCACACGCTGATCACTGCTACACAGACTACACGCTGATCACTGCTATACACCACATGCTGATCACTGCTACACACACCACACTCTGATCACTGCTACAGACCACACGCTGATCACTGCTACACAGACCACACGCTGATCACTGCTACACAGACCACACGCTGATCTCTGCTACACACACCACACGCTGATCACTGCTACACACACCACACGCTGATCACTGCTACACACACCACACGCTGATCACTGCTACACACACCACACACTGATACACTGCTACACACACCACACGCTGATCACTGCTACACACACACCACACGCTGATCACTGCAACATACACCACACACTGATCCCTGTTACACACCCCACACGCTGATCACTGCTACACACACCACACGCTGATCACTGCTACACACACCACACGCTGATCACTGCTACACACACCACACGCTGATCACTGCTACACACACCACACGCTGATCACTGCTACACACACCACACTGTGATCACTGCTACACACACCACACGCTGATCACTGCTACACACACCACACGCTGATCACTGCTACACACACCACACGCTGATCACTGCTACACACACCACACGCTCATCACTGCTACACACACCACACGCTGATCTCTGCTACACACACCACACTCTGATCACTGCTACACACACCACTCGCTGATCACTGCTACACACACCACACTCTGATCACTGCTACACACACCACACGCTGATCACTGCTACACACACCACACGCTGATCACTGCTACACAGACCACACGCTGATCACTGCTACACACACCACTCGTTGATCACTGCTACACACAACACACGCTGATCACTGCTACACAGACCACACGCTGATCACTGCTATACAGGACCACACGCTGATCACTGCTACACACACCACACGCTGATCACTGCTACATAGACCACACGCTGATCACTGCTACACACACCACTCGTTGATCACTGCTACACACAACACACGCTGATCACTGCTACATAGACCACACGCTGATCACTGCTACACACACCACACGCTGATCACTGCTACACACACCACTCGCTGATCACTGCTACACACACCACACGCAGATCACTGCAAAATACAACACACGCTGATCACTGCTAACATGCACCACACACTGATCACTGCTACACACACCACACGCGGATCACTGCTACACACACCACACGCTTATCACTGCTACACACACCACACGCTGATCTCTGCTACACACACCACACGCTGATCACTGCTACACACACCACACGCTGATCACTGCTACACACACCACACGCTGATCACTGCTACACACACCACACGCTGATCACTGCTAAACAGACCACACGCTGATCACTGCTACACACACCACACGCTGATCACTGCTACACACACCACACGCTGATCACTGCTAAACAGACCACACGCTGATCACTACTACACACACCACACGCTGATCACTGCTACACACACCACACGCTGATCACTGCTACACACACCACACGCTGATCACTGCTACACACACCACACGCGGATCACTGCTACACACACCACACGCTGATCACTGCTAGACCACGCGCTGATCACTGCTACACACACCACATGCTGATCACTGCTACACACACCACACGTTGATCTCTGCTACACACACCACACGCTGATCACTGCTACACAGACCACACGCTGATCACTGCTACACACACCACACGCTGATCTCTGCTACACAGACCACACGCTGATCACTGCTACACACACCACACGCTGATCACTGCTACACACTCCACACGCTGATCACTGCTACACTCACCACACGCTGATCACTGCTACATACACACCACACACAGATCACTGCTACACTCACCGCACGCTGATCACTGCTACACACACCGCACGCTGATCCCTGTTACACACACCGCACGCTGATCACTGCTACACACACCGCACGCTGATCACTGCTACATACACCGCACGCTGATCACTGCAACACACACCACACGCTGATCACTGCTACACACACCACACGCTGATCACTGCTACACAGACCACACGCGGATCACTGCTACACACACCACACGCTGATCACTGCTACACACACCACACGCTGATCACTGCAACACACACCACACGCTGATCACTGCTACACACACCACACGCTGATCACTGCTACACACACCACACGCTGATCACTGCTACACACACCACACGCTGATCACTGCTACACACACCACACGCTGATCACTGCTACACACACCACACGCTGATCACTGCTACACACACCGCACGCTGATCACTGCTACACAGACCACACGCTGATCACTGCTACACAGACCGCACGCTGATCACTGCTACACACACCGCACGCAGATCACTGCTACACAGACCACACGCTGATCACTGCTACACACACCACACGCTGATCTCTGCTACACACACCACACGCTGATCACTGCTACACACTCCACACGCTGATCACTGCTACACACACCACACGCTGATCACTGCTACACACACCACACGCTGATCACTGCTACACACACACCACACGCTGATCACTGCTACATACACACCACACGCAGATCACTGCTACACACACCACACGCTGATCACTGCTACACACACCACACGCTGATCACTGCTACACACACCACACGCGGATCACTGCTACACACACTACACGCTGATCACTGCTAGACCACGCGCTGATCACTGCTACACACACCACACGCTGATCACTGCTACACACACCACACGTTGATCTCTGCTACACACACCACACGCTGATCACTGCTACAGACCACACGCTGATCACTGCTACACACCACACGCTGATCACTGCTACATACACCACACGCTGATCACTGCTACACACACCACACGCTGATCACTGCTACACACTCCACACGCTGATCACTGCTACACACACCACACGCTGATCACTGCTACATACACCACACGCTGATCACTGCTACACACACCACACGCTGATCACTGCTACACACACCACACGCTGATCACTGCTACATACACACCACACACAGATCACTGCTACACTCACTGCACGCTGATCACTGCTACACACACCGCACGCTGATCACTGCCGCACGCTGATCACTGCTACACAGACCACACGCTGATCACTGCTACACACACCACACGCTGATCTCTGCTACACAGACCACACGCTGATCACTGCTACACACTCCACATGCTGATCACTGCTACACACACCACACGCTGATCACTGCTACATACACCACACGCTGATCACTGCTACACACACACCACACGCTGATCACTGCTACATACACACCACACACAGATCACTGCTACACTCACCGCACGCTGATCACTGCTACACACACCGCACGCTGATCCCTGTTACACACACCGCACGCTGATCACTGCTACACACACCACATGCTGATCACTGCTACACACACCACACGCTGATCACTGCTACACACACACCACACGCTGATCACTGCTACATACACACCACACACAGATCACTGCTACACTCACCGCACGCTGATCACTGCTACACACACCGCACGCTGATCCCTGTTACACACACCGCACGCTGATCACTGCTACACACACCGCACGCTGATCTCTGCTATACAAACCACACACTGATCACTGCTACATACACCGCACGCTGATCACTGCAACACACACTGCACGCTGATCACTGCTACATACACCGCACGCTGATCACTGCTACACAGACCACACGCTGATCACTGCTACACAGACCACACGCTGATCACTGCTACACACACCACACGCTGATCACTGCTACACACACCACACGCAGATCACTGCTACACACACCGCACGCTGATCACTGCAACACACACCGCACGCTGATCACTGCTACACACACCGCACGCTGATCACTGCTACACACCACACGCTGATCACTGCAACATACACCACACGCTGATCACTGCTACACACACCACACGCTGATCACTGCTACACACACCACACGCTGATCTCTGCTACACACACCACACGCTGATCACTGCTACACAGACCACACGCTGATCACTGCTACACAGACCACACGCTGATCACTGCTACACACACCACACGCTGATCACTGCTATACACACCACACGCTGATCACTGCTACACACACCACACGCTGATCACTGCAACAGACACCACACGCTGATCACTGCTACACACACCACACGCTGATCACTGCTACACACACCACACGCTGATCTCTGCTACACACACCACACGCTGATCACTGCTACACAGACCACACGCTGATCACTGCTACACACACCACACGCTGATCACTGCTACACACACCACACGCTGATCACTGCTACACAGACCACACGCTGATCACTGCTACACACACCACACGCTGATCACTGCTACACACACCGCACGCTGATCTCTGCTACACACACCGCACGCTGATCACTGCTACACACACCGCACGCTGATCACTGCTACACAGACCACACGCTGATCACTGCTACACACACCACACGCTGATCTCTGCTACACACACCACACGCTGATCTCTGCTACACAGACTGCACGCTGATCACTGCTACACACACCGCACGCTGATCATTGCTACACAGACCGCACGCTGATCAATGCAACGTACACCGCACGCTGATCACTGCTACACACACCGCACGCTGATCACTGCTACACACACCGCACGCTGATCACTGCTAAACACACCACACGCTGATCACTGCTACACACACCACACGCTGATCACTGCTACTCACACCACACGCTGATCACTGCTACACACACCGCACTCTGATCACTGCTACATAAACCACACGCTGATATCTGCTACACACACCGCACGCTGATCATTGCTACACAGACCGCACGCTGATCACTGCTACATACACTGCATGCTGATCACTGCTGCACACACCGCGCAATGATCACTGCTACACACACCACACGCTGATCACTGCTGCACAGACCACACGCTGATCACTGCTACACACACCACATGCTGATGACTGCTACACACACCACACGCTGATCTCTGCTACACACACCACACGCTGATCTCTGCTACACACACCACACGCTGATCACTGCTACACACACCACACGCTGATCACTGCTACACACACCACACGCTGATCACTGCTGCACAGACCACACGCTGATCACTGCTGCACAGACCACACGCTGATCACTGCTGCACACACCACACGCTGATCACTGCTGCACAGACCACACGCTGATCACTGCTACACACACCACACGCTGATGACTGCTACACACACCACACGCTGATCTCTGCTACACACACCACACGCTGATCTCTGCTACACACACCACACGCTGATCACTGCTAAACAGACCACACGCTGATCACTACTACACACACCACACGCTGATCACTGCTACACACACCACACGCTGATCACTGCTACACACACCACACGCTGATCACTGCTACACACACCACACGCTGATCACTGCTACACACACCACACGCTGATCACTGCTACACAGACCACACGCTGATCACTGCTACACACACCACACGCTGATCTCTGCTACACAGACTGCACGCTGATCACTGCTACACACACCGCACGCTGATCATTGCTACACAGACCGCACGCTGATCAATGCAACGTACACCGCACGCTGAACACTGCTACACACACCACACGCTGATCACTGCTACACAGACCGCACGCTGATCAATGCAACGTACACCGCACGCTGAACACTGCTACACACACCACACGCTGATCACTGCTAAACAGACCACACGCTGATCACTGCTACACACACCACACGCTGATCACTGCTACACACACCGCACTCTGATCACTGCTACATAAACCACACGCTGATATCTGCTACACACACCGCACGCTGATCATTGCTACACAGACCGCACGCTGATCACTGCTACATACACTGCACGCTGATCCCTGTTACACACACCGCACGCTGATCACTGCTACACACACCACACGCTGATCACTGCTACACACACCACACGCTGATCACTGCTATACAAACCACACGCTGATCACTGCTACATACACTGCACGCTGATCCCTGTTACACACACCGCACGCTGATCACTGCTACACACACCACACGCTGATCACTGCAACACACACCGCACGCTGATCACTGCTACACACACCGCACGCTGATCACTGCTACACAGACCGCACGCTGATGACTGCTACACAGACCGCACGCTGATCTCTGCTACACACACCGCACGCTGATCTCTGCTACACACACCACACGCTGATCACTGCTACACACACCACACGCTGATCACTGCTACACAGACCACACGCTGATCACTGCTACACACACCACACGCTGATCTCTGCTACACAGACCGCACGCTGATCACTGCTACACACACCGCAGGCTGATCATTGCTACACAGACCGCACGCTGATCAATGCAACGTACACAGCATGCTGATCACTGCTACACACACCGCACGCTGATCACTGCTAAACAGACCACACGCTGATCACTGCTACACACACCACACGCTGATCACTGCTACACACACCACACTCTGATCACTGCTACATAAACCACACGCTGATCACTGCTACACACACCAAACGCTGATCACTGCAACATAAACCACACGCTGATCACTGCTGCACACACCGCACGCTGATCACTGCTGCACACACCACACGCTGATCACTGCTGCACAGACCACACGCTGATCACTGCTACACACACCACACGCTGATCACTGCTACACACACCACATGCTGATCACTGCTACACACACCACACGCTGATCACTGCTACACATACCACACGCTGATCACTGCTACACACACCACACGCTGATCACTGCTACACAGACCGCACGCTGATCACTGCTACACACACCACACGCAGATCACTGCTACATACACCACACGCTGATCTCTGCTACACAGACTGCACGCTGATCACTGCTACACACACCGCACGCTGATCATTGCTACACAGACCGCACGCTGATCAATGCAACGTACACCGCACGCTGAACACTGCTACACACACCACACGCTGATCACTGCTACACAGACCGCACGCTGATCAATGCAACGTACACCGCACGCTGAACACTGCTACACACACCACACGCTGATCACTGCTAAACAGACCACACGCTGATCACTGCTAAACAGACCACACGCTGATCACTGCTAAACAGACCACACGCTGATCACTGCTAAACAGACCGCAAGCTGATCACTGCTACACACACCACACGCAGATCTCTGCTACACACACCACACGCTGATCTCTGCTACACAGACTGCACACTGATCACTGCTACACACACCGCACGCTGATCATTGCTACACAGACCGCACGCTGATCAATGCAACGTACACCGCACGCTGATCAATGCAACGTACACCGCACGCTGATCACTGCTAAACAGACCACACGCTGATCACTGCTACACACACCACACGCTGATCACTGCTACTCACACCACACGCTGATCACTGCTACACACACCGCACTCTGATCACTGCTACATAAACCACACGCTGATATCTGCTACATAAACCGCACGCTGATCACTGCTACATACACTGCATGCTGATCACTGCTGCACACACCGCGCAATGATCACTGCTACACACACCACACGCTGATCACTGCTGCACAGACCACACGCTGATGACTGCTACACACACCACATGCTGATGACTGCTACACACACCACATGCTGATCTCTGCTACACACACCACACGCTGATCTCTGCTACACACACCACACGCTGATCACTGCTACACACACCACACGCTGATCACTGCTACACACACCACACGCTGATCACTGCTGCACAGACCACACGCTGATCACTGCTGCACAGACCACACGCTGATCACTGCTGCACACACCACACGCTGATCACTGCTGCACAGACCACACGCTGATCACTGCTACACACACCACACGCTGATGACTGCTACACACACCACATGCTGATCTCTGCTACACACACCACATGCTGATCTCTGCTACACACACCACACGCTGATCACTGCTACACAGACCACACGCTGATCACTGCTACACAGACCACACGCTGATCACTGCTACACACACCACACGCTGATCACTGCTACACACACCACACGCTGATCACTGCTACACAGACCACACGCTGATCACTGCTACACACACCACACGCTGATCACTGCTACACACACCACACGCTGATCACTGCTACACACACCACACGCTGATCAGTGTTACACAGACCACACGCTGATCACTGCTACACAGACTGCACGCTGATCACTGCTACACACACCGCACGCTGATCATTGCTACACAGACCACACGCTGATCACTGCAACGTACACCGTACACTGATCATTGCTACACACACCGCACGCTGATCACTGCTACACACCACACGCTGATCACTGCTACACACACCACACGCTGATCACTGCTACACAGACCATACGCTGATTACTGCTACACACACCACACACCACACACTGATCACTGCTACACACACCGCACACTGATCACTGCTACACACACCGCACTCTGATCACTGCTAAACAGACCACACGCTGATCACTGCTACACACACCACACGCTGATCACTGCTACACACACCACACGCTGATCACTGCTACACACACCACACTCTGATCACTGCTAAACAGACTACACGCTGATCACTGCTACATAAACCACACTCTGATCACTGCTACATAAACCACACGCTGATCACTGCTACATACACCGCACGCTGATCACTGCTACATACACCGCACGCTGATCACTGCTACATACACTGCATGGTGATCACTGCTGCACACACCGCGCGCTGATCACTGCTACACACACCACACGCTGATCACTGCTACACACACCGCACGCTGATCACTGCAACACAGACCACACGCTGATCACTGCTACACACACCACACGCTGATCACTGCTACACACACCACACGCTGATCACTGCTACACACACCACACGCTGATCACTGCTACACACACCACACGCTGATCACTGCTACACACACCACACGCTGATCACTGCTACACACACCACACGCAGATCACTGCTACATACACCACCACACGCTGATCACTGCTACACAGACCACACGCTGATCACTGCTACACACACCACACGCTGATCACTGCTACACACACCACACGCTGATCACTGCTACACACACCACACGCTGATCACTGCAACACACACCACACGCTGATCACTGCTACACACACCACACGCTGATCACTGCTACACACACCACACGCTGATCACTGCAACACAGACCACACGCTGATCACTGCAACACAGACCACACGCTGATCACTGCTACACAGACCACACGCTGATCACTGCTACACACACCACACGCTGATCACTGCTACACACACCGCACGCTGATCACTGCTACACACACCACACGCTGATCACTGCAACACACACCGCACGCTGATCACTGCTACACACACCACACGCTGATCACTGCTACACAGACCACACGCTGATCACTGCTACACACACCACACGCTGATCACTGCTACACACACCGCACGCTGATCACTGCTACACACACCACACGCTGATCACTGCTACACACACCACACGCTGATCACTGCAACACAGACCACACGCTGATCACTGCTACACACACCACATGCTGATCACTGCTACACACACCACACGCTGATCACTGCTACACAGACCACATGCTGATCACTGCTACACACACCACACGCTGATCACTGCAACACAGACCACACGCTGATCACTGCAACACAGACCACACGCTGATCACTGCTACACACACCACACGCTGATCACTGCTACACACACCACACGCTGATCACTGCTACACACACCACACGCTGATCACTGCTACACACACCACACGCTGATCACTGCAACACACACCACACGCTGATCACTGCTACACACACCACACGCTGATCACTGCTACACACACCACACGCTGATCACTGCAACACAGACCACACGCTGATCACTGCTACACACACCACACGCTGATCACTGCTACACACACCGCACGCTGATCACTGCTACACACACCACACGCTGATCACTGCTACACACACCACACGCTGATCACTGCAACACAGACCACACGCTGATCACTGCTACACACACCACACGCTGATCACTGCTACACACACCACACGCTGATCACTGCTACACAGACCACATGCTGATCACTGCTACACACACCACACGCTGATCACTGCTACACACACCACACGCTGATCACTGCAACACAGACCACACGCTGATCACTGCTACACACACCGCACGCTGATCACTGCTACACACACCACACGCTGAACACTGCTACACACCACACGCTGATCACTGCTACACACACCACACGCTGATCACTGCTACACACACCACACGCTGATCACTGCAACACAGACCACACGCTGATCACTGCTACACAGACCACACGCTGATCACTGCTACACACACCACACGCTGATCACTGCTACACACACCACACGCTGATCACTGCTACACACACCACACGCTGATCACTGCTACACAGACCACACGCTGATCACTGCTAAAAAAAGTTAAAAAAAAAATACAAAAAAAAACTTACCTGAGTCCAGGGACTGGAATTCAGGGCTCCGGTGATCAGAGCCGTAACTAGACTTTTTGGTGCCCTGTGCCAGAAAGAGCATTGGCGCCCCCTAATTTTTCAAAAGGAGATAATGCACCCAAAAAAGGGGAATGGACTCATGGGGAAGAGCCAAGGAAGAGATAAAGGAGGCCAGGAGATGCTGGGGATGAAATAAGAGGAAGCTATAAGTGAGAATGATAATAAACAGAAATTTGACAGGCCCTAACAGCGCCCCTGACCTGTGGTGCCCTGTGCGATGGCACCAGTCGCACTACCCTAGTTACGGCCCTGCCGGTGATGTTCTCCCTCCAGTCAGCTGGTCTCCCATGGTGCACTGGGGCCTGTTCGTCACCTGACATGGTCCCTGTGCAGTATGGGATGTCAGCTCACCGGAGCGACAGAGGACATCACCGGAGGCCCGATAACTGCAGGTAAGTCTAATTAAGGGAGGGGGGGGTCACAGGGGGTCCGCAATCACAGGGGGTGGGGCTTAGCAATGGGGGTGGTGCTTGGCGGCGGGGGTGGCAGCTATGGTCGGTCGGCGCATGCGCATGCACTTGTCACGGTATTTTTTGAGAGAATACTGTGATAAGTGTGCAGAGGGGATTCGCAGGGACAGAGCTTTATCGCAAGCTCTGTCCCTGCAAGGGATTTGTAGTAAATCCCTGTGATATTGCCTGATTTCGCAATGCAAATTCAGTCGATAATATCACACTACAATCTGCATTACAAATGTGGATTGTGGTAAATAGAGCCCTTAGACAGTAAGCTCTGCTGGTGCAGAGAGTAATGTCCATGAATACGCATTAAGGGTGGGATGTACTAAAATGAAAAATGCATTGAAACCCCCGAAAAGGTATGCAATCGGGAAGCCGACTGCCTAAATACGCCTGCATTTCCCCGACGTTCTATTTATTAGTTATAGGATTAATGACTCAAATTAATTACAGTAGGGGAAGGGGGGTAAATAGCAAGGAATATAATATAAAGATAACTGTGTGATAAATGCATAAGAGATTTTTAATTGATATTTTAAAAAGTGTTAATATTTGTTATTGAATTGTATATATATATATATATATATATATATATATATATATATATATATGGGTTGATGATTGTAATCAATAGTGGGACATATATTGATATCAGGTTGCAGATTGGTCTTTAAATAGAAATATATATAGGCTGGATACGATGAATTAAGTATGTTGATAAATATCGTTACAAATATCCAGTATATTTGGGATCTAAACCACCTGACATCATGTGTCCTAAAAGATACAGTCTAAAAGTGTCAAACTGTTGCAATTATATATGGGATACAATTTATAAAAATGGCTAATGGCTATCTGTTCCGAATATATCTCTGCTAAAAATATCAGAACTAAAAAAGTATGAAATCTATGTCAGAAAAACCTGGCTCGTTATGCAGCAGTTGTTTACACACCTGACATCTGAATAATGCCTCTAATTAACAATCAGCTGAACAAACAAGAGCCATGCTGATATAAACTGAACTGCACCATTACCATAGAATTCTGTCTTCTGAAGAAGCCGCCGATATTCCTAAGGCGGAGAAACGCGTAGAGAGAAGGACGGGACGTGAGACCGCAAGCCGGGCAAGTGAGTCACTGACCACATACACGGAGGGCGAACAACAACGCTGCACGCTGCTCACCGACGGGTGACTGCACCGGAGCCGACCCCTCTCCTCCGTGGATTAAGGTGAGGCCACTGCATGTGAGAGCCAAGTGAGGATCAAAGCGCGATATATGGTCACAACCGGATCGTGAGTGAAAACCCTGTAAAGCATGCATGCTTGAATGTGCACAATTTTCAATTTCAATTCTTTACATTTATACTCTCTGATACACTAAACAGAGCTGTCTGTGGCTGTGCGTTCTACACGTATTAGGAGTGGCTTCAAATGCTAGAAACAGCCATACGCTCAAAGATGAACAATCTATAAGCCCAGCTTTAAGGGCTCAATCTATATTATATATTTTAACTCTTTTCAGAATATCACCGGACATTGACAGTCTTCCTTAAAAATCCATATTGTGCCATATAGGCTGGAATACATTTATTATGGTGTACTAACTAACATTCTCCAAAAGTCTCAGACATGTGAGAGACATTGATATACATTTTTGTATACACGGACCACCTAGGAGCTACATATACGTCATTATTTTCAACGTTATCTGTGATTGTACTTATGCAAATTACTATAAATTGTCTTTGTTGCTATACTTCTACAACATATCTTGCAGGTTCGTTTTCTCTGCTTAGTGCAGATTCTATGTCATTTTATCAAGTATTGATTATTTTTCTTATTGATTTTATCATTTTTCAGTTTTATTCAATTTTTCTTTATATATATCTACAATGCTTTCATAGCATCTCTTGCTGATTTCAATTTCATCCCCTTTCTCTTTTTTTGTGTGCTTATTTTAATTCATTTATTGTGGTCTTCTTATATTATTAAATATTAGTATTCTTAGCGCCTGTCAGTCTGTACTTTCGATTTCTTCGCATTTGTTGGGAGGGTCCAGCTTCCTCCAATTCTATGACGGCTGCTTTATACTAATTAATCCCCTGGTCCTCAACACACCCCTTACATATCCTCTGGTCCATTGAGGTGGATACAGTGCAGCGCCTACTTTTGTTGTGTGTGTGCCCCGACGCCGGGAGACCGGCGTCCGGCATCACGATCGTAGTCATGCCGGGCGCCGCGAGCGGACAGCCGCGGGGGGGGAGGGTTAGGTTTAGGGCTCCGGGGGTGACTTAGGGTTAGGCACCAGCCCGCGAGGGTTAGGGTTAAGCTAGGGGGAGGGAGGGTTAGGGTTCGGCACCCCCGGGGGGGACTTAGGGTGAGGCAACCCCCGGGGTACATAGGTTTAGGCAGCGGGGAAGGGGGTGGTTAGGGTTAGGCACTTAGAGGGGGGATTAGGGTTAGGCTCTTGGGGGGGAAGTTAGGGTTAGGCACCCCTAAGGAGGGTTAGGGTTAGGGGGGTTAGGTTAGGTTAGTAGATACTCACCTATCCACGATCGGGATTTCCAGCGCTGTTGGGCTTCCGCTGCTTTGAACTCTGGTCATGTCGGGCTGCTGCTGACGGGAATCGAACCACCGGCCATGCGGCTGGCAGTATTTCATACCCATTCCCCCAAAAATGCTGTTTTCGGTAGTTTTACCACATTTCCCATATGTACAGTATTAAGTACCTGGTGGTGGGTAACGCCATTTTCAGATGACATTACCCAATAGAAGCCTATGGGATTCTTATCAGGACGTCCTCTGAGAGAGATCCAATCGGATCCCTCCCCCGCAGAGTGTGCATCCTTCTGCGTGCTTCACAAAAGGACTCCAGAGGGATTTCTGGGCGTTAAACCTGGAAGTCCCTCTATTTGACGCTACCACAAAGGACAGCTCGTATTGGGAGAGCTGTCCTTTGCGATTTTAATGCACCCGATAAGAGGAGGGATGTACCGTATCGTTAATGTGATGCTTATTATTATTATCCTTTATTTATATGGCGCCACAAGTGTTCCGCAGCGCCTTACATAGTACATAGAACTAATAGGTGAACAAGAAACAAGTAACATACAGTACATTACAGTACAGGACAAGGACACAACTTATATACATTGATGCAATAGCGATTAAAGCACTCACAATAAGCTGCCGGGAGTTGGCAGTCCCGTGTTAGGTGCCCTAATGGGGAGTAGAGAGTAGAAGAAAATGTAAAGAGAAGCACATGAAGGAAGAGGTCCCTTGCTCGTGAGAGCTTACATTCTAAGGGGAGGGGCAGACAGACAGGCGTGACACAGAAGGGGAGGGGCAGACAGACAGGCGTGACACAGAAGGGGAGGGGCAGACAGACAGGCGTGACACAGAAGGGGAGGGTCAGATAGACAGGCATGACACAGAAGGGGAAGATAGGAAGGAAAGAGCATGAGGTGGGTTAAGATGAGTGCTGGAAGGCCTTGATGAAGTAGTGGGTCTTGAGAGCCCGTTTGAAGATTTGTAGAGAGGTGGAGAGTCTGATGGGGAGAGGGAGAGCATTCCAAAGGTAGGGAGCAGCACGGGCAAAATCTCGGATGCGGGAGTGGGAGGAAGTGGGAGTGCTTAGTACATCTCCCCCTAAGAACGATACAGCCTTTAATGCAAGTTGCCAGCTGTAATTGCTGCTGCATTGCTTACATGGAACTAAGGACCTCATTCAGACCCGGTCGCAACCGCTGCGCGCTCGCAACCGGGTCGATGTGTTGGTCCTGCGCACTCGCAGCGGCCGCACTGCGCGTGCACAAGCCCTGGAGCGAGAGAGAAACTCTCTCGCGCCGGAGCTCACTACAAACGGGCCGGCTGTCAATGTTGATCGACAGCTGGCCCATTTTGTAGGTGGCGCGGGGGGGTGGCTACACAAATGGAGGCGTTCCTCACGGAATGGCTGCCGTTTTGTGGGAGGCTGCACTAAGTGATGTCAGTGGGGAGCTTCCTGCTCGATCAGCTCCCTGGGGCTTGCGGTTGCCGACGCCCAACCTTAGGGTCTCGTTGCAAGCCCCGATGGTCGCGATGATCTTGACCATCGCGACCATCACCCTGGTCGGTCGCTAAGTTGTGGGTGGTAACCCACAGCTTTGCTAGCGACCAGGAGGCCGCACTAAAATAAAGAAGGGGCTGCCCTCATTCAGAGACAGCGATCGCTTCTTGCGACCGCCTCTGAATGAAGGCCTAAATGTGTGTTATAATAATAAAATTCACCGTGCGCTATCTCTGCAGCCAGACTGCCGCTGTCCGTGCACTTGTCAGTGCGCACTTGCAGCAGCCTAGCCTTGGTGCTAAAAATGCATCTGAATATATGTTTGTAGCTGCTCGGTAGGGTGCCCTGTACTTGCCGTCCCCCAAATGTGTGACGCAGGCCTGGCCAACATGTGGCTCTCCAGCTGTTGTGAAACTACAAGTCCCAGCATGCCCTGCCACAGATATACTATTAGGGAATGCTAAAACTGTGGCAAGGCATTCTGGGACTTGTAATTTCACAATAGCTGGAGAGCCAGGCCCGTCACAACTCTTACACCACGGGGGGAGAAACTGATCTCTCCGAGCTGCCCTGCAGTGTCTTACTGCTAAGTCTAGGGTAAGACTGAGCACTGGAGCGTCATAGGGGTGAAACAGCTTTCTAGGTTGAAGGTATCGTTCCAGTTATGCCTACTCAGTCCAGTTATGACTACTCAGTTCAATTATGCCTACTCAGTCCAGTTATGTCTACTCAGTCCAGTTATGTCTACTCAGTCCAGCTATGCCTCCTCAGTCCAGCTATGCCTACTCATTCCAGTTATGCCTACTCAGTCCAGTTATACCTACTCAGTAAAGTTATGTCTGCTCAGTCCAGTTATGTTTACACAGTCCAGGTATGTCTACTCAGTCCAGTTATTCCTACTCAATCCAGCTATGCCTACTCAGTCCAGTTATGTCTACACAGTCCAATTATGACTCAGAGTGCCGATGGTCCGTGTGATGTTTGCAATGATTGGCCGATGCAGCAGACAGCGGATCTGAGAAACCGGCAGTGGGCGTATTTGAACAAAACATGTCTCCTGCATCATATGCATAAAATGTCAGATCCACTGCTATAGAAGACAGAGCATCGACCCGGTCTGCGTCCACCTCTGAATCAGACCCTCAGTCTGATATTGGCGCAGTTGATAAAGAAAGACTCAGAACCTACTACCTAAAGTAACGGTATCTCACCTCACATGGCACTGAGGTGAGGAACGTTGGGCATCCTTTTGGTGAGGAATCTGCACGTTCTCTCTTTGTAGTAAGAAGAAGTGTTTCACGTTCATTCAAATTCATTCACCCATGTTTTAAACTTGTATTTAGGGTGATACACTAATGTTTTTTAAGCATCGATGAGGAGGTGAACAAGGATCAATAAGTGCAGCGCTAAATGGGCCTCATTCATAGTTGGATACTTTTATCATCGCTGCTGAGCCTTCTAGGATTCGCTGCATCGGATCACTCTGCGTGACCATCGGTCATGTGAGTGACCTTCAGGTTACTTATTTGTGGCCGGTGTTGTCATGAAGCTGAAGCCGTTGAAGCTGCGTACAGGGACGCAGCCACTAGATTCAGCACACCAAGAAAACGGGGCAGGCATGCCCCCATTTTTTGGGATGCGGCCTGATGCCCAAACAGCCAATGGCTGCAACATCCGGGCACTGCGAGCAAGCAGACACTGCTTGCCACGGGTTGGGTATAAAATCCTGGCACTCGGTAGGCCTGCTGTCAAAAGACCGACAGTGGCATCCCAATGCTGAGAATCCCGACAGGGGAGAGATAAGTACCTTAACCTTCCCTCCTTTACCCCTTAACCCTCTTGTGCACCCTAACCCTACCCTTCCCACCTTCCCACTCCCATAACCTAACCCTAAACCCCCAGGGGTTCCTAAACCTACCCCCCCCCACGGCTAAGACGTAAGGGCTCCCGCTGTACTTACCATCGGCATGCCGGCTGTCGGTATCCTGGCCTCAGCATCTCCCCTTTTGTCAGGATTCTGGCGCCGGTGACTTGTCCCCGGTTCGGGATTCCAATGCCAGAATTTCGTTATCCTGCATGCCGATGGTTGCCATTTTAACTACATCCCGATTGGCACATTTGTAGTACAGATCCTGCGCATGTGCCAATCGGCCACCATCGGGCCCAATATCGTTCCAATATTGCGTATTCTGAGGGGGGCTCAAAGTTCCACCTCTTTTATTCATTGGCCGCCAGGCTGAAGGTGCGCTGATTTTTGCAGAAGTTTTATATTTCAAAAAAATCAATGACTGATGATGATAAAAGTCCAGCAACACATGAAAGTCGCCCAATCGGTGTCTGCAATAAAGTTCCTCACTACGGTCATCCTGGGAGTTACTGAGTATTTGCTGCATCATCTCTGTCACAGGTGGGGGGTTATATTGTCAGTGATTATTAGGAAATAATATGCCGTATAATTGCATTCAGTGTGTTCGCCGTGTCTGACCCGTGAAGGGGGGCGGTAATCTTTCTATTGGAGGAGGCGATGTAACCTTATACTGCTGTTATCAATCTGAAATCAAATTGTTGTTCTCTCCCAGCGCGGGAGGACGATGAGCTGATGAAGATCATGCAGAAAATAATATATAATGTTCTAGTCTGGTCTGATCGCTCATCGAGATAATAAAATGTTAACCCCTTCATGACTGTGTGTGTGTGTGCATGTGTGCGCATTTATCTTCCTGGGGTTCAGAACTCGGATTTAAAAACCGAACTTGGGTTTTAGATTACATGTAAACAGGTCAAACGTCAGTTTAGCAGTTTAAAAAAAAAAAAAAAAAAAATACAGTTCGAAAACCAAAACACAAAAATTAATCCAGATCCAAAACCAAAATACGGAGGAAGGCGCCCATCTCTTACATAATATATATATATACCAAAGAAGCTGCACTCATGGCATTGTGTAAATCAAACACATTATGTCTGGAACGAGGTTTCAACTTTTCAGTTCAGTTGATGACAGACGGTATGTATCATCTTTTCATGAGGGTGCCGTCAGCAGTTATACTTGGCTACTAGGAGTTCCAGACCCTGGACAGTATATATAGCAAAGGGACACAAATGATAAATAAACTTTACATACCTTATATAGCCTTTGTGAGAATGAATTGCAATAGAAAATACATGTAAAGTGTATTTGTTATCTGTATCACTGAGGAAAAGACATATTAAATGGTTTTGAAACGTTGGAATAACTTTATGGAGCTTCTGCGTGTGTAATACAGCCTTTGCTTTATTTCTTTATTTTCAGCTGCGGCTGTTATAGAAGGGCATTGGGTCAAGCAGAATAACTCAAACAATGGAGTGATAACCACAAAGCCATTTCATTGGTTTTGGCATACCTCCCAACTGTCCCGCTTCCAGCGGGACAGTCCCGTTTTGCTGGGGCTATCCCGCTGTCGCACCCGCGGGCCTCAGTGTCCTGCGGTGGGGGGGAAGTTGGGAGAGCAGCGGGTGTGCAGGAAGAGAACAGATGCCGTGCGCATGCGCACGGCATCACTTCTCTTGTGTAGGGAGAGCCTGGGGGCTGCCCAGCATCTCAGAGAGTGCTGGGCATGCCCCCAAAGTGATGAAATCGGGGGAAGCCGCAAGGCTCCGCCCCGGTTTCCATAGGCTACGCCCCTTTTCACTGAAGCCATGCCCCCTTTCTGGTAAAACTACCCTGAAGTATTTTAGTTTGGACTTGGTTTGGGTTTTCTTTAAAATTGAGAAAAACAGCTAAAATCATGTCATTTGGACCTGTTACCTGTTTACATGCAATCCAAAACACAATGGGCCTGATTCAGAGCCGGACGCAATTAGCGCTCGCTTGTCCAGAAAATAGGGGTGGCTATTCAAATGAACCGTTCGCTCTTTGCGGTCTGTTCACGCCTCTAGGTCTGAACGAGCGAACCAAACTTGCGGTCGTTTCTTGAAAAAATACGCCCCCTGGCCGCTCGCATCCTACGTCATGTCCGCTATTTATTAGATTAATCAAGTACATCGACCAGCGTATGAACTGCTCACTATTCTTGGGGTTGGTTTTTCCTACCACAATTTTGCGAGCAGTTCTGACTATAAAACAACCAGGTGACGTGGTCAATGACGCTGCTGTTTTAATTATGCACACCCTTAAAACGCCCGTTTTGACCTTTAAGCACGCCTGCGCTCTGATCTCCACTCCCCGTTTTCAAGCACCTTCCCCCGTTACCACCCACATACGCCTCTTTCTGTCACTCAAATTATCCGGCATTCGCTATTTTGCAAGCACATAAATTTCGACCGCACTGACTGGTTTGCGCCTGTTTATAATGATCCGTATGCATGCGCAGTTGGGCAAACATCGCTCGAAGCGAACGAGCGGCCGCTTACGAGCGGCTCTGAATCAGGCCCATTATACGGTTTTTAAATCCGATTTCCAAACTTACAGCGGACCTGAGCAGGGACTCGGTTCTACTCAGAACCCCAAAAACGATCCAAGCCGGGACTGGATTTGACTAGGAATCGGATCCCTGCATATGTTGGGTCAACTCAGTCCACCCACTGTTCCGCCTCGCCCCCTGATCTGTCCTGACCCACCCATCTCTGTCTGCTGCTCCGCTCCATCCAGCCCCCCCCTCTGTCCCACCCTACTCCCTTTTATGTCCACTTCTCTGCCTCTTCCCCCTGCTACATCCTCCCCCCTCCCTTCCCCCGTAGCTGCATATACTACATACGCTTCTCCCCAGCTAGGGTCTGTCCCATCGCTCTATCTGTGGGACCCGTGGAGGATCACCCTCGGTTCCCACTTTGCATGCATGATAGATGCGGGACATCGTTTTTAATACTGAAATGTTGTCATTCAATACTTTTTGCCTAATTCTGAGTGCGCCGGTGGCTATCGTGCTCAGATGGAGCAACAATTCAATTGTTCAGTCTGGCGCCTTAAAAACAAATAGCCGAGCAGAAAATAATTGTATCGCCCCCTATAAACGCGTGTGTGTGTGTGGTCACCATTTGTGTCCGGCCCCAGCTGTGTATTATTTGCCACCTTGCTCCATGATTTGGATGTACGGCTTTGGACTATGGGCCTGATTCAGAGCCGCTCGCTATTTGCGGTAGTTCGTTCTAAAACTAGGGGTGGCTATTCAAATGAACCGTTTGCTAATTGCGGTCTGTTCATGCCTCTAAGTCTGAACGAGCGAGCAAAACTTGCGGTTGTATTTTTGAAAAATACGCCCCCTGGCCGCTCGCATCCTACATCATGTCCGCTATTTATTAGATTAATCGAGCACATCGAACAGCGTATGAACTGCTCGCTATTCTTGTGGCTGGTTTTTTCAACCGCTATTTTGCGATCAGTTCGGGGTAAAAAAAAAACCAAGTGACGTGGTCAATGACGCTGCTGTATTAATTATGCACACCCTTAAAACGCCCGTTTTGACCTTTAAGCACGCCTGCGATCTAATTCCACACCCCCGTTTTCAAGCACCTTCCCCTGTTCCCACCCACATACGCCTCCTTCTGTCACTCAAAATAGCAGGCATTCGCTATATAGCGAACAAACGATTTTCGGCAGCACTGACTGGTTCGCGCATGCGTATTACAATCCGTACGCATGCGCAGATGTGTGAACATCGGTCAGAATGAACGAGCAGCCGCTTACGAGCGGCTCTGAATCAGGCCCTAGGAACGGTGGCACCATACGGAATTTCTGGCTACCCCGCTAATATGGATCTAATACAAGTGGCACTTGTGAGCTATTATTACCAGCATGCGCTGATGTACACTGTATATATCAGAAAGAACAAGATAAATACAAAATATAGCTAAATCAGGCGCAATTTAAAATCTTATAGCAGTATAAGTTTGAGCAAGTAGATTAAATGACTACTTTAGCCACTTTGCAGCTCCCAATAAGGTTTCTGGAAACACTAATATATAAAGAAACATATAAATAAACAAAAGGGAACACAAAATGTGACGTAGAACAAATTGATTTAATATAGTGCAATTGTTAAAACATACAACTGGACGTAGACTATCGATTTAAATCACAAAAAATAACATAAAAATAACCCAAGCAAGAAGAAAAATTATTTTTTCTTCTTAATGGTTGAGATATATAATAGGAGAAGTACAATATAAAAATATATGTATATATAAATTTTTTGGTAAAGAATATATATAAGAATAAGCAGTCCACCAAAGTCTCTCAAAATCCAGTACATTTGTATGGGAAGCAATCGGGAAGCCGACTGCCTATATACCGGCAGCCGGCTTCCCGACTGTCTTATCCTGGCAAGGGTGAAATGCCGGGCGTCTAGATGTAGACGCCCGCATTTCCCCAACGCCGGGAGACCGGCGCCCGGCATCACGATCGTAGTGATGCCGGGCGCCGCGAGCGGACAGCCGCGGGGGGGAGGGTTAGGTTTGGGGCTCCGGGGGGTACTTAGGGTTAGGCTAGGGGGAGGGAGGGTTAGGGTTAGGCACCCCCCGGGAGAGTTAGGGTTAGGCTAGGTGGAGGAAGGGTTAGGGTTAGGCACCCCCGGGCGGGACTTAGGGTTAGGCACCCCCCCAGGGGACTTAGGTTTAGATAGCGGGGAAGGGGGTGGTTAGGGTTAGGCACTTAGAGGGGGGATTAGGGTTAGGCACTTGGGGGGGAAGTTAGGGTTAGGCACCCCTAAGGAGGGTTAGGGTTAGGGGGGTTAGGTTAGTTGATACTTACCTATCCACGATCGGGATTTCCAGCGCTGTCGGGCTTCCGCTGCGTCGCACTCTGCTCCTGTCGAGCTGCCGCTGACGGGAATCGAACCGCCGGCCATACCCATTCCATTTGTATAGATCCATTTAGTATAGGACAGGGATGATTGAATGCCTTCGTTAGCCAAATGCTGATAATATATTCTGCCTCACTGCCATGAATGTACCTCACCTCCACTGTAGATCTTATTCACCAGTGATAGTCCCGAAATAGCGGCAGCGGAGGGGGGCAGGCTCTCAGTGAATCACGCTCCCCTAGAGAAGGAGATGGCAGCCAACCAATGTTACAGTGGAGCCAGATCAACGGGAGCCAGTGGCATATCTTTAATGGGTGCAATGTGTGCGGGGCACATGGGCCCTCTGGGTCCAGGGGGGCCCCGCACTGCACACACTGTACCCATATTATTTTAGACTTACCTGTCCGTGGTCCCACGTCGGGTGTCTGTGCTGCTCAGAACACCGGAAAATGGTCGCCATGGCCATTTTTCCGGTGTTCTGCACATGCGCAGTAGACTCCGGGCACTAGAGTGTGTCCGGACTCTACTGCGCATGCACAGAACACCGGAAAAATGGCCACCACGGCCACTTTCCGGCCTCTGCGCATGTGCAGTAGACTCCGGGCACACTCTAGTGCCCGGAGTCTACTAAGGCTCCGGTGGCTGGCTAGCCGCATCACTTGGCTGCTGGCCACCGGGGAGAGAGGAGGGGGCCCCGCACAGGTAGTGCACACGGGCCCCCTCCTCTCTTAAGACGCCCCTGACGGGTGCAATACGTCACGGCCAGTGGATGAAGAGATTGCAGCGTCTATAGCGGCAGCCAGGATATCCAAGAAAGTCCCCGTGGAATGAACGCTTAGCGCTAAGAAGTCACAGTAATGGTGGATCAGCATACATGAAAGTCCTCAAATCCTTAACCCGTTTCTCGGTTGTGATATTGTAGCCGTTTCATCAGAAGATCTACAGCGGAGGTGAGGTACATTCACGGCAGTTGTACTTCTCCTATTATATATCTCCAGCATTAAGAAGAAAAAATAATTTTTCTTCTTGCTGGGGTTATTTTTATGTTATTTTTTGTGACTTAAATCGATATTCTACGTCCAGTTGTATGTTTTAACAATTGCACTATATGAAATCAATTTGTCCTACTTCACATTTTGCGCTCCCTTTTGTCTATTTATACGGTATATATCTATTTACAGCAGGTATTGTAATGCTAATAGTAACATGAGCAGGTACCAGAGTAGCTCCTGTATATGCTTTGACATTAGTATTTTTCATTACAGTCAGAGCACAATGTATGTACGTGATAAGGTGCATACACACATAAAGATTTTCTGTCCAACCAGCCAACTAATTGATTGGTTGGAATGAAAATCTGGTAACGTATGGGAGCAAATGACAATCAGCAATTTGCTCCCAAATGCCGGAAAATGGACAAAAACTGTTGTTTGAACAAACTTTTTAGATCAAACATTTAACAAACTTGTCTGACGCCATTTTCATCTGTTTTCTGGCATTTAGGAGCAAATTGCTGATCATCAGTTACTCCCATACGTTACCAGATATTCATTCCAACCAATCAACTAGTTGGATGGTTGGACAGGAAAATCTTTAGGTGTGTACCCAGCCTTACAGGTTACATCGTTTGCAGAAATTTTCCCTATGTGATCTCTAGCACTGAAACCATTCACAGTACCTCTATTCTCCTCTGTGTAGAATCTATGTGGCCTGTGTTACGTATTAGCTGAGTGCTATAACCCAATATCTCTGGCTGGCAGGAGTAATGAATGGATTGGCTGGATGATGTACAGCTGGTACTGCTGGAACACTCGACACAGATTTACCTTTATAGGTGAAAAATCACACAAGGCATGAAATTAGATTTCTTGTTACAGTCCTATGACAGGTGGCTCCGGCCGGTATAACATGACGCATTAGTGAGTGGCGTGGAGACGTGTCACATAGCTGAACGGTATAATAACTTTATTTTTGGCTTTGCTTAAATATACTGTATACACCATGCTGTCCCCGGCAGGGAGGTCACTATATTTTAACTAGGGCCCTGTGAGATCTTAACCTGACTGTGTGAGCTTTTTGAACAGAAGGGATATGTGTGAGCGGCAGCTGGTCAGCATGGCTCTTCAGAAGCACTCTTGGAAGTACATTTACTGAAAATCAATATGGTGTTTTTAGCTGTTTTACTTCGATTTACTAAGGGCAAATGGCAAATCGCAAAAAAAATAAGACTTTAGAAAGCAACAGACCATAAGGCCCGAACATCAATATTTTCACCTACAGTGGGCAAACATTTCTTAACTCGATAGAACCCGCACAAACATCGTAGCAGAGAAGTATAAAAAAATGACCTGCCTGTAACAGGTGTGTATGGCCGCAGCACTGCTCAGATCGCTGTGATCTGTGCAGACTTCGTGTCAAAGTAAAAAAATGTGTGGGGACTTGCCCCCAAAATCAATAAGCAGCCCTGGACTTCTCAGACTGGGCTGGTATAGGGGTCTTGATTTTCCAGAGGATTCCAGTTGTGGCTGACCAATTTGGGGCTGGTTGCTGTTATGGCAGGGGGACCCCACACTGTGTGTCTCCCTGCTGTAGCGTATCACCCCGGCTGATTCAGCCCGGTGCTGGTTTTTGGAAAATGGAGGGAATTGCATGTTATTTTTCCCCTTTTTATCCAGTAACAGCCCAGGCTGAGAGGTATGGGGGGAGGGACCCCACACGATTAAAAAAAAAAATAATTAACCATTTATTCACTGCTACACATAATGAAGCCTGCACAGATCACATTGATCTGGGCAGTGCTGCGGCCATACATGCCTGTCACAGACGGGTCTATTTTTTTAAATAATCTGCTGCAAAGTTTTTGCAGATTAAGAAATGTTTGCCTATGTTAAAATATCGATGTTCGGGCTGGAGGTCTGTTGCAGTCTAAAGTCAGGTGTTTTGCGATGTTCTATCATAGGGCCGTAACTAGGGTAGTGTGACAGGGCTGGGCACAGGGCGTCGCAGGGCAGGGGGCGCTGTTTGGGCCTGCCAATTTTCCTGTTTATTATCATTCTCACTTGTAGCTTCCTCTTCTTTTATCCCCAGCATCTCCTGGCCTCCCCCATCTCTTCCTTGGCCGTTCCCCGTGAGACCATGGCCCTCTCTCAGGTGCACTATATTATGTCCCTATTTATCCCCAGCATCTCCTGGCCTCCCCTATCTCTTTCCTGGCCCTTCACCATGAGGCCATGACCCTCTCTCAGGTGCACTATATTATGTCCCTATTTATCCCCAGCATCTCCTGGCCTCCCCTATCTCTTCCCTGGCCCTTCCCCATGAGGCCATGACCCTCTCTCAGGTGCACTATATTATGTTCCTATTTATCCCCAGCGTCTCCTGGCCTCCTCTGTCTCTTTAGGAGAACATAAAAAAGGAAGGGATGTTGCACAGGAAAAATAATAAATAATATTGCACATAGAAAAAAACCCCAATCAATAATTTTAAATTCTAATCATAATAGGGGGTACTACCACAGATTCATACAGATATTTTGCAGGAAGGGAGAAAAGGAATCTGTATACGATGCACAGAGTAATACAATTTAACCTTTATTGAGTTAATATCAAATAATTACAGCAAAGCAAAATATTGAGTTAATATTATAGACAAAGAGTGTGTGTATAGAATGAAACAGTGATTAAAAATAAAAGAATATATATTCTCTTATGTTGCCGAGTGCCTTGTTCAGACGTCTATCAATAAAGGATTAATACCATAGTGTTAATGTCTGATCTGGCTATTACTGTATCCTATATATCAATGGAATCCTGCATGTATTAATCTCTCTATTTTAGTCACACAAATACAATTATCCCCAACTGATTGTAACAGTATTTTTAGTCCACATAGTTGTCAATCTTTTATATCTTAATATCTTACCAGGACAGCTTGTTGCTCATGTTGTACACAAGTGCAACTGAATTGTAACAGATGTAAATGTTGCAGAATACAAAGTAGCTATTATAATTCTTCACCATTCAGAGTTCCGTGGCTCTATACTCAATAGGGTGATAACATGAGCATGTTAATTAATCTGTGTATATATAGTTGTGTTGAAGATAAAGTGGCAGCTAATGATATCTAGAGATTAGATATTATTATAGTATTATATATTCACATAGAATTGTGGATCTCAATACCACTTTAAATAAAATTATTCTAAGTGAAATGATCTTGAGTGATAGTATATCACTTACTAATGTACGAGATTCCTGTACATATAACTGCGCTGAATTCTGTATCTTAACACTCATACATTCATGGCTAAACAGATTATATAAAGATGATATTTTTTATCTGGTTGATGGTATGATATAGGACTCGCATACATTGTTCCACTCTGTCAGTTGCAGAGAGTGAGAGATAGTTTCCTATAGTCTGCAGCGGCGCGGTGAGGACTCAGTGATTGCATTGGTATTTAGTAATGTGTCCGTGACATGTATATAGCATATCATATGCTTCAGAACGCAGGATAAATCACATGAGGCAGGATCACTATAAATGCTCTATATTATACTGCTGTGATTCTTATTGTAGCTCTGTATCCTTATTTTTATACCATGCTACAGGCAAATATATTTATCTCTCCCGTTCACAAATATCGGGTATGTCTGCGGTGTTAAGGGGAAGAGGAAATGATCCTATCAGCATTGATTACATTATAACATAGATCAGATTCATAGTATAAAGTTTAGACATGACAAGCACTCGGCTACACGTGCCGACGTATGTTTCATGGCCGGCGGTTCGATTCCCGTCAGCGGCAGCCCGACAGGAGCAGAGTGCGACGCAGCGGAAGCCCGACAGCGCTGGAAATCCCGATCGTGGATAGGTAAGTATCCACTAACCTAACCTAACCCCCCTAACCCTAACTTCCCCCCCAAGTGCCTAACCCTAATCCCCCCTCTAAGTGCCTAACCCTAACCACCCCCTTCCCCGCTACCTAAACCTAAGTCCCCCGGGGGGTGCCTAACCCTAAGTCCCCCCCGGGGGTGCCTAACCCTAACCCTCCCTCCCCCTAGCCTGACCCTAACCCTCCCGGGGGGGTGCCTAACCCTAAGTCCCCCCCGGAAGCCCTAAACCTAACCCTCCCCCCCGCAGCTGTCCGCTCGCGGCGCCCAGCATCGCTACGATCGTGATGCCGGGTGCCGGTCTCCCGGCGTCGGGGAAATGCGGGCGTCTGCATCTAGACGTCCGGCATTTCACCCGTGCCGGGATAAGACAGTCGGGAAGCCGGCTGCCGGTATATAGGCAGTCGGCTTCTCGATTGCTTCCCTGTTTCAAGATCAGACATTAACACTATGGTATTAATCCTTTATTGATAGACGTCTGAGCAAGGCACTCGGCAACATAAGAGAATATATATTCTTTTATTCTTAATCAGTGTTTCATTCTATACACACACTCTTTTTCTATACTTTTAACTCAATATTTTGCTTTGCTGTAATTATTTTATATTAATTCAATAAAGGTAACATTTTATTACTCTGTGCACTGTATACAGATTCCTTTTCTCTCTTCCTTTCTCCCTCCCCTATCTCTTCCCTGGCCCTTCCCCATGAGGCCATGGTCCTTTTTAAGGTGCACTCTCTTATGTCCCTGTTTAAAAAATGGGTGGGGGGCGCCAATGCTCTCTCAGGCACAGGGCACCAAAAAGTCTAGTTACGGCTCTGTTCCATCAGATTTGCCTTTAGAAAATGTCAGGATTGCAAAATTGATGGAGAATGGCAAAAAAGCACCAAATCAATGCTTAGTAAATTTACCCTTTAGACAGCAATCCGATGGCGATGTCCAGCAGATTGCTATAGACGACAAACCCGAAACTTAATAAACTTACCCCATAGCTTGCTGAATTCAAACACAATGGAAGACCAGTAAAAAGACATATAGGGGGTCTATTTACTAACCAGCCAATCAGCTCCCACCTGCCATCTCACAGGCTGTGTTTGAAAAATGACAGTTGGGAGCTGATTGGCTGGCACCTTATCACTTTTCACTCTGTCTCCTAACACTGCTTAGTAAATAGACCCCATAAAGCTGAAACGCATCGGTGGAGAGTCTGGCGAGGAAGACTGACGCTTGGAGAAAATGGTCTGAAGAACTGAGGGATCTCCTGCTGTTCCGGGAATGGATTATCTACTGTCATCTTTGTATTGAGGCTCATTTGTCTCCACTGTCTGGCATATTTTCTCACCTGCCATTGGTGGATTTTGTTGTGTATTTTATGAAGATACTTTAATCCCATTAAACTGTATTACTCTATGAAGAGCCGCATTGCTTGTTCTTTACTGAGGAATTTTGAAATCTAAAAGCATAACGAGGATCTACTTCAGAAAGATTAATAACATGCATTCATTCAAGAGTAGTTCCAGCAACTTTCTGGGGAAAAAAGTGTTCATCTTCTGCCCATTGGATGTCTCGTGTTTTATTTTCTGATGGTTTCGGTGGAAGAAATTTGTGAATCCCCATTGAAGTGATAAGAGGTTGCCCTATACCCTCATTTTGGAAGTGCTGTACCACAAAATTGTGTTTTTTATGTAAGGTCCAGTGATGTCACAGCAGCTGAAATGACTGTATCCTAATATTATTGATTTGTTTCAGAACCCAGCTTAAGATTTTTAAAGATGTGGCTGGATTTTCGGGTGAACAGTAAGGTTAGCACAGAACAATACATTTTATTTTTGGAATTCATCTAAATATGTTACTTCGGGGATTTATTGCCACTAATAGGGCAGTATTAACTGATCTAAGCCATTATTATGGATGATCCAAGCCAGTGATTTCAAAAATGGAATTGACTACCCCAAAATATGGCAGTGTGCGGAAAGTTCTTTACTTTCAAGAACATAATGACAGTGGAATTTATGCTCCTCTACAACATATCTAGGTTTCTGCCTTTATAGTTATATATTCTGATGCTGCAAACTAAGGCCCTGATTCAGAGCCGAACGCTCTGACCAGAGCACTCGCTCTGAATCAGGGCCCACCTCCATATTTATGGAGCGTCCTCCTGGCCGCTCGTATAGCTGTGGGTCACCACCCACAGCCTATACGAGCGTGCAGGATGAAGGTCGCGATGGTCTTGACCATCGCAACCATCGCCAGTGCGAGCAGAAGCCTGCGGTTGAGTTTCTCAACCACAAGACCAGGAGTGATTTTGGCTCTATCAGAGCCAAAATCACTCCCACTGACATCACTAGTGATGTCAGTGGGGCCGGCTTCTGATGGTAGGCGTTCCCTTGGGAACGCCTCCGTCTGGCAGGCACGCCCCCGGCACCCCCACCAAAGGGGCGTGCTGTCAATCAACATCGACAGCACGCCCCCTTTGATCAGACACTACGAGCGAAGGAAAGTCCTTCGCTCGTCGCGTCTCGCGCATGCGCATGACGGAGCTCCCTCCGTCGTGTGCATGCGCAGTGCACACCATCGACCCACTTGCGAGCGGACAGCCGCTCGCGAGTGGGTCTGAATCAGGCCCTAAGAGCTATCAAAGTGTTTCACTTGCTGTATCACTATATCTATATCACTTCTATATTTTTGCTTATCTTATAATGATGCAGGATTTCTAGATACTTTTACTTTTAAAAGTTATTTATTTTTTCTGTGTTCTGTACAGTAATTGTCAATGTATCACAGTCGCAATTTGTGACGCTGACGGGTCCTGAGCCTGCAGCATTGGGAGGTACAGAGGTAATTACAGAGGATGCTTCGTGTTATAATTAGATATGTGCAGATGCAGCGTAATTATCACACAAAAAGAATTCAATTTATTTTGAGCCATTATAAACCGATTTTCCACCTGCAAGTAACAATAATGTATGAGTTTGCCTGTGACTTTGTGAAACTTCGATTACAGACATTTCTCTTTCATTCTAGATTTTTTTCCCCTGCTTTTCAGCCACGTCTACATATCATACGAGGTTGTTTATTTATGCTTCCGAGGAACCGGACACATTTGTAATCATTCTAGAAGACACATAACCCAAGGTGACAAAATATATAAAATAACCTCTTTAATGTGCTAATACTTGTTTAAAAAGGAAAAAAATAATAATCTAAAATGTGTCTGATTAGACATTAATCAGGGCTGTCCGAAAATCTGGGCTCCCGGGGCACAAAAATCTGATTTTCACTTAACTGAGAATTTTTTTGCAACTGCGCATGAACCAAACTTCCTAAAATCTTCCACGGTGCGTGCGTTACACAAGGTGTATGCACAAGCCATGAACATACGTGCCTACTCTTCTGGGAGTCGCGGGAGGCTCACGATTTTTCGGGTAATCCCCCGCACCCCCGAAAGAGTAGGCAAATCTGCCGTATCCCGCCCACTTTCCAGTAAAGTGGACAGGATAGGGAGATTTTCCGAGACGTTTGCGGGTCCGTATGGAGGGGGCGTGGCTAAATGGTGCAAATCGCGTCCTTTAGCTTTGCCCCCTCCTCGCTGACCTACAAATCGCGGGGGTTTCCTGTAAAGGGGATGGGGCCTAATGCCAGCTATTGTCTGCCCCCACCCCCCTGCTCCCGGGATGCTGCCCTGCAATGTCGGCAAGTATGACCATGAGAGAGGCACAGCGTCTGACACATTGTGGAAAAGTGATTGGCGTCCCTGAGCGGTGATCGGAGGTGGCTACTAGTGCACGAAAAAATGGTCCATTCAGTAACCATGTTATGGGAACAAAAGTAAATCAATGAAGGTGCGTGTCTGGGTCCCTGTACACCACCATTACTCCTGCCCCACTTGGTTAAAATGGCCGCCACCGGAACCCAATGAGGGTTCAACATTCACTAGGTTATAGAAAGGCACCGGGACTTAAGTAAATAAAAATATGTTTTCTAATGAAGTTAGGTACCGCAGCTCCTGATTGACTCCAGTGAATGTGGTGCTGGCAGGCCCAGCGACAGGAGGGGACTAGGGGCACAGCTGTGCCGGGCCCCGAGATTGTAGGGGGCCCTGGAGGATTAATACTTACCTTGACAATACTTGATCATGCACCTGCGCTGCATAGCGCAGGTGCATGATCAGCAGGCATGCACAGGCTGAGTAGTCTGTGTACTAATGTACCCTGGCCCCCAACACTTACCATGCCCAAGTCGAGGCTCCGCTCCTCTGTTTGATGGCACTGCTAGTGTGTGGTGCTGGCTGACGTCACGCACAGCGCCGCAATAAACTAAAAAAACTTTATTGCAGTGGCCACCGCCGGTGCAATAAAGTTTTTTTTAGTTTATTGCGGTACTGCACGTGACGTCAGCCAGCACCACACACTAGCGGTGCCATCAAACAGAGGAGCGGAGCCTCGGCATGGGCATGGTAAGTGTTGGGGGCCGGGGCCGCACTGTGGGAGCTAGTTGGCCACCGGAGCACACTTACAGGGGGCTGGCCATCAGAGGGGCACTTACAGGGGGCTGGCCACCGGAGCGCACTTACAGGGGGCTGGCCACCGGAGCGCACTTACAGGGGGCTGGCCACTGGAGCGCACTTACAGGGGGCTGGCCACTGGAGTGCACTTACAGGGGGCTGGCCACCGGAGGGCACTTACAAGGGGCTGGCCACCGGAGGCCACTTACAGGGGGCTGGCCACCGGAGGGCACTTACAGGGGGCTGGCGACCGAAGCGGCACTTACAGGGGGCTGGCCATTGGAGGGCACTTACAGGGGGCTGGCCACCGAAGCGGCACTTACAGGGGGCTGGCCATCGGAGAGGCACTGATGGGGCTGGCTGCAGAGAAACAGGGATAAGGGGCCCCCCAAAAAAGTGTGTACCGGACCCCATGATTTCTGTTGCCGACCCTGCTGGCAGGGAAGGGGTAAAACCTTGCAGCAATGTGTAGGGGATTGTACAATGAAATGGGGCAGCAGTGAAGTGCTGGGGATAGTGCTATGATGCTGGGGACTGAGAGAGTAGCTTCTGGTACTGCCAGCACAGAAAGGGTTAAAGTCCTGGTGCCAGACTAGGGTATATAACATGCAAAACAGGTATATGTTGAGTAAAAATGTATGATAAAAGAACTGTAAAGGTATTGAAAATAACATGTAAATATGTGTAAAATATATGTAAATGTGTGGGGGGCATTGTAACTGGGAGAGCTACTGTACATCCTGGACTGCAGTGTAATTGTGACCAAAGCTGGTGGTGAGCACCAGGTACAGAGTATGTAAATGTGCTTTAAATAGAGATCTGCGGGTTTGGTCTCAGAGACAACCGAATTTAAGGGTTCCGAGTCGAACCGAGTCCGAGTTCAGATTACTTTGGGGTACCGAGTCGAACTTCCCATGGGGGGACAACTTTCTTCTTGAGTTGGGGACAACTTTCGGTACTTGTGCATGTAAAGTACACAAGTACCATTTAAAACATTCATTGGGTTCTGTCTGCAATAAGTCTGTAAAGTACACAAGTACCCAGGTGGTTACTGATGGTGAAAGGGAATCCCTATACTGTAAGCCAATTCAGGTTGCTCAAGGAATAGTAACCTCCCACTCAAATCTGTCATTGCCTGATGCAGTAAGACCATCTCTTTCAAAGTGGTTGCTGGTTACAGCAGTCACAGAGGACCTCATTCAGAGCCGGTCGCACAGAGCGTGCGGTCGGTCTGAATGAGGGGAGGAGGTCTTGAATTTTCAAGATGTCCTCCTTTGCGGTGGTAAGGCTGTGGGTTAACACCCACAGCCTTACGACCGCCTAAGGTGATGGTCGCAATGGTCAAGACCATAGCGACCATCGGGGCTTACGACGAGACCCTAGGGTAGGGTCTCCCTTGTCGTAAGCCCCGGAGAGCTTTCGGCTCTGTCTGAGCCGGAAGCTCTCCACTGACATCACTAGTGATGTCAGTGGGGCCGCCCCCAAACGGTAGGCGTTCCTATTGGAACACCGCCGTTTGGGCTGCCACCCCCCCGGCCCGCCTTCCAACCGGAGCGAGCTGTCAATCAACATCGACAGCTCGCCCCCTTTGGATCGAGACCCGCTACAACCGGTGCTGTCGGTCGTAGCAGGTCTCACGCATGCGCACGACGGCGCCGGCGCCGTCGTGCGCATGCTCTGTGGGGGGCCATTGACCCGGTCCGAGCGCATAGGTGCTAACGACCGGGTCTGAATGACCCCCAGAATGTGCAGGGAGCTCTGCTGTGTGAATGTTTCATACTATAACTCCATTAGATAAATCATATAAGTAGTTTTAAAATTCACTGATTCACTGATAAGTCAGGATTAGGTAATCAACAGACAGTTTTCAGAGATAAACTGTTGGAAAATTAATTCTCAAGTTGGAAGAAAAATAAGAGGTTTAGGGGCATATTTATTTAAAATCTTTTTTCAGGATATTCCCCGAAAACACAAATTTTTTTGGGTACCCTCAAATAATAATGATCCCCGAAATATAACAATGAGGGCCTGCAGCAGATATCTAAATCTAACACTATCTACCGCTGTCCTTCCATTTCCGACCGCAATGGATTTACCAAACTATGGAATGCAATGCATTAGCATATAGTAGCCTATGGATAATTGTGTCGCATATTGGCCCTCATTCAGAGCCGCTCGCAAAAAGCGAGCGCTCGCTCTGAATGAGGGCGGACGCTTTTCTTTTTAAAGCTGGCCTCCTGGCCGCTCGCTAAGCTGTGGGTGACCACCCACAGCTTTTGCGAGCAGCCAGGTGATGGTCGCGATGGTAGGGTCTAGTGGTAGGGTCTAGTCTGCCGCAAGCCCCAGTGAGCTTCCGGCTCTAAAAGAGCCGTAAGCTCACTACTGACATCACTGGTGATGTCAGTAGGGCCGCCCACAAACGGCAGACGTTCCTTCAGGAATGCCTCCGTTTGTCCAGCCACCCCCCTGCACGCCTACAAAACGAGGCGAGCTGTCGATCAACATCAACAGCCGCCCCATTTGTAGCGAGCACCGGAAGTGAGTGAATTTCTCACTTGCTGCGGTGCTTGCGCACGTGAACTGCGCACGCCATGCATGGGCAATGCACAACCATCGACCCGCTTGCGAGTGGGTCTGAATGAAGGCCATTGACCCCTTTTGAAGCATGCACAGACCACTGCATTAAGCCTGCTGCGTCCGAACCCAGAAGCAAAGTGATAGTGGTAGCTATAACTTTGCTTCTAATCCTTCGCTGGGGCTGGGCACGCTCACAAGCTCTGTCACGGCACCCGAAGCTCGATAATTGCAAGTGTTAATTTACATCACCAATTGCAAATATGTCCCTTCTAGTACTGTCCCCTGAAAAGTGTAAGACTACATTGATTTCATATAAATAACTATTCTGTGAGAAATAAAACTAGTTTTTGTAACAAATTTATACTGCAAATTAAATGTGTTTGGTAATAATTATTTCCAAATAAGTGAAGCGAACACATGGGATGTGAAAAACTGGGAAATGATCTTTGGTGATGTGCCCTGCCCTGCGCTGTGCTGCCCTGCCCTGCGCTGTCCTGTCCTGCTCTGTCCTGCCCTGCTCTGCCCTGCCCTGCTCTGTGCTGCCCTGCCCTGCCCTGCTCTGTCCTGCCCTGCCCTGCTCTGCCCTGCTCTGCTCTGTCCTGCCCTGCTCTGTCCTGCCCTGCTCTGTGCTGCCCTGCCCTGCTCTGTCCTGCCCTGCGCTGTTCTGCCCTGCTCTGCGCTGCCCTGCCCTGCGCTGTCCTGCCCTGCGCTGTTCTGTCCTGTCCTGTCCTGCTCTGTCCTGTCCTGCGCTGTCCTGTCCTGCTCTGTCCTGCCCTGCTCTGTCCTGCCCTGCTCTGCCCTGCTCTGTCCTGCCCTGCCCTGCTCTGTCCTGTCCTGCGCTGTCCTGCCCTGCTCTGTCCTGCCCTGCTCTGTCCTGCCCTGCCCTGCTCTGTGCTGCCCTGCCCTGCTCTGTCCTGCCCTGCGCTGTTCTGCCCTGCTCTGTGCTGCCCTGCCCTGCTCTGTCCTGCCCTGCGCTGTTCTGCCCTGCCCTGCGCTGTCCTGCCCTGCTCTGTCCTGCCCTGCTCTGTCCTGCCCTGCTCTGCCCTGCTCTGTCCTGCCCTGCCCTGCTCTGTCCTGTCCTGCGCTGTCCTGCCCTGCTCTGTCCTGCCCTGCCCTGCTCTGTGCTGCCCTGCTCTGCTCTGTCCTGCCCTGCGCTGTTCTGCCCTGCTCTGCGCTGCCCTGCCCTGCGCTGTCCTGCCCTGCGCTGTCCTGCCCTGCGCTGTTCTGCCCTGCTCTGTCCTGCCCTGCCCTGCTCTGTCCTGCCCTGCTCTGTCCTGCTCTGTCCTGCCCTGCGCTGTCCTGCCCTGCTCTGCGCTGCGATGACTCATATTTTGCCAAAGCGCTTTCGAAGTGCAGACTGCGCCTAGTTTTTCTGAACTGCAAAAAAATGTAAAAAATTGTTATGCAGAGCGAGACTATTAAAATGGCATAAAAGGAAGTTGAGTGCGCACTTTTAGGCATCTTCCTTGCTTTGCAGAAGGACGCACAGCCATTTTTACTTTCTGAAAACACTTGAAGATTAAAAACTGCGAGGCAAATTGCGATTCACTGATTTAAGCCGCAAGATTGATCGCACATTGCCAATTCACTGGTAGAAACCATGATTTGCCGATTTCTCACATCATCTGAGTAAAATCTCAAGAATATAATTTGTGATCGTGTAGATTCATACGTCTCAACCAAAAGCTTCGGCGATAGCAGTGAGTTGTGGTTTTTTATATTTTTTTATTTGATTAATTAGAGAGAACACACAAGAGATCTCTTTTTCTTACAAGGAACAATCTCACTTTGTCCCAGACATATGGCCGGTGATTACCTTGGAAGCTGGAGAATGTACTGTACCTGTCACTTCTGAATTCTCTTCACTGAAGTCATTTACATTGTAAATAAGAAGATAAAAGACAGACAAGATTTACATTTTATTTAAACTCCTCGATCAAACACAAACACAGAGGAATGTACCTAGAGATGAGCTTCTATTTATTGGTAAGCCCTGAGAGTGGCGCTTTTGATGATGAGTTCTCTAATTTACAGGGTGTTTAACTCGTTATTGGCCCCAAAGTTTTACTTATAACTTTTAAAGTAATTGAGATAATTTTTAGTCTGTATGTTATGTGCTGATATGAAACGGTACATATCAGAACAGCTTGTATTTATTGTCCAGACGTACTGGAGAACTGAGTCGATTAAGGGTCATATCGGCACGTAACACGCAGACACGATGAATGCGGACGCCTCAGTACACAACTCCTCTGTCAGAAGCAGTAATACCTACTGACTAGCAGTGATGGCTCTCCTGGTGAGGCTGCAGCACAGTCCAAAATACAAATAGGGGAACCACACCAACTGCCACTCACACTGGCATCACACCAACTGCCACCCACACTGCCATCCTCACTGGCAGTTGGTGTGGCTACCCTATTTGAATTTTGGACTGTGCTGCTGACTAGTGAGGTGAACAACTGGCCTACACTTCGCGGATTAGCTTGCCAAGTGGTATTTCATTTTTGCTCTATTACTGGCACCAGGGAATTAATGTTGCACTGATGAAGTCTGACCTGAGATGAAACACGTTGTGAGAATGTGTCTATTTAAAGTATCTGAAGTACATATAACAAATGAGATTGAACTTTTTACTGTAAGTGAATCTTCTTAGTTAGAGTTTTAAACTAATGCCACTTAATACTATTTTTTATTGTTTTATTTTGGGTCTTGGTTAATATTTAGACCACACAGAGTCTACTGTAATTGCTTAAGCAGCTGCTGTGACTATCTGGTTTAGTAACTAGAAACTGCTACATGTCATCTTTTATCTTTAATTAAGGCCAGATGTTTTGTTGGCCCTTTGCCAAATGATATGACTTTTATTCAGGGAAAGTGACTACATTTTGTTTTATATTTTATGGCCTTTGTTGTATTGTCTTCTTCTGTAAATACAAATATCTGGTCTTTTGCTTGATCAGAATCCAACATATGGGCATCCACTTATAAAGTCAATTGTGTGGGCAGTGGAATGTACTGTATAGGGGGAAATGTATTCATATGGTATCCATATTAATCAAATATATTGGTGCCTCCTATGTAAAATGATCCCTGGAATCAGGGAGAAACGCGTCAGGAACATAGAGTGCCAGCCTCTCTTCAGCTCAGACTATGAGTGAGGGTGTTTTTCCTGTGAAAACCCGTAATTACCTTCTATATTGCTGGGCTTTCATTTCCCAGTTTTTCATATCCCAAGTGTACGCTTCAGTTATTTGGAAATAATTATTGCCAAATACATTTAATTTCCAGTATAAATGTGTTCCAAAAGCTAGTTTTATTTCTCACAGAATATTTATTTTTGTATGAAATCAATGTAGTCTTACAATGTAGCCTTGGAAAGTTATAAAGAATAGAGTGATAAAGTACAAGCCAATCAGTTCCTAACTGTCATTTTTAAAACACAGCCTGCATCATGACAGGAGCTACTTGGTTGGCGCTTTATCACTTTCCAAGGCTTAGTACATCTCCTCCTTAATATGGGTTTCCATAATATCAAAGCAACAATTTGCCAGCTTTAGTAGTTATTCATAAAAACTGACCCTTACAGCAATAACCTGGGAAATCCAGGATCCCCAATGAAGATACTGTAATAACTCCTATCCAAAATGGAGAATGAAAATTACTGCAATAGTATGTGCTAATTTCAGATGCCAGCACCCATGAGCTGATATGGATCATCTATAGCACTATTAATGATTGAAATAAAAACATTATTTTGTTATTCTTTTGATATATGTTGATATAAAATGTATTCATATGGTGTCCTTATTAACCAAATATATTGGTGCCTCCTATGTAATATGATCCCTGGAATCAGGGAGAAACGCGTCAGTAAGTAGAGTGCCAGCCTCTCTTCAGCTCAGACTATGAGTGAGGGTGTTTTTCCTGTGAAAACCCATAATTATCTTCTATACTGCTGGGCTTTGCTTCATATTCACAGAGCCATGGCACACTTGGCCCCTCACTCTAAGAGTGTTACTCTGGTCTGTGACGTTATAGCCAAGTATCACCCTCCGAAAGTGAGCTTGAAATGCAGGAGAACTATGCAGAAAAAAGAAAAGAGAACCAGTCAGCAGCATCACCACATGGGGCATTAACATCAAAGGACAGATGACATTACGTCACCATCCAGTGCTTCAGACGCTTCCTAAATGTTGGTGTCCTACTCAACCGCCTAGGCTTCCCTAATGGTTAAGATAATTGTCTAAAATATTATACAGCACTGAAGCAAGTCTTCATCTCCAGTGCAAGATCTTTTTCTACAGATAGTTGGGGCTGATTTGACTTCTGCATTGCACGCACGGAAATAACTGCGCAAATCTGCCCACATAAAATGTTGTATCCACGTTTTCCGTGCACTTGCCTCCTATCAGTGTGCTCAGTTTGGTACTCATCATCATCATCGACATTAGTGAGCACTTTTACACCAGACTATACTTGGCGCAAATGGTACATCTGAAAACATGCGTATTCATGGCTTCCATCCAGCTACGCATAGCTCGCAGTTGCTTTGACACAAAGCCCCATTACAGCGCAGTTATGCCCATTCAGCTGCAAGTAGAGTTGCGGCTGAGATGTGTAGAGCCCTGCATTGCCGTACGAGCATATACTCAAGTATGGAGTGTGGAAAGACTCAAGATGGGCTCCGCAAATAGGAATACATTCAACTCCTCATTGGCATCCAACTGTCTGCATGTGGACGCTCGTATTTTTACCATAGAGAATTATTCACTGGAATAGAATTCCTGCAACCTCACATGGTAATTTTACATATTGCTGCTTAATGTTGACTATTATTATTGACCGGTATAGAGAATCTTATTTGGAATCCGCGCTACGCTGGTTATGGGTGTTGTTTAATAATTTAGCTGAGCTGCAGGGTCCAATTAGGGTACCCGTCCCTAACTAATGAAGTTATATAAATAAAGAAAGATCGTGCTCCACATGTAAATCAGCACTACTATAGGCAATATAATAATTGCAAATCGAGACTGTGCATTCTGTCCTCATTCATTTAGCAGTAGAGATGAGCGGTTCGGATTCTGTGGAATCCGAACCGCTCCGAACATAGGGGATCCGAGTCCACCCGAACGCTGTTCTGGTGTTCCCCGCCTGACTCGGATCCCCGTTCGGGGCTGGCACCTTATCACTTTTCACTCTGTCTCCTAACACTGCTTAGTAAATAGACCCCATTGTAACCTACTGTCCGCAGTGCACACAAGATGGCTGCCTCACCTGCTACTCTCTTCTGTGTAGAAGGAATAATAGAAGGTTCTGATGATTTTTGCCAGGATCTTGTTCAATATTTTTATGCTCCTCTCCCCATTGTGGGTTAACACTTCCAGGAATTGCCTCTTTGGCCAGTCTAATCCTATGTAGTGCACCTAAAATGGCTGCCTTTCCTGGCTCCTTTTTGTATAGGGTGACTAATCCTTGGAAATGATAACCCAAAATGGCTGCCTTATCTCTGTATTATGTTCATGGCTTCTGTATTTTAATGAAAAGCTAAACCTCTGTTTTATAGTGAAGCAGGGGCATTATCTATAATGGGCGCAGGGTGTGTGGGGCACACGGGCCCCATGGGTCCAGGGAGGCCGACATTGCACACCCTTCATCCATATTTTTAATACTTACTTCTCCGGAGTCTCACGGTGGCGCTATCAGCACAGTAAAAAACACAAGAAAAATGGCCATTTTCCCAGCGTTTTGCGCATGCGCAGTAGGGAAATCACAGATAAAATGGCTCCTGTGCAGGCGCAGTAGAATCTGGGCACAGATTAGTTTCCATAGTCTACCGCTGCGGCGCTGTGCTCAGTGCGCTGCCGGCCACCGGAGAGAGAGGAGGGGACCCTGGACGGAGACAGCACATGGGAACCCTCCTCTCTTAATATGCCCCATTGTTTATGGTATATTTAAAGCACCATGAGTCCTATTGGAGAAGAGTGCTACATTATATAGATAAAATAATTATTACTAGGATAGGGTAGAACTGAGGGTATACAATCGGGAAGCCGGCTGCCTCAATACTGGCAGCCGGCTTCCCGACTGTCATATCCTGGCGAGGGTGAAATGGCGGGCGTCTAGATGTAGACGCCTGACATTTCCCCGACGCCGGGAGACAGGTGCCCGGCATCCCGATCGAAGGGATGCCGGGCGCCGTGAGCGGACAGCCACGGGGGGGAAGGGTTAGGTATAGGGCACTCGGGGGGGACTCAGGGTTAGGCTATGGGGAGGGAGGGTTAGGCACCCCCGGGGGGGGGGACTTAGGGTTAGGCACCCCCCCGGGGGACTTTGGTTTAGGCAGCGGGGAAGGGGGAGGTTAGGGTTAGGCACTTAGCGGGGGGATTAGGGTTAGGCACTTGGGGGGGTTAGGGTTAGGCACCCCTAAGGAGGGTTAGGGGGTTAGGTTAGGTTAGTCAACACTTACCTATCGACGATCAGGATTTCCAGCTCTGTCGGGCTTCGCTGCCGGGAACTCTGCTTTGCTTGGCCAGACGCTGCCGGGAATCGAACCGCCGGCCATGTGGCCAGCGGTATTTCATACCGATTCTGAACTGAGCTCCCCACAAAAACTATAATCCTCTAATACAGTACCTGCTTTAAAGCAATCAGACAGCAATCCCTCTCATTACAGCGGTGCAAAATGTGTTGGTACTTTCAAAATAAAACTAAGGGCCTGATTCAGAGCCGGACGCTATTTGCGGACGCTCGTTCAGAAAAAGGGGCTGGCTATTTAAATTAAGCGCTCGCTCTTTGCGGTCTGTTGACGCCTCTATGTATGAAAGAGCGAACGAAACATGCGCTCACTATTTTGGAAAAAACGCCCCCTGGCCGCTCGCATCATACGTCATCTCCGCTATTTATTTGATTAATCGAGTACATCGAAAGGCTTATGAACTGCTCGCAGTGCTTGTGGTAGCATTTTCCTACCGCAATCATGCGAGCAGTTCAGGCTAAAAGACAACCAAGTGACGTGGTCAATGACGCTGCTTTGTTAATCATGCACACCCATAAAACGCCCGTTTTGACCTTTAAGCACGCCTGCGTTCGGATCTCCACTCCCCGTTTTCAAGCACCTTCCCCTGTTACCACCCACAAACGCCTCATCCTGTCACTCAAATTAGCAGGCATTCGCTATTTTGCGAGCACACAATTTTCGACCGCACTGACTGGTTCGCGCATGCGTATAACGATCCGTACGCATGCGCAGTTGGGCAAACATCGCTCGGAACGAACGAGCGGCCGCTTACGAGCGGCTCTGAATCAGGCCCTAAGTAATAACTTTGGTGACACTGTAATATATGTCCCATGCAGTTCTGGATCAATGCATCCAGAAAATAAAGACCGAATCTCTCTGCACCTCTGCAATTTCCATGGAATAATTTGCGGAAAGTTTTTTATATCCCTCCATGAATTTCCCTTATGTTTTGTACAAAAGCTAAGAGAACAGCTAAGGAACTAAACTGTCAGAATCAATGAAAGCCCAAACATCTAAATTCCGGGACAAGGTTAGATGCGACGTATGACGGAGCGCCGTTCTGCCACAAATCATTTGGCGTTCCTCTCAGTCTTTATCCAGTGCCTCTAATTCCATTGCCCATATATCATTTAGTACTGTCAGGGCACACAGACAGGGGAAGAGAGAGTTTTATATTTAGTGGGAGATTGATATAGAAAGAAAAAGAGAGAGACAGAGAATGTTCCTTTGGCATTCATGGGGCAAGAGGCATTAATGGATTCTCTTACTCAATTTTCATTTTTCTTTTGTAACCATAATGAACCAATTTATCAAAGCCATGTGGAAATACAATGTGTTTATAAGGCTGTGGGAACATACAAGCAGCTTCTACACCTGGGGCTATTTGTGTTTGGCCTTAGTAATTAGCATCTGTACTTCCAAAGCCTACAGTAGTAACAGATCCCAAATGAAATGACTTCAATATTTCCATGAATCATGAAAATATCACATATATTCCTTATTAAAGTCTGCTCATCTCTAGTTTTATGATCGAGCTACGAGTTTGCAAATATTGCCTGGAGTCATTTTAGTAGTGTCATTTGGAAGGCGACTATTAACGGGAAGAAGCCCGGGTCAGTCTGCAGCTGGGAAGGAGACAATGAGAGGACAATAATTTTACATGTTACAAGTTAATCACATTTATTTCATTTTTAACAAATGGTGGATAGTAGGGATTTGCTCAAGTGCGGGTATTCGGTCAGGTAGTGACCAGTCAGAATGTCAACATGGACAATACAGTAGGTCGACAACCAATATGTCAACATAGTTAATATATCGATACCAGAATGTAGACATATGTTTTTTTTGTTAATTTTTAGGTGTTAAGGGGCCTATCCATTAGTAGATGTATTTCTGAACGACGAAAGACAAAAGATATCCCTTGAAAATTCCGGTGGCTGTGCCGAAAGATATCTGTCATGTACATGAAAGATTTTGGGAAACGATGAACGATATGGCATGACATCATTCAGGGAGTGGATTTTTTCCGCTCTGTAGCTGTTGCTAATATCTTTTGAACGTTCACCGCATATATAAACTGCATGATATTTCTAATATCTGGCAGCGATATACGATAATTGACAAACATGTTGGAGAGATGAAAGATTAAATTTATCGGCCGCGGGAGTGCGCATCTGTCATCGTTCAGGGCCGATCCATAGCAATATATTGTTCAGTTGTTCAATTTATCTGCTAATGGATAGGCCCCTTTAGAGTTAGGGTAAGGTTTAGTGTTAGGGTTAGGGTAAGTGTTCAGGGTTAGGGTTGGGGTTAGGGTTAGGGTAAGTGTTCGGGGTTAGGGTTGGGGTTAGGGTTAGGGTAAGTGTTCAGGGTTAGGGTTAGGGTTAGGGTAAGTGTTCGGGGTTAGGGTTAGAGTAAGGTTTAGGGTTAGGGGTTATGTTTAGGGTTAGGGTAAGTGTTCGGTTTTAGGGTTAGGGGTTATAATTAGGGTAAGTGTTTCGGTTTAGGGTTAGGTTTAGGGTTACGGTAAGGTTTAGGGTAAGTGTTAGGGGTTAGGTTTAGGGTAAGTTTTAGGGATAGAGTTAGGGGTTAAGTTAAGGGTTAGGTTTAGGGTAAGTTTAGGGTTAGGTTTAAGGTTAGTGTTAGCGTTAGGTTTAAGGTTAGTGTTAGGGTTAGTGTTAGCGTTAGGTTTAGGGTTTAGGGGTTAGGATTAAGGTTAGGGTTAGGCGTAGGTTTAGAGTTAAGTTTAGTGTTAGAGTCAGGCTACAATAAGGAATAAACCATACGTCAACAGTCTGGTGTTAACATATCAAATGCTGACACCCTAAATGTCTCAACATTTGAAACATGTCGACATATTGGGTTGACATTCTGAATGTCAACCTTCTGAATGTAGACTGGGCATACCACACACCAGGCGCTATCTGACATAAAAATATGCAATATAGAAATCAGTGCCTGAAACATACTCTATATCAGTGGCTCTCAACCAGGTGCGGCTCCAGGGGTCTGAGCACCCTGTGCCGGCCCAGTACGCTGCGCCCTGCTATGGTGCAGGTCGAACCCGCATGGCACACCTCCAAGTAACGTCAGGAAGGAGGTAAAGCCCTCGGTCACTGGCTGGGCTTCCCCCAGCCCTCTGCCATCAGTGAATGGATGCCGTGCGCATGCACGCTGCATCCATTCGCACTCTGGGGGTCCAGTACCGCCGCACAGCTGCAGCGGTGGGGGTCCCCAACCTCCCAATTTCACCACCCACGGACCACTTCGGCCCACTGGTGGAACAGCGGGACAGTACTGTCCCGCTGAAATCGGGAAGTTGGGGAGGGGTGCGAACTCTATGGGTGCGCCCCTGTTTGACCGCACTGGTCGAACACCCCTAGAGACGGCTCTGCTCTCAACCCCAGACCTCAAGTACCACGACAGGTTATGTTAATCTATTTTGCTGGGTCAGTAATTATTCCACATGTTTCCACATAGAGAAATCCTCAAAACATGACCTGTGAGGGGTACTTGAGGGTTGGCGTTGAGAACTCCTGAATTAGAGTGCAAGATGCTGTGTAGCAGCGATTAGTCCCAATAATGTATCAGAAGTGGAAGCAGATGGTAAGAGGATCCCCAATAGTCAGTAGTGTCAATAAATGTCTAATGCATAAGTGCCTAACCCTAAGTCCCCTCGGGAGCCCTAAAGCTAACCCCCCCCCGCGGCTGATTGCGCCTGGTGCTCGGCTTACCTCCGTTCGGCATGCCGAGCGCTGGTCTTCCGGCGTATGGTTAATTTAGTACCACGCCGTGATTAGAGAGTCTGGAAGCCGACCGTCGGCATTTAGACCGTCGGCTTCCAGACTACATGCCCTTGTATGTATTATTAATAAAACAGGGGACACTATATTTAATAATATAATGAGAAGTGATATTATTAAGTAAATGGTAATGTGGGCTCTATATTTATTGAGATTGAGGAGACACTTTATTTTTACATTTTAGTAATAGTTTGCTAAAGACATTGGGCCTGATTCAGCACTCGCAAGTGGGACGATGGTCCCCCTCTGCGCATGTGCTGCCTCAGGCATGCACATGCATGAGACCCGTCCAGCGACGGCTGCTCCGTCGCTATGGGTGTCGCTACAAGACGGGGCGGCTGTCGATGTTGATTGACAGCTCGCCCCATTTTGTAGGTACGGAGGGGGGGTGTCTGCACAAACACAGGCGTTCCCTTAGGAATGCCTGGCGTTTGTGGGTGGCCCTACTGACATCACTAGTGATGTCAGTAGTGGACTTCCTGCTCTATTAGAGCAGGGTCGACTTGGGCTGGCAAGAGCTGAGACCCTACCACAGTGTCTCCTCGCAAGCCTGATCACCCACAGCTTAGCGAGCGGCCTGAAGAAAAAAACAAAACAACAAAAAAACCTCCCTGATTCAGAGCGAGCGCTCGCTGGCAGCGAGCGCTCGCTGGCAGCAAGCGGCTCTGAATCAGGCCCATTGTTTATTATAATACTGTATGGAGAGGGCATTTCCATTGTTTACTCTCTTTTGCTTGCAAAGATCGTGAAGGTAACATACTGCGGATTAAACTGGCAGCAGGGAGGTTAGAGTCATCTCACCTCATCTCATCTGTCCCAGCCACCTTTTCTTGTTCCCCATGGTTTCGGATACGTTGTTATGCAGCTTTGGAACCTGCCCTTTGATAAATCTTGCTAAATTATTCTTTACAGGGGAGAAATTAGGATAGTCTAAATGGTGGATTTTTGCAGTTTTGCCCTTATTAAATCTGGCTATTTATAATCTTTTATGATCACCCAGAATCTGCAGTTTAGCAAAACTGCCCTTCAGTACGTTTGCCCCCAGGTTTCTTTAGCAAAGTGCAGCCTCTCCCACCACATGTCCATCAGGATGTTATTATATGTAAGAAATCCTCTCTCTGATTGTCATCTATCACAATGCACTTCTTTATATTGCAAAACGCGTCATTCAGTACTACTTTGACCTCAGGAAAAGAGAAGAATTCTCAAAGCTTTAACTTAAAAATGAACCTTTAGTCCAAACAAAATATATCACCAAATATTGCAAAGATCAACTTTGCACTTTTTTAACGTCTGAAGTAGGATAACTAATAAGTAATAACTCGGCACAGACAGTGTAATGGTTAGCATTACTGCCACACAGCACTGAGGTCTTAGGTTCCATTACCACCATGGCCCTAACTGTGTGGAGTTTGTATATTCTCCCTGTGCCTGCGTGGGTTTCCTCTGGGTACACCGGTTTCCTCCCACACTCCAAAAATATACTGGTAGGTTAATTGGCTCCCAACAAAAAATTACCCTAGAGTGTATGTGTGTGTATGTGATAGGGAATATAGAGTGTAAGCTCCACTGGGGCAGGGAGTGATGTGACCCCTAGTGTGTATGTGTGTGTGCATGTGATAGGGAATATAGAGTGTAAGCTCCACTGGGGCAGGGACTGATGTGAATGGGCAAATATTCTCTGTAGAGTGCTGTGGAATATGTGTGCACTATATAAATAACTGGTAATAATAATAAGTGGCAAATGTTTTGAAGTGGTAGTTTCAAATATATTCATAATGTGCAATAAAACAGATTAGACGTGTCATTCCGCTATCTATTAATAATGTGTAGCTTCTGTGTTTGCTTAGAGCTCAGAGATATCACAAATCGGACCATTTGTGATGATTCCCAACAAAATAATGCTTTAACCTAAGCACCATATATGCTGCCTTTCCTCTATACGGCAATACTTTATTCTCATTTGTTCTTAGGTTGCTGGGAAGTTTCCAATATGAAGAGAATACGAGTAGAACTAAAGAGCCGACATTACGTATGACGTACACAATTGGTGAAGACGATTTCTGCCTCTGTCTAGTCACATAAACAATCCCAAACTAAAGTAGCAGTTTCAGAGATGTGTCAAAGAACAGTGTATCATTTCAAGTCAAATGTAAAGCGAATCAAATTATTGTAACAAGTTGTCAAGTTCTTCTTTCAAAGAATGTCAAGGATGTGACAGAACATATTTGAGGCTCTAAAGTTCTGACATAAATCTCTTCATCCTTCAAATTCTCCAACAGACAGCAAGTTACACAAGTGCAGTGTGTATTCTACATCCAGTTATTTCTGTAGCCGTACAGTACTGAGGACATACTTATCAGAAAATACACTGACTGATGTAGTAAGAAAGTTACTAGTCCTGACTGATGTAAGAAGTTACAGTTACTAGTCCTGACTGATGTAATAAGTTACAGTTACTAGTCCTGACTGATGTAAGAAGTTACAGTTACTAGTCCTGACTGATGTAATAAGTTACAGTTACTAGTCCTGACTGATGTAATAAGTTACAGTTACTAGTCCTGACTGATGTAATAAGTTACAGTTACTAGTCCTGACTGATGTAAGAAGTTACAGTTACTAGTCCTGACTGATGTAATATGTTACAGTTACTAGTCCTGACTGATGTAATAAGTTACAGTTACTAGTCCTGACTGATGTAATATGTTACAGTTACTAGTCCTGACTGATGTAATATGTTACAGTTACTAGTCCTGACTGATGTAATAAGTTACAGTTACTAGTCCTGACTGATGTAAGAAGTTACAGTTACTAGTCCTGACTGATGTAATATGTTAGTTACTAGTCCTGACTGATGTAAGAAGTTACAGTTACTAGTCCTGACTGATGTAATATGTTACAGTTACTAGTCTTGACTGATGTAATATGTTATAGTTACAAGCGCTGACTGATGTAATATGTTACAGTTACTAGTCCTGACTGATGTAATATGTTATAGTTACTAGCGCTGACTGATGTAATATGTTACAGTTACTAGCGCTGACTGATGTAAGAAGTTACAGTTACTAGCGCTGACTGATGTAAGAAGTTACAGTTACTAGCGCTGACTGATGTAAGAAGTTAGTTACTAGCGCTGACTGAGGTAATAAGTTACAGTTACTAGCGCTGACTGATGTAATAAGTTACAGTTACTAGTCCTGACTGATGTAATATGTTACAGTTACTAGTCCTGACTGATGTAAGAAGTTACAGTTACTAGCGCTGACTGATGTAAGAAGTTAGTTACTAGCGCTGACTGATGTAAGAAGTTACAGTTACTAGTCCTGACTGATGTAATATGTTACAGTCACTAGTCCTGACTGATGTAAGAAGTTACAGTTACTAGCGCTGACTGATGTAAGAAGTTACAGTTACTAGCGCTGACTGAGGTAATAAGTTACAGTTACTAGTCCTGACTGATGTAATATGTTACAGTTACTAGTCCTGACTGAGGTAATATGTTACAGTTACTAGCGCTGACTGATGTAAGAAGTTAGTTACTAGCGCTGACTGATGTAAGAAGTTACAGGTACTAGTGCTGACTGAGGTAATAAGTTACAGTTACTAGCGCTGACTGATGTAATAAGTTACAGTTACTAGCGCTGACTGATGTAAGAAGTTACAGTTACTAGTCCTGACTGATGTAATATGTTACAGTTACTAGTCCTGACTGATGTAAGAAGTTACAGTTACTAGCGCTGACTGATGTAATAAGTTACAGTTACTAGTCCTGACTGATGTAATATGTTACAGTTACTAGTCCTGACTGATGTAAGAAGTTACAGTTACTAGCGCTGACTGATGTAAGAAGTTACAGTTACTAGCGCTGACTGATGTAAGAAGTTACAGTTACTAGTCCTGACTGATGTAATAAGTTAGTTACTGGTCCTAACTGATGTAAGAAGTTACAGTTACTAGCGCTGACTGATGTAAGAAATTACAGTTACTAGTGCTGACTGATGTAATAAGTTACAGTTACTAGTGCTGACTGATGTAATAAGTTACAGTTACTAGCGCTGACTGATGTAAGAAGTTACAGTTACTAGTCCTGACTGATGTAAGAAGTTACAGTTACTAGCGCTGACTGATGTAATATGTTACAGTTACAAGTCCTGACTGATGTAATAAGTTACAGTTACTAGTCCTGACTGATGTAAGAAGATACAGTTACTAGCGCTGACTGATGTAAGAAGTTACAGTTACTAGTGCTGACTGAAGTAATATGTTACAGTTACTAGTCCTGACTGATGTAAGAAGTTACAGTTACTAGCGCTGACTGATGTAAGAAGTTACAGTTACTAGTCCTGACTGATGTAATATGTTACAGTTACTAGCGCTGACTGTTGTAATATGTTACAGTTACTAGCGCTGACTGATGTAAGAAGTTACAGTTACTAGTCCTGACTGATGTAATATGTTACAGTTACTAGTCCTGACTGATGTAAGAAGTTACAGTTCCTAGTCCTGACTGATGTAATATGTTACAGTTACTAGTCCTGACTGATGTAATAAGTTACAGTTACTAGCGCTGACTGATGTAATATGTTACAGTTACTAACGCTGACTGATGTAATATGTTACAGTTACTAGCGCTGACTGATGTGAGAAGTTACAGTTACTAGCGCTGACTGAAGTAATATGTTACAGTTACTAGCGCTGACTGATGTAATATGTTACAGTTACTAGTCCTGACTGATGTAAGAAGTTACAGTTACTAGTCCTGACTGAGGTAATAAGTTACAGTTACTAGCGCTGAGTGATGTAATATGTTACAGTTCCTAGTCCTGACTGAGGTAATAAGTTACAGTTACTAGCGCCGACTGATGTAATATGTTACAGTTACTAGCGCTAACTGATGTAAGACGTTAGTTGCTAGCGCTGACTGAAGTAATATGTTACAGTTACTAGCGCTGACTGATGTAATATGTTACAGTTACTAGTGCTGACTGATGTAAGAAGTTATAGTTACTAGCGCGGACTGATGTAATATGTTACAGTTACTAGTCCTGACTGATGTAAGAAGTTAGTTACTAGCACTGACAGATGTAATATGTTACAGTTACTAACGCTGACTGATGTAATAAGTTAGTTACTATCGCTGACTGATGTAATATGTTACAGTTACTAACGCTGACTGATATAATAAGTAACAGTTACTAGCGCTGACTGATGTAATATGTTACAGTTACTAACGCTAACTGATGTAAGAAGTTACAGTTACTAGCGCTGACTGATGTAATATGTTACAGTTACTAGTGCTGACTGATGTAATATGTTACAGTTACTAGCGCTGACTGATGTAATATGTTACAGTTACTAGTGCTGACTGATGTAAGACGTTACAGTTACTAGCGCTGACTGATGTAATAAGTTACAGTTACTAGCGCTGACTGATGTAATATGTTACAGTTCCTAGCGCTGACTGATTTAATAAGTTACAGTTACTAGCGCTGACTGATGTAATATGTTACAGTTACTAGTCCTGACCGAGGTAATAAGATACAGTTACTAGCGCTGACTGATGTAATATGTTACAGTTCCTAGTCCTGACTGATGTAAGAAGTTACAGTTACTAGTGCTGACTGATGTAATATGTTACAGTTCCTAGTCCTGACTGATGTAAGAAGTTACAGTTACTAGCGCTGACTGATGTAATATGTTACAGTTACTAGCGCTGACTGATGTAATAAGTTACAGTTAGTAGCGCTGACTGATGTAATATGTTACAGTTACTAGCGCTGACTGATGTAAGAAGTTACAGTTACTGGCTCTGACTGATGTAATAAGTTACAGTTACTAGTGCTGACTGATGTAATATGTTACAGTTACTAGTCCTGACTGATGTAATATGTTACAGTTACTAGCGCTGACTGATGTAATAAGTTACAGTTACTAGCGCTGACTGATGTAAGAAGTTACAGTTACTAGTCCTGACTGATGTAATATGTTACAGTTACTAGTCCTGACTGATGTAAGAAGTTACAGTTACTAGCGCTGACTGATGTAATAAGTTACAGTTACTAGTCCTGACTGATGTAATATGTTACAGTTACTAGTCCTGACTGATGTAAGAAGTTACAGTTACTAGCGCTGACTGATGTAAGAAGTTACAGTTACTAGCGCTGACTGATGTAAGAAGTTACAGTTACTAGTCCTGACTGATGTAATAAGTTACAGTTACTAGTGCTGACTGATGTAATAAGTTACAGTTACTAGCGCTGACTGATGTAAGAAGTTACAGTTACTAGTCCTGACTGATGTAAGAAGTTACAGTTACTAGCGCTGACTGATGTAATATGTTACAGTGACAAGTCCTGACTGATGTAATAAGTTACAGTTACTAGTCCTGACTGATGTAAGAAGATAGTTACTAGCGCTGACTGATGTAAGAAGTTACAGTTACTAGTGCTGACTGAAGTAATATGTTACAGTGCTAGTCCTGACTGATGTAAGAAGTTACAGTTACTAGCGCTGACTGATGTAAGAAGTTACAGTTACTAGTCCTGACTATGTAATATGTTACAGTTACTAGCGCTGACTGTTGTAATATGTTACAGTTACTAGCGCTGACTGATGTAAGAAGTTACAGTTACTAGTCCTGACTGATGTAATATGTTACAGTTACTAGTCCTGACTGATGTAAGAAGTTACAGTTACTAGCGCTGACTGATGTAAGAAGTTACAGTTACTAGTCCTGACTGATGTAATATGTTACAGTTACTAGCGCTGACTGTTGTAATATGTTACAGTTACTAGCGCTGACTGATGTAAGAAGTTACAGTTACTAGCCCTGACTGATGTAATATGTTACAGTTACTAGTCCTGACTGATGTAAGAAGTTACAGTTACTAGTCCTGACTGATGTAATATGTTACAGTTACTAGCGCTGACTGTTGTAATATGTTACAGTTACTAGCGCTGACTGATGTAAGAAGTTACAGTTACTAGTCCTGACTGATGTAATATGTTACAGTTACTAGTCCTGACTGATGTAAGAAGTTACAGTTCCTAGTCCTGACTGATGTAATATGTTACAGTTACTAGTCCTGACTGATGTAAGAAGTTACAGTTACTAGCGCTGACTGATGTAATATGTTACAGTTACTAGCGCTGACTGATGTAAGAAGTTACAGTTACTAGCGCTGACTGATGTAATATGTTACAGATACTAGCGCTGACTGAGGTAATAAGTTACAGTTACTAGTCCTGACTGATGTAATTAGTTACAGTTACTAGTCCTGACTGATGTAAGAAGTTACAGTTACTAGTCCTGACTGATGTAAGAAGTTACAGTTACTAGTCCTGACTGATGTAATTAGTTGCAGTTACTAGCGCTGACTGATGTAATATGTTACAGTTACTTGTCCTGACTGATGTAATATGTTACAGTTACTAGCGCTGACTGATGTAAGAAGTTACAGTTACTAGCGCTGACTGATGTAATATGTTACAGTTACTAGCGCTGACTGATGTAATATGTTACAGTTACTAGCGCTGACTGATGTAAGAATTTCAGTTACTAGCGCTGACTGATGTAAGAAGTTACAGTTACTAGCGCTGACTGATGTAATATGTTACAGTTACTAGCGCTGAATGATGTAATATGTTACAGTTACTAGCGCTGACTGATGTAATATGTTACAGTTACTAGCGCTAACTGATGTAAGACGTTAGTTGCTAGCGCTGCCTGATGTAATATGTTACAGTTACTAGCACTGACTGATGTAATAAGTTACAGTTACTAGCGCTGACTGAGGTAATAAGTTACAGTTACTAGCGCTGACTGATGTAATTAGTTACAGTTACTAGCCGTGACTGATGTAAGAAGTTACAGTTACTAGCGCTGACTGATGTAATATGTTACAGTTACTAGTGCTGACTGATGTAATATGTTACAGTTACTGGTGCTGAATGATGTAATATGTTACAGTTACTAGCTCTGACTGATGTAATAAGTTACAGTTACTAGCGCTGACTGATGTAATATGTTACAGTTACTAACGCTGACTGATGTAATAAGTTACAGTTACTAGCTGTGACTGATGTAAGAAGTTACAGTTACTAGCTCTGACTGATGTAAGAAGTTACAGTTACTAGCGCTGACTGAAGTAATATGTTACAGTTACTAGCGCTGACTGATGTAATATGTTACAGTTACTAGCGCTGACTGATGTAAGATGTTATTGTTACTAGCGCTGACTGAAGTAATATGTTACAGTTACTAGCGCTGACTGATGTAATATGTTACAGTTACTAGTCCTGACTGATGTAAGAAGTTACAGTTACTAGTCCTGACTGAGGTAATAAGTTACAGTTACTAGCGCTGAGTGATGTAATATGTTACAGTTCCTAGTCCTGACTGAGGTAATAAGTTACAGTTACTAGCGCCGACTGATGTAATATGTTAAAGTTACTAGCGCTAACTGATGTAAGACGTTAGTTGCTAGCGCTGACTGAAGTAATATGTTACAGTTACTAGCGCTGACTGATGTAATATGTTACAGTTACTAGTGCTGACTGATGTAAGAAGGTATAGTTACTAGCGCGGACTGATGTAATATGTTACAGTTACTAGTCCTGACTGATGTAAGAAGTTAGTTACTAGCACTGACAGATGTAATATGTTACAGTTACTAACGCTGACTGATGTAATAAGTTAGTTACTATCGCTGACTGATGTAATATGTTACAGTTACTAACGCTGACTGATATAATAAGTAACAGTTACTAGCGCTGACTGATGTAATATGTTACAGTTACTAACGCTAACTGATGTAAGAAGTTACAGTTACTGGCGCTGACTGATGTAATATGTTACAGTTACTAGTGCTGACTGATGTAATATGTTACAGTTACTAGCGCTGACTGATGTAATATGTTACAGTTACTAGTGCTGACTGATGTAAGACGTTACAGTTACTAGCGCTGACTGATATAATAAGTTACAGTTACTAGCGCTGACTGATGTAATATTTTACAGTTCCTAGCGCTGACTGATTTAATAAGTTACAGTTACTAGCGCTGACTGATGTAATATGTTACAGTTACTAGTCCTGACCGAGGTAATAAGATACAGTTACTAGCGCTGACTGATGTAATATGTTACAGTTCCTAGTCCTGACTGATGTAAGAAGTTACAGTTACTAGTGCTGACTGATGTAATATGTTACAGTTCCTAGTCCTGACTGATGTAAGAAGTTACAGTTACTAGCGCTGACTGATGTTAGAAGTTACAGTTAGTAGCGCTGACTGATGTAATATGTTACAGTTACTAGCGCTGACTGATGTAAGAAGTTAAAGTTCCTAGTCCTGACTGATGTAATATGTTACAGTTACTAGTCCTGACTGATGTATTATGTTACAGTTACTTGTCCTGACTGATGTAAGAAGTTACAGTTACTAGTGCTTACTGATGTAATATGTTACAGTTACTAGTCCTGACTGATGTAATATGTTACAGTTACTAGTACTGACTGATGTAAGAAGTTACAGTTACTAGTCCTGACTGATGTAAGAAGTTGCAGTTACTAGTCCTGACTGATGTAATTAGTTGCAGTTACTAGCGCTGACTGATGTAATATGTTACAGTTACTAGTCCTGACTGATGTAATATGTTACAGTTACTAGCGCTGACTGATGTAAGAAGTTACAGTTACTAGTCCTGACTGATGTAATATGTTACAGTTACTAGCGCTGACTGATGTAATATGTTACAGTTACTAGCGCTGACTGATGTAAGAATTTCAGTTACTAGCGCTGACTGATGTAAGAAGTTACAGTTACTAGCGCTGACTGATGTAATATGTTACAGTTACTAGCGCTGAATGATGTAATATGTTACAGTTACTAGCGCTGACTGATGTAATATGTTACAGTTACTAGCGCTAACTGATGTAAGACGTTAGATGCTAGCGCTGCCTGATGTAATATGTTACAGTTACTAGCACTGACTGAGGTAATAAGTTACAGTTACTAGCGCTGACTGAGGTAATAAGTTACAGTTACTAGCGCTGACTGATGTAATTAGTTACAGTTACTAGCCGTGACTGATGTAAGAAGTTACAGTTACTAGCGCTGACTGATGTAATATGTTACAGTTACTAGCGCTGACTGATGTAATATGTTACAGTTACTAGTCCTGACTGATGTAATATGTTATAGTTACTAGCGCTGACTGATGTAATATGTTACAGTTACTAGCGCTGACTGATGTAAGAAGTTACAGTTACTAGCGCTGACTGATGTAAGAAGTTAGTTACTAGCGCTGACTGAGGTAATAAGTTACAGTTACTAGCGCTGACTGATGTAATAAGTTACAGTTACTAGTCCTGACTGATGTAATATGTTACAGTTACTAGTCCTGACTGATGTAAGAAGTTACAGTTACTAGCGCTGACTGATGTAAGAAGTTAGTTACTAGCGCTGACTGATGTAAGAAGTTACAGTTACTAGTCCTGAGTGATGTAATATGTTACAGTCACTAGTCCTGACTGATGTAAGAAGTTACAGTTACTAGCGCTGACTGATGTAAGAAGTTACAGTTACTAGCGCTGACTGAGGTAAGAAGTTACAGTTACTAGTCCTGACTGATGTAATATGTTACAGTTACTAGTCCTAACTGATGTAAGAAGTTACAGTTACTAGCGCTGACTGATGTAAGAAATTACAGTTACTAGTGCTGACTGATGTAATAAGTTACAGTTACTAGTGCTGACTGATGTAATAAGTTACAGTTACTAGCGCTGACTGATGTAAGAAGTTACAGTTACTAGTCCTGACTGATGTAAGAAGTTACAGTTACTAGCGCTGACTGATGTAATATGTTACAGTTACAAGTCCTGACTGATGTAATAAGTTACAGTTACTAGTCCTGACTGATGTAAGAAGATACAGTTACTAGCGCTGACTGATGTAAGAAGTTACAGTTACTAGTCCTGACTGATGTAATATGTTACAGTTACTAGCGCTGACTGTTGTAATATGTTACAGTTACTAGCGCTGACTGTTGTAAGAAGTTACAGTTACTAGTCCTGACTGATGTAATATGTTACAGTTACTAGTCCTGACTGATGTAAGAAGTTACAGTTCCTAGTCCTGACTAATGTAATATGTTACAGTTACTAGTCCTGACTGATGTAATAAGTTACAGTTACTAGCGCTGACTGATGTAATATGTTACAGTTACTAACGCTGACTGATGTAATATGTTACAGTTACTAGCGCTGACTGATGTGAGAAGTTACAGTTACTAGCGCTGACTGAAGTAATATGTTACAGTTACTAGCGCTGACTGATGTAATATGTTACAGTTACTAGTCCTGACTGATGTAAGAAGTTACAGTTACTAGTCCTGACTGAGGTAATAAGTTACAGTTACTAGCGCTGAGTGATGTAATATGTTACAGTTCCTAGTCCTGACTGAGGTAATAAGTTACAGTTACTAGCGCCGACTGATGTAATATGTTACAGTTACTAGCGCTAACTGATGTAAGACGTTAGTTGCTAGCGCTGACTGAAGTAATATGTTACAGTTACTAGCGCTGACTGATGTAATATGTTACAGTTACTAGTGCTGACTGATGTAAGAAGTTATAGTTACTAGCGCGGACTGATGTAATATGTTACAGTTACTAGTCCTGACTGATGTAAGAAGTTAGTTACTAGCACTGACAGATGTAATATGTTACAGTTACTAACGCTGACTGATGTAATAAGTTAGTTACTATCGCTGACTGATGTAATATGTTACAGTTACTAACGCTGACTGATATAATAAGTAACAGTTACTAGCGCTGACTGATGTAATATGTTACAGTTACTAACGCTAACTGATGTAATATGTTACAGTTACTAGCGCTGACTGATGTAATATGTTACAGTTACTAGCGCTGACTGATGTAATATGTTACAGTTACTAGTGCTGACTGATGTAAGACGTTACAGTTACTAGCGCTGACTGATGTAATAAGTTACAGTTACTAGCGCTGACTGATGTAATATGTTACAGTTCCTAGCGCTGACTGATTTAATAAGTTACAGTTACTAGCGCTGACTGATGTAATATGTTACAGTTACTAGTCCTGACCGAGGTAATAAGATACAGTTACTAGCGCTGACTGATGTAATATGTTACAGTTCCTAGTCCTGACTGATGTAAGAAGTTACAGTCACTAGTGCTGACTGATGTAATATGTTACAGTTCCTAGTCCTGACTGATGTAAGAAGTTACAGTTACTAGCGCTGACTGATGTAATATGTTACAGTTACTAGCGCTGACTGATGTAAGAAGTTACAGTTACTAGCGCTGACTGATGTAAGAAGATACAGTTACTAGTCCTGACTGATGTAATAAGTTAGTTACTGGTCCTAACTGATGTAAGAAGTTACAGTTACTAGCGCTGACTGATGTAAGAAATTACAGTTACTAGTGCTGACTGATGTAATAAGTTACAGTTACTAGTGCTGACTGATGTAATAAGTTACAGTTACTAGCGCTGACTGATGTAAGAAGTTACAGTTACTAGTCCTGACTGATGTAAGAAGTTACAGTTACTAGCGCTGACTGATGTAATATGTTACAGTTACAAGTCCTGACTGATGTAATAAGTTACAGTTACTAGTCCTGACTGATGTAAGAAGATACAGTTACTAGCGCTGACTGATGTAAGAAGTTACAGTTACTAGTGCTGACTGAAGTAATATGTTACAGTTACTAGTCCTGACTGATGTAAGAAGTTACAGTTACTAGCGCTGACTGATGTAAGAAGTTACAGTTACTAGTCCTGACTGATGTAATATGTTACAGTTACTAGCGCTGACTGTTGTAATATGTTACAGTTACTAGCGCTGACTGATGTAAGAAGTTACAGTTACTAGTCCTGACTGATGTAATATGTTACAGTTACTAGTCCTGACTGATGTAAGAAGTTACAGTTCCTAGTCCTGACTGATGTAATATGTTACAGTTACTAGTCCTGACTGATGTAATAAGTTACAGTTACTAGCGCTGACTGATGTAATATGTTACAGTTACTAACGCTGACTGATGTAATATGTTACAGTTACTAGCGCTGACTGATGTGAGAAGTTACAGTTACTAGCGCTGACTGAAGTAATATGTTACAGTTACTAGCGCTGACTGATGTAATATGTTACAGTTCCTAGTCCTGACTGAGGTAATAAGTTACAGTTACTAGCGCTAACTGATGTAAGACGTTAGTTACTAGCGCCGACTGATGTAATATGTTACAGTTAGTAGCGCTAACTGATGTAAGACGTTAGTTGCTAGCGCTGACTGAAGTAATATGTTACAGTTACTAGCGCTGACTGATGTAATATGTTACAGTTACTAGTGCTGACTGATGTAAGAAGTTATAGTTACTAGCGCGGACTGATGTAATATGTTACAGTTACTAGTCCTGACTGATGTAAGAAGTTAGTTACTAGCACTGACAGATGTAATATGTTACAGTTACTAACGCTGACTGATGTAATAAGTTAGTTACTATCGCTGACTGATGTAATATGTTACAGTTACTAACGCTGACTGATATAATAAGTAACAGTTACTAGCGCTGACTGATGTAATATGTTACAGTTACTAACGCTAACTGATGTAAGAAGTTACAGTTACTAGCGCTGACTGATGTAATATGTTACAGTTACTAGTGCTGACTGATGTAATATGTTACAGTTACTAGCGCTGACTGATGTAATATGTTACAGTTACTAGTGCTGACTGATGTAAGACGTTACAGTTACTAGCGCTGACTGATGTAATAAGTTACAGTTACTAGCGCTGACTGATGTAATATGTTACAGTTCCTAGCGCTGACTGATTTAATAAGTTACAGTTACTAGCGCTGACTGATGTAATATGTTACAGTTACTAGTCCTGACCGAGGTAATAAGATACAGTTACTAGCGCTGACTGATGTAATATGTTACAGTTCCTAGTCCTGACTGATGTAAGAAGTTACAGTTACTAGTGCTGACTGATGTAAGAAGTTACAGTTACTAGCGCTGACTGATGTAATATGTTACAGTTACTAGCGCTGACTGATGTAAGAAGTTACAGTTAGTAGCGCTGACTGATGTAATATGTTACAGTTACTAGCGCTGACTGATGTAAGAAGTTACAGTTACTGGCTCTGACTGATGTAATAAGTTACAGTTACTAGTGCTGACTGATGTAATATGTTACAGTTACTAGTTCTGACTGATGTAATATGTTACAGTTACTAGCGCTGACTGATGTAATAAGTTACAGTTACTAGCGCTGACTGATGTAAGAAGTTACAGTTACTAGTCCTGACTGATGTAATATGTTACAGTTACTAGTCCTGACTGATGTAAGAAGTTACAGTTACTAGCGCTGACTGATGTAATAAGTTACAGTTACTAGTCCTGACTGACGTAATATGTTACAGTTACTAGTCCTGACTGATGTAAGAAGTTACAGTTACTAGCGCTGACTGATGTAAGAAGTTACAGTTACTAGCGCTGACTGATGTAAGAAGTTACAGTTACTAGTCCTGACTGATGTAATAAGTTACAGTTACTAGTGCTGACTGATGTAATAAGTTACAGTTACTAGCGCTGACTGATGTAAGAAGTTACAGTTACTAGTCCTGACTGATGTAAGAAGTTACAGTTACTAGCGCTGACTGATGTAATATGTTACAGTTACAAGTCCTGACTGATGTAATAAGTTACAGTTACTAGTCCTGACTGATGTAAGAAGATACAGTTACTAGCGCTGACTGATGTAAGAAGTTACAGTTACTAGTGCTGACTGAAGTAATATGTTACAGTTACTAGTCCTGACTGATGTAAGAAGTTACAGTTACTAGCGCTGACTGATGTAAGAAGTTACAGTTACTAGTCCTGACTGATGTAATATGTTACAGTTACTAGCGCTGACTGTTGTAATATGTTACAGTTACTAGCGCTGACTGATGTAAGAAGTTACAGTTCCTAGTCCTGACTGATGTAATATGTTACAGTTACTAGTCCTGACTGATGTAAGAAGTTACAGTTACTAGCGCTGACTGATGTAAAAAGTTACAGTTACTAGTCCTGACTGATGTAATATGTTACAGTTACTAGCGCTGACTGTTGTAATATGTTACAGTTACTAGCGCTGACTGATGTAAGAAGTTACAGTTACTAGCACTGACTGATGTAATATGTTACAGTTACTAGTCCTGACTGATGTAAGAAGTTACAGTTACTAGCGCTGACTGATGTAAGAAGTTACAGTTACTAGTCCTGACTGATGTAATATGTTACAGTTACTAGCGCTGACTGTTGTAATATGTTACAGTTACTAGCGCTGACTGATGTAAGAAGTTACAGTTACTAGTCCTGACTGATGTAATATGTTACAGTTACTAGTCCTGACTGATGTAAGAAGTTACAGTTCCTAGTCCTGACTGATGTAATATGTTACAGTTACTAGTCCTGACTGATGTAAGAAGTTACAGTTACTAGCGCTGACTGATGTAATATGTTACAGTTACTAGCGCTGACTGATGTAAGAAGTTACAGTTACTAGCGCTGACTGATGTAATATGTTACAGATACTAGCGCTGACTGAGGTAATAAGTTACAGTTACTAGTCCTGACTGATGTAATTAGTTACAGTTACTAGTCCTGACTGATGTAAGAAGTTACAGTTACTAGTCCTGACTGATGTAAGAAGTTACAGTTACTAGTCCTGACTGATGTAATTAGTTGCAGTTACTAGCCCTGACTGATGTAATATGTTACAGTTACTAGCGCTGACTGATGTAAGAAGTTACAGTTACTAGCGCTGACTGATGTAATATGTTACAGTTACTAGCGCTGACTGATGTAAGACTTTCAGTTACTAGCGCTGACTGATGTAAGAAGTTACAGTTACTAGCGCTGACTGATGTAATATGTTACAGTTACTAGCGCTGAATGATGTAATATGTTACAGTTACTAGCGCTGACTGATGTAATATGTTACAGTTACTAGCGCTAACTGATGTAAGATGTTAGTTGCTAGCGCTGACTGATGTAATATGTTACAGTTACTAGTCCTGACTGATGTAAGAAGTTACAGTTTCTAGTCCTGACTGAGGTAATAAGTTACAGTTACTAGCGCTGAGTGATGTAATATGTTACAGTTCCTAGTCCTGACTGAGGTAATAAGTTACAGTTACTAGCGCCGACTGATGTAATATGTTACAGGTACTAGCGCTAACTGATGTAAGACGTTAGTTGCTAGCGCTGACTGAAGTAATATGTTACAGTTACTAGCGCTGACTGATGTAATATGTTACAGTTACTAGTGCTGACTGATGTAAGAAGGTATAGTTACTAGCGCGGACTGATGTAATATGTTACAGTTACTAGTCCTGACTGATGTAAGAAGTTAGTTACTAGCACTGACAGATGTAATATGTTACAGTTACTAACGCTGACTGATGTAATAAGTTAGTTACTATCGCTGACTCATGTAATATGTTATAGTTACTAGCGCTGACTGATGTAATATGTTACAGTTACTAGCGCTGACTGATGTAAGAATCTCAGTTACTAGCGCTGACTGATGTAAGAAGTTACAGTTACTAGCGCTGACTGATGTAATATGTTACAGTTACTAGCGCTGAATGATGTAATATGTTACAGTTACTAGCGCTGACTGATGTAATATGTTACAGTTACTAGCGCTAATTGATGTAAGACGTTACTTGCTAGCGCTGCCTGATGTAATATGTTACAGTTACTAGCACTGACTGATGTAATAAGTTACAGTTACTAGCGCTGACTGAGGTAATAAGTTACAGTTACTAGCGCTGACTGATGTAATTAGTTACAGTTACTAGCCGTGACTGATGTAAGAAGTTACAGTTACTAGTGCTGACTGATGTAATATGTTACAGTTACTAGTGCTGACTGATGTAATATGTTACAGTTACTGGTGCTGACTGATGTAATATGTTACAGTTACTAGCTCTGACTGATGTAATAAGTTACAGTTACTAACGCTGACTGATGTAATAAGTTACAGTTACTAGCTCTGACTGATGTAAGAAGTTACAGTTACTAGCTCTGACTGATGTAAGAAGTTACAGTTACTAGCGCTGACTGAAGTAATATGTGACAGTTACTAGCGCTGACTGATGTAATATGTTACAGTTACTAGCGCTGACTGATGTAAGAAGTTATTGTTACTAGCGCTGACTGAAGTAATATGTTACAGTTACTAGCGCTGACTGATGTAATATGTTACAGTTACTAGTCCTGACTGATGTAGGAAGTTACAGTTACTAGTCCTGACTGAGGTAATAAGTTACAGTTACTAGCGCTGAGTGATGTAATATGTTACAGTTCCTAGTCCTGACTGAGGTAATAAGTTACAGTTACTAGCGCCGACTGATGTAATATGTTACAGTTACTAGCGCTAACTGATGTAAGACGTTAGTTGCTAGCGCTGACTGAAGGAATATGTTACAGTTACTAGCGCTGACTGATGTAATATGTTACAGTTACTAGTGCTGACTGATGTAAGAAGGTATAGTTACTAGCGCGGACTGATGTAATATGTTACAGTTACTAGTCCTGACTGATGTAAGAAGTTAGTTACTAGCACTGACAGATGTAATATGTTACAGTTACTAACGCTGACTGATGTAATAAGTTAGTTACTATCGCTGACTGATGTAATATGTTACAGTTACTAACGCTGACTGATATAATAAGTAACAGTTACTAGCGCTGACTGATGTAATATGTTACAGTTACTAACGCTAACTGATGTAAGAAGTTACAGTTACTGGCGCTGACTGATGTAATATGTTACAGTTACTAGTGCTGACTGATGTAATATGTTACAGTTACTAACGCTGACTGATGTAATATGTTACAGTTACTAGTGCTGACTGATGTAAGACATTACAGTTACTAGCGCTGACTGATATAATAAGTTACAGTTACTAGCGCTGACTGATGTAATATGTTACAGTTCCTAGCGCTGACTGATTTAATAAGTTACAGTTACTAGCGCTGACTGATGTAATATGTTACAGTTACTAGTCCTGACCGAGGTAATAAGATACAGTTACTAGCGCTGACTGATGTAATATGTTACAGTTCCTAGACCTGACTGATGTAAGAAGTTACAGTTACTAGTGCTGACTGATGTAATATGTTACAGTTCCTAGTCCTGACTGATGTAAGAAGTTACAGTTACTAGTGCTGACTGATGTAATATGTTACAGTTACTAGCGCTGACTGATGTAAGAAGTTAAAGTTCCTAGTCCTGACTGATGTATTATGTTACAGTTACTTGTCCTGACTGATGTAAGAAGTTACAGTTACTAGTGCTTACTGATGTAATATGTTACAGTTACTAGTCCTGACTGATGTAATATGTTACAGTTACTAGTACTGACTGATGTAAGAAGTTACAGTTACTAGTCCTGACTGATGTAAGAAGTTGCAGTTACTAGTCCTGACTGATGTAATTAGTTGCAGTTACTAGCGCTGACTGATGTAATATGTTACAGTTACTAGTCCTGACTGATGTAATATGTTACAGTTACTAGCGCTGACTGATGTAAGAAGTTACAGTTACTAGTCCTGACTGATGTAATATGTTACAGTTACTAGCGCTGACTGATGTAATATGTTACAGTTACTAGCGCTGACTGATGTAAGAATTTCAGTTACTAGCGCTGACTGATGTAAGAAGTTACAGTTACTAGCGCTGACTGATGTAATATGTTACAGTTACTAGCGCTGAATGATGTAATATGTTACAGTTACTAGCGCTGACTGATGTAATATGTTACAGTTACTAGCGCTAACTGATGTAAGACGTTAGTTGCTAGCGCTGCCTGATGTAATATGTTACAGTTACTAGCACTGACTGATGTAATAAGTTACAGTTACTAGCGCTGACTGAGGTAATAAGTTACAGTTACTAGCGCTGACTGATGTAATTAGTTACAGTTACTAGCCGTGACTGATGTAAGAAGTTACAGTTACTAGCGCTGACTGATGTAATATGTTACAGTTACTAACGCTGACTGATGTAATATGTTACAGTTACTAGCGCTGACTGATGTAATATGTTACAGTTACTAGTGCTGACTGATGTAATATGTTACAGTTACTAGTCCTGACTGATGTAATATGTTACAGTTACTAGTGCTGACTGATGTAAGAAGTTACAGTTACTAGTCCTGACTGATGTAATATGTTACAGTTACTAGCGCTGACTGATGTAATATGTTACAGTTACTAGTCCTGACTGATGTAATAAGTTAGTTACTATCGCTGACTGATGTAATATGTTACAGTTACTAACGCTGACTGATATAATAAGTAACAGTTACTAGCGCTGACTGATGTAATATGTTACAGTTACTAACGCTAACTGATGTAAGAAGTTACAGTTACTAGCGCTGACTGATGTAATAAGTTACAGTTACTAGCGCTGACTGATGTAATATGTTACAGTTCCTAGTCCTGACTGATGTAAGAAGTTACAGTTACTAGCGCTGACTGATGTAATATGTTACAGTTAGTAGCGCTGACTGATGTAAGAAGTTACAGTTAGTAGCGCTGACTGATGTAATATGTTACAGTTACTAGCGCTGACTGATGTAAGAAGTTACAGTTACTGGCTCTGACTGATGTAATAAGTTACAGTTACTAGTGCTGACTGATGTAATATGTTACAGTTACTAGTCCTGACTGATGTAATATGTTACAGTTACTAGCGCTGACTGATGTAATATGTTACAGTTACTAGCGCTGACTGATGGAAGAATTTCAGTTACTAGCGCTGACTGATGTAAGAAGTTACAGTTACTAGCGCTGACTGATGTAAGAAGTTACAGTTACTAGCGCTGACTGATGTAATATGTTACAGTTACTAGCGCTGAATGATGTAATATGTTACAGTTACTAGCGCTGACTGATGTAATATGTTACAGTTACTAGCGCTAACTGATGTAAGATGTTAGTTGCTAGCGCTGACTGATGTAATATGTTACAGTTACTAGCACTGACTGATGTAATTAGTTACAGTTACTAGTCCTGACTGATGTAATAAGTTACAGTTACTAGCGCTGACTGAGGTAATAAGTTACAGTTACTAGCGCTGACTGATGTAAGAAGTTAGTTACTAGTGCTGACTGATGTAATATGTTACAGTTACTAGTGCTGACTGATGTAATATGTTACAGTTACTGGTGCTGACTGATGTAATATGTTACAGTTACTAGCTCTGACTGATGTAATAAGTTACAGTTACTGGCGCTGACTGATGTAAGAAGTTACAGTTGTTAGCGCTGACTGAGGTAATTAGTTACAGTTACTAGCCCTGACTGATGTAATATGTTATAGTTACTAGCGCTGACTGATGTAATATGTTACAGTTACTAGTCCTGACTGATGTAATATGTTACAGTTACTAGCGCTGACTGATGTAATAAGTTACAGTTACTAGCACTGACTGATGTAATATGTTACAGTTACTAGTCCTGACTGATGTAAGAAGTTACAGTTACTAGTCCTGACTGATGTAATTTGTTACAGTTACTAGCGCTGACTGATGTAATTAGTTACAGTTACTAGTCCTGACTGATGTAATAAGTTACAGTTACCAGCGCTGACTGAGGTAATAAGTTACAGTTACTAGCCCTGACTGATGTAAGAAGTTACAGTTACTAGTGCTGACTGATGTAATAAGTTAGTTACTATCGCTGACTGATGTAATATGTTACAGTTACTAACGCTGACTGATATAATAAGTAACAGTTACTAGCGCTGACTGATGTAATATGTTACAGTTACTAACGCTAACTGATGTAAGAAGTTACAGTTACTAGCGCTGACTGATGTAATAAGTTACAGTTACTAGCGCTGACTGATGTAATATGTTACAGTTCCTAGTCCTGACTGATGTAAGAAGTTACAGTTACTAGCGCTGACTGATGTAATATGTTACAGTTAGTAGCGCTGACTGATGTAAGAAGTTACAGTTAGTAGCGCTGACTGATGTAATATGTTACAGTTACTAGCGCTGACTGATGTAAGAAGTTACAGTTACTGGCTCTGACTGATGTAATAAGTTACAGTTACTAGTGCTGACTGATGTAATATGTTACAGTTACTAGTCCTGACTGATGTAATATGTTACAGTTACTAGCGCTGACTGATGTAATATGTTACAGTTACTAGCGCTGACTGATGTAAGAATTTCAGTTACTAGCGCTGACTGATGTAAGAAGTTACAGTTACTAGCGCTGACTGATGTAAGAAGTTACAGTTACTAGCGCTGACTGATGTAATATGTTACAGTTACTAGCGCTGAATGATGTAATATGTTACAGTTACTAGCGCTGACTGATGTAATATGTTACAGTTACTAGCGCTAACTGATGTAAGATGTTAGTTGCTAGCGCTGACTGATGTAATATGTTACAGTTACTAGCACTGACTGATGTAATTAGTTACAGTTACTAGTCCTGACTGATGTAATAAGTTACAGTTACTAGCGCTGACTGAGGTAATAAGTTACAGTTACTAGCGCTGACTGATGTAAGAAGTTAGTTACTAGTGCTGACTGATGTAATATGTTACAGTTACTAGTGCTGACTGATGTAATATGTTACAGTTACTGGTGCTGACTGATGTAATATGTTACAGTTACTAGCTCTGACTGATGTAATAAGTTACAGTTACTGGCGCTGACTGATGTAAGAAGTTACAGTTGTTAGCGCTGACTGAGGTAATTAGTTACAGTTACTAGCCCTGACTGATGTAATATGTTATAGTTACTAGCGCTGACTGATGTAATATGTTACAGTTACTAGTCCTGACTGATGTAATATGTTACAGTTACTAGCGCTGACTGATGTAATAAGTTACAGTTACTAGCACTGACTGATGTAATATGTTACAGTTACTAGTCCTGACTGATGTAAGAAGTTACAGTTACTAGTCCTGACTGATGTAATTTGTTACAGTTACTAGCGCTGACTGATGTAATTAGTTACAGTTACTAGTCCTGACTGATGTAATAAGTTACAGTTACCAGCGCTGACTGAGGTAATAAGTTACAGTTACTAGCCCTGACTGATGTAAGAAGTTACAGTTACTAGTGCTGACTGATGTAATAAGTTACAGTTACTAGCGCTGACTGAGGTAATAAGTTACAGTTACTAGTCCTGACTGATGTAAGAAGTTACAGTTACTAGTGCTGACTGATGTAATTAGTTACAGTTACTAGCCCTGACTGATGTAATATGTTATAGTTACTAGCGCTGACTGATGTAATATGTTACAGTTACTAGCGCTGACTGATGTAATATGTTACAGTTACTAGCGCTGACTGATGTAATATGTTACAGTTACTAGTCCTGACTGATGTAATATGTTACAGTTACTAGCGCTGACTGATGTAATAAGTTACAGTTACTAGCGCTGACTGATGTAATATGTTACAGTTACTAGCGCTGACTGATGTAATTAGTTACAGTTACTAGTCCTGACTGAGGTAATAAGTTACAGTTACTAGCGCTGACTGATGTAATTAGTTACAGTTACTAGCCCTGACTGATGTAATATGTTACAGTTACTAGTCCTGACTGATGTAATATGTTATAGTTACTAGCGCTGACTGATGTAATATGTTACAGTTACTAGCGCTGACTGATGTAATAAGTTACAGTTACTAGCGCTGACTGATGTAATATGTTACAGTTACTAGTGCTGACTGATGTAAGAAGTTACAGTTACTAGTCCTGACTGATGTAATATGTTACAGTTACTAGCGCTGACTGATGTAATATGTTACAGTTACTAGCTCTGACTGATGTAATATGTTACAGTTACTAGCGCTGACTGATGTAATAAGTTACAGTTACTAGCGCTGACTGATGTAAGAAGTTACAGTTACTAGTCCTGACTGATGTAATATGTTACAGTTCCTAGTCCTGACCGAGGTAATATGTTACAGTTACTACAGTAGTCCTGACTGAGGTAATAAGTTACTTTAACTAGAGATGACTGATGTAAGAAGTTACAGTTACTAGCCGTGACTGATGTAAGAAGTTACAGTTACTAGCGCTGACTGATGTAATATGTTACAGTTACTAACGCTGACTGATGTAATATGTTACAGTTACTAGCGCTGACTGATGTAATAAGTTAGTTACTATCGCTGACTGATGTAATATGTTACAGTTACTAACGCTGACTGATATAATAAGTAACAGTTACTAGCGCTGACTGATGTAATATGTTACAGTTACTAACGCTAACTGATGTAAGAAGTTACAGTTACTAGCGCTGACTGATGTAATAAGTTACAGTTACTAGCGCTGACTGATGTAATATGTTACAGTTCCTAGCGCTGACTGATTTAATAAGTTACAGTTACTAGCGCTGACTGATGTAATATGTTACAGTTACTAGTCCTGACCGAGGTAATAAGATACAGTTACTAGCGCTGACTGATGTAATATGTTACAGTTCCTAGTCCTGACTGATGTAAGAAGTTACAGTTACTAGCGCTGACTGATGTAATATGTTACAGTTAGTAGCGCTGACTGATGTAAGAAGTTACAGTTAGTAGCGCTGACTGATGTAATATGTTACAGTTACTAGCGCTGACTGATGTAAGAAGTTACAGTTACTGGCTCTGACTGATGTAATAAGTTACAGTTACTAGTGCTGACTGATGTAATATGTTACAGTTACTAGTCCTGACTTATGTAATATGTTACAGTTACTAGCGCTGACTGATGTAATATGTTACAGTTACTAGCGCTGACTGATGTAAGAATTTCAGTTACTAGCGCTGACTGATGTAAGAAGTTACAGTTACTAGCGCTGACTGATGTAATATGTTACAGTTACTAGCGCTGAATGATGTAATATGTTACAGTTACTAGCGCTGACTGATGTAATATGTTACAGTTACTAGCGCTAACTGATGTAAGATGTTAGTTGCTAGCGCTGACTGATGTAATATGTTACAGTTACTAGCACTGACTGATGTAATTAGTTACAGTTACTAGTCCTGACTGATGTAATAAGTTACAGTTACTAGCGCTGACTGATGTAATTAGTTACAGTTACTAGTCCTGACTGATGTAATAAGTTACAGTTACTAGCGCTGACTGAGGTAATAAGTTACAGTTACTAGCGCTGACTGATGTAAGAAGTTAGTTACTAGTGCTGACTGATGTAATATGTTACAGTTACTAGTGCTGACTGATGTAATATGTTACAGTTACTGGTGCTGACTGATGTAATATGTTACAGTTACTAGCTCTGACTGATGTAAAAAGTTACAGTTACTGGCGCTGACTGATGTAAGAAGTTACAGTTGTTAGCGCTGACTGAGGTAATTAGTTACAGTTACTAGCCCTGACTGATGTAATATGTTATAGTTACTAGCGCTGACTGATGTAATATGTTACAGTTACTAGTCCTGACTGATGTAATATGTTACAGTTACTAGCGCTGACTGATGTAATAAGTTACAGTTACTAGCACTGACTGATGTAATATGTTACAGTTACTAGTCCTGACTGATGTAAGAAGTTACAGTTACTAGTCCTGACTGATGTAATTTGTTACAGTTACTAGCGCTGACTGATGTAATTAGTTACAGTTACTAGTCCTGACTGATGTAATAAGTTACAGTTACCAGCGCTGACTGAGGTAATAAGTTACAGTTACTAGCCCTGACTGATGTAAGAAGTTACAGTTACTAGTGCTGACTGATGTAATAAGTTACAGTTACTAGCGCTGTCTGAGGTAATAAGTTACAGTTACTAGTCCTGACTGATGTAAGAAGTTACAGTTACTAGTGCTGACTGATGTAATTAGTTACAGTTACTAGCCCTGACTGATGTAATATGTTATAGTTACTAGCGCTGACTGATGTAATATGTTACAGTTACTAGCGCTGACTGATGTAATATGTTACAGTTACTAGCGCTGACTGATGTAATATGTTACAGTTACTAGTCCTGACTGATGTAATATGTTACAGTTACTAGCGCTGACTGATGTAGTAAGTTACAGTTACTAGCGCTGACTGATGTAATATGTTACAGTTACTAGCGCTGACTGATGTAATTAGTTACAGTTACTAGTCCTGACTGAGGTAATAAGTTACAGTTACTAGCGCTGACTGATGTAATTAGTTACAGTTACTAGCCCTGACTGATGTAATATGTTACAGTTACTAGTCCTGACTGATGTAATATGTTATAGTTACTAGCGCTGACTGATGTAATATGTTACAGTTGCTAGCGCTGACTGATGTAATAAGTTACAGTTACTAGCGCTGACTGATGTAATATGTTACAGTTACTAGTGCTGACTGATGTAAGAAGTTACAGTTACTAGTCCTGACTGATGTAATATGTTACAGTTACTAGCGCTGACTGATGTAATATGTTACAGTTACTAGCTCTGACTGATGTAATATGTTACAGTTACTAGCGCTGACTGATGTAATAAGTTACAGTTACTAGCGCTGACTGATGTAAGAAGTTACAGTTACTAGTCCTGACTGATGTAATATGTTACAGTTCCTAGTCCTGACCGAGGTAATATGTTACAGTTACTACAGTAGTCCTGACTGAGGTAATAAGTTACTTTAACTAGAGATGACTGATGTAAGAAGTTACAGTTCCTAGTCCTGACTGATGTAAGAAGATGCAGTGCTTAGTCCTGACTGATGTAAGAAGATGCAGTGCCTAGTCCTGACTGATGTAAGAAGATGCAGTGCCTAGTCCTGACTGATGTAAGAAGATGCAGTGCTTAGTCCTGACTGATGTAAGAAGATGCAGTGCTTAGTCCTGACTGATGTAAGAAGATGCAGTGCTTAGTCCTCACTGATGTAAGATGTTTAGTATTGAGACAATTATTCATACATTTTTATTAGTAGACCTAGTAGACCTAAGATAATGCTTTATATATATTTTTCAATGGGTTGTTTTTGCTCTTCATAGAATTTGATGTTCAGCTGCTGTCAGAGGGATTGTTCCTGCGCTCTGGTGCTAATACTATCAGTACTTCCCAGGTTCATAAAGGGCATCAGCGCTAGTAACCCACACACTCTTCTGTCCTGTGTAGGCTGGTGGTCCATGTACAGTACACTCCGGGCCCCCAGGGGAAAAGCACACAGGGGGTCAGGCTGGCCATAGCAGTATTGAGTCTGTAGTTATACTTTATTTTAAATTTTCAGCCTGAACTTCACAAATTGATTTTCTGCTATAAGCCAATAAACAGAATTTGCTCATTGTCTTACTGTATATGCATTGGGAAAATGGATAAAAATGACTGAAAGTATAAATGCATTATTATTTAATTTTCCATGTTCTGCAATGTTGCCAATTACATACATTTTACTGGCTGTGTGCATTAATACCTGAAAAATTGATTATTATCAAGATACAAAATGCATTTTTCACATTTTACAGTACAATTGTGTGAACAGCACCATTGACTCTTCCTTGTTGCATTTGTACTGCATTTGTAGGAGTGGGCCGGTGGGAATGATCCCCCTATATATTACGTCACTCTGAAAGCTTGAGATGGAAGATGCAGATTATAATGGGGGGCCTGTTACCCCCCTCTGAGTGCAGATATATAGTCACAGCCCGCACTATTACCTCCTGTCTCTGGGAGTAACAACCTGCAGTTTTTGTGCTGTTGGGAATTTCAGCCTTTGTGCATTAATGGAACCAATTATCCGTGTTATTAAACTAATTTATACAGGAACTGGCACAGAAACAGTAACGGTGAAAGTCACTTACCCAATAATACAGTCTTTTAATAATAATTTCCTTCCAAAGTGCTTGTTCCTCACTATATTAAAGTTATTATGTATATATTTATTCACTATAAAATATTAGTTTACAAAACATTTCCTGTTATCACCTTATTGCGCTTATTTAACACAATCAGTAAAAGCACGAGGTGTACGCGGAGAATCGTAAGTCTTCCGGCACTAATGTATCCGGTAAGACTACAGGGTACCGTGCGATTACAAGCTAATGAGCCCCATCATGGGTAAAATATGGGGGAGGCATAATATACTGAAGCCATAAAGCAGATGTATGGATGCAAAATCATTATAGAAGTCAATGAAGATCTAATTGGATGACCCACATTTCATGAGCACATTGACAGCAACCTCTAATCTAAGGGGCTTATTTTTTTGCACGGATAAACACACTATCATTATTAACAGATATAATGGCTTTGAAATCTCTTTGATAATGGCATATTAATGGTTGCTAAATTAGTTTGTCCCTATTTTTCCTCTCACTTGGCAGCCTAAATGCCATTTCTCATCTTGGTCAATAAAGTATAGTGTGTTTCCCAATAGGGGGCAAACAAGCAATTTACTACCTTACAGTATATGCATTTATATATGATGGGCAAGAGAGACTGGTAAGGTGACCAACGCCCTGGTCTCTGAAGTGGTACACTTAGCTTATTGACCACACATCGTTTCCAGAGAGTTATGCTTCTTTTATGTGGAGTTAATAAGTCCCTAAAGATCCTTCCACTAATGCAGCTTTAACTCAGGGTTGTCCTGTGCTGATCAATGTCCTTTCTCACTGTTGCGCCAAATAGCCCCTCTTGGCGCCAGATCCCGTGCGACTCAGGCCAAGCCAAAAAATGTGCAATTTATTTGCATAAATAAACTACTAGGAGCAGCAAAACTACATGGCTCGCTCACGCTGATCAATTTGATGTGCGGCATTTGTACACCTGTTTTTGCGGCAAAGAGCTCGGTTCAGAGTTGTATACGCGTTTGTACAGTCTTTCGACGCAGATTCTGTGCAAAACTATGCTAATGCCTACAGGAGGCGTATGAAGGAAGAATACGCCACCTGCCGACATCTCGGATCCAATGCCTACGCCCGAAGGCGCAAAATCAGATCAACATCACGACTATCGGCCTATAAATCAGTCAGATAGTTATAGATCGGTCTTGATCAGAGCAACCTTACAAGGTCCTGCGCCTAGGTCTCTATGCTAATGCCGCGACCGCTTGCAGCGGTGCTAATCTGTCTTGGTGCGTCTTTGGACGCACTATCGCTGCACCATCTAAGCTTGCACTAACCGTATGGCAGGTGCAATTTCTGGCGTCCTGTGTCAGCGCCACTATTTCTTCTAGATGTAATCGCTGCCAGTCACACGCCTGCATCTGCCTAGTCACATCCCCGGTTACCTCACCGGAACGCTCACTGAAATCCACGGCTCTTGCGTCCAAATCCGTTCTGCGTCTCCCAGAGGTAACCATCGGGTAGCATGCGCTGTGCGAATCAGACACTTGCGCATTACTTCCAAACATCTCCCAACTGCGAGAATACCATCATTGCGTGCAGTTACTGTGCACTATTGATTCAGGCTGTATGTGTTCTCCATAAAATAATATTTTTAATATCTGTTTGTAGAGACAAATGAAAATGAAAGAGAGAATATATGTATTTATAATTTTAAAAATGAATAAGCAAGGACAATTGACATTAATTTTGTCCAGCAATAAAATCCAATTAGTTTTATTAATTATTATTATTATTTAGAACTGTATGCTGCTGGTGGAGAGCTTTTAGTGAAAGGCATGATCGCTTCTGGAATTGGTGCATAGGGCGGAATAGGACAGAGCAAAATTCAACCACGATGTTTGGAGTATGGGGTCTCTCTAAGATGTTTGTGTATTTTTTTTTCCATTTTATATGGTAAGGCTATGATGAGGTTATGTGTTTGTAGCCTATCTATACTTACCGACTTTTAGGCTATTTAAATTGAGCGCTCGCTCTTTGCAGTCTGTTGACGCCTCTATGTCTGAGCGAGCGAACGAAACATGCGCTCGCTATTTTGTCAAGACGCCCCCTGGCCGCTCGCATCCTACATCATCTCCGCTATTTATTAGATTAATCGGGTACATCGAAAGGCGTCTGAACTGCTCGCAGTGCTTGTGGTAGGTTTTACTTCCCGCAATCACTGCGAGCCATTCAGGCTAAAAGACAATCAAGTGATGTGGTCAATCACACTCCCTTACTAATTATGCACTCTCATTAAATGCCCGTTTTCACCGTTTGGCACGCCTGCGTTCGGATCACCACTCCATCGTTTTCAAGCACCTTCCCTTGTTACCACCCACAAACGCCTCATCCTGTCACTCAAATTAGCAGGTCTTCGCTGTTTTGCGAGCGCACAATGTCCGACCGCAATGACTGGTTGGCGCATGCGCATTACGACCCATACGCATGCGCAGATGTGCGAACATCGCTCGGAGCGAACGAGTGGCCGCTTACGAGCGGCTCTGAATCAGGCCCTCTGTACACAGACGCTCCGCACCTTGCTAGAATGAGTGACAGGATGTGCCGTTTGTGGGTGGTGACAGGGGGTAACAGGGGGTGGTCGATGGTAATGGGGGTGTGGTAGTGTGAACGCAGGCGTGTCTGTGCATTGGAACGCCATTTCAGAGGCGTGCATAATTAAGATGCAGCGTCAGCATACACATCACATGGCTGAATTACACACAGCAGCACTCGCAGTGCTTGCGGTAGGTTATGGTCAGCCGCAAGTGCTGCGTATGGGTCCGATGTTACTCGATGTTACCGATTGTGTAATACACTTCCTGGAGATGACGTATGTTACTAAGGGAAAGTGGGCGTCTTGTGTCAGGCTGGTGGGCGTCTAAATACATTGCGCGATCGCACAGCAAGACATAGTGGGCGTGCTAATGTCTTGCTAGCGATCGCGGGATTTGCATACTTTGGCTGCTGATGGCTGCGTGTGAACACATCTAGCGAGCAGGTCTGCATCAGGCCCTCAGTGCGAATCACGTCATCACCCCCCGGACTATCCACTTTTGCACAGTAATTGGGCAGTCAAGGTGGTGTGTGTTTGAATCATTGTTATTAGTCAATAGAGGAGATTGTATAATATATTCTGATCATTTAACTTAAATTGACAGAATAATGTGCTAGAGAGAGATTCCACAGGGTGCACAGCTTATTATTACTGCAATTACTGCCCCATGCAGCTGTCACTGGAGTGGGGACACCTATAGGAAGCTCCATTCTCAAATACCACTGTGTGGTCATGCCTAGGAACACCTCATTACTTTACATAGCAAAGCAGTGACTTTTTGTTTAACTCATACCTGCCAATAAGAAAATGAGAGGAGATGGGTGGTGACAGAAGCCAATAAGAAAAGGAGAGGGGAGGGACAAAGAGATGATCACAGGGTAGAGAGGGGAGGGAATTAAAGAGGAGAGAAGTGGATGTAATCACTCTTGCAGGTAAGGGGAGGTGACAGAAGATGATCAAGCGGAGGGAGGGCCATAGAGGAGACAATCTGAGCAGCTTGAGGGAGCCTGAAATGCTCCACTGGAACCACCCTCGCTACTCTCATGCAAGCAGTTGTTCCTGGGGGGGCTGCGATGAAGTGATCCGCGGCGAAACAGCTTCTAGCTTTCATTTTTCAAACACAGCCTGTAATGTGACAGTTAGGAGCTGATAGGTTGGTGCTTCGTCTCCATCCAGTTTATCTCTCTTCAAGACACAGGGGTCTATTTACTAAGCAGTGTTAGGAGACAGAGTGAAAGTGATAAGAAAGTGATAAGGTACCAGCCAATCAGCTCCCAACTGTCATTTTTCAAACACAGCCTGTGACATGTCAGTTGGGAGCTGATTGGCTGGCACCTTATCACTTTCTTATCACTTTTCACTCTGTCTCCTAACACTGCTTGGTAAATAGAGGCCCTGATTCACAGCTGGACACTCTGACAGAGCGCTCGCTCTGAATCAGGGTCGTCCTTGCTGATTTTTAGAGCGGCCTCATAGCCGCTCGTATAGCTGTGGGTGACCACCCACAGCTATAGCGAGCGGGCAGGAAGATGGTCATGATGGTCAAGACCATCGCGACCATCGGGCTTGTGACGAGACCCTTGTGGTAGGGTCTCGTTGCCGCAAGCCCTAGAGTGCTTTCAGCTCAAACAGAGCTGAAAGCACTCCTACTGACATCACTTGTGATGTCAGTGGAGCCGGCCCCAGACGGTAGGCGTTCCCATGGGAACGGCTCCGTCTGGGCAGCCGCGCCCCCGACACGCCCACCAAAGGGGCGTGCTGTCACTCAACATCAACAGCACGCCCCCTTTGGTACGAGACCCGGAGCGACAGTTTGCCGTCGCTATCCGGGTCTCGCGCATGCGCACGACGGAGCCCAGTGAAGCTAAGCCAAGCCATTGAGGGCCAGGGGTCTAAAGCCAGAGGAGGCAGGGAGAACCACAAACCTCTCAGACTGTGTGACATAAAAGCAGCTAAGCGGCATAAGGAAGCCAGTGGCCATACCTGCAGGAGGCAGGGAGGACCACAAGAAAAAACTTTGTTTGAAAGCCAGGCTGGAGCCTATGATAGACGTTGCAGGAAACCAGAGAGAGACTTTGGACTCTATTAACTGATTAACTGCCCAAGGGTAGTCAGGGGCGAAGGTGAGTCAGTGCCCTAAATAGGGGCTAGGATCTATTGATCTATCTGTCTATCTATCTGTCATGCCTGAGGGTTGGTTTGGGCTAGCACACGCGTGGGAGGAGACTTGGGAGGTGTGAATAAATCTGGGCGGCTTGAGCCAGGACTTCCTCATGTATTGCTGTGAGGAAGTAGAGGAGTTGCAGAGGATGATGGGCCAGAAGGCGAGGACAGAAATAGAATGTCTTTATTAAACAGCAGGTTGGAATGAAAACTGGAGATGATAATAGTAAATGATTGAGCAGAATCAGATTGGGACCGATGATGCTGGTTTGAGAGCTGAATTGGTTTCAGACCGATGTTGATCATTTGAAAATCTTGATGGATTTGAATCCAATGTTGAAGAATTGATGAACTTGATCTGTTTGAGAGCAATGTTCAAGAATTGAAGAACTTAATTGATATGAGTCCGTAATTAATGAATTGATGAACTTCATCGGTTGGGAGCGATGTTGATGAATTGAAAAACCTAATTGATATGAGTCCGATGTTCATGAATTGATGAACTTGATCGGTTAAGACAGATGTTGATGAATTGAGGAACTTGATCGGTTGGGACATATGTTGATGAATTAAAGAACTTAATTAATATGAGTTCAATGTTGGAATCATCGTATGAGAGCTATGGATGGAGGTATCGGCTGGAACCAATGGTGGCTGTAAGAAGAACTCTCAGTGGTAAAAACCAGACTGGTGAGCAAGATGGTATAGGAGACTTGTTTACCAGATCTAGAAACTGGATATAATGGACTGGGGGGCCTGATTCAGTAAGGATCGCCGTTGCTAATACGCACACAATCGGCCGATTGTTGCGTACTGTGCATGCATCGCAGTGCGCATGCGCGAATGAGCCATTGCGATCGGGACTGCGATCGGAGTGATTATGCAGACCCATCGCAGAGTGATTGACAGGAAGTGCCATTTGTGGGTGGTGACAGGAGGGTGGTCGTGGAAATGCAGGCGTGGCAGTGCGTTTGAATGCCGCTGCAGGGGCGTGCATAAATTATCCACTGCGATGCCCTACAGAGTCTGAGGCCTCATAGCGTGCGTGGAAGTTAGCAATTTCTGAGCAAGGTAATGGAGCATACACACGGTCAGATTTGTCAGACTTGTCAGATTTGTCAGATGAACGATTGAACGATTAAACGATTTGAACGATTTGAACGATTTGAACGATTGAACGAGTTTTGGCTGCATTAAAGTCAATGGAATCGTCCAAGTCTGACTGCAAACACATCAGATGTCAGATATCGTTATCTGACAAACGGGAACGCGCATCGTTGATCGTCCATCGTTCAGGCATGTCAGATATGAACGATTTTCCTTCAGATATGAACGACTGAACGATTTTTAAATCGTTATCGTTCATATCTGAAGGAAAAATCTGACCGTGTGTATGCACCATTATGGTGCATACACACGATCAGATTTTTCCTTCAGATATGAACGATAACGATTTAAAAATCGTTCAGTCGTTCATATCTGATGGAAAATCATTCATATCTGACATGCCTGAACGATGGACGATCAACGATGCGCGTTCCCGTTTGTCAGATAACGATATCTGACATCTGATGGGTTTGCAGTCAGACTTGGACGATTCCATTCATTTTAATGTAGTCAAAAATCGTTCAATCGTTCAAATCGTTCAAATCGTTCAAAACTTTGGTAAAATCGTTCAAATCGTTCAGATCGTTTAATCATTCAATCGTTCATCTGACAAATCTGACCGTGTGTACGCTCCATTAGGGTTTGTGCAAGTGTGCATGAGGCTGTAATTGTACTAGATTGTACCAATGTTTTCGCAGTCTTGCTAAGGTAAGGCTTACTTGCCGACATTCAGCTCCCTCCTTCCGGGAGGGAGCTGAATGCCTGCATTCTGTGGGGGGCGTGGCCGGGCTATGATGCCGTTTTGGAAAAAAGGCATTGTGAAGCAGGGGCGGAGCCACGATGACGCAATTCAGCGTGAATCGCGTCATCGGGCCCCCCCGCAGCGGGGTTTTTTACTAGTAGTCTGGGGGGGTAGGTGGCACCCGGGAGGCTTGCCTGCCTTTCCGGGGGGTCGGGAGCGGCACCCGATATTCGGGAGGCTCCTGACCAGATCGGGAGGGTTGGCAAGCCTGAGGTAAGGTAAAGTGGGTGTTCTTGTGTAGTGCTGCGAGGGCATTGCGATCACAATGAATTAGCATACTGTGTGTGTAATCACTATTGCATCAGAGTACCTGGGAGCTCAGCACTGAGCTGTAACGTACTGCAATGAGGGGAATGGAATTTATAGGGCTTGATCCCCAGGGATTGGATGCTGTGATCATCTGGTCTGGTAGCAGAACTCTGAGTGGAGGATGAACATCTATCTATCTATCTATCTATCTATCTATCTATCTATCTATCTAGTTCTCAAACTCGGTCCTCAGGACCCCAAACAGTGCATGTTTCCCATGTCTCCTCATAGAATCACAAGTTAAATAATTAGCTCCATCTGTGGATCTTTCATAATGTGTCGGTGAGTAATGAATACACCTGTGCATCTGCTGGGTGACCTGGAAAACGTGACCTGTGTGGGGTCCTGAGGACCGAGTTTGAGAACCTCTGATCTATCTCATATCTATCTATCTATCTATCTATCTATCTATCTATCTATCTATCTATCTCCTACCTATCTATATCCTATCTATCTCATATCTATCGATCTATCAATCTATCAATCTCTCTCAACCTCATTCAGAGTCTGTCGTTGCGGCCGCTCAGTCGTATGCAACCGATATTTGCTAAACTGCGCATGCGTAAAATTTGCAATGCGCAAACTAGCTGTTACGATCAGAAATTTCTCTCTCCTTGAACACAGCCAGGTCTTTAGTTTGACAGATTGAGCCATTTGTGTGTGGTAACAGGGGAAGGTGCTTGCGAACGGGGGAGTGGAGATCCGAACACAGGCGTGCCTGACTATGCAAACGGCATTTTATGGGAGTGCATAATTAACTAAATAGTGTCATGGCACATGTGACATGGGAGGTTTTTACACTGACTTGATCGTAGTGCTTAAGAGAGGGTATGGTCAACCTTAAGCTCTACGACCAGCTCCGATGGTTCCCGATGGTCTTGATTAATCCTTATATGCCCAGATATGACGTGTATTGTGAACGAGAAAGGGGCGTGTTCTTAATCTTACGGCCGCATCCTCCCCTCGCTCGTCAAGCTAACGATCCCATCTTAACGACGCAACTTGCGAGCGCTTCATTTGCATATCCGGACCCTTTTCCATTACGACCGAGCGGCCGCTGCGACCGACTCTGAATGAGGTCCTCTATCTTTCTGTCTATTTAGCAATCTTATAGCTATCTCTTTATATATTATCTATGTATACATTTCTTTACAGTATTTCATATTCATTAAAAAAATAAAAAATAACATTACATTTTATCGCGGCTTGCGTACTTGTCACTGTCTTATTATCAGTATTGTGCTCACAAACTGATAATCTAATATGACACAGAAACGGACTTTGGAGAGCAAAGAGTTATTCCATTTTCTTCTACACCCGAAACTTTCTCCAGCTGACCTGAGGAAGGGAACATTTTAGACTGCAAATGTCAGTGTCTGATTTGGCTTTATACTGAATGCACACAGGGTTTGTGAGCTGAACTTTGCTTTGCAGCAGAAGATGGGGTTATGCAAGATTTATATCTGTCCTCAAAGTCTGAGCCTCCGTGTCAAACGCTGTCTGTATTATTCTGCTTCCTACCACCATATAGTCCAGAGAGGATGGATTATTTACTGACCAGCGCTGCCTGCATTAAAGGTGGGAAACATTAACACAATGACATTTATGGTTATTGCCAAGTTATAGACCCCAGTCTCCCTAACCTGCATGCGTAGTTCTGGCCTATATGCATTAAACTATGAAGATATTTACAAAAACAACAAGAAGCATTTATGGAAGTAAACTTGTGTGTTATCATGTTACCATGGGGTCTTTGTATTAAGACTTGGGGCCACATGTAATAGGGTGAGAGTTTAGGAAATGTGAGAGTTTAGCAGTAAAACTCTGACACTAATACAATGATCGAGTTGTATTTTCAAAACAGGAAACACCTGGATGAGAGTTTCAGTCTTGAGAGTTCTTTGAGTCTGAAAAACATGTAAGTTTGTATGTTCTGTGACTTTATTACATTGGCTGAGTTTTTACATGTTTTCTCTCACATTTTCTAAACTCTCACCCTATTACAATTTACCCTTGGAGAGAGATAAAGTGGACGGAGATAAAGTACCAACCAATCAGCTCCTCACTTTACAGGCTGTGTTTGAAAAATTACAGTTTGGAGCTGATTGGTTGGTACTTTATCTCTGTCCACTTTCTCTCTCTAAGGCTTTTTTTTTTTTTAATACATAGACCCCCATGTTCCTTATTCCAAAACTACAGTATAGCACAGAAGACTTCTAGATTCATTGGATTGCTAAGGAATCAGACCCCTGGTTTTCACTTAGGTATCCGGTCAGAATGTCGGCATGTTAAATGCATCCACAAATGTTGACACGATCAAAATTTCGGCATGCTTGTACATTATGCATTATACATGTCGACAGTCAGAATGTTGACAGTACATTTTAGTGTTATATAGAGATGTGCGGTTCAGTTTCCACAGAAACCGGTACACATCCACACTTAGGGATTACGAGTTGAATCATGCAGAGGCTCGAGTCTTCCTGTCATGTTTGGATCTCAAAATGAGGAAAAATGTGACCTTCCCAGCACCGGATCTCGCGTGCTTTTGGATTGCATATTAAAGTCCCTCCCTCGTGATTGGGAGACTGAAAGGAGAGGGTGTGGGGACTTGGCTGCAGCAATGAATAAACGCCAACAAGAGAAGTGGACAGAATTATCTATAGAGGGACATTTATTACAGTCTAAAGGGGCACTTTGATAAAAAAATAATATATATATATATATTATACAGCTGTGCCCGTGCGCACACATTGCGCAGCTTTCACCGGGCCGCAACTAGCCGCGGCCAGCGTTCCACTAGTTGCGCCATCCATGCTGCGATGCGCTCGCATCGCAACATAGATGAGCATGACTACATCTGTGTATTTGTGTGTGTGTGTGTGTATATATAATATATATATATATATATATATATATATATATATATGTATGGACTGCAGCACTGTGTTACTAAAACAAAAAAAAGCCTGAAAAAATAAAAAAAACAATTATTAGCACTGTGTTAAAGAGGCACTGTAGAAACACTGGGCCTGATTCAGACCCGGTCGCAAGCGCTGAGCACTCGCAACCGGGTCAATGGTGGCCCAGAGCGCATGCGCATGACGGAGCCGGCTCCGTCGTGCGCATGCGCGAGACCTGGATAGCGACGGGCAAGCCGTCGCTCCGGTTCTCATTCCAAAGGGGGCGTGCTGTTGATGTTGAGTGATAGCACGCCCCCTTTGGTGGGCGGGCTGGGGGGGTGGCTGCCCAGACAGAGGTGTTCCCATGGGAGAGATTTCGGCTCTGTTAGAGCCAAAATCTCTCTGGGGCTTGCGGCAGCGAGACCCTACCACAAGGGTCTCGTCGCAAGCCCGATGGTCGCGATGGTCTTGACCATCGCGACCATCTTCCTGGCCGCTCGCTACAGCTGTGGGTGGTCACCCACAGCTAGGCGAGCGGCCAGGAGGCCGTTCTAAAAAAAAAAAAAAAAAAGACCAGCCCTGATTCATAGCGAGCGCTCTGTCAGAGCGACCAGCTCTGAATCAGGGTCTCTGTGTGCTGCTGCAGCACTGTGAGGCACAAAAAGCACCATAGGAGTGGAATGCAGCACTGTGTTACTTAAAAAGCCTACTGGGGCACTTTTTTATAAAAAAAACAAAAACAAAACGATTATTCTGTCATTAGGGTGCCACCCTTATACTAGGAGCGCTGTGAGGCAGTTTGCTTTGTGTTCAGGCATTCTTAAAAATGTTTAATCTAAAACTTGTGTGTTAAAAAACATAACATCATTATTAGGGTGCCACTTGGCTTATACTAGGGTGGCTGTGAGGCAGTTTATTGTGTGGTCAGGCACAGTTAAACATTTTACAATAAAATGTCTGTGTTAAAAAAATAAAACTTCATTATTAGGGTGCCACCCGTATACTAGGAGCACTGTGAGGAAGTTTTTTGTGTGTTCAGGAATTGTTAAAAAATTTTAATATAAAACTTGTGTGCTAAAAAATATAATGTCTCTACTAGGGTGCCTCCCGGCTTATACTAGGGGCACTGTAAGGCAGTTTGTTTTGTGTTCAGAGCCTTCAGACACAGTTAAAAAAATACAATAAAAAAATAACAGAATTAGCATACCACCAGGCTTATACTAGGGGTGCTGTTGATGGAAGAGCAGGAACAGTCATGATACATCAACATCTACTAAAAGTGGTCCTGGGGAAATAAAGTTTAAGAAATGGCACCTGAAATCTAAACAATATTTCACAATGTTAAAGAAAACATCACCTCTAATAACAAAGGGAAAATATACTGCTGAAAAGCATAAAATTGCCAACATTTCATACACCACAAGCAGTTGCAACAAAAGGCTCAGGTTATGGCCCTCCCTTGCAAGTGGTGGCCCTGCTACTGATGTTTCATACCATAGAATGCCTATTGCAGAAGCTGGGGCCAAACACAGTCAGGTTTCTTCTGAAACTTCACATGTAACACCTTCTCACTTTAAGTCTACATGTGTCACCTTTAAAACAGGCAAATCAGTTCACCAAGACAAAACTAAGACTAAAGAACAAACTCTGTATTCACAAACTTTACAAATCCCTGAGGAGAGTCTAACGGTGTCCATGACTGCTATATGTGAGTCTGATATTTCTGAGACAGTACTCCTAGAGAAGCTTCCTTCCAATATTACCACACCCAATGTAGGAATGAGCACCAGTAAAAGTAAAGAAGGTGACTCAGAAATTGAGGATGCTACTGTGGAAGTGCAACAAGATAAGGGGGAGATTTGTGCATTTGACACTAATGAGGATGTTGATGATGAGGATGGTGTTTGCATAAAAGTAAGTCAGCTACCAGTGGCAGCAGTTCTGCCATTGTCATGCTTGGGCATAAGATCAAAAAAGCTATATCTTTTTTGTAACATTTGTCAAAACATTAATCATCTATGTACCCTCCTCTCTGTTGTGTCATCTGCAGTGAGTTCATGCAAATGATTTGGGAAAATCTACAAAAACCTGTAAAATAATACGAAGCAGTCCAGCATCAGCCAGCAGCAGCATGGATAGATCCAAGCACATGCAATCTCCATGGGCAACACCTTCAATCAACAATCTCCTCAATAATGATCAGAGGTACTGTAGTCATCCTGCATCCAATTTGGAAAAGTCAACCTCCCCTATCCAGGATTCCCCAGAAGAATCTTTGCATGCTAGGGCTGCTTTTGCTGCTGCGGGGGTAAATTTTCACCCCCATAAGGGGACCAAGAAGACTAGTTCAAAAATTGACTGTGAAATAATCCTTTGCAAGAGGAAGAAAGTATGAAAGCAGTCATCCAGTTGCACAGCAGTCACTGAAGATATGATGGCTATGCTAGTATTGGTTCTACGTTCAATGGGCCTGATTCAGAGCCGTTCGCTATTTGTGGTCGCTCGTTTAAAAACAAGGGGTGGCTATTCAAATGATCCGTACGCACATTGCAGTCTGTTCACACCTCTAAGTCTGAACGAGCGAGCAAAACATACGCTCGTTTATTTGTTAAAAACGCCCCCTGGCCGCTCGCATCCTACGTCATGTCCGCTATTTATTAGATTAATCGAGTACATCGACCAGCGTATGAACTGCTCGCTATTCTTGTGGTTGGTGTTTGCTACCACAAATTTGCGAGCAGTTCTGGCTATAAAATAACCCAGTGACGTGGTCAATGACGCTGCTGTTTTAAATATGCACATCCATAAAACGCCCGTTTTGACCTTTAAGCACGCCTGCGTTCGGATCTCCACTCCCCATTTTCAAGCACCTTCCCCTGTTACCACCCACATACGCCTCATTCTGTCACTCAAAATAGCAGGCACTCGCAATATAGCGTACAAACGATTTTCGGCCGCACTGACTGGTTCGCGCATGCGTACTAAAAACCGTACGCATGCGCAGATGTGCAAACATCGCTCGGAACGAGCGTACTGCCGCTAACGAGCGGCTCTGAATGAGGGCCAATATCTGTTATCAATGCATCTGGTTTTAGAACTAGTTCTTGGTCTACAAAATGTTGGCAAGTTCTTGGTCTACAAAAAGTTGGCATGCTACCCACTATCCACTTAACAACAGATTTGTAGACAAGCGGTAATGGTCAAACAAAAGATTACATGACTGTGACAGCCCACTGGGTGGGTGTATCGCCTTCAACAGCAGTAACATCTAACACACAATGCCAGCTCATTCACAGGCAGGCTAGTCTCTGTATCACCGGCTTCACTAAGAGACATAGCATTGTCAAACTGTTAGAAAAACTCTGAGTTGTCATAGCAAAATGGCTTACCCCGTTAAGACTCCCCTCAGGATTTTTGATTTCTGATAATGCATGTAACATTGTCAAAGCATTATAACTGGTTGAATTTGAACATATCCCATGTTTTTCCCACCTAATAAACTTTGTGATTGAAAATATAAAAAAAAAATGAAACCGGTGTACAGGGGATGCTCTCTGTGGCCAGAATAATTTCTGGACATTTTTGATATTCAGCAACTGCATGTAGAAATATGCTGTGGCTGCAAGACTGATTCAGTTTGCCATGCCACCAACTGAAGCACATCAAGCCTTAACTAGGGAAAGGATGGGGAATGTACCTTAGTCCAGCACACTGAAGAATACTCTCTGTTTTATGCAAACTACTGAAACTATTAGAAGTAGTCACTAATGAAGTGAGTTGAGACACTGCCAGCTTGAGTCACATGATTCCCTTAATCAAAATACTGGAAAAGCAGCTAGAGAAACTAAAGGAGATGAAACAAAAGTGGTTCTGCTAAGTATGTTGGACTTGTAGATCAACTTCTTTATTTGCTTCTCCAGGACCAAAGGGTTATCAAGATCTTGCAATTGGACAACATTTTGACAACCATGCGTGATCCTAGGTTTCCAGCTAACACAGATCTTAATAGATGCAAAGAGCTACTTGCCAGCAAGTTGTCAGATCAAATGACACATGACACGACTGCTGCTGCCAGGAAAAAAATTGGCCACAATTATTGAAACCTCTACCGTGATTCAGTTTGATGCACTAAGCATAAATAGGATGGTAGAGGATTATTTTAATGACTATGTACAAATTTTCATGTCACACAGTCCTTTTGATTACTGGAAGGAAAAAAGGGCAATTTGGAGTCCCTTGTACAAACTAGCTTTGGTGTACTTAAGCTGCCCATCCACCAGTGTGTACTTGGAAAGAGTGTTTAGCACAGCTGGGAACCTTGTGAGCAATCGGCATAGGAGGATACTTCCTCAAAATGTGAAAAAACTGATGTTCTTAAAAATGAACTACAAATTCTATGAGATAGACCACTAATTGCAACAAAGTACATAGAATCTTCTGTAATGGTGGATTCCAATGGGGATGAGCTAATTTAGTGTGATGATGATGTTAACACTGATGAGAGTGAGAAGGGTGATAATGATATTTTCCCGGTGTAGAGCTGCTTCAAGCCCATTGGTAGCTTGTTTTGTGGGGGCACAAACAAACTAAGCACTTCAGCAACAAAGTGGCAGTCCCTGTCGCTGAACTGCTGTGCATGTCCATTTTAATATACAACATAAGGGTTGGTGGGAGGGCCAAGGACAATTCCATCTTTTGTTTTCATTATGGGCTGCATTTTTAGGGGGCATTGGTGACAGTCTTTTTTGCAAAGACAAACATATTTAGTGGTTATTGCTCTAATACATTACTAATTTGCAACACATTTTTAACCAGAAATAATATGAACATGGCAAGATAAATTGTATTCTTTTATGGGACTGGGTACAGGATACCGGTGCTCAGAATCCCGGCAGTGAGAATTCCGACGTCGGCATCCAGACTGAGTTAGAATACAGGCACCTGCTGGTAAGTACCCTATCCCTACACCTAACCCTTCTTCCCCACAGCCTAAACCTAACTTGCCCCTAGTCCAGCCCTAGCCCTCCCTCCCCAACTAACCATCCCCATAGTGCCTAACCCATAACCCTAACCCTCCCTCTAACCCCAATACTTACTGTCAGGATGACAGCAGTTGGGATGCCAGTGCCGAGATTCTGACTGGTGTCTGGAATCCGGCATCGATATTCTGACCGCCGGCATCACGACCACCGGGATGTCCACTACATCCCACTTTATGGCTTTTTTTCAGTCGCTGCACAACAAGGCCGCGTCTCAAATGAACAACATCGACCACTCAAATGAGTAAATGATAATAAAAGTATTTAATATACAATCTAAGAAATATCAATACAGTAATGATATCATACGAATAAAATGCAGTCACATAATATAGACAACATAGAGTAGATCTACTATATAAAATCTAATTTATGAATAGCTTTAAATAGGCTTGAAATGGATACAATGATGCTGGAACCAGCTCAGAATAATGTGTATCCTAATGGCAACAATGTACCTACTAATGTCTGTATAAGAGTTACAAAGTATCTAGTGGACTAGAAAGTCAAGCAATATAGGCCAGTGCTTGTAAATGGAGGAGATATAGCTGAAGTCCACTTCTGCCAATACTTAATGACGTGGATATATAGTGATTACTCACGCACTGGAACTGAGGGTATTCCAACAGATTTAGGCCATATATGTAACAAGAAAGGTCACCAACCGTTAGATGGCAGATCTATTTGCTGTAACAAAATACATGCTGTGGCAGCATAGTGGGACAGCTGCTTTTGCCAGTTGTATAATAGCTGTATACATCAGCTCCATGATCCGTCACTCTCCCGACTCTGCTCTGAGTAGCTGCACTTGTGGACCCGGCAGCTTGTTTGCATGATGCACACTATGCTGGTAATAGAGTATGATGTACCAATATCCGGCAGCGTGGTTCCTCCTTATAGCCGTTCTGGAAGCAGTCGATAAATAGCCGCTCAGCGGCTTAGTGTAGCGTGTAAGGATCTTCCAGTGGGGAGTCCAGTTGATGTTGAAAGACATTTGATACGCTTAATTGGTAAGCGTACGTGCTGCACACATATTTATTGGGCACTTATCACCTAAAAATGTTTTAGCAGAGATGCCACACTATCAGGCACTTGTCCTTTCCCCCCCTTGTGTTATCTTAGAAATCCACCATTGAACCAAGTGGCCAAAGTACAAGGACACAGCAGCCACCCATCTTAAGGAGGAGCATGGTGTGAACTGAATATGAATTTTAGACTTGAGATCTAACAAAAAATACACTTAACATATTACAAAAGGCAAAGCCATAATTACACTATCCATTGCACATATATATTGTGATAGGAGCACTGGTAAAGTGGTCAATGGCGGGTACATTTGTCCTAGGTTCCTGTGATGTGTTCTAAAACCCCAAGGAGAAGTCTGTTTGTGAAAAAACAGACTAGAAATGTTGGCTGTAGAGAAAAGCCGGTTTGGGTCCTGCGGGTGTGGATGTGAGGAGAGGGAGAACTCCATCCACAGGCCACTCCAGGTTTTGGACCTTTCAGCCTGGTAACAGGCTCATTAGGGCTTGCAGCTGGTAATGGCTAACATAAGCTGGGTTTGTTTGTGGCTGAGTGGCTCACACCTGGGAGAGCAGGCAGACTAGCCTGTTCAGAGACACTTGGTGATAATCCTTGTAAGCACTGTGCACGTGTTTTGTTGATGGTGAGGGTAATATGCCCTACCATTATTATAGAGGGGGAATCTGCTGTTTAGCTAGTGCCCAGCCGGGCTAGGACTTATGTTTATGTTTTGTTTATGTTCATTTGGCACAATAAAGACTGGCGCTGACCAGTTTGTACGAGAACCCCTGACTTGTATACTGTTTCTATAGCTGCTGTGTGTGTAAAGAGGGAGTCCATCTACCCCAGGAGAGGGACCCCTATCCTGACTGTGTCACTATATATATATATATATATATATATATGACATACAGTATACTGTGTGTGTATATGTGTGTGTGTATATATATATATATATATATATATATAAAAATATTACATTACACACACATACACATATAGCCTGCACCCCTCTCTGCCCAGTGAGTGCTCCAGCCCTCTTCCAGTTTGAGCTAATTTACCCTGAGACTCACTTGTGTCTGGTTGTCTCTGGTCTCAGGTCAGCCAGGCTGGAGTGGGAGTCTCCTGGACCGTCTTGACTCCTGGGCTGTGCTGCAGGGCCAGTGGACTTGTGTCTGTCTTCTAATGCCTGGACTCTGTACTCGATGGCGGCTATATGGAGGCAGAGCCATGAGTTGGCACTTACAGCCCTGCTCTGCAAAGTACTATGGGAGGAGTGACCGCTGCACTGGCCGATCGGAGCTGAGGTCCAATCGCGGCAGCATTGGTGGGTGGGGGGGGGCGGGGGTGGTGGTAGCTGCAGAGCCGTGGAATGTCCCTAGGAATTCCAGAAGCCCTAGACATTTGCTTAGAATCCCTGTGCCTAGGGCCAGCTCTGATATTGAGTCAGGGTTAGGTTTAGGATTAGTCTTAAATATATAAAAATGGTATGCCGACATCTTGCATGTAGACATAGGGGGAAATTCAAATAGCCCCGATAACTTAATGGGGGTGAAAAATGGAGGCAGCCTCGGGCTTTATTACCCAAAACTCAATGAGGCTTCCTTTTAGCACGCGATTCCTTTGTAAACACTCATTAAATTGACGTTTTAATGGGCATTAACAGTAGTTAACGGGTGTTAATTCGCAGAATCAGTGAAATGTTTAGGGATTTGTGGGTTAACATGGTCGCGGCACCCGTTAACCGCTTAGTTATCTGGGAGTTTATTTCACTACCTGTGTAGTGGTGAAAGAGTATCCCTGATAAGTGCTGCTGGCAGCCTCCCTTCCGGGCTAGTTGATTATCCCTGGAGAATCAATTACAGTAGCTCACAGTACAGCGGCTATTAATTCCCCCCATAATGTCCATATCAAAATTCTGACAGTTGACATTCACAACAGGAGCAGCCTCCAACTCCAAATCAGCCCAAGGGGAAATGTATCAAGCCTTGTGCCCGCATTCAATTTGGAGAGCGAAAAGCCGAGATAGGCGAAAAAGTTTCACCGATGACGTCATTTCACCAGGTGGAAAAGTATCACCGTATTCATTTTCAAAGACTTTCCACCTAGGCGGAAAGTCTATGCAATGGACCCAGCGAAAAAATTTTGTCTATGAATAGCAGGCAGAAAAAAGTGCAGAAGTGGGGTTTTGGGGTGCAACGTTGCGGGAACACCCACGTGCAGCCTTAAGACAATCCCACTAAGGTGAACTGCATAATTAAAAAAAAAAAAAAAAACACTTAAGAACACCCCAAAAAAGTACTTTCGTTTTGGGGGTGAAAAAAAAAACAAAGTTGGGGGACAAAGTTAAAAACTAGCAAAATAGACACCAGGGGGGTCCCCAAGTATGCCTCAGGTGTTTTTCTGATTGCAGGTGTTTGCGGCAAGTGGATTTTTCACGATTTTTTAAACTTTACTTTAGCAACTTTTAAATATGCTATCCCCCATTTTCAGGTACCCCAAATTTACTGGGACTAGTTAATTTCACCACAAAAAACTGCTATTCTTCACCACTTATGCAGAGACGCTAATTAGAACCTACTGAGAACATTTAAGTACCTCAAATACCTTCAGCGGGCCTATCCGGGGGTATCCAAACATGTGATATAGGCAAAAAGTCCGGCAGGCGAAAAAGTATTGCAGGTGCGAAACATATTGAATACGGACCTTGGAGAGAGATAAGGTGGAGAAGTTTCCCAAAGCAACCAATCAGCTTCTAACTGTCATTTCAAAGACTGCGCTAGATAGATGACAGTTAGAAGTCGGTCACTGCTTCGGCCGAGCAGGGCCGAAACTAGGATTTTTGTCACCAGGGGCAAGACAGTAATTTGGCGCCCCCCATGTAATTCCCCCTGCAGTAGTGCCCATATTGTAATGCCCCCATAGTAATGCCCATATGTTAATACTCCCATAGTAATGCCCCTGTAGTGCCCAAAATACAGTAATGCCCCTGTAGTGCCCATGCTCCCATATTAATGCCCCTGTAGTGCCCATGCTTTCATAGTAATGCCCCTGTAGTGCCCATGCTCTCATAGTAATGCCCCTGTATTGCCCATGCCCCATAGTAATATCCCTGTAGTGCCCTTACAGTAATGCCCCTGTAGTGCTCATGCCCCCACAGTAATGCCCCTGTGGTAATGCCCCTGTAGTGCCCATGCCCCAATAGTAATGCCCCTGTAGTGCTCATGCCCCATTAGTAATGCCCCTTATTGCCTATGCCCCCATAGTAATGCCCCTGTGGTAATGCCCCTGCCCCCATAATAATGCCCCTGTAGTGCAGCTTATTAAAAAAAAAAATACTTACCTTGAACCCCGCTCCTGCATCCAGTGTCGCGTCCGGTCCACCAGCTGCTCCTTGGAACTATGGGGGAGATGTCATGACGTCTCCCCCATAGTGCCCGTGGGGAGAGCCGGAAGCTGGAGATCGGGAGAGAACTCCAGCCTCCGGCTCCGGCTACACCGCGTCGCTGCAGAGAAGGAGCCGGGCACCCGCTGGTAATAAATATTACCAGCGGACGTCCGGCTTGGAGCCTCTCTGCAGCGCCGGGCTGGAGGTCACTGGCACAAGGTAAAGCGGCTCACCCGGTGCACGTGCACCTCCAGCCCCCCCCTAGTTGCGGCCCTGGGCCGAGCCTGTGTCTTTTGCTGTTGTTGCATCTGCAACTTTATGTCAATGTTAGTATCAGCCCTTCGTGTTGTGTACACGCGTACGTCTGAATGCAGAAGGGCTGGGACACCCACTGTGAGCGGCTGCCGCTGGAACCAGCATCTCTAACTTACTGTACTGTATGTGAACATCAGCATTACGTCCAACTTAGTTTTAGACATAATGGGGTTTATTCTAACAGGCTAATGCAACCTCAGATACATTTGGTGATTTTCTCTTTCCTCTCTGCTCAAATCCTTTCCCCTAGTAATGATGCACTTCTCTGTACTTTGAACCTAGATTGGTGGAAATATTAGATAAAGCCTCGTTTGATCCTATTCCTGCAGAATACATACATAAACAATCGGATCTCTGAGAAATGAGAAACAATTTGAATTTGAATCAGTTGCATTAGAATTCTCAAATCCCAGCGACTTGAAACTTCTGCACGAGATATAATTGGTTCAGACAAACTCCAAAGACAATGTTAAATACGGAATGTCGGCTGTTTTACAATATCCTCGTGCCGTGTGCTTTAACTCTGTGATTTTATGAATCAGAAATGATTGATGTTATCTCGCGGAAAAGAATAACTTTACTTTTCACGTGCCGCAGAAATCGCTTACAGAGTAACTGCGGAAAGAAAAAGAAGAGAATTGGGGAGAAATTAAGTCACCAGCCAAATCCTTAATGTATTTGAGAAAGGGGATTTATAGATAATCTTCTGCCTTTGTAGTCTCTGGGTTCTGCCACCATGTTTGTTGCTATTTTCCCTGTTCTACATACAATGCCTTGCAAAAGTATTCACACCCCTTGGCTTTTTACCTTTTTTTGTTACATTACAAACTGTAATTTTTTATTTTATCTGAATTTTATGTGATGGATCTGCACAAAATAGTCGAATTTGGTGAAGTGAAATGAGAAATACATATATATAAAAAAGAATCTTTATAAATAAAATTCAGAAAATTGGCACGTGCATATGTAATCACCCCCTTTGCTATGAAGCCCCTCAAAAGTTCTGGTGCAACCAATTACCTTCAGAAGTCACATAATTAGTGAAATGAAGTCCACCTGTGTGATATCTAAGTGTCGCATGATCTGTCAGTATAAACTAGAGATGAGTGGGTTCGGTTCCCAGAGAACCAAACCCACCTGAATTTAGCATATCCGAGTCGGATCCAAGCAGGCTCGGAGGTTCTACTCTGTTCTCGAAACCGAGGCAAAACAATTAGAGACGAAAATCTCGCGGTTCGCGAGCTTTCGTCTCTATGATTAATGTAGTATATAAGAGACAACGCGACGGACGCCATTTCACTCCGGCTGTGGAGACTGAACAGGGAGGGTGGGTAGTGTAGGGCTGGGAGAGGTGCTGGTGCTGATCCATTCTGGTCTCTGGTCACTGTGCTGTCACTGTCACTGTGCTGTCTCCTGAGACCTTATCCATTCCGGTCTCTGGGCCTGATTCAGAGCCGCTCGTAAGCGGCCGCTCATTCGTTCCGAGCGATGTTTGCACAACTGCGCATGCGTACGGATCGTAATACGCATGCGCGAACCAGTCAGTGCGGCTGAAAATCGTTAGTTCGCTAAATAGCGAATGCCTGCTATTTTGAGTGACAGGAGGAGGCGTTTGTGGGTGGTAACAGGGGAAGGTGCTTGAAAACGGGGAGTGGAGATCCGAACGCAGGCGTGCTTAAAGGTCAAAACGGGCGTTTTATGGGTGTGCATAATTAATACACCAGCGTCATTGACCACGTCACTGGGTTATTTTATAGCCAGAACTGCTCGCAAGATTGTGGTAGCAAAAACCAACCCCAAGAATAGCGAGCAGTTCATACGCTGGTCGATGTACTCGATTAATCTAATAAATACTGGACATGATGTAGGATGCGAGCGGCCAGGGGGCGTAGTTTTCCAAAAAGCGACCGCATGTTTTGTTCGCTCGTTCAGACCTAGAGGCGTGAACAGACCGCAAAGAGCGAACTGTTCATTTGAATAGCCACCCCTTTTTTCTGAACGAGCGAGCGCAAATAGCGTCCGGCTCTGAATGAGGTCCTCTGGTCACGGTGCTGTCACTCACTATCACTGTGCTGTCTGCTGATCCATTCTGGTCACGGTGCTGTCTGCTGATACATCAGGGCTGTCTGCTGTGTCTTGGGCTTGTGCTGTGTTCATCTCTGGGCCCAAGTTCTGGACTCCAAAAACAAAAAAGTAAAAAAAAAAAAAAAAATCAAAGTGTCTTTATTATATTTTTATGTGTGTGCTCGTGGGTGTTAGGCTGAACCACATTAGTGCACAAGATCCAGCGACTCCAGTCGTGTTCAATCAAAAAACATACCAATACAAGTGTATTATATATTTTTTTTTTCTGTGTGCTCGTGGGTGTTAGGCTGAACCACAGTAGCACACAAGAGCCAGCCAGCAACGCAAGTTGCAACCTTGTGCTGCCCGACTACATTCGTGCTCCAAAAAACACTCTGGGGCCAAGTTCTCCTGGAGCTGACAAAAAATAAAAATCATCATTTGTCGTTTTTTCTAATATTTTTGTGTGCGCGCACGACTGCACGTGTGTGAGTTTTGTAACCGCACCTTGGCTAAACTATTGATGATTGTGACACTGCTTCTAGACTGCAGAAAAAATATGGAGAGCTGTCACATGACAGGAGAGCAAGGCCAAGAACCACATGTTGTAGCTGCCGCCAGCAGCGCAAGGCCATCAACTTCCTCAACCTCTAGGAAGGCCCATGCCCCAGGGCTTAAGTCATGCCATCGATATGGTAAAGCAGGTTTTACTGAAATTAAGAAAAAAAAATTGAAAGGATATTTGCCTTTAGATAAACAAAAAATTGGCAATATGCCATTCACTACACGAAGTGGCAAGGAAAGGATAAGGCCTTGGCCTTTCTTTATGAAGACTGCTGATAGCCCTTCTGCTTGTACTAGTAGTGGTGGTGGTCCAATTAAAAATGTGAAAGTTGTTAAGACAGCTCCGGAAAAACCAACTGTGTGCCCTGAGAAATCGAAATCGAGTGCAAGTGTGTCCGTGGTTGCCATGTGTGAGCCCGAACTAAATACTAGTGTACTGGAGGATCCTCCAAGTTCCAACATTTGTGTGCCCTCTGTAAATGTGGGGAAGGGCAGTCAACATCTTGCACACATAGTCATTGAGGATGCTTCTGTGGAATTGCACATGGAGGAGGAGGATATTTTGGTGGATTACGGCGCTAAGGATGATGAGGATATTGATGATGAGGATGTCCGTTGTGTAAGTAAGGCAACAGCTGTTGCCCATGGTTTGAAAAAGCCAAAGCCCATTGTTGTCATGCCGGCACAAAAGACAAAAAAATCTACTTCTCATGTGTGGAATTATTTCCATCCCGATCCAGACAACAGTTGTCAAGCCATATGTGCCCGTTGCCATGCAAGAGTGAATAGAGGGAGGGACCTAAACCACCTAGGAACCTCCTCCCAGTTACGTCACTTGGAGCGCATTCATCAAAGATCAAAGTGTAAGTCGCCATGTTCCAAAACTCAAAATGTAACAAGTCCAGTGTCACCTACCTGCTCCCTCTCTGTGAGATCGAAGTGCCTTCGATCTCCAACACCAACACCTGCATCATCATCTACATCCTCATTCGTGATCGGAAGTAATTTAAAAAAAACAATTGACTATTAAGCAGTCCTTTGATAGAGGAAGTAAGTATAACAGCAGTCACCCAGTTTCACAGCGGATCACTGACGCCATGACGGCTGTGCTAGTATTAGATGGTGAAATAATAAAAAAATGAGGCTGATAGTGTGGAGGAAGTGCAAAAGGAGGATGAGGGGGAAATTTGTGTCCTATCTGACGCTAATGTGGATGTTACTGATAAGGATGTCATTTGCGTAAATCAGCCACCAGTGGCAGCAATTCTTGCTAATGATAAAAAGAAAGTCAGAAAAGCAATGTCTTGGGTGTGGAATTATTTTTACCTAAATTCTGTTGTGAAGGCGTCTGTTCCATTTGTAAAGCCAAAGTTAGCAGAGGAAGGGACGTTAACCATCTAGGCACCTCCTCCCTGTTACATCATTTGCAGCAAGTTCATGCAATTTGTTTAACAAAATTATAATTTGTAAATTAATAACAAGCAGTCCAGTATCAGCTACCAGCAGATTGGACCAACACATGCAATATCCACCACCAACACCCTCAACATCAACCTCCTCCTTAATAATTGAAGGTAGTCTTTCCACAAAAAGTTCAACCACAAAAGTGTCAGTCCTAGTGGCTAAAGTGCTTCGTTTGTTAAACTGTCCCACATAAGAGTGGGTGGGAGGGACAATTCCATCTTGCACCTCTTTCCTTTACATTTGGCACAATTTGAGGCATTGCCGACTGACATTATTATAGTTTATTAAACTGCCATCCTGTCTGCCACTGCTGTGTGGCAATGTTTCATAGATGTCTGATATTTTTATAAACTGCCGTGCGTTTGTGCCGCTGCTCTATTGCTTACTTTAGCCAGCCAGCTTGCTGCAGCCATTGGCCTATATTGGTGAAAAATTGCGAAATCAATATTGTGAGCTGTGAGGTGGTTAAACATGCCTAGAAATGTCTGAAAATCATTGTTATTAAGGTTAATAATACTGTAGAAAAAAAAATAGGCCCAAATAATGTGGTTTTAGCTGTTTCTATGATTTTTTAAGAAAAAAATCCAGATCCAAAACCTGAAAACAAAACACGGAGGAAAAAATCCAAAACCAGATTCAGATCCAAAACGAGATTCAGATCCAAAACCAAAACACTGGGGTCGGCGCACATCTCTAGTATAAACACACCTTTCTGAAAGGCCCCAGAGGCTGCAACACCACTAAGCAAGAGGCATCACACCATGAAGACCAAGGAGCTCTCCAAACAAGTCAGGGACAAAGTTGTTGAGAAGTACAATTCTGGGTTGGGTTACAAAAAATACCCAAATTTTTGATGATCCCCCGGAGAACATGGTACCACAACAAACCTGCCAAGAGAGGGCCGCCCACCAAATCTCACAGACCGGGCAAGGAGGGCATTAATCAGAGAGGCAGCACAGAGACCAAAGGTAACCCTGAAAGAGCTGCAGAGATCCACAGCAGAGACTGGTGTATCTGTGCATGTGACCACAATAAGCCGTACACTACATAGAGCTGGACTTTATGGAAGAGTGGCCAGAAAAAAAGCCATTACTTAGTGATAAAAATAAGAAGATGCCAAAAGGCATGTGGGCGACTCCCCAAATGTATGGAGGAAGGTGCTCTGGTCAGGTGGGACTAAAATTGAACTTTTTGGCCACCAAGGAAAATGCTATATCTGGCGTAAACCCAACACATCCCATCACCCCAAGAACACCATCCCCACAGTGACACATGGTGGTGGCAGCATCATGCTGTGGGGATGTTTTTCAGCAGCAGGGACTGGGAAACTGATTCAAGTCGAGGGAAAGATGGATGGTGCTAAATACAGGGATATTCTTGAGCAAAACCTGTTCCAGTCTGCCTGTGATATGAGACTGGGACGGAGGTTCACCTTCCAGCAGGACAATGACCCGAAGCATACTGCTAAAGCAAAACTCGAGTGGTTTAAGGGGAAACATTTAAATGTGTTGGAGTGGCCTAGTCAAAACCCAGATTAGGAATCATTGCTGGTCAATGGCCATCCCTACCACATGGTGCATTTTTGTAATGCAAGTCTGTCAAGCTGTCAGTCATTATGTGCCTATTGGCAGTATCCCCTCCACTTTAGTAAAGTATAAACCAGGGGCGTATCTATAATGGGTGCAGGGTGTGCGGGGAACACGGGCCCCTGGGTCCAGGGGGCCCCCGCACCGCACACCCTGCACCCATAATATTACTTACCTCTCCAAAGTCCCACATCTGTGCGGGGGTCCGGCGCTGTAAAACGACTGGAAAATGGCCGCGGCGGCCATTTTCCCATCATTTGCGCTTGCGCAGTCCAGGGAATATGGCCGCCGCGGCCATTTTCCCGGTGACCTGTGCATACATTATCGACTCTGGGCACACTCTAGTGCCCAGAGTCTCTAACTCCGGCGCTGGCCATGCACAGCTCAGTACGCTTTCGGGCGGAAAGGAGGGGGGCCGTGTCGGAGACTGCACACGGGCCCCCTCCTCTGTAGAAACGCCCCTGATATAAACATTACAGTCAAATACATTAGTAATTATAATTCGTAGCTTTACTTCATTTTTAATTGAGGGTTTCAATCAGAAGCAGATTTCCGTTCCTGTATGCCCTGTTCCACTCTCGCCCTAGAACGTCTGATCTCTCTCAGCAGACCTATTGCTATTTCCATACAATTTCGCCGCTCAAGAGCTTATAGCCGTCATGTGGCATTTTTATTGCTTTACACCTACAGATTCATTAATTGCATTATTAAAGCATTTATATTGTATGTATTAGGATGGAAGGACAGTCCCATAATACATCCATTTTTTATAAGGATGTATTTAGATGCTAAAATGTAACACACAATAATTAAAGTGCTACAGCTTTACTTTGTACATCTCTCATGTAAATAACACATACACAATCTATTTTCTGTCATAGAGATAGATGTATGAACGACTTAATTTTTACATAACATCAGGTTATCTTATACACACACATTCCACAGCACATATCCTAACCCACTGCTCCATGCTCCTTCCTCACTATCTACCCCTCTGTGTCGCCCCTGTCTGTCTGCCCTTCCCCTTTAGAATGTAAGCTCTCACGAGCAGGGCCCTCGTCCCTCATGTGCTTCTCCTCCCCCTACTTATAGTATCATTTACTCCTAACTCCCCACAATGGCACCTAACACCTGGTTGCTCATGTCCTGCTGCTTGTGTATGCAGCAATGTGTATAACCATGTCCTTGTCCTGTATTGTTTTATATTACTATTAACTGTTTTTCTTGTGTGCTCATTTATGTACTGTGTAAGGCGCTGCGGAACCTTTGTCGCGTCATATAAATAAAGTATAATAATAATAATAATAATATGCTTGCTTTAAATGTGAATGGAAAAACGCCAGCGTAACAACACAATCAGTAGCGGCTCTAGGCCCGGGCAAGCCGGGTCGTCACCCGGAGCGCCATTGTATCCGGCGGGCGCTGGAAATGCCCACCCTCCCTCCCAGCGCTATAGTGATTATGTAACTTCAGGGGGAGAGAGTGGAGGAGGGAAGGGGCGGCAACACAGGACGGCGCTGAGCGCAGCAAAGCCTAGCGCCGGCCCTGAACACGATGAAAAAAAATATTTTTACAACTTTAATGTGTGCGTTACTTTTCCATCGTAGGGAATATACTTCTCCCCATCAGAGACGCGCAGTACAGTGAATCTGTTGTTTATTTCTAAAATCGAGTCTTAATATGTTTGTTTTGCCACCGTTTCATCAGTGTAATTAGAGGATCACTAATGTTTAGCGCCGCATATTTGTCTGAGTAAAATACAGCACAGATGGAGCTTATACCTTCTCAGAGAACGCACTTCATATCTGGAGCATTTGCACAGAGTGGATAATGCAAATATATACGGCCTCGTAAATCTTTCCCAGCAAACATCTGCGCACTTAACTCCATCTTCAGTCTCGATGTTTGGAGTTGCGAGGGCAATTTACAAACAACGTATTGTCTCTAAGAGAAGAGTCTGCTTAGCGTTTCTCTGCTTTGGTTGATTACTATTGTAAATGATGTTCATCTCTACGGCAGCGAATGAAACGTCACCGTGCAGCTGCGGTTTCTCAGCCCTTCCATAGACATTGTTCTGCACATTCCTTGTGTGTCCGTCAGGGCGATGCATCAGCCGAAAACAAGTACTGCTGCGGAACAGCTGTAGAATTAGTCATCTGCCGCTGGGGACAAAAAAAAAAAACTTCTGTGTTTTTGTTCTATTTTTTTTTTTTTTTCTTTTTTGGCGCTTGCGCCGCTGGAGACATGGAAGCAAAAACTATAATATGTTTGTTACACAACAAATGTACTTTCATGGTTTAACTTCTGGATAAGGACATTGTGGTGAGCGCAACAAATTGCAGGCTATTTTCCAAAAACTCTGAAATCAGGGTGGTGCAGAGCCCCTTTTCTCTAGGGTAAAGGAATACAGGTAAAAAAAAAATTCTCTGAGATATCTGTTTTTTATTGTTTTTAAAGAAAATATGTTTTGAAAAGTCGCCTTTCTTAGTTTCAGCTATCAGGAGCGCTGTATAATGGGGGCCTTGGAATGAGTAGCTGTGCCAATCAATGTTTTTGACCTAACAAGCAAATCTCAGTTGACTTTTCACCGGTTCAGTATGGAGGCATCAAGTTTGTGGGATGCATCATTGCGCAGCGTGCGAATAGGCTGAGTAGACCTGGGACCCAAATTATAGTCATGCAATATTTGATTTAGTGAAATGAAAAGAATCTTATCGTATTATGGTCAGCTGACAAGATGGATGATTACCTTACAGCTTTGCCTTAATCAGCTGCAACTATCTGGCAGTAATATAGGTTGTTGTCTTCGGGTTGAAAAATGTACAGTAATTGACACCAACTGGATCAGTAACAATAATAACTCACCATTAAAATACCTGTATAATTAAAAAAATTTAAAATATGCAAATATATTTTATTTTAAAGCATATTTAAATATTTGTAGTATTGAGGGTAGTATTATAAACAGAGTTGTATAAAGGCCTATCTGTATTATTATTATTAATAATAATAATAATAATAATAATAATACAGATAGGTCATAATAATAATAATAATAATAATAATAATAATAATAATAATAAGGCCTATCTGTATTATTATTATTATTATTATTATTGATACTATTATTATTATTATTATTATTATTATTATTATTATTATTATTAATAAGGCCTTTCTGTATTACTAGGCCTTATTAATAATAATATCTGTATTATTAATAATAGTAATAATAAGAAGAATAACAATAATAATAATAGCTATCTGTATTATTATTATTATTATTATTAATAAGGCCTTTCTGTATTACTAGGCCTTATTAATAATAATATCTGTATTATTAATAATAGTAATAATAAGAAGAATAACAATAATAATAATAGCTATCTGTATTATTATTATTATTATTATTATTAATAATAAGAATATTGTGGCCTATCTGCATCTCTATTTACTAAACATTATTTGCAGTTTATTATCATTATTATTATTATTATTATTATTATTACTACTATTATCATTATCTATATAGAACCCCCATTTTAGGCAGCACTGTAGAGAGATTATTTGTCAGGCACATGAGTCCATGCCCAACAGCTCCACACTGTATGAGTAGGAATTACTGTATATTTTAAATGCAATTCCCCTTTAAATGTTTTGAAAGAATTTGAATGTACCAGGGATGCGCCAACATCACAAACAATGTCATCTTGTCTTTTTTTCCCCCCATAAAATGTAACCTAATTGCTAACTCTCATTTTATTTTCATCATGTTGTATTGTTTTTCACAGAATGTCTTCGGGAACATTAAACAAATGCTTGCGATGGATACAAGATTTGGAAATAGCAAATAATTCTAATAAGCGTCAGTGCAAGCATGACAGAAGCAACCAAGTGACTTTGAACTGATGGCTGACAGACGTTGAATAGCATTTTATTTTAATAAGTTTGTCACAGCTGACAAATAATTCCCCTTCATCTTGCAGTAATATGTTGTAGCTTTGTCTCTCCAATGCTGGTTACAGTAGTCTCTGCGGGAGGCTGCGGAAAGTTAGCATTTATGTACATGATGATACATTTCACTCATGTAAACAAAATCCTTCAGGGCTTCCACTGCTGTCTGCAGCATGTTTGTCAGTTTCCTGCACAATTAGCCAGAGAAAAGCCTCGGAAATGTGTTATTAATAATAGAGACTCTCGTATTTAAGAAGTGGCAGAAGTTGTCAAAATGTCCCATTCTGTTGCTAAATTGGGGTTGTTACAATAAAAATCTATCCTTATCTTACTCGTTGTACCTTCACAGAGGATCAGAAGCTTTGTCAGAATGTTGAGGAGAGAATTATTACTTAGAACTGGTTTTGCATGGAAATGTTACATTGAAACTTTAAATATAAAACCACAACTCAATAGAAATTTAGCATCAAACAGGTGCTGCGAGCATTATGATTATAATGAAATGACAGCAATTGCCATCATCATACAGGGCACTTTTACACATGTAATACATAATGGGGCCCATTTATCAAAATGTATTTGAGGTAAAATCCCCGAAAACAACCGTTTTTGGGGGTTTACCACAAATACTAAGTATCCTGCGTATGTATTAAGGGGATCCCTCCATTACCGCTGGCAGCCACCTCCCCCATAGGTTTCTAAGGGGGAAGCGATGCTCCCAAATGTACCAATATCTGGAATGCAATGCATTCCAGATATTGGCCCCGGCAACTAACGCCATCTAAAGATGGCATTAACCGCTGAAGCCTATGGGCTACACCACGCAAAATTAGCCATCAGAGGGATCCGCCGGAACCCTCCCCGGCTATGGTGGATGTGCATGTGCAGTCCGTGGGACTGCACATGTGCACCACCCCCTGTAGTGGCTGGCCGGTCTCCAGAGACATTGCAGGGACTGGTTCCTTTTGTAGCCTGTGTCCCTGCATGTCCCAGATAATACAGAGATTGCTTTTTGCAGTGCGGTCAGGAGCGTTACTGGCATGCCCTGATTGCATTGCAAAAGCGATCATTGATAAATGGGCCCCTAATGCTTCATTCATTACCAACCCTTATTGCCGGAGGCATATTTTATTTACTATCACAGGGATACTAACGAATCTGCCGGTAGCATTTAACATTACTTACCCCTCCAGCAAGGTTCCATAGTGTCCCCATTGTGTTGCTGGCAGCCTACCGCTATCAAGAAGGGGCTAATGAGCAGAGAGCATTCACGACATACATCTGGACATGCTCATTGTGCTTCTACCTGGCGGTGACTCTGCAAAGCCTGGAAGCCGGAAAGGTTTGTGCTGGGTTCCTAATGCCGGGAATGGGGACTATACCACGAACATCATCAATAGATGTCATAAGCAGTACAGTCAGAGACAGTGGTGAGCTAAGCTTACCACTATGGGGCATATTCAATTGTGTGCGAGAATAGCAAAAATCCTGCCCATGTGGGGTTTTGCCTGCAAGTGCGGGATTTTTGCTGTTCTATCAGGAGCGGGGTTTTTTTACTTTTTGCGCGCCGGGAGGTTTCTTTTTGCGCACCTCCAGAGCACGATCAATTTTTCCTAAAATCCCCAATTTTGGGAAAAAACGTCGGGAAATGCTCTGGGACCCTGGCGGCACCCCTACTTATGACTAACTAAGCAATTGGAAGTTTACATCTCCCAGCAGCCCTTGCCCCTCATAAACATCCCCTGCAGCCTCCCAGCAGCCCCCGGGACTCCTAGCAACCCCCTCTCCAGTGAGAGGATAGAGAGGAGGCTTCTGGGAGCCGCGCAGACCACCGGAGACCCCCGGGCAGGTAAATGCAGAATTATTTATTTATTTTTTATGCGGCACAGGTTTTTCAGAGCTGAAAACCCTGCAACTACTTTTTTTTAAATTGGATACCGCAGTTATCGGGAGTGCGCGTACCCTCGGTAATCCAAAATTGGGTGCAAGGGGCGCAAGGTTTTTTCCTCGCTAAACCTCATGCCCAATTGAATATGCCCCTATGTGTGTGAAATACGGAATGGAGGACATAACCCTATTAACAAGTGTTATTCTTATTAATAATAAATATAATAACAGTAATAATTTTAATCATAACATATATTTATATATTGCCAACATATTATGCAGCGTGATAAAGAGAGGGCTTAAATCCTTTCATCAGTCCCTGACATGGAGGAGTTTGCTATCTAGATTCTCCACATAAACACAAACTAACATTAATAGCATACTGCTGGGCTTCTGGTAGCAATTGGTGGAAACCTACAGAAATGAGTGGAGAACATGTAAACACCACACAGACAATGCTAACCACTGGGCTAGCAGTAATTGAATCTACTTTCAAGACTTTGAGACATCATATTAGTCCATGTGATTGTCGTACGTACACATGTACCAGGGCATGAGACTGTGGGGGTCATTCAGACCCGGTCGTTAGCACCAATGTGCTCGGACCGGGTCGATGGCCCCCCACAGAGCATGCGCACGACGGCGCCGGCGCCGTCTTGCGCATGCGTGAGACCCGCTACGACCGACAGCGCCGGTCGTAGCGGGTCTCGATCCAAAGGGGGCGAGCTGTCGATGTTGATTGACAGCTCGCCCCATTTGGCAGGCAGGCCGGGGGGGTGGCAGCCCAAACGGAGGCGTTCCCATGGGAACGCCTACCGTTTGGGGGCGGCCCCACTGACATCACTAGTGATGTCAGTGGAGAGCTTCCAGCTCAGACAGAGCCAGAAGCTCTCCGGGGCTTACGACAAGGGAGACCCTACCCTAGGGTCTCGTCGTAAGCCCCGATGGTCGCGATGGTCTCTGACCATCGCGACCATCACCGGAGCGGTCGTTAGAGCTGTGGGTGTTAACCCACAGCCTAACGACCGCAACAGAGGCGGGCGGTCAGGATGCCAGTGGCCACCCAGTTTCTGAGCGACCGCTTACATCCTCCGTCCGCCTCTGAATGAGGCCCTGTGTCACAGGTACATCCGTCCCTCTCTCTCTGTGAGAATGATTGTAATATCTCACTTCTTCCTCCGGATGGGTACCAGCTAAATATACCTGTATCAGTCTGAATAAAATTCTAACCAGCAAAAAATATAGGACACAAAATGTATTAACATATTAAAAACACAATAAATAATTGAAAGTAAACAAATTGCAATGTGTACTCATATATTAAATTTCCATACATGTTTATATGGGTATTGGTGATATATCTCTTTTAATCATACAAAAACAAGCTACATTTATCCCACATACAGTTTAGCATTAACTGGAACAGCTGGGACAGCAATATCGGTGCTTTCAACTTGTCTGCTACTAATAAATCAGTCTTGCAACACTTACAGTAACTCACTTGGCTCACCAAATAGCACCACTTAGATAGTTGTCACAATGTTTCCATTGATACAAATAGGGATTATCATCTGCATCTTAGGGAACAAAGGACCTGATTCAGACCCATTCGCTAGGCTGCGTTCGCACGTAGCCAGCCGATGTCCGCAATGTGCGCATGCGTATAAGATGCGTTGCCCGTGTGCGAACTAGGCCATTTGATCGGGAAGCGTTCACTCACAGCGCATAGCCACCTTGCTAGAGTGAGTGACAGGACGAGCCATTTGTGGGTGGTGACAGGGGTTGGCCATTAAAGACGGGGGAGTGGTGGTGCGAACGCAGGCGTGTCTGAGCATCTTAATGCCGTTTCAGAGGCATGCATAATTAATACGCAGCGTCATAGTACACGTCACATGGCTGAATTACACACTGAAGCACTCGCAGTGCTTGCGGTAGGGTATAGTCAGCCACAAGTGCTGCGTATGAATCCGATGTTACTCGATTTTACCGATTGTTGCATACCCTTCCTGGAGATGACGTGGGAAAGTGGGCATCTTAGGACAGGCTGGTGGGCATCTAGATACACACCGTAATCGCACGCCAAGACATAGTGGCCATGCTAATGCCTTGCTGTGCGATCGCGGGATTTGCATACATCTAGCGAGCGGGTCTGAATCAAACCCAAAGTGCATCGCATATAATTGGGCTGGACGGCTGTTTTCTGACAGTTTGGCCCGAGAACCTGAGAGTGTGTACGCAGCACCCCGGGCCGACGATTGTTTGGATTGGCTTATCTGATGTTGGCTGCATGCAAGCCATGTCACAAAATGGTGAGCCGATTTCCACAGCAGTAAAACTGGTGTATTCCTAGGATCGTTCCAGTCAGAATAATCATTCTCTTGTGTGTACACTGGTTTCCAAACTGACGATCATTTCATGGTCAGACAGATTGTTGGTGCACTGCAACATTCAATTATGCATTGTCCCCCCCCAAAAAAAACAAAACAAAACCGTTCTGATCATTTGTTTAATGTTTTACAGATATTTTTTTCATTGCTGCGGGAAAAGAGAAAATACTGTAAGTGAACATCAAGCCCCCCCACCATCCCCCCCCCCAATTTTTTTTATCTTGACAGCTATGATGTAGAAGTTTTCTCGAATGTTGTCTTATCACTGAATTCTGCAACTCATGGCAAAAAGCAAAGGTGTGATCACCTGAGAGGCCCTTATAGTCCGTCCACCTGACGGAATGACCCATGCATGCCAGTATCCTATTGTACTATGTAAATGTCTGCTCCCTCCTGCTGCTGTATTTGTGTAATTGTAACCAGAATATGCAGCCAGTTATCCCCCTGCCATCCGCCCCCCCTACCCCCTAAAAAAAAAATACGGAAATCTGACTAATATATCCGAATTAATAATGGGTAACATTAAATTCCCAACCTCACAACAGCAACAAGCGCACTATGCCAAACCTGAATAGGTGCATTCGCAAAGAACAAAGAAATATTCTGTAATAAGCAAGAACTAGGTTAAATAAGATTTAACGCTGCAGTGCTTCCGGCTCCGCCCACTATGCAGTGAGCTGTGTGTGGCTAGGGCTCCGCTGCAGACCCGGTGAACTACATACCACAGGGCTGTTTGACAGCCTCCAATCTGCCCCCTGAAGCTGCCTCAGGCACTCGAGACCCCAATTACCTGTATGGAAAATTATTTCCCCTCCTTAATGCCGGGGAAATCACAGAGGATCCGCGCCCCTCCGAATCCAAGATGGCGGCCGCGACTCCGCAGCAAGGAGAACTGATTCCTACTACTACACAGCAAACAGCTCAGACATCCTCAGAGCCTGCTGCAGGTACCGCTGATTCTTTTATAACTTATGGGGAAGTGGTCCAAGCAGTTAAAGAAGCCATGGGACCTATGCTTCAGGAACAGGCAGATCTATTTCAGAAGACAATGGGCCTGATTCAGACCCACTCGCGAGCGGCTGTCCGCTCGCAAGTGGGTCGATGTTATGGACTGAGCATGCGCACGACGGAGGGAGCTCCGTCGTGCGCATGCGCCAGACGCGACGAGCGAAGGAAAGTCCTTCGCTCGTTGTGTCCGATCAAAGGGGCGTGCTGTCAATGTTGATTGACAGCACGCCCCCTTTGGTGGGCGTGCCGGGGGCGTGCCTCCCTGACGGGGGCGTTCCTAAGGGAATGCCTCCCGTCAGAAGCCGGCCCACTGACATCACTAGTGATGTCAGTGGGAGTGATTTTGGCTCTGATAGAGCCAAAATCACTCCGGAGCTTGTGGTTGAAAACCTCAACCGTAGGCTCCAGCTCGCAAATTCGATGGTCGCGATGATCTCGACCATCGCGACCATCACAATGCACGCTCGTATAGCCTGTGGGTGGTGACCCACAGCTATACCAGCGTCCAGGAGGACGCTCCATGAAAATGGAGCCCGGCCCTCATTCAGAGCGTGCGCTCTGCTCAGAGCGTACGGCTCTGAATGAGGGCCAATGTCTGCCTTAAAGGGCCAGATGCAGCAGATCTCTCAAAGAGTCTCTGAAACTGAAAATGTGTCTGGATCTAATTTCCACGAACGTAACACTTTGAAAGCTGAATTTAGTACATTACATAAATCTCACCAGCAACTACTTTCCAAAGTCGACGACCTTGAGAACAGGTCACGTCGGAACAATTTAAGAGTCGTAGGTCTCCCGGAGACCATTAAAGGGACAGACCTTGTTAAATTTTTATCTACACAACTCCCGGCACTCTTAGACGTTGCTGAGATCTGTCAGGATATTATTGTGGAGAGGGCGCATCGTCTGGGCCCGCAAAGAAATACTCCAGACAGGCGACCCCGAGTCGTCATATTCCGTTGCCTGAATTATGTCCATAAAGATATTATATGGTCAGCATCCCGCAAATGTCGTAACCTCACATGGGAAGGTCCCCACCTATTTATATTCCAAGACTTTTCTACAGAAGTCACCAAGGCTAGGAAGGAATTTTCTCCTATCTGCCAAAATGTATTCCAACATGGTCGCCGCTTTGCTTTATTATTCCCAGCACGTCTGAGATTATACGACGGCGACACATATAAAGATTTCACCACCGCAGCAGATGCTGAAGCTTATACTCGGGAGTTACTTGAATCCGAAAAAGACTCCGCACTGTCTTCTCCTACTTCTCCCATGAAGGCCTGAGCATAATGTGTTCTACTGACATTGTTTTTTAAATTCACTACCTTGTGTCACCCCCTTTGGTTGATAATGGCTAATACATTCAGTTATGGTACACGTTGTTTTACAAAAGTGAAAATATTCTCTGCTGAAGGTTATATCACTATTGTTGTGCTGGGTCTGGTTAGGAGTTCACTGGCCAGGACTCTTTATTATTGGCGCCTAGCCAACCGGAAGTCTCAATCTTGATAACGGAACAGCCTGTTTGTAATTACAAGTATTCATCAGCGCTCTTTATAACGGCTGTGTTACTATTGCCCTATTGTATGTCTTTTCCCCACTGTGTCCACCCCACCTCCCCCTGTCCAGGTATGTATTTCTTTTCCTCTTCACCATGTCCTTATGATAGGTTTGATATTTTGGCTCATTGGAATTATAGCACATATCCTCTTAGCTTCGTTTTAAATTAACGTTATGTCACAAATAAGATCTGGCACTTGGAATGTGGGAGGATTCTACTCCCCAATTAAGCGTAAATTTTTTTTACTATATTTAAAGAAATTACATCTAGATTTGGTGTGTTTACAGGTAGGGATATGCGCCGGACCATTTTTGCCGGATTTGGATTTGGTTCTAATTCGTCGTCCGGCTTTGGATTTGGATTTGGATTTTTTTACAAAAATTGACAAAAAAAGCTAAAATCACATAAATTGGTCTCTTTTTTCTTCCTAGAGTATTATTAACCTCAATAACATTAATTTCCAGTCAATTTAGACCATATCACAGCTTATAATATTGTTTTCACCATTATTGGCCAAAGGTTGCAGTGAGCTGACTGGTTACTAAGCGACAAAGCAGCGGCACAACGACACAGACACCACAGTATAAAGCACATCTATGACACATTGCCACACAGCAGTGGCAGAAATGAAAAGTAGTGCACCCACCCAGTGGGGTACGGCCAGCAGAGTCACAGTACTTGTTTACATAGTGGGCTACGGCCCAAGGAGTCACAGTGCACAATCTTATTCACATTACACCGCACATAGGGCCTGATTCACATTACACCATAAAGTAGTGTCTCTTATTTATGTTACGACACACAGTAGTGCCCCTTTTACACAATGCCCACAGTAGTGACCCTTTTAAACAATGCCCACAGTAGTGCCCCTTTTACACAATACCCACAGTAGCGGTGTCCCTTACACAATGCCCCCAGCAGTGGTGCCCCCTATGCAGTCCCCTTAGTAGTATGGTCCCCTATGCAGTGCCCCCAGTAGAATGCCCCCAGTAGTATGCCCCCCAATAGCAGGCCCCCCCAGTAGTATGCCCCCCATTAGCATGCCACCCAGTAGTATGCTCCCCATTAGCAGGCCCCCCCAGTAGTATGCCCCCCATTAGCAGCCCCCCCAGTAGTATGCCCCCCATTAGCAGCCCCCCCAGTAGTATGGCCCCCCAGTAGTATGGCCCCCCAGTAGTAGGCTACCCCAGTAGCAGGCCCCCCCAGTAGTAGGCTGCCCATGTAGTATGCCCCCCCCTGTAGTATGGCCCCCCAGTAGTAGTAAGCCAACCCCCAGTAGTATGGCCCCCCCAGTAGTATGGCCCCTCAGTAGTATGGCCCCCCAGTAGCAGACCCCCCCAGTAGTATGGCCCCCCCAGTAGTATAGCCCCTCAGTAGTATGGCCCCCCAGTAGCAGACCCCCCCCAGTAGCAGACTCCCCCCAGTAGTATAGCCCCCCCAGTAGCAGGCCCCTCAGCAGTATGGACGCCCAGTAGCAGACCCCCCCAGTAGCAGACCCCCCCCAGTAGTATAGCCCCCCCCAGTAGCAGGCCCCTCAGTAGTATGGACCCCCAGTAGCAGACCCCCCCAGTAGTATAGCCCCCCCAGTAGCAGACCCCCCCAGTAGTATAGCCCCCCCCAGTAGCAGGCCCCCCTGCATCCCCAGTAGCAGACCCCCCCAGTAGCAGACCCCCCCCAGTAGCGCCCCCGGCCCTTGGCTGCTGTAACAAACACACAGCTGCCGCTGGCGGCTGTGTGTTTGTGTCTGTGTAGGGCAGAGCGCTATCACAGCGCTCTGCCCTACACAATAGGAGCCCTGATGTCGGATTCTCTAGTGAGAATCCGACATTAGGCGGCCGCTGTTCAGCCCCGAACGGGGATCCGAGTCAGGCGGTGAACACCCAAACAGGGTTCGGGTGGACTCGGATCCCCAATGTTCGGAGCGGTTCGGATTCCACAGAATCCGAACCGCTCATCTCTATTTACAGGAGACACATCTAATTGCGACAGAGATTGCTAAACTTAATATGATGGGATGGAGAGTATTGGCGTCATCCCCATACAACTCCAAATCTAGAAGTGTGGTGGTGATGGTCAGACATGATCTACCTGTTACAGTCCTTGGCACTAAGACAGATCCTAAGGGTCGATATGCCATCCTGGAAACTTCCATTTATGATGTTCCTTATGTGATTTGTACTATTTATGCACCTAACCGGTATGACAAGAGATTTTTACCATCTGTTCTTTCAAAACTATACCCTGTATGTAATGAGAACGTAATTTTATGTGGAGATTTTAATTTAATAGTATCAAAGGAGATGGATTGTCAACACCCATCCCGTCGATCTGCACATATGCCCAGATACGGTATATCATATGTCATGCAACAACTGCAGCCACTGAAAAAGATTACTCCTGCTTGTCGGCTGCCCATGGCTCATTATCCCGGCTGGACTATATTTTGATGTCCGACTCCATATTTTTTAAATCACTTGATAGTTGTATTGAACCAATATGTCTCTCAGATCAGGCGTTGGTCTGGGTTGATCTTGCAGTCAATGTAGATAAGGGCCTATTTCGCCAATGGCGCTTTCCATCCAGCCTAATGTCCTCACTGAAATTTCGTAAAAAAATTTAGTCCTCATGGGAAAACTACAAGCAGGATAATCAAACACATGAGCAAGAAGACCCTCTGTTGTTCTGGCAGACCTCAAAGACAGTAATCAGAGGGGAATTGATTTCATATGTCAGTTATAATTGAAAAACATTTTTGAAAACTTTTAAATCTGCACAACAAGCACTTACAGATTCCTTTTTTCGAAATTTAAAACTTCTCCTACTCCCGCACATAAATAATTGTATTTGGGCTGTAAAACCCATTTTGATGCTATCCTAACTGACATGGGAGATCGGCATACATTCCAAAGAGGGTTTCAATTTTACAAACACGGCAATAGGATCGGTCGTCTCTTATCCAATCTTTTAAAGGGCCCTCGGCCATCCACTCTGGTTAAAAGACTCCGCACATCCACCGGCTCTTACATTTCCTCTAGTAAACAAATAGTGAAAGAATTTTGCTCTTTTTTATACCAAACTATATGCTGCGTCCCCCCCTGACGAATCAAACAGAGATTTGTTCCGGTCTTCTATTACCCCTCCTCAACTGCCTTCTGCCTGCTTCCTTAACCACCCCGATCTCTACATGAGAGGTACAAAAAAATTATACAAGGTATGAGTTCGGGTAAAGCCCCTGGCCCTGACGGGCTTACCGGGGAATTTTATAAATTTCTTTCCCCCAAAATTATAGATACATTAACATCTGTATATAATCACATTTTAACTACTAAGACCTTACCATCTTACTTCAACTCCGCAATCCTAAAAGTCCTACCCAAACCAGGCAAAGACCTGGAAGGCTCTGGGTCATATAGGCCTATTTCTCTTCTTAATAATGACTACAAAATATTATCAAAAATATTGGCCGTGCAAATGAAAGTAGTACTTCCCCGGCTGGTTCATGAAGATCAGACTGGGTTTATATGGCGACGTCACTCGATGGCCAATATACGTAGAGTACTGGCAGCGTCCAATTGGGTACAATCATTAAGAACCAGGGATTTACATACTATTTTATTGTTTGATGCCGAAAAGGCCTTCGACCTGGTATCTTGGGACCATTTGTTTTTCACACTCCATAAATTTGGATTCCAGTCAGATTTTATCATGCTCCTTACCTCACTATATACTCACTCATCCTCACAGATAGTCTGTAATGGCTATGCCTCAGATCACTTCCCTATATACAAGGGTACCAGACAGGGCTGCCCCCTGTCACCACTCCTGTTTGCACTCGCTTTGGAACCACTTGCTATGGCACTCCGCGCTTCCACGGTGTTTCGGGGAATCCGGGTTGGCGCAGTAGAACTAAAAGTAGCATTATTTGCTGATGATATGCTTTTATTTATGTCCGACCCGGCTTCCTCGATGCCGTAGGTGATGGATTTATTTGGATCTTTTGCGGGTTACAGGGTGAATATAGCCAAGTCGGAATACTTACCACTTTCTGGTGCCCCAGAGGACTTTCACTCAATCCCCATATTTTCCAATTTTCGTTTAGCACGCCCAACCTTGAAATATTTGGGGATACATATTCCTTTTGATCCTGGGAAACTATACTCAGTGAATTACACCCCATTACTCCGATCAATATCAAAATTACTAACAGATTGGTTATCCTTAACTTTGTCCTTACTGGGACGCATTGCCGTTTTGAAGAGTGTTATATTCCCCAAAATTTCATACAATATGCAGATGCTGCCGATTTCCCTCACCAAAACAGATCTATATGCACTCCAAAAAATTTTCACTACATTTATTTGGAACCGCGGAAAATCAAGGATTACCTTGACTAGACTTAGTTTACCCCGAAAAGAGGGGGGATTGGGGATCCCTGATCTAAAGATTTTTTCTTTATCAGTTGCCTTCAGATATATTTCAGACTGGTTACTGAATCGTTCTGTTTATACCTCCCTGGATGTGGAGAGAGAGTTATTTAAACCATACTCCCTGAGTGCTCTTCTCCACACCCCCAGAAAATCCATTCCCCAACAAATTATAGCAAGCCCCTTGATTAATAGCATCTATCTAGTTTGGATAGCGATTAACCGCAGACTGAAAAGGGATTGGCATTTCACTCCATTTATCCCTATCTGTGGTAATCCACTATTTCTCCCTGCTATGACCAATAGGAGTTTTGCAGAATGGAAGAGGAAGGGGATTCTAATAATCAATGATGTATTCGACCCGGGGGGTAACATACTTCCATTTATCAATATCAGAAATACCTTTAACATCTCGAACAACTGTTTTTATATGTATCTCCAATTGCGACACTATATTTGTGGTCTACCTAAAGCCTATTTAACTTCAGATGGATCTGACCCACTAGTTTCACTTTTATCTCTAATAAAATTCCGTACTTATCATACTAAACTATTAACTGACATGCTGAATAAGTCTGATTCCCACCATGCCTGGAACTCCTTACATAGTAGTTGGTCCAAGGATATTCCATCTTTCCCGGAACCTAACAGCTTTCTCTTACATTTTGACTCTACAATGAAGCACTTGCGCACGGCAATGCTTCAAGAAGTACATTATAAAGTACTGAACAGAGCATATATTTCACAACATCAGAGGAAATATATGGTCCCTAATGAAACAGGTCGATGTCTTAAATGTCATCATGACACAGCCTCCTTTTATCACAATTTCTGGGAGTGTAGGAAGATTCGCCGTTTTTGGAACAAAACAATTGTATTTATTAATACATTTTTTTCCTTACATTTACGCCCAGACCCTTCAGCGGTTTTATGTCTTCTTTATACCAATTGGGAACTGGGCCCATATAAAAGATCCATTATTCCTTTACTTTCTATTATTTTAACTACGGCCAAAGAATTTATTTTAAAATAATGGACCAGTAAGACCCCGCCCTTTATCTCCGAGGTACAACAGTTACTACTTAAAAATGTATATTTTGATAGGAGGGCTTCATTTCCGGATGTTGAGAAGGGAGTAGTGCAATTTTACAGGAGATGGGGTCCTTACATTGATTATTTGCCACCACAGACCCAAACCCAAATATTACAGGTATTTGAAAATACAAATTGGTATTTGCTGAGACAGTTGTTTTAAGTATAGAGGGTATGATTGTGTCATATTACACTATAAATAAATAATATATATACTATTAGTATATTTGTGATGTTATGCGGGTATGACTGACACAAACAGAAAAATAGGAGCCTAATTATATACGGATAGAGAAATTGAGAGGTTCGACATACTACTTTTTGAGAATCTTTCCTATGTCCCTCCCACCCTACCTATCGTGTTCACCCCACATGTATGTTTGTCATGTGTGTCCTCCCCCCCTTTTTATAAATAACTGAACTTATTGAAATGGTGTACAAAAGAGAAAAGATGGAAATGTCTGTTAATCTGGTTTAATTCATGTAGGTAGCGATTCCTTATCTTTCTCTCTTTTTTTTTTTTCTTCTTTTGATTTTTTTTTTTTTTTATCAAATTGCACAAATGGGGAAAAATTCAGAGCAGGCCTCTGAGTACAGATATTCATATTTTTTCAAACTAGTATTAAGACCCCTATGTGCATCATCACTTCAGATATCGTTACTGCTGTATAGTAAGTTAATTGTCTGACTCTATATATTTTATATTCTGGTCATAATTTCCATATATGTTGAGTTGTTACCATAATATCTATTTGTACTTAACACAAATCATCTAAGTCTTTTGTATGTAACTATTATAAAATTTCGATAAAAAGATTTAACAAAAAACAAAAAGATTTAACGCTGCAATTGTTTTTGCAGCAGAACCCCCCTTAGGTATGTCTCAAAACCTTGTTATAACAATTCCCTTGAAGACGTCCACACAACACATAATATGTGAAACGCGTTGGTCTCTACAGACATTTGCCAGACTTGGACCTGTGTAGGTAAGAAACTCGCCTGCCTTTCAGGGTGGACCTCACAGCACAGATGGAGCATCCAGGGCACTTTTCACATGTTACTTTATATTCTATATATTCTGTATTTTTTGGATGACCCCCTACTGGGACAGAGTAAGTGTAATGCATTCAGTTGCTTACATTTTCAAAAGCTTGTGACTGACTTTATAAATGGCACTGGGGGAATTTCTTTTGCTAACATGTCTTTGATGTAAACTGATTTATTGTTTAATAAATTATAATCCAACGTTATTCTTAAACTTATACATATCTGCTGGTCATTTCATGTGAATGTCAAAAAAGCGTTGTGTTATATGCGTAACATATACTGTATGTGCAATATGCAGAACATTGTGCAGTTTGTTATTGTAACATGTTAAAGAAATTTAGCATTTTAATATTTATATGTCATATTTTATTTTAAAGGTCATTACTGGTTTAATGCTCTCGGACGACTAATAGGGTACAAGCTGAATGAATATTAACAAGATGCACGACGAACAGTGACAAGATGGTTTATTTTTTGAAGTGTTGACAGGGCCATAGCTAGGGTAGTGCGGCCGGTGCCATCGCACAGGGCACCACAGGTGAGGGGGCGCTACATGCAAGATGTCCTCTATGAAATATGACTTAGATCACGCTGTAAAATATAAATTTCTTACATACAGTATGTCATGACTTTATATATATATATATATATATATATATATATATAAACAGTTTCTATAGATAAAAGGAGAGCAGGTTGCTATACTAGTGTATGCCCGTTGATGCAGTGGCTGTACGCACTGTACATTAATCCGTCTTGTTTAATAGAAGTAAAGAAATCGCTCATCAACTCAGATTTAGGGTTATCCAATTAGCCCTGATAAGTTATAACTCGTTTTTCTCAGAAAAGTTTGTTTTCACCGGTGAAAACTTTTCTCCAAAAATGGTTATCAGCGTTATACTATTAGCCACAGTTTTCGCATGTGCGCAAAGTGGTGTAGGAATTATTGCGAATTTCTTTTGACCACCTCTGAGCAGATTATAAATTATACAAAACCCCTATTTTTGGCCAAAAATGTCAGGACTTGCTGCAGAACCACTGGGACACCCACCTTAATGACTAACGAGGCAAAATGATTTTTTAATTAATTTCATTTGGCCAATAATGACGTTATTTTTTAGGGGAAAAGGTAAAAGTGTTGGAAAATGGGTTTGAGACAGGTACAGTATACGGAGGTGCTGTATGGGTGAGACAAGTATATGGAGGTGCTGTATGGGTGAGACAAGTATATGGAGGTGCTGTATGGGTGAGACAAGTATATGGAGGTGCTGTATGGGTGAGACAAGTATATGGAGGTGCTGTATGGGTGAGACAAGTATATGGAGGTGCTGTATGGGTGAGACAGGTATATGGAGGTGCTGTATAGGTGAGACAAGTATATGGAGGTGCTGTATGGGTGAGACAGGTATATGGAGGTGCTGTATGGGTGAGACAAGTATATGGAGGTGCTGTATGGGTGAGACAAGTATATGGAGGTGCTGTATGGGTGAGACAATTATATGGAGGTGCTGTATGGGTGGGACAAGTATATGGAGGTGCTGTATGGGTGGGACAAGTATATGGAGGTGCTGTATGGGTGAGACAAGTATATGGAGGTGCTGTATGGGTGAGAATAGTATATGGAGGTGCTGTATGGGTGAGACAAGTATATGGAGGTGCTGTATGGGTGAGACAAGTATATGGAGGTACTGTATGGGTGTGACAAGTATATGGAGGTGCTGTATGGGTGAGACAAGTACATGGGGGTGCTGTATGGGTGAGACAAGTATACGGAGGTGCTGTATGGGTGAGACAGGTATACGGAGGTGCTGTATGGGTGAGACAGGTATATGGAGGTGCTGTATGGGTGAGACAAGTATATGGAGGTGCTGTATGGGTGAGACAAGTATATGGAGGTGCTGTATTGGTGAGACAAGTATATGGAGGTGCTGTATGGGTGGGACAAGTATATGGAGGAGCTGTATGGGTGGGACAAGTATATGGAGGTGCTGTATGGGTGAGACAAGTATATGGAGGTGCTGTATGGGTGAGAATAGTATATGGAGGTGATGTATGGGTGAGACAAGTATATGGAGGTGCTGTATGGGTGAGACAAGTATATGGAGGTGCTGTATGGGTGAGACAAGTATATGGAGGTGCTGTATGGGTGAGACAGGTATATGGAGGTGCTGTATGGGTGAGACAAGTATATGGAGGTGCTGTATGGGTGAGACAGGTATATGGAGGTGCTGTATGGGTGAGACAAGTATATGGAGGTGCTGTATGGGTGAGAAAAGTATATGGAGGTGCTGTATGGGTGAGATAAGTATATGGGGGTGCTGTATGGGTGGGACAAGTATATGGAGGTGCTGTACGGGTGGGACAAGTTTATGGAGGTGCTGTATGGGTGAGACAAGTATATGGAGGTGCTGTGTGGGTGAGAATAGTATATGGAGGTGCTGTATGGGTGAGACAAGTATATGGAGGTGCTGTATGGGTGAGAATAGTATATGGAGATGCTGTATGGGTGAGACAAGTATATGGAGGTGCTGTATGGGTGAGACAAGTATACGGAGGTGCTGTATGGGTGAGACAAGTATACGGAGGTGCTGTATGGGTGAGACAGGTATATGGAGGTGCTGTATGGGTGAGACAAGTATATGGAGGTGCTGTATGGGTGAGACAAGTATATGGAGGTGCTGTATGGGTGAGACAAGTATATGGAGGTGCTGTATGGGTGGGACAAGTATATGGAGGTGCTGTATGGGTGACACAAGTATATAGAGGTGCTGTATGGGTGGGACAAGTATATGGAGGTGCTGTATGTGTGACACAAGTATATGGAGGTGCTGTAAGGGTGAGACAGGTACAGTATATGGAGGTGCTGTATGGGTGAGACAAGTATATGGAGGTGCTGTATGGGTGAGACAAGTATATGGAGGTGCTGTACGGGTGACACAAGTATATAGAGGTGCTGTACGGGTGAGACAAGTATATGGAGGTGCTGTATGGGTGAGACAAGTATATGGAGGTGCTGTATGGGTGAGACAAGTATATGGAGGTGCTGTATGGGTGAGACAAGTATATGGAGGTGCTGTATGGGTGAGACAAGTATATGGAGGTGCTGTATGGGTGACACAAGTATATGGAGGTGCTGTATGGGTGAGACAAGTATATGGAGGTGCTGTATGGGTGACACAAGTATATGGAGGTACTGTATGGGTGAGACAAGTATATGGAGGTGCTGTATGGGTGAGACAAGTATATGGAGGTGCTGTATGGGTGAGACAAGTATATGGAGGTGCTGTATGGGTGACACAAGTATATGGAGGTGCTGTATGGGTGAGACAAGTATATGGAGGTGCTGTATGGGTGAGACAAGTATATGGAGGTGCTGTATGGGTGAGACAGGTATATGGAGGTGCTGTATGGGTGACACAAGTATATGGAGGTGTTGTATGGGTGGGACAAGTATATGGAGGTGCTGTATTGGTGAGACAAGTATATGGAGGTGCTGTATGGGTGAGAATAGTATATGGAGGTGCTGTATGGGTGAGACAAGTATATGGAGGTGCTGTATGGGTGAGAATAGTATATGGAGGTGCTGTATGGGTGAGACAAGTATATGGAGGTGCTGTATGGGTGACACAAGTATATAGAGGTGCTGTATGGGTGGGACAAGTATATGGAGGTGCTGTATGGGTGAGACAAGTATATGGAGGTGCTGTATGTGTGACACAAGTATATGGAGGTGCTGTATGGGTGAGACAGGTACAGTATATGGAGGTGCTGTATGAGTGAGACAAGTATATGGAGGTGCTGTACGTGTGAGACAAGTATATGGAGTTGCTGTACGGGTGACACAAGTATATGGAGGTGCTGTACGGGTGAGACAAGTATATGGAGGTGCTCTATGGTTGAGACAAGTATATGGAGGTGCTGTATGGGTGACACAAGTATATGGATGTGCTGTATGGGTGAGACAAGTATATGGAGGTGCTGTATGGGTGAGACAAGTATATGGAGGTGCTGTATGGGTGAGACAAGTATATGGAGGTGCTGTATGGGTGACACAAGTATATGGAGGTGCTGTATGGGTGAGACAAGTATATGGAGGTGCTGTATGGGTGAGACAAGAATATGGAGGTGCTGTATGGGTGAGACAAGTATATGGAGGTGCTGTATGGGTGACACAAGTATATGGAGGTGCTGTATGGGTGAGACAAGTATATGGAGGTGCTGTGTGGGTGAGACAAGTATATGGAGGTGCTGTATGGGTGAGACAGGTATATGGAGGTGCTGTATGGGTGACACAAGTATATGGAGGTGCTGTATGGGTGGGACAAGTATATGGAGGTGCTGTATGGGTGAGACAAGTATATGGAGGTGCTGTATGGGTGAGAATAGTATATGGAGGTGCTGTATGGGTGAGACAAGTATATGGAGGTGCTGTATGGGTGAGAATAGAATATGGAGGTGCTGTATGGGTGAGACAAGTATATGGAGGTGCTGTATGGGTGAGACAAGTATTTGGAGGTGCTGTATGGGTGAGACAAGTATATGGAGGTGCTGTATGGGTGGGACAAGTATATGGAGGAGCTGTATGGGTGGGACAAGTATATGGAGGTGCTGTATGAGCGAGAAAAGTATATGGAGGTGCTGTATGGGCGAGAATAGTATATGGAGGTGCTGTATGGGTGAGACAAGTATATGGAGGTGCTGTATGGGTGAGACAAGTACATGGAGGTGCTGTATGGGTGAGACAAGTATATGGAGGTGCTGTATGGGTGAGACAGGTATATGGAGGTGCTGTATGGGTGAGACTGGTATATTTAGGTGCTGTATGGGTGAGACAGGTATATGGAGGTGCTGTATGGGTGAGACAAGTATATGGAGGTGCTGTATGGGTGGGACAAGTATATGGAGGTGCTGTATGGGAGAGACAAGTATATGGAGGTGCTGTATGGGTGAGCCAAGTATATGGAGGTGCTGTATGGGTGGGACAAGTATATGGAGGTGCTGTATGGGTGAGACAAGTATATGGAGGTGCTGTATGGGTGAGAATAGTATATGGAGGTGCTGTATGGGTGAGACAAGTATATGGAGGTGCTGTATGGGTGAGAATAGTATATGGAGATGCTGTATGGGTGAGACAAGTATATGGAGGTGCTGTATGGGTGAGACAAGTATATGGAGGTGCTGTATGGGTGAGACAAGTACATGGAGGTGCTGTATGGGTGAGCCAAGTATACGGAGGTGCTGTATGGGTGAGACAAGTATACGGAGGTGCTGTATGGGTGAGACAGGTATATGGAGGTGCTGTATGGGTGAGACAAGTATATGGAGGTGCTGTATGGGTGAGACAAGTATATGGAGGTGCTGTATGGGTGAGACAAGTATATGGAGGTGCTGTATGGGTGAGACAAGTATATGGAGGTGCTGTATGGGTGGGACAAGTATATGGAGGTGCTGTATGGGTGACACAAGTATATAGAGGTGCTGTATGGGTGGGACAAGTATATGGAGGTGCTGTATGGGTGAGACAAGTATATGGAGGTGCTCTATGTGTGACACAAGTATATGGAGGTGTTGTAAGGGTGAGACAGGTACAGTATATGGATGTGCTGTATGGGTGAGACAAGTATATGGAGGTTCTGTATGGGTGAGACAAGTATATGGAGGTGCTGTACGGGTGACACAAGTATAAAGAGGTGCTGTACGGGTGAGACAAGTATATGGAGGTGCTGTATGGGTGAGACAAGTATATGGAGGTGCTGTATGGGTGACACAAGTATATGGAGGTGCTGTATGGGTGAGACAAGTATATGGAGGTGCTGTATGGGTGAGACAAGTATATGGAGGTGCTGTATGGGTGACACAAGTATATGGAGGTGTTGTATGGGTGGGACAAGTATATAGAGGTGCTGTATTGGTGAGACAAGTATATGGAGGTGCTGTATGGGTGAGAATAGTATATGGAGGTGCTGTATGGGTGAGACAAGTATATGGAGGTGCTGTATGGGTGAGAATAGTATATGGAGGTGCTGTATGGGTGAGACAAGTATATGGAGGTGCTGTATGGGTGACACAAGTATATGGAGGTGCTGTATGGGTGGGACAAGTATATGGAGGTGCTGTATGGGTGAGACAAGTATATGGAGGTGCTGTATGTGTGACACAAGTATATGGAGGTGCTGTATGGGTGAGACAGGTACAATATATGGAGGTGCTGTATGGGTGAGACAAGTATATGGAGGTGCTGTACTGGTGAGACAAGTATATGGAGGTGCTGTACGGGTGACACAAGTATATGGAGGTGCTGTACGTGTGAGACAAGTATATGGAGGTGCTCTATGGGTGAGACAAGTATATGGAGGTGCTGTATGGGTGACACAAGTATATGGAGGTGCTGTATGGGTGAGACAAGTATATGGAGGTGCTGTATGGGTGAGACAAGTATATGGAGGTGCTGTATGGGTGAGACAAGTATATGGAGGAGCTGTATGGGTGACACAAGTATATGGAGGTGCTGTATGGGTGACACAAGTATATGGAGGTGCTGTATGGGTGACACAAGTATATGGAGGTGCTGTATGGGTGGGACAAGTATATGGAGGTGCTGTATGGGTGAGACAAGTATATGGAGGTGCTGTATGGGTGAGACAGGTATATGGAGGTGCTGTATGGGTGACACAAGTATATGGAGGTGGTGTATGGGTGGGACAAGTATATGGAGGTGCTGTATGGGTGAGACAAGTATATGGAGGTGCTGTATGGGTGAGAATAGTATATGGAGGTGCTGTATGGGTGAGACAAGTATATGGAGGTGCTGTATGGGTGAGAATAGTATATGGAGGTGCTGTATGGGTGAGACAAGTATATGGAGGTGCTGTATGGGTGAGAATAGTATATGGAGATGCTGTATGGGTGGGACAAGTATATGGAGGTGCTGTATGGGTGAGACAAGTATATGGAGGTGCTGTATGGGTGAGACAAGTACATGGAGGTGCTGTATGGGTGAGACAAGTATACGGAGGTGCTGTATGGGTGAGACAAGTATACGGAGGTGCTGTATGGGTGAGACAAGTATATGGAGGTGCTGTATGGGTGAGACAAGTATATGGAGGTGCTGTATGGGTGAGACAAGTATATGGAGGTGCTGTATGGGTGAGACAAGTATATGGAGGAGCTGTATGGGTGACACAAGTATATGGAGGTGCTGTATGGGTGACACAAGTATATGGAGGTGCTGTATGGGTGACACAAGTATATGGAGGTGCTGTATGGGTGGGACAAGTATATGGAGGTGCTGTATGGGTGAGACAGGTATATGGAGGTGCTGTATGGGTGAGACAGGTATATGGAGGTGCTGTATGGGTGACACAAGTATATGGAGGTGGTGTATGGGTGGGACAAGTATATGGAGGTGATGTATGGGTGAGACAAGTATATGGAGGTGCTGTATGGGTGAGAATAGTATATGGAGGTGCTGTATGGGTGATACAAGTATATGGAGGTGCTGTATGGGTGAGAATAGTATATGGAGGTGCTGTATGGGTGAGACAAGTATATGGAGGTGCTGTATGGGTGAGAATAGTATATGGAGATGCTGTATGGGTGGGACAAGTATATGGAGGTGCTGTATGGGTGAGACAAGTATATGGAGGTGCTGTATGGGTGAGACAAGTACATGGAGGTGCTGTATTGATGAGACAAGTATACGGAGGTGCTGTATGGGTGAGACAAGTATACGGAGGTGCTGTATGGGTGAGACAGGTATATGGAGGTGCTGTATGGGTGAGACAAGTATATGGAGGTGCTGTATGGGTGAGACAAGTATATAGAGGTGCTGTACGGGTGAGACAAGTATATGGAGGTGCTGTATGGGTGAGACAAGTATATGGAGGTGCTGTATGGGTGACACAAGTATATGGAGGTGCTGTATGGGTGAGACAAGTATATGGAGGTGCTGTATGGGTGAGACAAGTATATGGAGGTGCTGTATGGGTGACACAAGTATATGGAGGTGTTGTATGGGTGGGACAAGTATATAGAGGTGCTGTATTGGTGAGACAAGTATATGGAGGTGCTGTATGGGTGAGAATAGTATATGGAGGTGCTGTATGGGTGAGACAAGTATATGGAGGTGCTGTATGGGTGAGAATAGAATATGGAGGTGCTGTATGGGTGAGACAAGTATATGGAGGTGCTGTATGGGTGAGACAAGTATATGGAGGTGCTGTATGGGTGAGACAAGTATATGGAGGTGCTGTATGGGTGAGACAAGTATATGGAGGTGCTGTATGTGTGACACAAGTATATGGAGGTGCTGTATGGGTGAGACAGGTACAATATATGGAGGTGCTGTATGGGTGAGACAAGTATATGGAGGTGCTGTACGGGTGAGACAAGTATATGGAGGTGCTGTATGGGTGACACAAGTATATGGAGGTGCTGTACGGGTGAGACAAGTATATGGAGGTGCTCTATGGGTGAGACAAGTATATGGAGGTGCTGTATGGGTGACACAAGTATATGGAGGTGCTGTGTGGGTGAGACAAGTATATGGAGGTGCTGTATGGGTGAGACAAGTATATGGAGGTGCTGTATGGGTGAGACAAGTATATGGAGGTGCTGTACAGGTGAGGCAAGTATATGGAGGTGCTGTATGGGTGACACAAGTATATGGAGGTGCTGTACGGGTGAGACAAGTATATGGAGGTGCTGTATGGGTGAGACAAGTATATGGAGGTGCTGTATGGGTGACACAAGTATATGGAGGTGCTGTATGGGTGAGACAAGTATATGGAGGTGCTGTATGGGTGAGACAAGTATATGGAGGTGCTGTATGGGTGAGACAAGTATATGGAGGAGCTGTATGGGAGACACAAGTATATGGAGGTGCTGTATGGGTGACACAAGTATATGGAGGTGCTGTATGGGTGAGACAAGTATATGGAGGTGCTGTATGGGTGAGACAAGTATATGGAGGTGCTGTATGGGTGACACAAGTATATGGAGGTGCTGTATGGGTGAGACAAGTATATAGATGTGCTGTATGGGTGAGACAAGAATATAGAGGTGGTGTATGGGTGAGTCAAGTATATGGAGGTGCTATATGGGTGACACAATTATATGGAGGTGCTGTATGGGTGAGACAAGTAAATGGAGGTGCTGTATGGGTGAGACAAGTATATGGAGGTGCTGTATGGGTGAGACAGGTATATGGAGGTGCTGTATGGGTGACACAAGTATATGGAGGTGCTGTATGGGAGGGACAAGTATATGGAGGTGCTGTATGGGTGAGACAAGTATATGGAGGTGCTGTATGGGTGAGAATAGTATATGGAGGTGCTGTATGGGTGAGAAAAGTATATGGAGGTGCTGTATGGGTGAGAATAGTATATGGAGGTGCTGTAAGGGTGAGATAAGTATATGGAGGTGCTGTATGGGTGAGACAAGTATATGGAGGTGCTGAATGGGTGAGACAAGTATATGGAGGTGCTGTATGGGTGGGACAAGTATATGGAGGTGCTGTATGGGTGGGACAAGTATATGGAGGTGCTGTATGGGTGGGACAAGTATATGGAGGTGCTGTATGGGTGATAATAGTATATGGAGGTGCTGTATGGGTGGGACAAGTATATGGAGGTGCTGTATGGGTGAGACAAGTATATGGATGTGCTGTATGGGTGAGACAAGTATATGGAGGTGCTGTATGGGTGAGACAGGTATATGGAGGTGCTGTATGGGTGAGACAGGTATATGGAGGTGCTGTATGGGTGAGACAAGTATATGGAGGTGCTGTATGGGTGAGACAAGTATATGGAGGTGCTGTATGGGTGAGACAAGTATATGGAGGTGCTGTATGGGTGAGACAAGTATATGGAGGTGCTGTATGGGTGGGACAAGTATATGGAGGTGCTGTAGGGGTGGGACAAGTATATGGAGGTGCTGTATGGGAGAGACAAGTATATGGAGGTGCTGTATGGGAGAGACAAGTATATGGAGGTGCTGTATGGGTGAGAATAGTATATGGAGGTGCTGTATGGGTGAGACAAGTATATGGAGGTGCTGTATGGGTGAGAATAGTATATGGAGGTGCTGTATGGGTGAGACAAGTATATGGAGGTGCTGTATGGGTGGGACAAGTATATGGAGGTGCTGTAGGGGTGGGACAAGTATATGGAGGTGCTGTATGGGAGAGACAAGTATGAGGAGGTGCTGTATGGGTGAGAATAGTATATGGAGGTGCTGTATGGGTGAGACAAGTATATGGAGGTGCTGTATGGGTGGGACAAGTATATGGAGGTGCTGTACGGGTGGGACAAGTTTATGGAGGTGCTGTATGGGTGAGACAAGTATATGGAGGTGCTGTGTGGGTGAGAATAGTATATGGAGGTGCTGTATGGGTGAGACAAGTATATGGAGGTGCTGTATGGGTGAGAATAGTATATGGAGATGCTGTATGGGTGAGACAAGTATATGGAGGTGCTGTATGGGTGAGACAAGTATACGGAGGTGCTGTATGGGTGAGACAAGTATACGGAGGTGCTGTATGGGTGAGACAGGTATATGGAGGTGCTGTATGGGTGAGACAAGTATATGGAGGTGCTGTATGGGTGAGACAAGTATATGGAGGTGCTGTATGGGTGAGACAAGTATATGGAGGTGCTGTATGGGTGGGACAAGTATATGGAGGTGCTGTATGGGTGGGACAAGTATATGGAGGTGCTGTATGGGTGACACAAGTATATAGAGGTGCTGTATGGGTGGGACAAGTATATGGAGGTGCTGTATGTGTGACACAAGTATATGGAGGTGCTGTAAGGGTGAGACAGGTACAGTATATGGAGGTGCTGTATGGGTGAGACAAGTATATGGAGGTGCTGTATGGGAGAGACAAGTATATGGAGGTGCTGTACGGGTGACACAAGTATATGGAGGTGCTGTACGGGTGAGACAAGTATATGGAGGTGCTGTATGGGTGAGACAAGTATATAGAGGTGCTGTATGGGTGACACAAGTATATAGAGGTGCTGTATGGGTGACACAAGTATATGGAGGTGCTGTATGGGTGAGACAAGTATATGGAGGTGCTGTATGGGTGAGACAAGTATATGGAGGTGCTGTATGGGTGAGACAAGTATATGGAGGTGCTGTATGGGTGAGACAAGTATATGGAGGTGCTGTATGGGTGACACAAGTATATGGAGGTGCTGTATGGGTGAGACAAGTATATGGAGGTGCTGTATGGGTGACACAAGTATATGGAGGTACTGTATGGGTGAGACAAGTATATGGAGGTGCTGTATGGGTGAGACAAGTATATGGAGGTGCTGTATGGGTGAGACAAGTATATGGAGGTGCTGTATGGGTGACACAAGTATATGGAGGTGCTGTATGGGTGAGACAAGTATATGGAGGTGCTGTATGGGTGAGACAAGTATATGGAGGTGCTGTATGGGTGAGACAGGTATATGGAGGTGCTGTATGGGTGACACAAGTATATGGAGGTGTTGTATGGGTGGGACAAGTATATGGAGGTGCTGTATTGGTGAGACAAGTATATGGAGGTGCTGTATGGGTGAGAATAGTATATGGAGGTGCTGTATGGGTGAGACAAGTATATGGAGGTGCTGTATGGGTGAGAATAGTATATGGAGGTGCTGTATGGGTGAGACAAGTATATGGAGGTGCTGTATGGGTGACACAAGTATATAGAGGTGCTGTATGGGTGGGACAAGTATATGGAGGTGCTGTATGGGTGAGACAAGTATATGGAGGTGCTGTATGTGTGACACAAGTATATGGAGGTGCTGTATGGGTGAGACAGGTACAGTATATGGAGGTGCTGTATGAGTGAGACAAGTATATGGAGGTGCTGTACGTGTGAGACAAGTATATGGAGTTGCTGTACGGGTGACACAAGTATATGGAGGTGCTGTACGGGTGAGACAAGTATATGGAGGTGCTCTATGGTTGAGACAAGTATATGGAGGTGCTGTATGGGTGACACAAGTATATGGATGTGCTGTATGGGTGAGACAAGTATATGGAGGTGCTGTATGGGTGAGACAAGTATATGGAGGTGCTGTATGGGTGAGACAAGTATATGGAGGTGCTGTATGGGTGACACAAGTATATGGAGGTGCTGTATGGGTGAGACAAGTATATGGAGGTGCTGTATGGGTGAGACAAGAATATGGAGGTGCTGTATGGGTGAGACAAGTATATGGAGGTGCTGTATGGGTGACACAAGTATATGGAGGTGCTGTATGGGTGAGACAAGTATATGGAGGTGCTGTATGGGTGAGACAAGTATATGGAGGTGCTGTATGGGTGAGACAGGTATATGGAGGTGCTGTATGGGTGACACAAGTATATGGAGGTGCTGTATGGGTGGGACAAGTATATGGAGGTGCTGTATGGGTGAGACAAGTATATGGAGGTGCTGTATGGGTGAGAATAGTATATGGAGGTGCTGTATGGGTGAGACAAGTATATGGAGGTGCTGTATGGGTGAGAATAGAATATGGAGGTGCTGTATGGGTGAGACAAGTATATGGAGGTGCTGTATGGGTGAGACAAGTATTTGGAGGTGCTGTATGGGTGAGACAAGTATATGGAGGTGCTGTATGGGTGGGACAAGTATATGGAGGAGCTGTATGGGTGGGACAAGTATATGGAGGTGCTGTATGGGTGTGACAAGTATATGGAGGTGCTGTATGAGCGAGAAAAGTATATGGAGGTGCTGTATGGGCGAGAATAGTATATGGAGGTGCTGTATGGGTGAGACAAGTATATGGAGGTGCTGTATGGGTGAGACAAGTACATGGAGGTGCTGTATGGGTGAGACAAGTATATGGAGGTGCTGTATGGGTGAGTCAGGTATATGGAGGTGCTGTATGGGTGAGACAGGTATATGGAGGTGCTGTATGGGTGAGACAGGTATATGGAGGTGCTGTATGGGTGAGACAAGTATATGGAGGTGCTGTATGGGTGGGACAAGTATATGGAGGTGCTGTATGGGAGAGACAAGTATATGGAGGTGCTGTATGGGTGAGCCAAGTATATGGAGGTGCTGTATGGGTGGGACAAGTATATGGAGGTGCTGTATGGGTGAGACAAGTATATGGAGGTGCTGTATGGGTGAGAATAGTATATGGAGGTGCTGTATGGGTGAGACAAGTATATGGAGGTGCTGTATGGGTGAGAATAGTATATGGAGATGCTGTATGGGTGAGACAAGTATATGGAGGTGCTGTATGGGTGAGACAAGTATATGGAGGTGCTGTATGGGTGAGACAAGTACATGGAGGTGCTGTATGGGTGAGCCAAGTATACGGAGGTGCTGTATGGGTGAGACAAGTATACGGAGGTGCTGTATGGGTGAGACAGGTATATGGAGGTGCTGTATGGGTGAGACAAGTATATGGAGGTGCTGTATGGGTGAGACAAGTATATGGAGGTGCTGTATGGGTGAGACAAGTATATGGAGGTGCTGTATGGGTGAGACAAGTATATGGAGGTGCTGTATGGGTGGGACAAGTATATGGAGGTGCTGTATGGGTGACACAAGTATATAGAGGTGCTGTATGGGTGGGACAAGTATATGGAGGTGCTGTATGGGTGAGACAAGTATATGGAGGTGCTCTATGTGTGACACAAGTATATGGAGGTGTTGTAAGGGTAAGACAGGTACAGTATATGGATGTGCTGTATGGGTGAGACAAGTATATGGAGGTTCTGTATGGGTGAGACAAGTATATGGAGGTGCTGTACGGGTGACACAAGTATAAAGAGGTGCTGTACGGGTGAGACAAGTATATGGAGGTGCTGTATGGGTGAGACAAGTATATGGAGGTGCTGTATGGGTGACACAAGTATATGGAGGTGCTGTATGGGTGAGACAAGTATATGGAGGTGCTGTATGGGTGAGACAAGTATATGGAGGTGCTGTATGGGTGACACAAGTATATGGAGGTGTTGTATGGGTGGGACAAGTATATAGAGGTGCTGTATTGGTGAGACAAGTATATGGAGGTGCTGTATGGGTGAGAATAGTATATGGAGGTGCTGTATGGGTGAGACAAGTATATGGAGGTGCTGTATGGGTGAGAATAGTATATGGAGGTGCTGTATGGGTGAGACAAGTATATGGAGGTGCTGTATGGGTGACACAAGTATATGGAGGTGCTGTATGGGTGGGACAAGTATATGGAGGTGCTGTATGGGTGAGACAAGTATATGGAGGTGCTGTATGTGTGACACAAGTATATGGAGGTGCTGTATGGGTGAGACAGGTACAATATATGGAGGTGCTGTATGGGTGAGACAAGTATATGGAGGTGCTGTACTGGTGAGACAAGTATATGGAGGTGCTGTACGGGTGACACAAGTATATGGAGGTGCTGTACGTGTGAGACAAGTATATGGAGGTGCTCTATGGGTGAGACAAGTATATGGAGGTGCTGTATGGGTGACACAAGTATATGGAGGTGCTGTATGGGTGAGACAAGTATATGGAGGTGCTGTATGGGTGAGACAAGTATATGGAGGTGCTGTATGGGTGAGACAAGTATATGGAGGAGCTGTATGGGTGACACAAGTATATGGAGGTGCTGTATGGGTGACACAAGTATATGGAGGTGCTGTATGGGTGACACAAGTATATGGAGGTGCTGTATGGGTGGGACAAGTATATGGAGGTGCTGTATGGGTGAGACAAGTATATGGAGGTGCTGTATGGGTGAGACAGGTATATGGAGGTGCTGTATGGGTGACACAAGTATATGGAGGTGGTGTATGGGTGGGACAAGTATATGGAGGTGCTGTATGGGTGAGACAAGTATATGGAGGTGCTGTATGGGTGAGAATAGTATATGGAGGTGCTGTATGGGTGAGACAAGTATATGGAGGTGCTGTATGGGTGAGAATAGTATATGGAGGTGCTGTATGGGTGAGACAAGTATATGGAGGTGCTGTATGGGTGAGAATAGTATATGGAGATGCTGTATGGGTGGGACAAGTATATGGAGGTGCTGTATGGGTGAGACAAGTATATGGAGGTGCTGTATGGGTGAGACAAGTACATGGAGGTGCTGTATGGGTGAGACAAGTATACGGAGGTGCTGTATGGGTGAGACAAGTATACGGAGGTGCTGTATGGGTGAGACAAGTATATGGAGGTGCTGTATGGGTGAGACAAGTATATGGAGGTGCTGTATGGGTGAGACAAGTATATGGAGGAGCTGTATGGGTGACACAAGTATATGGAGGTGCTGTATGGGTGACACAAGTATATGGAGGTGCTGTATGGGTGACACAAGTATATGGAGGTGCTGTATGGGTGGGACAAGTATATGGAGGTGCTGTATGGGTGAGATAGGTATATGGAGGTGCTGTATGGGTGAGACAGGTATATGGAGGTGCTGTATGGGTGACACAAGTATATGGAGGTGGTGTATGGGTGGGACAAGTATATGGAGGTGATGTATGGGTGAGACAAGTATATGGAGGTGCTGTATGGGTGAGAATAGTATATGGAGGTGCTGTATGGGTGATACAAGTATATGGAGGTGCTGTATGGGTGAGAATAGTATATGGAGGTGCTGTATGGGTGAGACAAGTATATGGAGGTGCTGTATGGGTGAGAATAGTATATGGAGATGCTGTATGGGTGGGACAAGTATATGGAGGTGCTGTATGGGTGAGACAAGTATATGGAGGTGCTGTATGGGTGAGACAAGTACATGGAGGTGCTGTATTGGTGAGACAAGTATACGGAGGTGCTGTATGGGTGAGACAAGTATACGGAGGTGCTGTATGGGTGAGACAGGTATATGGAGGTGCTGTATGGGTGAGACAAGTATATGGAGGTGCTGTATGGGTGAGACAAGTATATAGAGGTGCTGTACGGGTGAGACAAGTATATGGAGGTGCTGTATGGGTGAGACAAGTATATGGAGGTGCTGTATGGGTGACACAAGTATATGGAGGTGCTGTATGGGTGAGACAAGTATATGGAGGTGCTGTATGGGTGAGACAAGTATATGGAGGTGCTGTATGGGTGACACAAGTATATGGAGGTGTTGTATGGGTGGGACAAGTATATAGAGGTGCTGTATTGGTGAGACAAGTATATGGAGGTGCTGTATGGGTGAGAATAGTATATGGAGGTGCTGTATGGGTGAGACAAGTATATGGAGGTGCTGTATGGGTGAGAATAGAATATGGAGGTGCTGTATGGGTGAGACAAGTATATGGAGGTGCTGTATGGGTGAGACAAGTATATGGAGGTGCTGTATGGGTGAGACAAGTATATGGAGGTGCTGTATGGGTGAGACAAGTATATGGAGGTGCTGTATGTGTGACACAAGTATATGGAGGTGCTGTATGGGTGAGACAAGTATATGGAGGTGCTGTATGTGTGACACAAGTATATGGAGGTGCTGTATGGGTGAGACAGGTACAATATATGGAGGTGCTGTATGGGTGAGACAAGTATATGGAGGTGCTGTACGGGTGAGACAAGTATATGGAGGTGCTGTACGGGTGACACAAGTATATGGAGGTGCTGTACGGGTGAGACAAGTATATGGAGGTGCTCTATGGGTGAGACAAGTATATGGAGGTGCTGTATGGGTGACACAAGTATATGGAGGTGCTGTATGGGTGAGACAAGTATATGGAGGTGCTGTATGGGTGAGACAAGTATATGGAGGTGCTGTACGGGTGAGACAAGTATATGGAGGTGCTGTACAGGTGAGACAAGTATATGGAGGTGCTGTATGGGTGACAAGTATATGGAGGTGCTGTACGGGTGAGACAAGTATATGGAGGTGCTGTATGGGTGAGACAAGTATATGGAGGTGCTGTATGGGTGACACAAGTATATGGAGGTGCTGTATGGGTGAGACAAGTATATGGAGGTGCTGTATGGGTGAGACAAGTATATGGAGGTGCTGTATGGGTGAGACAAGTATATGGAGGAGCTGTATGGGAGACACAAGTATATGGAGGTGCTGTATGGGTGACACAAGTATATGGAGGTGCTGTATGGGTGAGACAAGTATATGGAGGTGCTGTATGGGTGAGACAAGTATATGGAGGTGCTGTATGGGTGACACAAGTATATGGAGGTGCTGTATGGGTGAGACAAGTATATAGAGGTGCTGTATGGGTGAGACAAGAATATAGAGGTGGTGTATGGGTGAGTCAAGTATATGGAGGTGCTATATGGGTGACACAATTATATGGAGGTGCTGTATGGGTGAGACAAGTATATGGAGGTGCTGTATGGGTGAGACAAGTATATGGAGGTGCTGTATGGGTGAGACAGGTATATGGAGGTGCTGTATGGGTGACACAAGTATATGGAGGTGCTGTATGGGAGGGACAAGTATATGGAGGTGCTGTATGGGTGAGACAAGTATATGGAGGTGCTGTATGGGTGAGAATAGTATATGGAGGTGCTGTATGGGTGAGAAAAGTATATGGAGGTGCTGTATGGGTGAGAATAGTATATGGAGGTGCTGTAAGGGTGAGATAAGTATATGGAGGTGCTGTATGGGTGAGACAAGTATATGGAGGTGCTGAATGGGTGAGACAAGTATATGGAGGTGCTGTATGGGTGGGACAAGTATATGGAGGTGCTGTATGGGTGGGACAAGTATATGGAGGTGCTGTATGGGTGGGACAAGTATATGGAGGTGCTGTATGGGTGATAATAGTATATGGAGGTGCTGTATGGGTGGGACAAGTATATGGAGGTGCTGTATGGGTGAGACAAGTATATGGATGTGCTGTATGGGTGAGACAAGTATATGGAGGTGCTGTATGGGTGAGACAGGTATATGGAGGTGCTGTATGGGTGAGACAGGTATATGGAGGTGCTGTATGGGTGAGACAAGTATATGGAGGTGCTGTATGGGTGAGACAAGTATATGGAGGTGCTGTATGGGTGAGACAAGTATATGGAGGTGCTGTATGGGTGAGACAAGTATATGGAGGTGCTGTATGGGTGGGACAAGTATATGGAGGTGCTGTAGGGGTGGGACAAGTATATGGAGGTGCTGTATGGGAGAGACAAGTATATGGAGGTGCTGTATGGGAGAGACAAGTATATGGAGGTGCTGTATGGGTGAGAATAGTATATGGAGGTGCTGTATGGGTGAGACAAGTATATGGAGGTGCTGTATGGGTGAGAATAGTATATGGAGGTGCTGTATGGGTGAGACAAGTATATGGAGGTGCTGTATGGGTGGGACAAGTATATGGAGGTGCTGTAGGGGTGGGACAAGTATATGGAGGTGCTGTATGGGAGAGACAAGTATATGGAGGTGCTGTATGGGTGAGAATAGTATATGGAGGTGCTGTATGGGTGAGACAAGTATATGGAGGTGCTGTATGGGTGAGACAAGTACATGGAGGTGCTGTATGGGTGAGACAAGTACATGGAGGTGCTGTATGGGTGAGACAAGTATACGGAGGTGCTGTATGGGTGAGACAAGTATACGGAGGTGCTGTATGGGTGAGACAGGTATATGGAGATGCTGTATGGGTGAGACAGGTATATGGAGGTGCTGTATGGGTGAGACAAGTATATGGAGGTGCTGTATGGGTGAGACAAGTATATGGAGGTGCTGTATGGGTGGGACAAGTATATGGAGGTGCTGTAGGGGTGACACAAGTATATGGAGGTGCTGTATGGGTGACACAAGTATATGGAGGTGCTGTATGGGTGACACAAGTATATGGAGGTGCTGTATGGGTGACACAAGTATATGGAGGTGCTGTATGGGTGACACAAGTATATGGAGGTGTTGTATGGGTGAGACAAGTATATGGAGGTGCTGTATGGGCGAGACAAGTATATGGAGGTGCTGTATGGGTGAGACATGTATATGGAGGGGCTGTATGGGTGACACAAGTATATGGAGGTGCTGTATGGGTGAGACAAGTATATGGAGGTGCTGTATGGGTGAGACAGTATATGGAGGTGCTGTATGGGTGAGACAGGTATATGGAGGTGCTGTATGGGTGACACAAGTATATGGAGGTGCTGTATGGGTGAGACAGGTACAGTATATGGAGGTGCTGTATGGGTGAGACAAGTATATGGAGGTACTGTATGGGTGAGACAAGTATATGGAGGTACTGTATGGGTGGGACAAGTATATGGAGGTGCTGTATGGGTGGGACAAGTATATGGAGGTGCTGTATGGGTGAGACAAGTATATGGAGGTGCTGTATGGGTGAGACAAGTATATGGAGGTGCTGTATGGGTGAGACAAGTATATGGAGGTGCTGTATGGGTGAGACAAGTATATGGAGGTACTGTATGGGTGGGACAAGTATATGGAGGTGCTGTATGGGTGGGACAAGTATATGGAGGTGCTGTATGGGTGAGACAAGTATATGGAGGTGCTGTATGGGTGAGACAAGTATATGGAGGTGCTGTATGGGTGAGACAAATATATGGAGGTGCTGTATGGGTGGGACAAGTATATGGAGGTGCTGTATGGGTGGGACAAGTTTATGGAGGTGCTGTAAGGGTGGGACAAGTATATGGAGGTGCTGTATGGGTGAGAATAGTATATGGAGGTGCTGTATGGGTGAGACAAGTATATGGAGGTGCTGTATGGGTGAGACAAGTATATGGAGGTGCTGTATGGCTGAGACAAGTATATGGAGGTGCTGTATGGGTGAGACAGGTATATGGAGGTGCTGTATGGGTGAGACAGGTATATGGAGGTGCTGTATGGGTGAGACAACTATATGGAGGTGCTGTATGGGTGAGACAGGTATATGGAGGTGCTGTATGGGTGGGACAAGTATATGGAGGTGCTGTATGGGTGAGACAAGTATATGGAGGTGCTGTATTGGTGAGACAGGTACAGTATATGGAGGTGCTGTATGGGTGAGACAAGTATATGGAGGTACTGTATGGGTGAGACAAGTATATGGAGGTACTGTATGGGTGAGACAGGTACAGTATATGGAGGTGCTGTATGGGTGGGACAAGTATATGGAAGTGCTGTATGGGTGATACAAGTATATGGAGGTGCTGTATGCGTGAGACAAGTATATAGAGGTGCTGTATGGGTGAGACAGGTATATGGAGGTGCTGTATGGGTGAGACAAGTATATGGAGGTGCTGTATGGGTGAGACAAGTATATGGAGGTGCTGTATGGGTGGGACAAGTATATGGAGGTGCTGTATGTGTGACACAAGTATATGGAGGTGCTGTATGGGTGAGACAGGTACAGTATATGGAGGTGCTGTATGGGTGAGACAAGTATATGGAGGTACTGTATGGGTGACACAAGTATATGGAGGTACTGTATGGGTGAGATAGGTACAGTATATGGAGCTGCTGTATGGGTGAGACAGGTACAGTATATGGAGGTACTGTATGGGTGAGACAAGTATATGGAGGTGCTCTATGGGTGAGACAAGTATATGGAGGTGCTGTATGGGTGAGACAGGTACAGTATATGGAGGTGCTGTATGGGTGAGACAGGTCCAGTATATGGAGGTGCTGTATGGGTGAGACAGGTACAGTATAAAGAGGTGCTGTATGGGTGAGACAGGTATATGGATGTGCTGTATGGGTGAGACAAGTATATGGAGGTGCTGTATGGGAGAGACAAGTATATGGAGGTGCTGTATGGGTGACACAAGTATATGGAGGTGCTGTATGGGTGACACAAGTATATGGAGGTGCTGTATGGGTGACACAAGTATATGGAGGTGCTGTATGGGTGAGACTAGTATATGGAGGTGCTGTATGGGTGACACAAGTATATGGAGGTGCTGTATTGGTGACACAAGTATATGGAGGTGCTGTATGGGTGAGACAAGTATATGGAGGTGCTGTATGGGTGAGACAGGTACAGTATATGGAGGTGCTGTATGGGTGAGATAAGTATATGGAGTTGGTGCTGTATGGGTGGGACAAGTATTTGGAGGTGCTGTATGGGAGAGACAAGTATATGGAGGTGCTGTATGGGTGAGCATAGTATATGGAGGTGCTGTATGGGTGAGACAAGTATATGGAGGTGCTGTATGGGTGAGACAAGTATATGGAGGTGCTGTATGGGTGAGACAAGTATATGGAGGTGCTGTATGGGTGAGACAAGTATATGGAGGTGCTGTATGGGTGAGACAAGTATATGGAGGTGGTGCTGTATGGGTGGGACAAGTATATGGAGGTGCTGTATGGGTGACACAAGTATATGGAGGTGCTGTATGGGTGAGAATAGTATATGGAGGTGCTGTATGGGTGGGACATGTGTTTTAAGCATTGCAGGTGCAAGTGACAGTTGTATTTTTAACATTTTTTAAAACTGCCCTATAATGACACAAAAATATACTTACACCCATTTTAATTTACTCCTAATTTAACTACAGCATTTGTTTTGACCAAAAAAATAGCTTTCTATAATTTTTTTCACTGTAAAAATGCATATTCAGTATCCGCTATTTGACACAATTAAAGAACCCCAAACCCTTGGATTATGGGCACTAAAACACTTCTATACCATTACCCTACCTTAGTTTACCTTTTTTTGGAGTACAGGCTGATTTTCACATTTTCACCTGTACAGTACTTATCGCCTGTCATCCATGCAAGAATTATCTCTGGAGAAAACTTATCGTTATAGCGGCTAATTGGATACCCCCCTTAAAGTCCTTCCATGTGGTATTTATGTACATGATGGTATTTTATACTAAAATCAAATATATCACATCCTTCTGAAGAAATTCTCACGGAGATAGAAACGCGTTAAGGGTGTCCCTGCTTCTAGCTCCTGAATTTAGATTTCCACCTGTTTGCCCTGCTGTTACCCTCCTCCCGGATACCCTCTGGAGTCTGGGACTGTGGAACGATCAGTCAATAACACGCTGCTGGCCGCATCTCATTGGACGAGAGGTCGGCCTCACAAGCGGCACTAGTCATCTCCATGTGGTGAGCTGGTGACCGGTGGACTTTCAGTCACAGGAGTTGACCGACCGAAGGGGTAAAAATGGAGCCCGACATCTACTATAAACATATACATCAGATGAGCGGACATATACATATGTAATAGCTCTCTTGGCCACGCACATTTGTAGCCAGCTTTCACAGTAATTATGAAGTCCGGCCTTTTGGACCATCATTTGTGTTAGTTTACAACTAGTGGATTGCGGATATCCCTACAGCTTTTTTACCATACAATATGGAAATTTGCATTGGAGCGGCTACCCGCTAAGGGCCAAGAGAATAACATTATAACTTCCCAGAAGAGTAATAGGGATTACCCCTGATTGGATACTTTGTGTGATTGGTGTTCTACATCTCTGCTACTTGGTATCTCTTACTACTCATAGAGAACAAGGAAGATTATAGAGATAATGAGAGATTTTTACTCTCACTATTTTGTGGATTATACAACTAATATTGCACATACATCAAACCTGTGGATTTTTATCATTTATTTTTTATTATTATTTTTAATTCTATTTTTATTTGTATCTTTTTATTTTTTTATTTTTTGATGGTCTCATTGTTTTGTATATTTAATTATTTTATTGAATGTATCTGTTCATTATTCTACATACAGAATTAGGTGACTGCAGTTATCTACAATACATTATTGGAACCATTGAATGATAATAGTACTTGAAAGTTGTTTTTTTTATAAATAATGTTATTGCACTGTATATAATATAAGTACAGGATTACTATAGTCTTTTTGAGACATTTGTCTTCTTTTTTAATACAAATAAATGTATTATTGTATTAGATTTGGACTGTCTGTCTCTTTGGTCCGGGATAGGCTATTGGCGATATCAGTTCTCTAAAATCAAATATAATTTTTATCAGGGCCATAACTAGGGGTGTGCTAACATTGTCACTGCACATAGCACATAGGGGGTTACTCAGACCCGGTCGCAAGCACTGATGTGCTCGCAAACCGGGTCGATTGGTAGCCCTGCGCATGCGCAGCGGCCGCAATGCGCGTGCGCAAGGCCCGGAGCGGGAGAGAAACTCCGGAGCTCACTACAAAAGGGGTGGCTGTCGATGTTGATCGACAGCTCTCCCCGTTTTGTAGGTGGGCCGGGGGGGTGGTTTCCAAAACGGAACGCCTACCATTTTGTGGGCGGCCGAACTGACATCATCAGTGATGTCAGTGGGGAGCTTCCTGCTCGATCAGACCAGGAAGCTCCCTGGCGCTTGCGAGTGCCCAGACCCATCCTTAGGGTCTCTTCGCAAGCCCCGATGGCCACGATGGTCTTGACCATCGCGACCATCACCCTGGTTGATCGCTAGAGCTGTGGGTGGTAACCAACAGCTTAGCAATCGACCGAGAGGTGGCACTACAAGATGCAAGCGGCCGCCCTCATTCAGAGCGATCACTTGCATCTAACGACCGCCTCTGAATGAGGTCCATAGTCCTGTGGGTGGCATTGCCTCTCACCCACCACCCCTGCATCTGGAATGGCACCCTGCAGTCAAAATCGCTGCTGCAGTGCCGCCTGCAGAGCTTACCGAGGATACTTGCGACTAATGTTTTACTTGCGTCCAGGTCTGAATCAAGTCCACTGCCACTCTCCCCCTTTTCTTCTACATGATAGGCCAGCTAAGGTAACAGCTACAGGGCCTGATTCAGACCCGCTCGGGAGCGCTGAGCGCTCGCAAGCGGGTCGATGTTGCCCAAGTGTGCATGTGCACGACGGTGGCGGCTCCATCGTACGCATGCGCGAGACCCGAATAACGACGGCCAAGCCATCGTTATGGGTCTCGCACCAAAGGGGGCGTGCTGTCGATGGTGATTGACAGCACGCCCCTTTGGTGGGCATGCCAGGGGCGTGGCTGCCCAGATGGAGGCGTTCCCATGGGAACGCCTACCGTCTGGGGCTGGCCCCATTGACATCACTAGTGATGTCAGTGGGAGTGCTTTTGGCTCTGATAGAGCCAAAAGCACTCCAGGGCTTGCGGCAGCGAGACCCTACCGCAAGGGTCTCATCGCAAGCCCAATGGTCGCGATGGCCGCTCGCTATAGCTGTGGGTGGTCACCCACAGCTATGTGAGTGGCCAGGAGGCCGCTCCAAAAAGGAGGAGGGATGGCCCTGATTCAGAGCGAGCGCTGTCAGAGCGTCCGGCTCTGAATCAGGGCCACAGTACTTTGGCGCTGATATGGAGGAAGCAGCAATAAGCATCTGTCTGTGTTACAGAATAACCTGGATTTATACAATGATTGCTTTGTATATTGTCTGCCGCACTACACAGACCCCACAGCCGGTTCGGTTCTCCAGAAATCCGAATCCACCCGAATTTCGTGAATCCAGGTAAATCCGAGTCGCGGTTCTGATCTTTTTGCGGAACGGAATTCGGATATTAAATCCGAATTTCGTGTTTTGGATTGCATAAATTATAAGATTTTAGCTGTTTTTAAAGCTTTTTATCAATTTTTTTTTAAAAATCCAGATCCAAAATCAAAACACTTAAGGGTGGTTTTGCAAGACCAAATCCAGATCCCAAACCTTGAAGGAGATACAGATCCAAAACCAAAACACGGGGGTCGGCGCACATCCCTAATAAATGTATGTATATATATATTAATTAGCCGTCCCTTCTCCAGCCCTCCATAAAAGTGTCCCCCTGTGAAACTTATAACAGGACATGCCAAAACCAAAGACACTCAAGGTGGGCGTCTCAGTCCTTGTACAGTCAGACGCACGACTGGACACCAGGGCAAGGCTTGCAGCGCCATTTGCATAAAGTCGCAGAAGTGCCATAGGCAAAAGACGTTGCGTGTGAATCAGGCCCTTAGCTGCCACCTTGCAGAACACATCAGATGCTGGGATAAAGGAAGTGAGGCGTTCCCGTTTATTGGCCAAGATCTTACGCTGTGATTTTACTGGGAGTGCGTATAGTTCTTTAGTTAATCCTCAATAGAGAAGTAATAAAAATCAGCCACTGACCCAGAGGGAGCCATGTTTACTCTCAGGGACTTTTTCGCAGCAACTTAAATGACCGAAAAAACTTTTCTTGTTCAAGATCGTGTAACACAAAACGGCAACACGCGCAAAATAATCTCACAATATAATAGCCCTGACATTTAACTTTAACAGATCACCGAGCGAGAGATATCTCCCGGAACCAACTGAGAGGCAAAAAGCCAGCGATGCGCAACAAACGCACAGAATACAGACACGCCGGCTGCGCCGATAGCTTCATCCTCTAGGAAACGCTTTGGCTGCCAGATGCACAGGATCAATCTCCTGTCACACATCTTCAGACTCCAGTGCCCATAAAATACCGAGACGCAGATCGATGGGAGACCCTGGCGCAGGAATGCTATCAATCAGTACTGAGTATGACAGCAGATATATAAAATAAAGGCACCTAGAGAGCACATATGGACAGTAAAGTTCCCTATATACCTGATCACGTCCTTTTATATAGTATCTGTGCGCGATAACGAAGAACAAGATATTGTTAGTTAATGATGGAAATTCGATGAAACCTTTCCTGCTATTTTATTCTAAAGTTACAACTTCTGTCAAACTAAGGATAATGCAGAAAATGATGAATCTATTAAAGGCCCTGCCAGGGATGAACTGGTCATTGTGTAGGGTCAGAGGGCCTGATACAGTAAGGATTGCATGGGTACACATCGCAGTGCGCCTGAGCGTACCCTCCACTGCGATCGGAATGCAATCGCAGTGACTATGCAGATCCATTGCAGAGTGATTGACAGGAAGTACCATTTGGGAGTGGTGACAGTGGGGTGGTTGGCGAAACACAGGCGTACCTGTGCATTTGAACACCATTACAGGGGCGTGCATAAATTATCCACTGCGATGCCGTACACAGCTTGGGCCGTCACTGCGTGCGATGAGGTTAGCAATTCCCGAGTAAGCTCTGGCCTTGTGAAAGTCGATGTTACCGATGCTTTTGCTGGCTTGCTAAACATTACGGATGTGGACGTCTTTATGTTAGGCTGTGTATGGTATTGTGATCGCAGACATTAGCATATTTTCGCAGTGAGACTACGCACGTAATCGCTATTGCAATCGCAGTTGCGATCTGTACTGAATCATCCCCAGAGATTGCAGAAAGCTTTGAACCTGAAATGGTCTTTTTTTATTTTTTATATTGAGCGACTGTAAAGTATGTATCATGTTATCCTCCATATCGACCGCAATTCTGACCATTCTTATTTTCTTGGCTTTACAAGTTAATATTTATTGAGCAGGATAATCTCATTAAGGTCTTCTAATGCATGGAGGCCCTACTGTACGGCAAATGAGGTGCTTTGTTGCATCAAACTGATCGCAAACATGTCCCTACAAATTATGTAAAAATTTGGCAGCTGTGTCTGTGTAATTGAAAAATCACTAATAATAATAATGTAGGGATAATGTAGGGATACTACTAGACAGCAGCACTGAGGGTCAGGCAGCTGCTAGTAGCTATATTATCCATAACTGATGCCAATAACATATGCAGCCATATCTGGGCCAAGTATACGTTCTTACCGACCCTACTAATATCACCTGACCGCTCTCTCCGACAATAAGCAGAAGTGGTTCCTCTTGTCGGGTTACACAGCTGCGATCAGCCTCCCGTCATGCAGGGAGCTCTGCCAGCCAATCATAATTCAGTTTATGAAAGGTACCTGAGCAGCAGTCAGTGACAGTCAGGGATGGCTGTTCAGGAAAAGTGGGGGAGTTAGGAAGTTTGGGGCTGATTCAGCAATGCACGTACACAGTAAGTCCAATGCTGAACACAGATTCACGATTATTGTGAGTCTGCACGTGCGCAGGACCAATACTGCACACTTGCAGAACGGTCCTGTGTGATCATACACAGCCCCTGCTATGCTTCTGTCCGATTGACAGGCAGAGGCAGTGCGGGGGCGTGTTGACGGCCGGCGTTTCCGGAAATGGGGGCATTTTTTTCCCATTTTCCGGGAGGGGCAAGGCCAGGATCTGTGTCCACGGACGCAGTTTCCTGGCCTTGCAAGCCACCCAGCCTGGTAAGCTGAGGCTTACTCAGCTGGCTGGCACCTTCCACCATCTTATCGATGGTTGTGATGGTCTTTTGAGCAAAACATTTCTGGGGTACATCATTTCGGGTTCCTGTCTGTGAATGGACCCAGAGAAGCTATTGTCAATTGGTCCCATCCAGTTGGGTTGAAAGCAATACAACGCTTCCTGGGTTTTTGCAACATCTACCGCCAGTTCATCAGGAACTACTCTTCCATTGCTGCTCCCATCACTGCTCTTACCAGAAAGGGTCAGGACAATCATGTGTGGTCAACTCAGGCAGAGGAAGCTTTCCTTCATTTGAAACAGCACTTCCTTTCAGCTCCCATCCTGAGACAATCCAATTGTGACCAACCTTTTTTTTTGGAGGTGGACGCTTCCACAGTCGGTGTTGGGGCATTTCTATCGCAGAAAGATAAAGAAAATAAGTGGTACGCCTGTGGGTTCTTTTCCTGAAAGTTCTCTGCATCAGAGAAGAACTATGCTATTGGTGATAAATAACTACTTGCCATTAAATTGGCTCTACAAGAATGGCGATACTTGTTGGAAGGAGCTAAATTCCGGTAACAGTCTATACCGATCATAGCTCATTGTCTAAATTATCATTAGTCTTGATGGTCTTTATTCTTCGATCGATTTAATATAGTGATTACTTACCGACCAGGTAGTAAGAACATCAAAGCCGACTCCCTGTCTCGAGCATTTAGTTCTGCTGAAATGCAAGAAGGGAAGACAAGGCCATTCTAAACCCTGCTTGTTTCATAGCAGTCACTAATAGGGTCAGGATTTCTCTGGGAAAAACATTCATAACACCAGAACGCCGGTCTAAGTTGTTCAGTGGGCACATTCATCACGCTTCAGTGGGCATGCAGGAGTCAAAATAAACTTGGAGCTGATCCTCAGGAGGTACTGGTGGCCGTCGATCCATCAGGATGTAAAGGACTTTGTGGCAGCTTGCCATATTTGTGCTCAGCACAAGGTTCCACCGCACGCTCCATCAGGTTCCCTGTTGCAATTACCAGTGCCTGATAGTCCTTGGACTCACATTTCTATGGACTTTGTGACTGATCTGCCTTCATGCCAGGGATTCAACAAAACTCTGGTGGTGGATAGATTCTCCAAAGCTGCTCACTTTATTCCTGTAAGAGTTCTACCTTCAGCACAAAAATTGGCGGAAGTGTTTATAAGAGAAATCTTCAAGTTACACGGGTTTCCTAAGGATATTTTTTCCGACCGAGGGGTGCAGTTTACCTCTAAGTTCTGTAGAGCATTATGCAGGTGCTTTGGCATCAACTTGAGCTTTTTTTCGGCCTATCATCCCCAGGGTAATGAGTAAACCAGGAATTGGAAAAATTCATTCGTATGTATGTTTCTGCCAGTCAAGATGACTGGGTCTCTCTGCTACTTTGGGCTGAAGTTGCCCACAATAATCTATACCATGAGGTATCGGGACACTCTCCATTCTTCGTTCAGTACGGTTTGCATCCAGTGTTACCGGAGTTACCAGGTCTTCAATTGGTATCACTGCCAGCCGTACATTGGGCCTGATTCAGACCAGGACGCTATCCGCAGTGCGCTCGCTATTGCCGGTGGTTGCTAATCTGCGCATGCGTATGCATCGCTGTGTGCAAACTACACAGTGCGTTTGCAGATCCCTCGCTCGCACAGCAAAGCCAGCCCAGCAGAGTGAGTGACAGGAGAGGCCATTTGTAGGTGGTAACAGGGGCAGTCCAGTAAAAACAGGGGAATGGAGTGTTTCAACGCTGTTTCAGAGGCGTACATAATTAACAGGCAGCATCATAGTACACATCACCAGCCATTTTTTTACTCGGTTTTCCTCTCAATGCTTGCGGTAGAAAAAAACTACCACAAGCACTGTGTTCACATTCGATAGTGGTCGATGTACCAATGTTTTCACAAACTTCCAGGAGATGACGTGGGGCAGTGGGCGTCTCTGCATCCGAGAGTCTGCATACACAAAGCGAACGCTCGTAAAGATAAGATGGGCATGCTTATGCCTTGGCGAGCGATCGCTCCCCGCCGCGTCACTTTCCAATATTTGCATACGCATCGTGTGAGCGTATGCTCATAGCAACCGGGTCTGAATCAGGACCATAGTACAGTGAATCGATTCTTTGGGATCTGGAAAATGGTAAAAAGGAATTCACGCAAAACCTCTTCAAGGTACTGTACAAGCTGTTTGCAGGAAAAGGAGAAGAGGCCCGGTGCTGGGTCCTGGTGATGATAAAGTCTGGTTGTCAACCAAACATCTGAGATTAAGAATGCCAACAATGAAATTCGCTCCCAGATTCATTGGTCCTTTTCAGATTTACAAGTAATCAATCCAGTAGCAACTGTTTGAAACTTCCGAATACTCTAAGAATACCTAATGTGTTTCATGTGTCTCTTCTCAAGCCTTTGGTGCTCAATCGTTTCTCAACTCTTTGCAGTCCTCCTCCGGCGATTGCGGTAGACCATCAGGAGGAATATGAAGTGAGATAAATTCTGGACTCTAGGATTTCTAGAGGAACTGTTCAGTTTTTGGTGGATTGGAAGGGCTATGGCCCTGAGGAACGCTGCTGGGTCAAGGCATCAGACATCCATGCTCTTCAACTTCTTCAGAAGCGCCAGCGGAAGTTTCCTGGCAAACCATTTGTGGGGTGTTCGGTGCCCACCCCTAGAGGAGGGGGTAATGTCACAGTGCATTGGACACTGGCTATTATTAACCGGGTCCGGCAGCGCTGGAACCTCCATCAGCGGCGGGCAGCGGGCGGAGAATCCCCGGCACCCGCTGCCGTGAGGTCAGCGCTGGGTTCTCCTCACTCCTCACAAGTGCAGGCGGCCGCGGCTCTCCTAGAAGCATCCGCCGACCTGCAGGGGATTTAAAGGGACAGGCGCGCCAAACGTGAAATCAGGTTTGGCACGAGATTTGGACTTCTCCCTATTAGAGGGAGTCTCTGGCACCAGACAGGTGCCAGAGTATAGGCTTCATACATACTGCAGCGTTCCAGTAATCACCTGTTATCCTGATCTTGACCTTGTCTTGTTTTTGACTACGATTTCGCCTGACTCCTTTGTACTGCTCCTGATATCTGGTTCTGACCTCGGCTATTCCCTGTGACCCATCTAAGTCTGCTCCATGGTACTGTTTCGTCTGTTTGATATCGACCCGGCCTGTTGACTACGTTATTCTTCTGCACTACATCCAGTACCTGTATAGGGGAACCTAACCTGAGGGCCGTGACCTGTGTGTCGGACGCAGCCAAGTCCAAACCTTCTTGCGAGGGTCCCTGGTGAATACCGCCGGAACATTAGACTCTGCACCTAAGGCATAGGTCCAATTCCCTAATACGGGCTGCATCCATAACCATCCAGGAGTTGTGACACTATGTCACTACCTCTGTCATTACCTATGTCATTACCTATGTCACTACAAATGTCACTACCTATGTCACTACCTCTGTCATTACTATGTCACTACCTATGTCCTTACCTATGTCCTTACCTATGTCATTACCTATGTCCTTACCTATGTCCTTACCTATGTCACTACCTATGTCATTACCTATGTCCTTACCTATGTCATTACCTATGTCCTTACCTATGTCCTTACCTATGTCACTACCTATGTCATTACCTATGTCCTTACCTATGTCATTACCTATGTCCTTACCTATGTCCTTACCTATGTCACTACCTATGTCATTACCTATGTCCTTACCTATGTCATTACCTATGTCCTTACCTATGTCCTTACCTATGTCCTTACCTATGTCATTACCTATGTCACTACCTATGTCACTACCTATGTCATTACCTATGTCCTTACCTATGTCACTACCTATGTTCTTACCTATGTCACTACCTATGTCACTACCTATGTTCTTACCTATGTCACTACCGATGTCATTACTGATGTCACTAACTATGTCACTACCGATGTCATTACCGATGTAACTACCTAATGTATATCACTACCTATGTAACTACCTACAGTATGTCGCTACCTATGTCACTACCTATGTCCTTACCTATGTCCTTACCTATGTCATTACCTATGTCCCTACCTATGTCCTTACCTATGTCCTTACCTATGTCCTTACCTACTGTATGTCACTACTGATGTCACTAACTATGTCACTACCGATGTCATTACCGATGTCATTACTGATGTCACTACCTATGTCACTACCGATGTCATTACCGATGTCACTACCGATGTCATTAAAGTAATATAATTGTGAAGTCCGATCAGCTTACTTGGAGTTCCAAAGTCCAAAAGATATATTCGCACAAAGAAATACAAAGAGTACCGCCCCTACAATGCGCACGCACAGTTGGCACTATGGGGGTCATTCAGACCCGGGCGTTAGCACCGATGCACTCGGACCGGGTCGATGGCCCCCCACAGAGCATGCGCACAACGGCGCCGCCGCCGTCGTGCGCATGCGTGAGACCCGCTACGACCGACAGCGCTGGTCATCATAGCGGGTCTCGATCCAAAGGGGGCGAGCTGTCGATGTTGATTGACAGCTCGCCCCGTTTGGAAGGCGGGCCGGGGGGATGGCAGCCCAAACGGAGGCGTTCCCATGGGAATGCCTACCGTTTGGGGGCGGCCCCACTGACATCACTAGTGATGTCAGTGGAGAGCTTCCGGCTCTGACAGAGCCAGAAGCACTCCGGGGCTTACGACAAGGGAGATCCTACCCTAGGGTCTCGTCGTAAGCCCCGATGGTCGCGATGGTCTCTGACCATCGCGACCATCACCAGAGCGGTCGTTAGAGCTGTGGGTGTTAACCCACAGCCTAACGACCGCAACAGAGGCGGGCGGTCAGGATGCAAGTGGCCGCTCAGTTTCTGAGCGACTGCTTGCATCCTCCGACCGCCTCTGAATGAGGCCCTATGTCCTTACCGATGTCCTTACCGATGTCCTTACCGATGTCCTTACCAATGTCCTTACCGATGTCCTTACCGATGTCACTAAAGTAATATAATTGTGAAGTCCGATCAGCTTACTTGGACTTCCAAAGTCCAAAAGATATATTCGTACAAAGAAATACAAAGAGTACCGCCCCTACAATGCGCACGCACAGTTGGCACCAACACAAGGCTTCAATTCTGAATGCACTGCCTTCCAAAGGTCACTGCAGTACAATTTAATGGTTAACATTCAAATAGTCCTTAGGGAATAAATTCATTGGGTACAGGCAGGGATCTGTATATACTCGACATTTGATAGGTCAGGATCTTCTTCTTTGTGTGAGTGGCCGGATCTTCATAAAGCCTGAGGGCCCCGCCCATGACTATCCCATGCTGGATTTCCTTTACTTTACAGTATCATGGGTGAGCGGAAATATTTAGTTTCAGGGGCAGCACATTACATTGCTTAACTGCTAATAAAATGGATCTACAACATTACATCAATAATATTACATTTATATTTACAGCAGAGATGCAGTATTTATCTATGACATACATATCAAATGTTGATAAAAATAAGATTAACGTCAATATACAGTTATACCAATTTAATAGAAAATAGGAAATTGAACTTATAATGAAAATAATATTTATAATAACGTACAGAAAGTGTTGTATTTTATTGTACTTCATTCAGTTTTAATATGTAACTTTGACACTGCTGATGTCATTACCTATGTTACTACCTATGTCATTACCTATGTCACTACCGATGTCACTACTTATGTCATTACCAATGTCATTACCTATGTCATTACATATATCATTACCTATGTCACTACCGATGTCACTACTGATGTCATTACCGATGTCACTACCTATGTCGTTACCTATGTCACTATTGATGTCACTACTGATGTCATTACCGATGTCACTACCTATGTCATTACTGATGTCACTACCTACAGTATATCATTACTACTGATGTAATTATTTATGTCACTACCGATGTCACTACCGATGTTACTACCTATTTCACTACCATCGGGTTTGCATACAACTACTGTATGACATAATCCGTATAGAATTTGCTAAAGGTCTTATGTCATGCTTTCAATATTTAACAAACAGCCGTAACCTAAGATTACTGCTGTTGCTCACTGCATCACTCTTGTCATCTTCAGCGAAGCCTTCCTGGCAGTGCCGGGCATCCGCCAGCTTAAGCAGTCATGCACATGGGCAGACGATCATTGTGCATGCGCATGACATTGGGTGGGACAAAGAACACCGCAAAGGACCGCTCTCTCAGTAAGAGCGGTCCTCTGCGAATGATGGACTTCTGGGCCTATGAACCAGAAGCCCATCTGGCGCCCTTCTGCAAATGCGCAGAAGGACGGACACGCCGGTTGGATTCCTCTCACAGCACTCTCCCAATCGAAGCTCATAGGCTTCTATAGGGTAATGCTATGAGGAGATGGCGTAGCCCACCACAGACAAGCCCTGGAGTGCATCGCATTCCAAGGCTCGGTGCATATGGTAAATGCGGTCACACCTGCATTTTCGGGGCTAGACAGCATCTCTCTCCCCTTGCTGCATCCCGCCCATTGAAGCCAGTCTCTAGCAGTGATAGACTGCCAGCAGGTGAGTTCAGGACCCCGCCGACAAGAAGGACATCGCTGGACCTCGCCAGTGCGGTAAGTAATGATGAATAACAGTGACATATTCTTTTCTATCAATGCGATACTAAACAAAATACGCCACTGGTATATAGTTATTGCTAAATGGGACCCTGTGTATCTATTTAACAATATATCTATGAAACTGTGTATCTATGTTACTATCAGTGTAACTAGGCAAAGTTTAGTTTAAGTAAACTCACACAAACTTTAGCTTGAATGTGGCGGGACTGAAAGTACAAGGAAATGTATTTGTATAAGTGATACGTTGTCCCTCTAATTCTTCCCACAACGTAATGTATAGAGCAGCCAACTAGTGCAGCCATGGAAAGAGATCAAGCTAAAATATTATCTTGTCAGACTGGTGCACTAATGTCAGAGCAGGTATCTGAGAAGAACGGGTTCCCACCAGTGGGAAGTAACGGGCAGTAAGGAGTTATAATCACACATATGCAGCCCATTGGCTGTGTTCTTCCCGAGCCAGCGATACAAGCTCTGTCCAGTATGATGAGGTCAGGACCCTTTATCAGGTATCACTGTTTCCATCACTCACTGACATCCTAACTATAGACACTCAGAAGCCACCATCTGCTGCAGCATTAGTAACAGGCTCCTTCAGAATGTGCTTCACTCACAGTGACAGGACTGTAATGAGGCCCAAAGGATGCCGGCAATCAACATTCAGGTGACCCTGTTACCTGTCACTGCTGCACTATTCTTCAATCAGTGTGAGCCTGAATGTGAGGTGAGTACCGGTCACTGTCATTGCTGAACTGGAGGAGAGAGGGGTTTGCAATTATGTCTACTCAGATCAGTGCTTAAAGTGGTACTAGAGAAGTGGTGGAACTCGCCATCCCCCCTCTGAGCTTCTTTGTCATGTGCCAAAAAGGGGCATGGTCTCAAAAGAAAGGGGCATGGTCACACAATAGTATTCTCAATTCAAATTACGCCACACAGTAGCACATACTGCCCACAGTAGTAGTGCCCCTTATGCAGTGCCCCCAGTAGTGGTGCCCCTTATGCTGTGCCCAGAGTGGTAGTGCCCCTTATGCAGAGCCCTCAGTAGTAGTGCCCCTTATGCTGTGCCCCCTATGCAATGCCCCCAGTTGTAATGTCCCTGCAGTAGTGCCCCCTGTAGTAATGCCCCCAATAGTAATCTACCCTGTAAAAGTAATGCCTCCTGTAGAAGTAATGCCCCCTATAGTAATGTCACCAAGAGAAATGTCCCTGCAATAATGCCCCCTGTAGTCCTGCCCCCAATATAAATGTCTCACAATAGAAATGCCCCCTGTAGTAGTGCCCCCAGTAGTAAAGCTCCCAATAGTAATGCCCCCTTTAGAAGTAATGCCCCAATAGTAATGCCCCCTGTGGAAGTAATGCCCCCTGCAGGAATGCTCCCTGTAGTAATGCCCCCTGTAATAGTGCCCCCTGTAATAGTGCCCCCTGCAGTAATGCCCCGTGTAATAGTGCTCCCTGCAGTAATGCCCCTTGTAATAGTGCCCCCTGTAATAGTGCCACGCACACACAAAAAACCCCCCAAAATAATACATTAAGTCCCGCTCCTGCATCCACTACAATCCAGTCCGCCTGGCTGCTCCTCAGAACTGCAGGAGCCGGAAAGAGTGAACTCCAGCCTCCGGCTAACGCTGCGGGGAAGGAGCTGGGTTCCCACTGGTAACAAAGTCTCAGCGGGCGCCCAGCAAATGGAGCCTCCCTGCGGTGCCGGGCTGAGGTGGGGTGGAGGAGGCAGAACTGGTTACGTCTCCAAATAGAAGTGACGGAACGCAGCTCCACACCGTTCTGGCCCAGCAGCACAAAAACACACAAGAATAATAATAGCAAAACAACTAGTGTAGCGTAAGGTAACTAACCTCTGTCACGAGGTAGTAAACACAGTAATAAATGGTAAACAAAACCGCAAGCTTATGCTGGGTACACACTGGCAGATATATCGGGCAATCAATTGATTGGCCAATATATTGGGTGCCCGTCGGCCAGTGAGTACCAGCACTATGTCTGTGAACGACGTCATTCACAGACATATCGTGTCAGCTGTGCTGCACAGCCGATGCCCAATATATCTGCAGATATCTCAACCATCGCCAAGCCGCTCACCCACAGCTTTGAGAGTGGCCTGGAGGCCGAAACTTAAAAAAAAAAACGCCCTGATTCAGAGTGAGCACTCGCAAACAGTGAGTGCCTCTGAATCAGGCCCTCAGCTTTATGCGATATGAAGGGCTGAAGCAGAAGAATAGTCAGGAACACTCCAACTCCACTGAGAGTGGCCTGGAGGCCGAAACTTAAAAAAAAAACGCCCTGATTCAGAGTGAGCACTCGCAAACAGTGAGTGCCTCTGAATCAGGCCCTCAGCTTTATGCGATATGAAGGGCTGAAGCAGAAGAATAGTCAGGAACACTCCAAGGTCAAAGCTGAGGCAGAATAGTCAGGAACACTCCAAGGTCAAGGCTGAGGCAGAATAGTCAGGAGCACTTCAAGGTCAGGGCTGAAGCAGAATTGTCAGGAATATTACAAAGTCAGGGCTGAAGCAGAATAGTCAGGAACACTCCAAGCTCAGGGCTGAGATAGAATATTCAGTAACACTCCAAGGTCAGGGCTGAGGCAGAATAGTCAGGAACACTCCAAGGTCAGAGCTGAGGCAGAATGGTTAGTAAGCCTCCAAGGTCAAGGCCGAGGCAGAATAGTCAGGAGCACTCCAAGGTCAAGGCTGAGGCATAATAGTCAGGAGCACTCCAAGGTCAAGGCTGAGGCAGAATAGTCAGGAGCACTTCAAGGTCAGGGCTGAAGCAGAATAGTCAGGAGCACTCCAAGGTCAGGGCTGAAGCAGAATAGTCAGGAGCACTCCAAGGTCAGGGCTAAAGCAGAATTGTCAGGAATATTCCAATGTCAGGGCTGAAGCAGAATAGTCAGGAACACCCCAAGCTCAGGGCTGAGACAGAATTGTCACAAACACTCCAAGGTCAGGGCTGAGGCAAAATGGTTAGAAACACTCCAAGGTCAGGGCTGAGGCAGAATGGTTAGTAAGACTCCAAAGTCAAGGCTGAGGCAGAATAGTCAGGAGCACTCCAAGGTCAAGGCTGAGGCAGAATAGTCAGGGGCACTCCAAGGTCAATGCTGAGGCAGAATATTCAGGAGCACTCCAAGGTCAAAGCTGATACAGAATGGTTAGTAACACTCCAAGGTCAGGCTGATACAGAATGGTTAGTAACACTCCAAGGTCTGGGCTGAGGCAGAATAGTCAGGAGCCCTCCAAGGTCAGGGCTGAGGCAGAATAGGAACAATGACAGAGGATAAGCTGAAGTTAAAGCCAAGACTCCAAATACCAAACCAATCAGGAACTCAGATAATCACTACTAAGTAGGAACAAACACTGGCACCGGTGAAATAGCAAGTAAGCGATTTAAAGGATGTGTAACCAATGGAGTGGATTCGGAGTTCCAGTCTAGGTAGACAGAAAGATTGATATGAAATAGATAGAAAGATAGATATGTGATAGATAGATAGATAGATAGATAGATAGATAGATAGATAGATAGATAGATAGATAGATAGTTATATAGAAAGATATATATGAGATAGATAGATAGATAGATAGATAGATAGATAGATAGATAGATAGATAGATAGATAGATAGATAGATATGAGATAGATACAGTGCATCCGGAAAGTATTCACAGCGCTTCACTTTTTCCACATTTTGTTATGTTGCAGCCTTATTCCAAAATGGAATAAATTCATTTTTGGCCTCAAAATTCTACACACAATACCCCATAATGACAAAGTGTAAAAAGTTTTTTGAGATTTTTGCAAATTTATAAAATAAAAACCAACTAAGACATCACATGTACATAAGTATTCACAACCTTTGCTCAATACTTTGTTGATGCACCTTTGGCAGCAAGTACAGCCTCAAGTCTTTTTGAATATGATGCCACAACTTGGCACACCTATCTTTGGGCAGTTTAGCCCATTCATTTTTGCAGCACCTCTCAAGCTCCATCAGGTTGGATGTGAAGCGTCGGTGCACAGCCATTTTCAGATCTCTCCAGAGATGTTCAATTGGATTCAAGTCTGGGCTCTGGCTGGTCCACTCAAGGATATTCACAGAGTAGTCCTGATGCCACTCCTTTGATATCTTGGCAGTGTGCTTAGGGTCGTTGTCCTGCTGAAAGATGAACCGTCGCTCCAGTCTGAGGTCAGGAGCACTCTGGAGCAGGTTTTCATCCAGGATGTCTCTGTACATTGCTGCATTCATCTTTCCCTCTATCCTGACTAGTCTCCCAGTCCCTGCCAATGAAAAACATCCCCACAGCATGATGCTGCCACCACCATGCTTCACTGTAGGGATGGTATTGGCCTAGTGATGAGCGGTCCCTGGTTTCCTCCAAACATAACGCCTCACATTGACGCCAGAGAGTTCAATCTTTTGTTTCTCATGGTCTGAGAGTCCTTCAGGTGCATTTTGGCAAACTCCAGGTGGGCTGCCATGTGCTTTTCACTAAGGAGTGGCTTCCGTCTGGCCACTCTACCATACAGGCCTGATTGGTGGATTGCTGCAGAGATGGTTGTCATTCTGGAAGGTTCTCCTCTCTCCACAGAGGAATGCTGTAGCTCTGACAGAGTGAACATTGGGTTCTTGGTCACCTCCCTGCCTAGGACCCTTCTCCCCCGATCGCTCAGTTTAGACAGCCGCCAACTCTAGGAAGAGTCCTGGTGGTTCTGAACTCCTTCCATTTATGGATGATGGAGGCCACTGTGCTCATTGGGACCTTCAAGCAGTAGATATTTTTCTTTACCCTCCCCAGATTTGTGCCTCGAGACAATCCTGTCTCGTAGGTCTACAGACAATTCCTTGGACTTCATGCTTGGTTTGTGCTCTGACATGCACTGTCAAGTGTGGGACCATATATAGACAGGTGTATGCCTTTCAAAATCATGTCCAATCAACTGAATTTACTACAGGTAGACTCCAATTAAGCTGTAGGAACATCTGAAGGAAGATCAGTGGAAACAGGATGCACCTGAGCTCAATTGTGAGCTTCATGGCAAAGGCTGTGATTTCTTTTTTTTTATTAAATTAGGAAAAATCTCATAAAAACTTTTTACACGTTGTCATTATGGGGTGTTGTGTGAAGAATTTTGATAAGCAGTGAAGTCATATTTCTATCAATTAAAATACAAAAAAATCCTAAGTAAAAGTAAAATACCTCAAATGAGTAAGTTTTCAGTAATATATTATATAAAGCGTCACTTTTCCTGGACACTCTCCTCCACCATTTTGTGCCAGCCAATGGGGAGACAAAAGATGCATCAAGAGGTTGTTTGCTGCCGAACTATATATATCGTTAACGATTTGCAGTTGTTAACGACGCATCTATATATCGTTTGAACATTTGTACAATCGTCCCATGTGTAGGCACAATATTGTTTGTCCGGGAGTGTTCAGAAGTTCAAGGGAAATCATTAACGAGATCGTACTGTTGCCTACATTGTTCTGTGTGTAGGGGCCTTAAGCGTGTACATAGATATCGGGCCATGCTGAGGCAGAGGATGTGTGTAGCTAGTAGACTTATTGTATATAAAGTACATTAGTTACATCACATCTATTACATCTTTTCTACCATTTGCCATAATTATTATTGCAGTGTGATAGGAAAAAGCTGTTTTTGCAGAATCGGGCATTACAGAACCTTATGGGGCTCATTCAGGGCTGTATTTTCTAAAGGTTGGTTTTGTTTTTTGGGGCGTTTTGCAGTCGGCTTTGAAATCTGCTCTTTTACTAAAGTGCAAACCGATGAAAAACCGTCCAAATGGACGCCATTAAAACGCAATTGAATGTCGGCTGGCTATCTATGCTTTTTTAGTTACAAGAATAGAATCCCCAGATTTACTAAGCATCGGGTTTAGAGCCAGATGCAAAGCCGACATCAAATCCGCCCGAATAAAAGACCTCTGGCAGACGCGTTTATGTGAATCACTGCACAGATCTGTATGATCTGTGCAGGCTTCATTTTATTAATATTGTGATGAAGATGTTAATTTTTTTGTAAAAATGGCGTGGAGTCCCCCCAAAATATTTCTTTTGGCCTCTAAGCCTAGGTTGGTATTAGAAAATACGTGGAAAAACGGCATGGGGGGTCCCCTATAATCCAATAACCATCACTAGGCTGAAACAGTTTACCAGCCCCAAACTGAGTCCCCCCACACCTTTCATCCCCCCATTTTAGTATTAATAAAAGGAAGCCTGGACAGATCACTATGGGTGATGCTTTAAATCAGCTGCAGATAAATGACAGATTGCTGTTGAATTTGTTGCTGATTATGATTATGGGGTCGTAATCCAATGGGTAACGATGGCATATAACTAATGACAGTCATAACCAACGCATAGTACATGCTGGTTTTTTAGTCTACAATCCACTATTAATACCCATCGGTTTCAATTAGACAGCAAAACCGACCTTTAGTAAATATACCTCTTAGCGGTAAGCCACATTTATGTGTCTTGACTTGTATCTCCTTGGATGAGGGGTTAATAATTCATGGTGACGATGGGTTAATGGAGTGAGATGGGGTTAATGAAGAATGATAGTGAAGGGGGCTTAATGGAGAACGATGATGCTGAGAAGAGTAAATGATGGAGGGTGAGGGGTTAATAATGCAGGTTTAGGGGTTAATGAAGAACATTGAAGAAAGGGGGTTAATGTTGTCTGATGATGGTGAGAGGGGGTTAATAAGGAATGCGATGCGCCTACACGGGAGCTATAGGACAAAGCTAATGATAAGCAAAATTTCTGCATTCTGGTTCCGGTCGCAATGTGCCATGTAGGTCTATAGATCGCTTACTGGCAAATCATTTCCCAACTTATTTACTAACGGTTCCAGACACACAAAACAAATGGGTTTAAAGAAAAGATACATCAAGATGATATAAAGAAGCACTTTAAAAATAAAAAAGTGTTTCATTTTCTTTTATCAATTTGCTTTTGTTAAAAAATGAAAACATTTTAAAAGTTAGATTTGTTCTGAAATCAGAAACTTTTATCGCCCCCCCCCCTGACCTTATCCAGCAACCCTGAGACATTGTGATTCGTAGAAGCCTGAAGTTTGCTAAAACTATTCATTCACCTTTAGCACACAGGTTCTCAAACTCGGCCCTCAGGTCCCCACACAGGAAAACGTGACCTGTGTGGGGTCCTAAGGACAGAGGGCCTGATTCAGACCCGGACGCTATTTGCATCCGCTCGCTGGCTAAAAGGGGTTGGCTATTTAAATCATGTGCTCGCACTGCGTCGCGTAAAGCCGCCCACTAAGTAATAGCGAGCGGCCGCACTATGCGCTCGCACCTGTATAAAGACGCCCCTTTGCCACTCGCAATACACGTCATCTCCGGCAGTTGTAGGATCAATCGGGAACATCGAGAGCCATCGGAGCTGCTCGCAGCGCTTGTGGTAGCATTTTCCCACCACAACATTGCGAGCAGTTCAGGCTAAAATACAACCCAGTCACATGTGTAATGACGCTACTTTGCTAATTATGCACATCCATTAAACGCCGTTCTGACGGTCGTGCACGCTGAGTTCGCTCATCCACACCCCACAACAAACGGAGCTGTCTGTCACTCAAATAGCTGCCCGACTGTGGGCTACGGGCGAGCACTTTCCCATCACAATGACTGGTTGGCGCACGCGCATTGCGGCTTATACGCATGCGCAGATTATGAAAAATCGCTCAATGCGACGAGCGCAACATAGCGTCCGGGTCTGAATCCCAGAGTTTGAGAACCCCTGATTTAGACGATACAATATAGTGTGTCTGATATTTTTTATACCAATACATATTTTGAGTATTTTCTCTCTATGGTACCTGCTCAGGATCCCTTATGAGCCCATTAGACATGACGAAACGTTACTTACAGCATGTTTTTAGTAGAGATGAGCGGTTCAGATTCCTTGGAATCCAAATACGCCCGAACTTCCGGGATCCAAGGCGATCCAAGCGACAGCTCCCTGTCTGCCTAGGGTCTCTACCTGAGCCAAAACCTCGAGATCCTGCTGTCGGATCTCGCAGTTTTGTCTCGGGCGCCAATTTCAAAAGTCCCATTGAAATCAATGGGCTGCCTGCTGATTGGCTGAGAGAGCTGTCTGTCACGGCTCTCAGCCAATCAGCACTTCCCTATAGACAGCAATGTGGCAAACGGACACAAGACCGCTGCCCCCACCACACCGAGGACACCGCCAGCAACCCTGCACTGAGGACACCACCGGCACCCCTTCACTGCCGACACCACCAGAACTTCCGCACTCAGAACACTGCCGGCACTCATGCACTGCCGACACAGCCAGCAACCCCGCACTGAGGACACTGCTGGCACCCATGCTCTGCCGACTCCACCGGCACTTCTGCACTCAGAACACTGCTGGCACCTCTGCAATGAGAACACTGCCAGCACTCCCAGTACCACCAGCAACCCCAAACTGCCGACATCGCCAGCACTCCAACACTGAGGACACCGCCACCACTCCTGCACAGCCAATACCACTGGCAATCACGCATAGCCGGCTCCCCAGACTGAAGAAAATGTCGGCACCCTCTGTCACAGTAAGTGCACCATTGGTGTATCCAACCTACACTGTATCCAATCCACACTGTATTTGACCAGCACTGTATCTGGCACTGTATTCTGCACTGTATCAGATCCGCACTGTATCCTGCACTGTATCAGACCCACGCTGTATCCAACCCGCATTGTATCCGACCCACACTGTGGGGGTCATTCAGACCCGCTCGCGAGCAAAGGACGCTCGCAAGCGGGTCGATGTTGTGTGAATGCGCATGCGCACGACGGAGGGAGCTCCGTCGTGCGCATGCTCGAGACCCGGCGACCGACGAAGAATACGTCGCTCGGGGTCTTGCACCAAAGGGGGCGTGCTGTCGATGGTGAGTGACAGCATGCCCCCTTTGGTGGGTGTGCCGGGGGCGTGGCTGCCAGACGGAGGCGTTCCCATGGGAACGCCTACCGTCTGAAGCCGGCCCCACTGACATCAGTAATGATGTCAGTGGGAGTGATTTTGCCAAAATCACTCCTGGCCTTGCGGCAGCGAGACCCTACCGCAGGGTCTCGTCGCAAGCCCGATGGTCGCGATGGTCTTGACCATCTGGTCAGAGCGTTCGGCTCTGAATCAGGCCCTGTATCCGATTCACACTGTATCTCACCCGCTCTATATCCAGCCCACACTGTATCCCACACTGTATGCAATAAGGACTGTATCCGACCTGCACTGTATCTGACCCGCACTGTATCCGACCCACACTGTATACGACCCACACTGTTTCTGACACACACTGTATCCAACCCACACTGTATCCAACCCACACTGTATGCGACCCGCACTGTCTGTGACCCACATTGTATCCGACCCAACTGTAGCCAAACCACACTATAAGTGAACCGTGCTGTATCCAACCCGCACTGTATGCGACCCACACTGTATCCGACCCGCACTGTATGCGACCAGCATTGTATGCGACCCACACTGTATCCGACCCGCACTGTATCCAACCTGCACTGTATCCGACCCACACTGTATACTACACTGTATCCAACCGACACTGTATGCGACCCACACTGTATCCAACCCGCACTGTATCTGACCCGCGCTGTATCTGACCCACACTGTATCCAACCCACACTTTATCCAACCCACACTGTATCTGGCCTGCACTGTATCCAACCCACACTGTATCTGACCCGCGCTGTATCTGACCCACACTGTATCCAACCCACACTGTATCCAACCCACACTGTATCCGGCCTGCACTGTATCTGACCAGCACTGTATCCAACTCGCACTGTATGCGAATCACACTGTATCCAACCCGCATTGTATCTAACCCGCACTGTGGGCCTGATTCAGACACGCTCGCGAGCGCTGAGCGCTCGCAAGCAGGTTGATGTTAGGCCAGTGCACATGCGCACGACGGGTCTCGTTGCCGCAAGCCCTGGAGTGCTTTTGGCTCTATTAGAGCCGAAGGCACTTCCACTGACATCACTTGTGATGTCAGTGGGGCCGGCCCCAGACGGTAGGCGTTCCCATGGGAACGCCTCCGTCTGGCCAGCCATGCCCCTGGCATGCCCACCAAAGGGGGCGTGCTGTCACTCACTATCGACAGCACGCCCCCTTTGTAGTGAGACCCATAGCGACAGCTTGCCTGTCGCTATCCGGGTCTCGCGCATGCGCACTGGCCCAACATCGACCCGCTTGTGAGTGGGTCTGAATTAGGCCCTGTATCCGACCCACACTGTATCCGACCCACACTGTATTTCGCACTGTATGCGACCCACACTTTATCCGACCTACGCCTTTGGTTTATATTGGTGAGCTGTGAGGTGGTCAAAATTGGGTGGAAATGACTTGAAATTAATGTTATTGAGGATAATAATACTCTAGGGATAAAAAAAAGGACCAAATTATGTGATTTTAGCTTTTCTTGTCATTTTTTGGGAAAAAATCCAATACCGAAATAAGTGACAGCGTTTTGGCAAAACCAAAACCGGATGACAAATTAGAACCAAAGCCAAAACCAGTAAAAATGGGCAGGCACACATCTCTAGTTTTTACTAATTCATTATTAGGGGCCCGATGGGGCCGACTAGTATTCAGCATTCTGAAAACTAAAAAGCTATCGGTGTCTCCTGTGTGAACCTTCGCCATCCTCATGTCGCTGATTTCTGGAGCCCCGCGCTGCGCGGATCCCTTCACCGCCTCTCGGAAACCTGCACCGTGCGCATGCATGAACTCAGGTCATGCATGCGCAGTCAGCCGGGTTGGCAGGGGTAAGCATCATTCGGGATCGGGGGGACAGTTGCTTTTCAGAGCAGCTGGCCCCGCACCGCACCAATGCTGAATTTCTCCGTTAGTTCCACGGCTGCAAACTCGCTGCGATTTGGATGCTTAATTATCAGGGGCCACCCAGTCCCGATGATGAATAGGCCTCTACGGGAAAAGCGCTTGTGCCAGAATTTGCAGGATGAAAACATAAACTGTGATAAATGTTCCGCACAATCAATGACAATACACATTGTTCTACCTGTACTGACTGCTGTATCTAATGTATCTGCTGTCTCTTCTTCTAATGTCTTGTTGTTGCTAAGCAATACATTCGGCACTCCGCTGTATGATCTTGTATCAAATTTACTTTTATTGTCCGGGAGGGAACAGTAATAAAATAACCAAAAAATTGATTCTATTAGAGAGAGGGAAAGAAAAGAAAAAGGAATGAGTATAACCTACAGTCTAGGAAGACAAAGGTCTGATATTACTGAGACTTCTCATCAAGGTATCTTATTTTCAGTGACTAAAATAAAACACTGATTTATATTCTTGCATAAGAAAGTGCCGAATTACCTCTGTGTTCTGTTGTCAGCATTAATCATTTAGAGATCAGTGGCCCTCATTCAGAGCCGTACGCTCTGAGCAGAGCGCACGCTCTGAATGAGGGCCGGCCTCCATGAAAATGAAGCGTCCTTCTGGACGCTCGTATAGCTGTGGGTCACCACCCACAGGCTATACGAGCGTGCATTTTGATGGCCGCGATGGTCGAGACCATCGCGACCATCGAAATTGCGAGCCGGAGCCTGCGGTTGAGGTTTTCAACCGCAAGCTCCGGAGTGATTTTGGCTCTATCAGAGCCAAAATCACTCCCACTGACATCACTAGTGATGTCAGTGGGGCCGGCTTTTGACGGGAGGCGTTCCCGTGGGAACGCCCCCGTCAGGGAGGCACGCCCCCGGCACGCCTACCAAAGGGGGCGTGCTGTCAATCAACATTGACAGCACGCCCCCTTTGATCGGACACAACGAGCGAAGGACTTTCCTTCGCTCGTCGCGTCTGGCGCATGCGCACGACGGAGCTCCCTCCGTCGTGCGCATGCTCAGTCCAGAACATCGACCCACTTGCGAGCGGACAGCCGCTCGCGAGTGGGTCTGAATCAGGCCCAGTGTCCTTGCATGTCTCAATTCACTGCTAACCTGTAGTCTGCAATATTAATATTTTTGTCAATTTTATTGCAGTGAGATTTATGTACTATTATAAGCTTGGAGAATATTGATAATCAATAGCTTGGAGGACCCGACACCTTTTGTTTTGTTGGTGTAAGCGCAGTTTAATTGATTGATTATTGTGGTGATGGAATAGCTTTTTTGTTTTTACTGTGACCATTGTGGTTCTGTTTATACAATAGCTGAGTTCATACGTGGAATAAAAATCTATTACCGGTGCCCTGGGGATCGTGCTCACTCCTCAGCCAGGTGTCGTACAAAGTTCTGTTTATTGCATTGAGAGAACATTACAAACTACAGTAATCAATCTAGTTCCATAGGGTAAGTGCAAAGACTCTATAGGGAAGAGATAACACAAAGGAGATACTGTAACTTATCTATCCCAGGAGTTACTTACTAAGCGTAGTTTGTATTTTACAAAGTGTCAGTGTTCCCTCGGTTTTGCCATCAGCTGATTTACTAACGGCAAAGACGTTGGGAAGCCGCCATTAATAGCGATTTTAGGGCCTGATTCAGCAGAGGACGCAGTAGATATCGCAGGTGCTAACCTGAGCGCAGCTGTGATTACGCTAATAAGGTAATAAAGCGCGGGGGGGGGGCGATACGCTTCCTGCATGCATTACTGATCCGAGTTTACGTTCTAGAATATAACATTGGATCATCTGCGATCCCATCGGCTGGCTAAAGGGGCCTATCCATTAGCAGATGTATTTCTGAGCGATGAAAGACAAAAGATATTCCTTGAAAATTCCGGTGGCTGTGCTGAACGATATCTGTTATGTTTTTGGCGTACGATGAACGATATCGCATGACATCATTCAGGGAGTGGATTTTTTCTCTGCACCGCTCTGTAGCTGCAGCTAATATCGTTCGTCGTTCTTCATTTACCACATATAAACTGCACAATATTGCTAATATCGTACAGCTATATGCGATAATTGACCAACATGTTGGAGAGATGACAGATGCAATTTATCGGCCATGGCAGTGCGCATCTGTCATCGTTCAGGCCTATCCATTAGCAAATATATTGAATGATATATTGGTCAATCGTCCATTTTATCTGCTAATGGATAGGCCCCTTAAGTGACCCATGGGGTCGCGTAAGCCAAATGCTGCAGTCCAGGGGGCCTTCTTTAGCCCAACCCTTAAGCGCCCTCAGGAGCGCAACTGCGAATGCAATAGCAATTACGCACGCAGTCTCACTCCGAAGATATGATAATCCATTGCGAATGCTATGCCATCGCAGCACAATATAAGGACGCCCACCTTACCTTACACTCATCCGTAATGTTTAGCAAGACTGCGAAACCATCGGTAACATAGAATACAATCAGAGCCTCATGCGCACTTGCACAAACTCTGGCCTTACTCAGGAATTTCTAAATTCAGGCTGCGTATGGCATGGCAGTGCCTAATTTATGTGCATAACCATCGGGAAAGTCGCCCAAACAATAGACTAGCTACTGAGAGCAGTGGCGTCCCTCCCCACGGTGTCACCCGGTGTGGGGAGGGACGTTGTGGTGTGCGGCGAAACAGCACGGTGCCAAAAGGGGTGTGGCCTCACAGGAAGGGGTGTGGCCTCTTGGGAAGGGGCATGGCTTTGCGGCCAAACCCCCGTGGTCCCGTTATCACTGGGAGGGGGGGGGGGGGGAGTGTCAGAGGTGCGTGCAGTATCACTTTTCAGAGCTTAATACAACCGGCCCAAAGGCCCTGATTCAGAGCCGGACGCTCTGACCAGAGCGCTCGCTCTGAATCAGGGCCCACCTCCATTAAAATGGAGTGTCCTCCTGGACGCTCGTATAGCTGTGGGTCACCACCCACAGCATATACGAGTGTGCAGAATGATGGTCGCGATGGTCTTGACCATCGCGACCATCGGAACTGCGAGTAAAAGCCTGCGGTTGGGTTTTTCAACTGCAAGGCCAGGAGTGATTTTGGCTCTATCAGAGCCAAAATCACTCCCACTGACATCACTAGTGATGTCAGTGGGGCCGGCTTCAGACGGTAGGCGTTCCCTTGGGAACGCCTCCGTCTGCCAGGCACGCCCCCGGCACGCCCACCAAAGGGGGCGTGCTGTCAGTCACCATCGACAGCACGCCCCCTTTGATGAGACATTCCGAGCGAAGGAAAGTCCTTCGCTCGTCGGGTCTCGCGCATGCGCACGACGGAGCTCCCTCTGTCGTGCGCATGCACAGTGGGGACCATCGACCCACTTGCGAGTGGACAGCCGCTCGCGAGTGGGTCTGAATGACCCCCAAAGTCCCAACCAACCAGCTCCTAACTGTCAATTTTCAAACACAGCCTGTGGACATGACAGTTAGGAGCTGATTGGTTGGGACTTTATCTACGTTAACTTTAACTCCATCCAAGGCTTAGTAAATAGACCCCTCAGTTTGGTGCTAGTTATTGGAGAATAGGGGGACCTATCCCCTCAACTTTCCTGTACCAGCCCAGGCTGAAAGGTCCGGGGTTGGTTACTGATTTTGGGGGGAGGAGAAGGGGGAGGGATGGGGCATGCCATATGTTTTTGTCAATTAGCCCTTTTTTTACACATTGCTAAGCCTGCACAGATCACACTGATCTGTGCAGTGCTTTCAGCTCATACACAAAGGTGAAGCTGCTCTTCAGGGACGAATTGGAAGTAGAATTGGATTATGATTGACAGGGAGGGAATTGGACCTCGATTTGAGACCCGGATTTGGCTGGGGGAACTGAGGCATGCCTAGGTTCGACTCCAAACCCCCAAGTTCAGGTGTGTTTGTTTTTTAAGAAAACTGAACAACACATCTCTAATATATATTTACAGGTGTGTCCTCATACATCTAGGCTCAATACGCCAAGCCGGGTGAGTGAGACCCCAGGTTCAATGTGACTCTGCTTGCACCGAGCATCTTTTTCGCCCCCGTCACTCACAATGCGATGCCACTAGGATGCAACAGGAGACTGCACTGATTAATTTGATATGTGACACTTGTATATCTGTGCACTAATGAGTCTTTAAATGAAGCACAATGGAACTTGGCATAGAAAAAAGCCGCGCCAGCTGCATGGTAGCACTTCATATACAGGTTCAGATTGATTCGCAGTTTCGCACACAGATCTACAAGTGTTGCATATCCTGTTAATCAGTGCAGTGACCTGGTCTTAGTCGCATCACATTGTAACTATGACGCATTTTCTTTTATAAAAAGTTTCAAAAAATACTCTCGGTGCAAGCAGGGTCGCACGGGATCTGGCATGCCAAGAGGCTGTTTGGAATGTCAGCAGCAGCATTGTATGAGGGCACCTCTGTACATGCTGTTATATGCTGTATATAAGTATATATTGGGAACAGACATTATAGTGTGCCAGAACACAGACATCCTGCGTCCTCAGACAACACTTCCAGGGCGATCTGCCTTTCATCACTACCTAGTTGTTCCGTAGCCATCCCTCTGACTCCAAAGCCAAACCGCTTGTTGTTCATCTAATGTATGCGCTGAACGGGACCTTTTTCCTTTCATATTCCTCATGTGCGGGCAGCTTTAGTTTCGCCTCTGTGGGAGATCAACGGATAACAATGCAGAAGCGCTTTTATCAATTACACAGCGATCGTGTACATTTATATTCTCAGGGCAGTTTACACTGTCAAGCAAGGCCCATAGATTGTAAGCTCTCCGTGTAAGTATATTATATAATGGAGCCCTAGCTGTAAGAGGTAATTGCATTGTGTTATTATATTTAATAACATGTTTTATATAGCACCAACATAGCGCTCAAAAGCGGGTCGATGGTCGGCCAGTGCGCACGCGTGGCATGCACAATACGCGTGTGCGAGCCCTGGAGCGAGTGAGAACTTCACTCGCTGCGGGGCTCATAGGCAAATGCAGGGGGGGTTTTCGTCTGCCTGGAAACCCCCCTCTCCAGCACACAGCATGACCACAATAGATACAGTAATATAATAGAATGTTACTAGCGCTGCATGTTCTTTTCAGTATCACAAATGAAATAATTAGCACCACCTGTGGATCTTTTAAAATGTGGCAACCAGTAATAAATAACCTGTGCACCAACTAGGACATGTGGAAAATATGCACTGTTAGGGGTGCACTGCTATAGAGCCCAATATGTACATATATGTCCAGGGCAGTGCTAGGTTATTCTGCTGATCCCTCAGACTCCCGGACTTGCTCTAATGCTCTGGAATGGTGCCAACATCTGACATAAATACATTCTGCTCAGACAGGATGGACCTACTGCCGCATCTAATGGCTCACTGTGATCACTGGTCCTGTATATGCTGGAATTATGACACACAATACACTATGTATGACACATATAATGGGTTACTGTGATCGCTGGTCCTGTATATGCTGGAATTATGACACACAATACACTATGTATGACACATATAATGGGTTACTGTGATCGCTGGTACTGTATATGCTGGAATTATGACACAATACACTATGTATGACACATATAATGGGTTACTGTGATCACTGGTCCTGTATATGCTGGAGTTATGACACAAAATACACTATGTATGACACATATAATGGGTTACTGTGATCGCTGGTCCTGTATATGCTGGGATTATGACACACAATACACTACGTATGACACTTATAATGGGTTACTGTGATCTCTCGTCCTGTATATACTGGAAATATGACACACAATACACTCTGTATGTAACATATTATAGCTGGATAAGTGCTAATTATGCCCTCTTCATGGACTGGCCACACTCACTCTAAAATCAAGCATTTGGAACCCCCCCTCCAGAAATCCTGTGTTTGCTACTGGGGGCTCGCTACAAAATGGGGCGGCTGTCGATGTTGATCGATAGCTCGCCCCGTTTTGTAAATGGGGAGGTGGGGTGGCTGGACAAACGGAGGCGCTCCCGAAGGAACGCCTGCCGTTTGTGGGCGGCCCTACTGACATCATTTGTGATGTCAGTAGTGAACTTCCTGCTCTATTAGAGCAGAAAGTTCATTCGGCCTTGTGGGAACCGAGACCCTACCACAAGGGTCTCGTCGCAAGCACGTTGGTCGCGATTATCGCGACCATCGCCAGGCCGCTTGCAAAAGCTGTGGGTGGTCACCCACAGGTATGCGAGCGGCCTGGAGGTGGATTTTTAAAAAAAAAATACGCCCTGATTCAAAGAGAGTGCTCGAAAATAGCGGGCGCCTCTGAATCAGGCCCCTAGTCCACAATGCTTCAGAATTGGGAACCAACAATAATAAAACAAGCTTGGTATTAATAGACTGGCAGAGTGGTATAAGGGATAATGCAGACACTACTAGATTATATTAATGCAAGTCACAAAGGAATTCCTTTAAATGCCTTAGGACACTGGATGGATCTCTGAAGAATTCATAGCAAGGGGGCATTATTGACTAATTTACAATAAAGGAGGTTTTCTAATGAACACTGGAGTAATGTCCTCTGAAGTTACCAAACTTGGGGCCCTATTTATAATCAGGTTTTTGATCATTATAATTTCTTATGGCTGCTATTCATGGCAATAAGAATGTAAGTTGCACTATTATGTGTCATTACTCACATGCAGGGATCACTTTGCTGTCATTTGCCAGATGGCCGCCTTGCTACTCTGCATGTACAGTCTGCCTACCGTGCATGTGCTAGAGGTGAGTGCTGGAGAAGGATCCTAAGGATCCCTCTCCCGGTAATTTTTGCAGACTGTAGTCTGCAGGCTGCCATGGCCCAGCTTCCGATGCCAAGCTCCGGAATGCAAAGCATTGGTTTATTCGGCAAAAAAGCAATTCCCATAGGTTTTTAATTATGAGGACTGTTTTGCGTCAAAAACAGGGGAGATATCTGCTGCAGCCCCCCATAGATACAATAGGGGGAATCTGAATATATATGCGGGTACCCCCAGAAAGCGGGGGTTTTCAGGGGATATCCTGCAAATATTAATTGTTAACGTTGATATAGATATTGTGCATAGGCAGTCATACAAATAATACAGTACCATGATTTATAGAATATAAGGATATATGTTAAAAACAGGGACTGTCCATAGACATTACATGGAGCTTCCCATTAGGCTGATGGTACACAAGAGGTGAACCAATATGAGCCACCCCTGGCATTTAAGGTGTTATGCCACATTATATCACACCTATTAGAATTAGGGAGACTAATATATTTTACATACATTAGATTAATTTTGCTAATTATTTAGCAGATTATGCATTTTGGCTGTTAATTACCTAATGTTTACACTCTCCACCTGCTTAGCTGACAAACAATGTATATAAATAAATGGTAATTATCATATAGTAGGTATAATAAATGAAACAATATATTTTTTTTATATCAAACTGCTTTCATTAGTCTCCCTAATTCTAATTGGGTATATAACGTGGTATATACGTAGGCAATGATTCACTAATAAATCACCAGGAGACATGGGTATTACTTGCAGCAGGAATGGCAATTGGTAGGTTAATCATTGTTGGTATGAAACCTTTGGCTGTGAACCATTGAATATTTAATCAACTGGGAAACAGACCAATCAGGGAATGGGGGCAGGGCTAAGCTCAGCGTCCATTACTTGGCTCTACAAAGGCAACGATATAATTGTTCAACATATATGGTCTTATTTAGAGTTAGGAGTAAGAGAAAAACAAAAACGGAGCAGTTTGCACCCCAGTAAAACCATGCCGCAGTGCAGCAGATGGGGGGGGGGGTATAAAATGTGCAGAGAGTTGGGAAAGGGAAGGTCTTTGCAGGTTGGGTATGGGGCTGTCAGAATCCCAGTGCTGGCATCCTGACTAGGTTCCAATCCCGACGTTGTAGTTAAGTATCCTAACCTAACCCCTAACCCTACCTCTTCCTCCCCAGTGCCTAAACATAACCTCCCCCTCCCCGCACCCTAAACCTAACCCTCCCCCTAGTGCCTAACCCTAACCCTCCCCCCAAACCCCACTACTTACCTTCAGGATGCGGGCGATTGGGATGCCGACGCCTGTATTCCGATAATTGTCTGGCCGCCAGAATCCCCGCTGTCGGGATAATGAATGTATCCCGTTCTTGCTTAGTCCTGAATTTCAGTGTAATAACAAAGCTTCACAGTATTAGTTCGTTACATGATAGCTGCCAGTATTTATCCTGCATGCAAAAAAAAATATGAATGCCTTTACACCCCTGGTATTGCAACATGGTTTATTCCAGGAGAAAACTGCACTGTATTTTTGCTCTTACTCTTAACTCTGAATCAGGCCCATAGTGTGGGTCCTTGGCTGGAATTTTTTGGGGTGCCTTGCTTCTCGGACGTGAATCCCTTAATGTTAGGGACGCCAGTATAGAGGAGCTTGACGATTGGCCTGGTGCTTATTCATATATTTGCAAATGTATGTAACTAATACCTCTGAATCTCTATTATCATGTAGGATTTAAGTATTTTTGATTTTGATACAGTGTGCTGGGGGGGCAAATCCTTTTTTTCTGTGTCCATAGTGTACAGAGGTAAGCTTACCAAGTAAGGATCGCTATTGCGATTGTAATAGCGATTACACACCCAGTCTCACTGCGAAGATATGCTAATGTCTGCGATCGCAATGCCATACGCAGCCTAACATAAGGACGCCCTCTTTACCTTACACACATCCGTAATACTTAGCAAGTCTGCGAAACCATCGGGAACATGGAGTACCATCGCAGCCTCACGCACACTTGCACAACCTCTGACCTTACTCAGGAATTACTAACTTCAGCGCACGCAGTAAAAGCCCAAGCTGCGTATTGTATTGCAATGGTTAATTTATGCACGCCCCTGCAACAGCGTTTCAAATACACCGGCACGCCTGCGTTTCACCAACCACTCCCCCATCACCTCCCCCAAACGCTCACTTCCTGTCATTCACTCTGCGATGGGTCTGTGTAGTCACTGTGATCGCAGTGGAGTACTCGCGCACTGCAATGCATATGCAGAACGCAACAATCGGCCGATTACCTGCGTAGTCACAGTTGCCATCAGTAGTGAATCAGCCCCATTGTCCACTGGGGCACATTGAGGATAACTGGTGTAGAAATGGTATAGAATATGTACCATTAACATAATGAGAGCGAGACCGGCACATGTGGTTATATTAAAGATAATAACTGGCGCACAGACGTACAGATTGTGAAGAATAATTACCATTAACCTCAAAAATAAAAACAACAGCACATTTGTGCACATTAAATATATATGGTGTAGACTGTAGATAGAGATAGAGTAGAATAATTATTTGTGGATAAGAGAGAGGATGAATATATTAATCATTTATCTGACTATCCGGTCTGGTGTACAATAACTAATAAGATGTCCTATGTAGCGCTTACTGTTATATAAATATGCATACACCACACTTATAGCAACTTCACATGAAAACGTTAGCTAAACAGCCGACACTAGTTATACAGCCGACACTAGTTATACAGTCGACAGAAGACTCACAGCCAATGAAGACCGAGGGAGTCACTACTGTCCATTGTCCGTCCCCTGTTACCCCAATTCTTATGGGGCAATTTGTGACCATGTCTTTAAGAATGCTGTATAGTACTTGTCTCACTGGTAGAGACAAGGACACTATTTAATGAAAGCCTGGTGCTACAACATCCATGGCTCCACACATCCTCTTAACCCCCATGCATACTCTACTCATGTTCAGTATTCATATTGACATGGTCCCTCTCCTTCACGTGTTTCTGTGTGCAATAAAGAATAAGCCATTACTGAGAGCTGCATGGACCTCCCAGCCTCACTAGTCTTGTCTAGTGATACAGTTATGCCTAATCCCTGGGCTGAGGAGCCTGTCACTGCTGGGTTCCAACATGACTGCTGTCACTGGCCCTCCACTGCCCACTTCCACCATCCACAGCAGAGATGAACCTGCTTGCCACTGCAGCTGGTCCCTTTTATCTCCAGACCACCAATGTCAACCATTGAACAGCCAGTGAAACCTGTTGCATGGTCAGTTTGGCCTGTTGCGTGGTCGCAAGCCTTCTGCTTTCATCGCACAAGTCCTGCTTGGCCTTCCACATCTCTGCTTACAGTTCAGTAGGCGGCCTTGTAGCCCTCCCATTGAGCAAGCCTTGGCTGGATTCTATCTGGGCAGGCCACAATGAGTCAGTCCATGCTTTACAGATTCTTCCTCAGGGTCTCCACAAAGGAGCTCCAAATGTGTTTCTGTACCTAGAGTGAAGGGCTGATGCACTTCAGTGCACTTAGACACTTACCGGAGGGTTAGGGTTAGGCATTAGAAGGGACAGTTAGGGTCAGGCACCTACCCCGACGGTTAGACACCAGGAGGGAGGATTAGGGTTAGGCACCAAGGGGAGGGTTAGGGTGAAGATTAGGGATAAAAAAAAAAACATGTGTCAACCTTTTATATCGACTTGATCACCCTGTCGACCTTCTGTCCCTGTCGACCTTCTTGCTAGTCGACCTTCAACGTGTCGACCTTCAAACTAATCGACCTTCAACGTGTCAACCTATTGCCTGTCTAACTTCTATTATCTACCTAAACATTGTCTACCTTTTTATTGTAGACCTAATGATCCACACCCCACAATAATGTTTTCACAAAACTCCACTTGTTCCAGGGCTGATCCTCCTTAGATTTAAGCAGAAGCTTGTTGTGTGAGTGCCGCTGTGTCCACCTTTCAGTGTAATAAAATCTCAGCGTTTCGGGGGATTAGAGCCCTCTAGTGCTACTATAGGCATCATCGTTCCCAGGCCAGGGGAGGAGGCGAAATCTGTGCCTTTAATGTCTGATAATTCTCTGGACAACCTGGATCTTAATGTCCTTACTATAATGTGTTAATGCCTCTTCGTTTGTTATGTTCTCATTTTGTTCCTTTGTGCTCTGTAAATCCAAGGTCTTATTATATAGTTAATACATATAAATGTTACTGTACAAAACATATAATTATTTTTTCTGTCATTTGAGTTTCATTTTCAGCTTTTGTACTGTACAGTATAATAAAAGGATCTCGCTGTTGTGAAGACTACAATATAGCAGTTATTTGTTATGTTTGTTACACAAATATAGCTCTCTGCCACCTACAGTATAACAAACCATCTAATTGTCCCAGTTTAGGCTAGAGATTAAGCCAGGGGCATGTTAAGAGAGGAGGGGGCCTGTGTGCACTCCCCGTGCTGGGCCCCCTCCTCTCTCCCCGGTGGCCGGCAGCCGACTGACGCAGCTGGCCAGCCACTGGAGCATTAGTAGACTCCGGCACTAGAGAGTGCCCGGAGTCTACAGCACATGCACAGAACACCGGAAAAATGGCCGTGGCAGCCATTTTCCGGTGTTCTGAGCAGCGCTGACACCCGCCGCGGGACCACGGACAGGTAAGTTTAAAATAATATGGGTGCAGGGTGTGCGGTGCGGGGCCTCGCACACACTGCACCCATTATAGATACGCCACTGGATGGAGCTCATTATTTAACTTGTGATTCTGTGAGGAGACCTGGAAAACATGCACTGTTAGTGCTCCCTGAGGAGCGAGTTTGGGAAACACTGGCCCAGACAATCCAGTTCCGAGGGGAAATCTTGTGGATCAGAGATTTTGTTGAGATTTCAGAACAGTTGTGATGTATATCCCGCTTACGGTTGCCCCAACCTCAGTGTCAGGCAGGTGTGCACAGCAATGGGGGGGCGCTTTTAGGAGAGAGGAAGTAACAGCTTCAGAAGTGCTGGACACAGCGATGACTATTGGAAGCAGGTAAGCAGATTGATTAAGCGTTTTTTTGCAATCGGATAACGCCCTTTAACGGCATGTGACCATCGTTTCTAAATCAATGGTAGAAGGCAGAGCTAGTTTGCGTATACACAAAGGAATAAAGTCGCTGGATCAGTGTTTCCCATTTTAGTGTGTTACGGTATCCCCCATCTCACGTGTGCAGTGTTCCAATGAAAAATGGTATTATCACGCATAGTCCTGTTCTCAGTGGCATCAACCCTAGAGTGTGATATTCACCAGTTTCTTTACGCCATGTGCCCTCAACTAGCCACATCTACTACGTAAAATATTCCGTAGCATCTCCAATTCCATAACAACAACATCGTGTCACTGCGCCGCACTACTCGCGGCCAGGGCCGGCTCCAGGGGTCAGAGCACCCTGTGCCGTCCCATCTTATGGCGCCCTCTCATCGCTTATCCGCGCACGACCGAATTTGGGGACGTGGCCTAATTACCATAGGCCACACCCCCTATGTGACATTATTTGGAGGCGTGTCAGGCTGGGGGTAAAGCCCAGCAATACGTCACTGGCTGGGCTTCCCCCAGCCCTCTAACGTCAGTGAATGGATGCCGCGCGCATGCGCACGGCATCCATTCACACTCCGGGGGTCCGGCACCACCGCACAGCTGCGGCGGTGGGGGTCCCCAACCTTCCAATTAGACCACCCGCGGGCCACTTCGGCCCGCGGATGGAGCAGCAGGACAGTACTGTCCCGCTGAAATTGGGATGCTGGGGAATGGTGCTGCCCTCTAGGGGTGGCGCCCTTGTGCGACCGCACTGGTCGAACACCCCTAGAGCCGGCCCTGCTCGCAGACTTCTCAGATGACTAAACATTTTTTCACCTCAGTTAAATCCAATAGTTGATTTTATTTCCACTTTCCCTGAGTTTTCTCTTATTTGTGGAGGGAAAAAAACACTTTATAGACTCGCTATGCCGGGAAATGTATACCTATCCGTCTCTGCCGCTCTGCTATATCCAGTCCTGGTTTTAAGGACATGATTGAATGTTTCTGCCACGGGCGTCAGACTGCATGGGTTTTCAATTTCTTCAGGTGATGTATGGAAGCTCATACTGTATGTAAGTGGACCTGTCACCTGCACACAATCGATGCAGCCATTTTGTTGACTGACCTACTGTTTATCAGAAGGCACGAAAAACCAAAACCTCATGAATATAAGTCAGGTGTCGCGAATATTCGTCTGACAGCTCCTCAGTGAATTCTCTGGGTCCTGGCAGGTAGCCAGATCAGATCACGTACTGGCTCGGTACACAAAATGGCTGACTTCTGTGTGTTTAGGTAAAATTTTTTCTTTAGGTATTTGCTTTACATTGCCCCCCCCCTCCAAAAAAAAAAATCAAAGCAAACACTTACACCAAAAACCTGCCCAGTTAAAACTAGGGGTGAGCCGGTTCGGATTTCTGAAATCCGAACCCCCCCGAGTCCCCCCGATCCGAGGCCGAATCGAGTCAGGCTCGACTTTTCCCGCCTGACTCGGATCTGAAATCGAGGCAAAACGTCATCATCCCGCCTTCCGGGTCTCGCGGGTTTTGGATCCTATATAAGGTACCCACGTCGGCGCCATTTTCTCACTCGGCTGTGGACAGTGAAGAGGGAGGGTGGGAGTTAGGGCTGGCTGGGCTGTGTAGTGTAGTGCAGAGTAGTGTTGTGCTGTGCTGTGCTGCTGTTGTCCATAGGGGCTGTGTCCACTACTTCAAAGTCCATAGGGGCTGGCTATGTTGTGCTGTGCTGCTGTTGTCCATAGGGGCTGTGTCCACTACTTCAAAGTCCTGTGCAGTGTCCCAGTCCTAAAGGGGTGCTGTAGTGTTGTCCAGGGAGGTGCTCTGTCCGTCAGGGGTGATCCCCCCAAGTGCTAAAAAAAAATATATTTTTTCTGTGTTTGTGAATTGTGTGCGCAGTAGCCGCACGTGCATCAACAAAGTAGTGCCAAGCGTGCGCCTGTGTCATAAGTAAAGGGCCGGCTGGCTTGACCGTTAAAGGGTGCTGTAACCCCCAAAGTACACTCCAGTCCAAACCAAAAAAAAAATTATTTTCTGTGTTTGTGAATTGTGTGCGCAGTAGCCGCACGTGCATCAACAAAGTAGTGCCAAGCGTGCGCCTGTGTCATAAGTAAAGGGCCGGCTGGCTTGACCGTTAAAGGGTGCTGTAACCCCCAAAGTACACTCCAAACCAAATAAAAAAATATTTTCTGTGTTTGTGAATTGTGTGCGCAGTAGCCGCACGTGCATCAACAAAGTAGTGCCAAGCGTGCGCCTGTGTCATAAGTAAAGGGCCGGCTGGCTTGACCGTTAAAGGGCGCTGTAACCCCCAAAGTACACTCCAAACCAAATAAAAAAATATTTTCTGTGTTTGTGAATTGTGTGCGCAGTAGCCGCACGTGCATCAACAAAGTAGTGCCAAGCGTGCGCCTGTGTCATAAGTAAAGGGCCGGCTGGCTTGACCGTTAAAGGGCGCTGTAACCCCCAAAGTACACTCCAAACCAAATAAAAAAATATTTTCTGTGTTTGTGAATTGTGTGCGCAGTAGCCGCACGTGCATCAACAAAGTAGTGCCAAGCGTGCGCCTGTGTCATAAGTAAAGGGCCGGCTGGCTTGACCGTTAAAGGGTGCTGTAACCCCCAAAGTACACTCCAAACCAAATAAAAAAATATTTTCTGTGTTTGTGAATTGTGTGCACTGTGGCTGCACGTGCATCAACAAAGGAGCAGCGCCAAGCGTGCGCCTGTGTCCCCTAAGTAAAGAGCCGGCTGGCTCATTTCTTAAAGGGTGGTGTAACCCACAAAGTGCACTACTCTCCAGCAAAATATTTTCTGTGTTTGTGTGCGCCTTAACCGCACGTATATATCAATATAACATAAATGGAGGACCAAACTTTCTCCGATAAAAATAAAATAGGGAAAGATCAAGAACCACTTCGTCCTAGTGCTGAAGCTGCTGCTGGGAGTTGTTCATCATCCCAGTGAGGAAGTAGGAACACCACTACTTTTACTAAACAATTGACCCTCCAACAGTCCCTAGCGAGGAGGATGAAGTTCGACAGCAGTCATCCTGAAGCAAAACATATAACTGAGGCCTTGACTGCTATGTTGGTGTTAGACGTGCGTCCGGTATCCGCCATTAGTGCAGTGGGATTTAGACAATTTATGGAGGTAGTGTGTCCCCGGTTCCAAATCCCATCTAGATTCCACCTGCATCCTCAAAGCAGCAGCGACAAGCGTGCATCTGTCTGTTAAAGGGTGGTGACACCCTCAAAGTGTGCTACACAAACAATTAAAATATTGTTCTTTTTTTTTCTGTCTTTGTGAATTGTGTGGGCTGTAGCCGCACCTGCATCCTTAAAGCAGCAGCGACAAGCGTGCGTTTGTCTGTTAAAGGGTGGTGTAACCCTCAAAGTGCGCTCCACAAACAATAAAAAAATTATTCTTTTTTTTTTCTGTCTTTGTGAAATGTGTGGGCTGTAGCCGCACCTGCATCCTTAAAGCAGCAGCGACAAGCGTGCGTTTGTCTGTTAAAAGGTTGTGTAACCCTCAAAGTGCGCTCCACAAACAATAAAAAAATTCTTTTTTTTTATGTCTTTGTGAATTGTGTGGGCTGTAGCCGCACTTGTATCCTCAAAGCAGAAGCAACAAGTGTGCGTCTGTCTGTTAAAGGGTGGTGTAACCCTCAAAGTGCTCCAAAAAATGAAAAACTATTTTTTTCATGTGTTTGTGACTTGTGTGCGATGTAGCCGCACGTGCATCAACACAGTAGCAGCGCCAAGCGTGCGCCTGTGTAATAAGTCAAGGGCCGGTTTGGACATCTGGTCCGGACTGAAGGACGTGCCAACAATTTCTGACAAGTCTACTGTCACTGCATATGATACTGTCCTCAAAGCAGCAGCGACAAGCGTGCGTCTGTCTGTTAAAGGGTGGTGTAACCCTCAAAGTGCGCTCCACAAACAATAAAAAAATGATTCTTTTTTTTTCTGTCTTTGTGAAATGTGTGGGCTGTAGCCGCACCTGCATCCTTAAAGCAGCAGCGACAAGCGTGCGTCTGTCTGTTAAAGGATTACATTGGTGATAGCATCCAAGTAGGCATGTCAGACCTGTACTGGCAGGAAAAAGAAGCAATTTGGAGGTCCCTTTACAAACTGGCTCTATTTTACCTGAGTTGCCCCCCCTCCAGTGTGTACTCCGAAAGAGTGTTTAGTGCAGCCGGGAACCTTGTCAGCGAAAGGCGTAGGAGGTTGCTTCCACAAAATGTGGAGAAGATGATGGTCATAAAATGAATTATCAACTCTTCCAGGGAGACCAGCCTCCAGAACGTACAGAGGGACCTGTGGTGGTGGATTCCAGCGGGACGAATTAATACTCTGTGAGGATGAGGATGTACACAACACTGAAGAGGGTGAGGAATCGGTGGATGAGGAGGATGAGGACGACATCTTGCCTCCGTAGAGCCAGTTTGTGCAGGGACAGATTAATTGCCAGCTTGTTTTGTGGGGGCCCAAATGAACCAATAATTTCAGCCACAGTCGTGTGGCAGACCCTGGCGCTGAAATGTTTGGTTTGTTAAAGTGTGCATGTCCTGTTTATACAACATAGGGGTGGGTGGGAGGGCCCAAGGACAATTCCATCTTGCACCTCTTTTTTTTCTTTGAATTATGTACTGTTTGGGGCCTAGTTTTTCAAACTGCCATCCTGTCTGCCACTGCAGTGTCACTCCTAGATGGACCACGTGTTTGTGCCGCCAACTCGTATCTCTTAGCATAGTCATCCAGCTACCTCGGTGCAACCTTTTGGATATAAAAACACTATTGTGAGGTGTTCAGAATAGACTGGAAATGAGTGGAAATTAAGGTTATTGCGGTTAATAATAGCATAGGAGCAGAAAAACCCACAAATTCTGTGATTTTAGCTGTTTTTATGCTTTTTTTAAAAAAAAATACAGATCCAAAACACAAAACCCAGAACCCAAAACACAGAAGGGTGGTTTTGGCAAAACCAATCCAGATCCAAAACACGAAGAAAGATCCAGATCCAAAACCAAAACACAAAACACGAAAAGTGGCCGGTGCACACCCCTAGACTGAACACACATTCCATGTCTGAGTAAATATTATTCAGCAGACTTAAAGGTCATGGTAATTAGACTGCAGCTGCAAGACTTATGTCTGCATGTGCCCAAGCCTGTCACTATGTTTGGAGCCTTTCAGTGCTGTATGGCTGTTTTGCACTTAGGGCCTGATTCAGATCCGCTCCTGAGCACAGAGCGCTCGCAAGCGGGTCGATGTTGCCCAAGTGCGCATGCGTGAGTCCCGAAAAACGACGCCCAAGCCACCATTATAGGTCTCGCACCAAAGGGGGCATGCTGTCAATGGTGATTGACAGCACGCCCCCTTTGGTGGGCGTGCCAGGGGCGTGGCTGCCCAGCCAGAGGCGTTCCCATGGGAACGCCTACCGTCTGGGGCCGGCCCCACTGACATCACTAGTGATGTCAGTGGGAGTGCTTTTGGCTCTGATAGAGCCAAAAGCACTCCAGGGCTTGCGGCAGACGAGACCCTACCGCAAGGGTCTCGTCGCAAGCCCGATGGTCGCGATGGTCTTGACCTTCGCAACCATCATTTTGGTCGCTCGCTATGCAAGTGGCCAGGAGGCCGCTCAAAAAAGTAAGAGGGATTACTTACTACAGGTGTGAGTGAGGGTAATTTGTTACTACAGGTGTGAGTGAGGGTAATGTGTTACTACAGGTGTGAGTGAGGGTAATGTGTTACTACAGGTGTGAGGGAGGGAGTGTATTTCTACACAGGTGATGGAGAGGTATGTTGAATGTGTTACAACACGAGTGAGGGAGGGAAATGTCTTACTACAGAGGTGTGCGAGGATAATGTTCTATTCCAGAGTTGAGGGAGGGCAATTTATTACTACAGGTGTGAGGGAGAGATTGTTTTTCTACACAGGTGAAGGAGGGGAATGTCGAATGTGTTACAACATGGGCAAGAGAGGGAAAGGTGTTACTACAGAGGTGAGGGAGTGGAATGTGTTATTAAACAGGTGAGGGAGGGTAATGTCTTACTATAGCAGTGATGCATTACTATAGAGGTGAGGGAGTGGAATGTGTTAGTAGTACACAGGTTAGGGAGGGTAGTGTCTTACTATAGCAGTGATGCATTACTATAGAAGTGAGGGAGTGGAATGTGTTACTAGAGTCGTGAGATGGAAATGGAAACAGTAAATATTTAAGGTCTACCTGGGTAAAACCGGGTACATCAGCTAGTATTCGAAAAAACTAATCTGTTTTGGAATTAACGTTTTGGCCAGGGGCATATCTATAACGGGTGCAAGAATTGCGGTGCACACAAGCCCCTGGGTCCAGGGGAGCCCACAGACTGCACACCCTGCATCCATTTAAATATACTTACCACTCCGACAGTATGCGCAGTAGAGGTTCCCCAGGAACGCAGCGCGGACGCCATGTTCCCGGAGACCTGAGCATGCGCAATAGACTATGGCAAAAAGCCAGAGTCTACTGCACCACCGGAGAGGAGGGTGCCTGATCGGAGCCTGCACAAAGGCCCCCTCCTCTCGTGGTGTGGACTAACCTCCTTGCTGACATCCGCTATGCGCCAATACATGTGAGCATCATCATTTCATGGTCCTGCCTAGAGGAGGCACCGGTGGCTCACCCCTTATAATTAATTCAAACCTTTTATTATATTTCATGTCAAAATAGTTTAATACAGCTTTTTTTTAAATCTGCCTATAGCTCACAAGATGTTAGCGTTATGTCATACAAAATTCTGAATTGCTTCGACTAGACAATATTTAGTAAGGAATGCCATGATCCACCCCCTACTTCCTCCAAGATTACTATCCCTGGCAGTCGCTGCAATCTTCATGTGCTGAGAATTGACACAATCACATTGGAGCATTATGCAGAAAAATAAGAATTTCCAGCTTGTGCATAATATGTATATATATATATATATATATATTATATATATATATATATTATATATATATATATATTTTTTTAAATGGCTCCATCTCTGCATCTGTAGGCTATGCACATTGGGCCTGTCTCAAAGCTTTATGGTAAAGGCACAGCCGCTGCATTTTTGTGCCAAAACATGCAAATCCCGCAGGAGCCATCTTAAAAGATGCCCACTGCAGGCTTCTGCAATCAGATCGGATCCTCTGCATGAACATCAGGCGGCCATTGGACATCTGAGTGACCCTCAGGTTACTGTGGAAGTCGGCCAAAATAACTCTGCTGGGACAGGGAATCGGATTCGCAGGACGCAGCCGATAGTCACAGCATGTCCAGAAAACCAGGCCAATATGCCCACATTATCTGTAAGGCTCCCTATCACTGCGCCCAAACGCCATGGCAGGACCAGATCTGCACATGTGCACTGCGGCTCCTACACTTGCACAAAGCAAAACATATCGGATATTTGAGTGAACATCGAAGTTCCGTAAATCTTTGAATCAGACCCATCGGCCTCTTTTCAAGAGAAAATTTAGGGCCTGATTCAGAAAATGGCCGGATTGGCAGAAGGAGGTGTCAGACCCCTCCTTGCGGCATTTGCAAGCCCAGCACTATGACCGATGGTCAGGCTGCAGGAGCTGAAGCTTCCCGCAGCCGACCAAGTGCTGGTCTCGTAAGAGGCCAGAAATATGCAAACATGCCGACGCAGACCCTGGCCTCGTCTCCCAGAAAACGGGGGCGATACTCCCCTATTTCTGGGAACAGTGACCAGCCATGCCCTCGCTCCCCCCCAATCATGCTGCAGCTTGTTGGGGTCTGCAAGCACAATCGCAGGACCCATCCTGCACATGCATAGAACGGGTCCTGAGCAGGCGCAGATCCGTAAACATCGGAAATGTACGTTCATCATTGGATGAAGATACATCTCTGAATCAGGTCCTTAGATTGCAAGCTCCCATGGGGCAGGGACGGATGTCAATGAGTCAATATTCCCTGCAAAGCGCTCTGCTGCTACAAATGCTAAAGCTACACAATAATATAGTAATAATAATAATAATAATTTTACTACTAATTATAATAATATTGCTATCTGACCTTCACAGCTTCAAAATATAAAAACAAGACCATTTGCATTTTAAACAACATTTTACAACCGCAAATATATATTTAAACAACTCATTTTGTGGGGACTTGTGAAAGTAAAAAAAAAAAAAAGCTTTCGGAATTTATTCAAAGAAAAGAGAGTTTTTTCCTTTTCCCCAATATTGATAATCTGGCCAAATGCTGAACTTTGCTCAGCTGTAGCTCTCTGTGGTCCTACTATATGTAAATGTAAAATTTGGTGAAATTTGACGAAGCTGCATACACGCGGTACGATCTGCACAACCAACGATATCGCTGATCGGTTTTCCTTGAACTCTCTCTAGGGCAGGACAAACGATATTGGGTGTACACACTGATAGATATCTATGGTAGACACTGGGTGTACACACTGATAGATATATATGATAGACATTGGGTGTACACACTGATATATACATATGATAGACATTGGGTGTACACACTGATATATACATATGATAGACATTGGGTGTACACACTGATGGATATATATGATAGACATTGGGTGTACACACTGATAGATATATATGATAGATATTGGGTGTACACACTGATAGATATATATGATAGACATTGGGTGTACACACTGATAGATATCTATAGTAGACATTGGGTGTACACACTGATGGATATATATGATAGACATTGGGTGTACACACTGATAGATATATATGATAGACATTGGGTGTACACACTGATAGCTATATATGATAGACATTGGCTGTACACACTGATAGAGATCTATGATAGACATTGGGTGTACACACTGATAGATATATATGATAGATATTGGGTGTACACACTGATAGATATATATGATAGACATTGGGTGTACACACTGATAGAGATCTATGATAGACATTGGCTGTACACACTGATAGAGATCTATGACAGACATTGGGTGTACACACTGATAGAGATCTATGGTAGACATTGGGTGTACACACTGATGGATATATATGATAGACATTGGGTGTACACACTGATGGATATATATGATAGACATTGGGTGTACACACTGATGGATATATATGATAGACATTGGGTGTACACACTGACGGAGATCTATGGTAGACACTGGGTGTACACACTGATGGAGATCTATGGTAGACATTGGGTGTACACACTGATGGAGATCTATGATAGACATTGGCTGTACACACTGATAGAGATCTATGACAGACATTGGGTGTACACACTGATAGATATCTATGGTAGACATTGGGTGTACACACTGATGGATATATATGATAGACATTGGGTGTACACACTGATAGATATATATGATAGACATTGTGTGTACACACTGATAGATATATATGATAGATATAGTGTGTACACCCAATGTCTATCATATATATCTATTAGTGTGTACACCCAGACAGCTCTATGATAGACATTGGGTGTACACACTGATAGATAGATATGATAGACATTGGGTGTACACACTGATAGATATATATGATAGACATTGGGTGTACACACTGATAGATATATATGATAGACATTGGGTGTACACACTGACAGCTCTATGATAGATATTGGGTGTACACACTGATAGATATCTATGATAGACATTGGGTATACACACTGATAGATATATATGATAGACATTGGGTGTACACACTGACAGCTATATCTATGATAGACATTGGTGTACACACTGATAGATAGATAGATAGATAGATATATATCATAGACATTGGGTGTACACACTGATAGATCTTTATGATAGATATTGGGTGTACACACTGATAGATATATATGATATACATTGGGTGTACACACTGATAGATATCTGTGATCGATATTGGGTGTACACACTGATAGAGATCTATGATCGACATTGGGTGTACACACTGATAGAGATCTATGATAGACATTGGGTGTACACACTGATAGATATCTATGATAGACATTGGGTGTACACACTGATAGATATTTATGATAGACATTGGGTGTACACACTTATATATCTCTATGATTGATATTGGGTGTACACACTGATAGATATATAGGATTGATGATTGATATTGGGTGTACACACTGATAGATATATATGATGGAAATTGGGTGTACACACTGATAGATATATGATAGATATTGGGTGTACACACTGATAGATATCTATGATAGACATTGGGTGTACACACTGATAGAGATCTATGATAGACATGGAGTGTACACACTGATAGATATATATGATAGACATTGGGTGTACACACTGATAGATATATATATGATAGACATTGGGGGTACACACTGATAGATATATATGATAGACATTGGGTGTACACACTGATAGATATATATGATAGACATTGGGTGTACACACTGATAGATAGATATGATGGACATTGGGTGTACACACTGATAGATATCTATGATAGACATTGGGTGTACACACTGATAGATATATATGATAGACATTGGGTGTACACACTGATAGATATATATGATAGACATTGGGTGTACACACTGATAGATATATATGATAGACATTGGGTGTACACACTGATAGAGATCTATGATAGACATTGGGTGTATACACTGATAGATATCTTTGATAGACATTGTGTGTACACACTGATAGATATCTATTATAGATATTGGGTGTACATACTGATAGATGTCTATGATAGACATTGGGTGTACATACTGATATATATATATGATAGACATTGGGTGTACACACTGATAGATATATATATGATAGACATTGGGTGTACACACTGATATATATATATGATAGACATTGGGTGTACACACTGATAGATATATATGATAGACATTGGGTGTACACACTGATAGATATATATGATTGACATTGGGTGTACATACTGATAGATATATGTGATAGACATTGTGTGTACACACTGATAGATAGATATATATGATAGATATAGTGTGTA